>CM077080.1:92765771-93365771 GCA_039513925.1 Platanthera zijinensis
ATAAACGTTTTTATGTGTGTGTGTGTATATATATAATTTAACGTATTTATAGAGTACATTAGTTTGTTTGGTGAGTTGATTAAGCATGAGTTATTGTATATGAGAGATTTGGGATTCGATTCTCAGTAAACACACCTTTTAAGTTTCTATTTGTTGGTTTATATATAAATATTGTTTTAATTCAATAAAATACAAAACATTAGCAAGGAATGTAGTTTTCCTTGCTAATTTAGGAAGGAAATAATACCTTGCTAAAAAACCTAGCAAATTTGTAAAAAATAAATTCGTAGCTAAAATTAGCTAGGATCATATTAGCTAGGTATTTTTTTGTTCCTAAATTCCTTGCTAATTAAAATTAGCAACGAATTTTTCTAATTAGCAAGGAATTTTGCCCCTTGCTAATTAAAATTTTTTTTATAGTGACGGTGGATGGCTGTCTCGCGGGGGCCTTGCCCTTGTCGCTAGCCGGGGAAGGTGAGCCACCCGCCTTCTTCGATTTCTTGGGCGGTGGTGGGTCTTGAGGCCACTCACGGTTGGACCGCTTCGCGGGAGCAGGGGTTGAGAGCTCGCGATGGGCGGCAGCAGCCGCTGTGGCTTGGGCAAGCTCGCCGGTAGCGAGTCGCGCGCTCTCATAAGGCGGGTGGAGAGGGATGTCGCGCTTTCCTGCAAACGCACGAAACTTAGAAAATATTCGACGGAACCAAAAGCGAGTAGATGGGAGAATCGCTTACCCTCACCGGGCGGGACGGGGATGAGGTCGTCCAGGTTTCGACAGAGGTAGGCCACCTCGAAGTTCTTCCCAGCAAAGAACTCGAATAACCCCGCTTCATGGCCCCCTAGGGTTGGGGGTGGTAGCTCGCCTCGCTGAGTTGGTCGGGCGAGAAGGGGACGTTGCCGAAGTCCCCCTTGACGAAAATGAACTTCTTAAGCCAGTTGTGGCTCTTGTTGACGGTCTCCCGCACCTTCACATGGCTGCTGGCGAAGCAGGTGGTCCCATCTTTATTCACCCGGAAAGAGAAAAGCTTTCGGAATACCGCGAGGTTGAACTCGACCTTCTCCTCTCGCAGGAAGCAGGCGAACCCGACGATCACTGCAACGGAGTTCGGGGTCATCAGCCCGGGGACCACCCCATAGTACTTGAAGATCTGGCGGACTTCCGACCATAAGGGTAGCCGGAGGCCCGCCTCGAAGTGGGCCGTGGGGAACGCGAGCTCGTCAGCAAAGAGTTCGTTTATCCGTTCCTCCTTCCTGGGCCGCATCGCCTCGAAACTAGGCGGGACAAAGTGATCGATTGTATCTAAAAACTCTCTCTCCGTAAGGACGGCGAGGGGGAAATCATGCTCGGAGAAGGTCCAAGCACACTTGCTCCTCCCCTCTGCCTCGCCACTGCCACCTCCCATCCTGCAGAAGTCTTGCCGAGCGGGACAGGGGATTTCTCCCAAAAAACTAGGGGATGGAGGAAGTATTAAATGCAGTAGGTGAGGAAGGGTTGGCGAGGCCTATTTATAGAATGAGAAAGGGCAGGAAAATGGTCCTTTTGGCGGGAAGAGTGCGGATAGCAATATAGCCCTAGCGTTTCGACTTCCGAACCCAATCCGGGTCCTCGCCAACCCGTCAGTCGGTCGTGAAACGCCCGCACTCGCGCCTGCATAATAGAAGAGCGGCCGCAATGTGGGACAACTCTGACCCGCGCACGAGTCACCTGTTGCGCAACCCGCGAGCGGCCAACTCTCCTTCGCCAGTACTAAATAACAATGGCGGAGCGAGGCGACTCAGCAAGGCCGAACCCGCCTGAAGGAAAGCCGGTTGAGCCAGAGCGTCTCGCCCACACCTCCCGCAGAGATTGAAGCGTCTACAAAGCCAATAGAAAATCGCAGCAAATACTCGCCCATGATTGGTGAGAGTGGTCCTGAATTATTGCAAATGTTCACTGTCCGAAGCAAAGAAGTTAGCACTCTTGAGCGTTTTGACCGCTGCATACGGAGGCGATTCGGACCCAGCAGATCACGACCTGCGAGGGGAGGGGAAATCTCAATGTGGGATCCACTTCCACCTGCCTCCCCTTCCCGTGTTTGTTCGAGCCGGTACGCGAGGGTAGTGATACTCGTGGACCGTTGACAGCTCCCGTTGGCCGATCAATCTGCTCTGAGGCACGCCTGAGTCGCCCCTCAGCTCGCGGAATATGTACACCCGGAGAGGTCGCCTCGTCCTCGTCAGATGGACATCTCACTCCTTCCAAAGCCGCGAGTCGCTCCTCCGTCTCGGCCCTGTCTTTCTCCACTATATCGAAGACCTCCCGTAGCAGCAGCGTGTGCTATTGGAACAGTCACTTTACTTGCTTCTTCATCTTCTCGGCATCAAGTGGTTCTCCCAGGTATTCCGAGATGCTGTCCGCGTCGGGGGGAGGCGAGTACCCTCCGCTCATCTCGGCGTCGGAAGAAGAGATCGCATTATAGCCTGCAGAGATAAGGTCAGAAGGAGCGATGTCGGTAAGCGGGCCAAAGCCAGAGGATTTACCTAGTGTCGGTACGTCGCCCGCACCAACAGTAGGCCTAGAGGTACCCGGCCGACCCTGGAAGGGTTCCCCTCCGAGAGTAACGAAGGGTTTCCACAGGCCGTGGGGCCTTGGCGACGGAGGCGCCGCAGGGGGAATAGGTATTTGTGGCAAAGGACTAGCCGCCCGATCGACCGCAACTAGGGAGGAGCTCCCAGGTTCTCCCTCATTTGCCCTATCTCCCCGAGGCACTCCTACCAAAGGGAAAGGAAAAATAAGGAAGCAGGGCGGTGGATCAAACATAAGAAACGTATATACCTCCGGGATGACCTCGACATCGCCAGTCGAGCTGGAGGCAGGGTCATCGGGCACCCAAGACCATCAGATGACCTTTGCTTTCTTTGGCTTGAAAAGGTGGCCAGACGACCCGTGCTCCAGCCACGGGGAAGCTTCGAGAGCCGAATCCCTGGCACCCTCCCTCGCAGCCGATAAGCGAGCACGCATCTCCTCAGACGTAAGCATCTTCCGACTATAGATCGTCGAAGGGGGAAAAGAAGAGGAGTCATCCTAGAGGCCCGATAGCTTATTTATAGCGTGAAGGTGGGCCCCCACCGAAAAGATTCCCTCAACCTCAGTAGGACGTTCGCCTAACACGTGGGGTTGGATGTTTCTTTCCAAGCCTTTTTCAAAGCTCGCAAAGAGCGGGGATTATGTACAACCCCGTGTTCGCTGAAGGGACTCGGGAAACCTGGCGGGTCAGCCTCGACCCGCCTCTTCTAGGCGGGTCGGCCTCCAAGGGTCGCCCAGGCGGGTTAGCCCCGACCCGCCTCTCCTAGGCGGGTCGGCCTCCAAGGGTTGCCCAGGAGGGTCAGACCCGACCCGCCTCTACTAGGCGGGTCGGCCTCCAAGGGTTGCCCAAGCAGATCAGCTCTGCCCGCCTCTCCTAGGCGGGTCAACCTCAGCCCTCCGACCCATACCCATCAGACGGGTCAGTCCTGCCCGCCTCTCCTAGGCGGGCCACCCTCGGCCCGTGCCTTCCCAGGCAGGCCGTCTCCAACTCGTGTCCCCTAGGCGAGCCAGCCCAAGCCCGCGCCTCCTACCGGGTAGAGGCATTGGAGGGCTCCTCGCCCAGTCCCCAATGGGAGAAATTCCTTGCCATTTTTCCCCTGCAGGTCTGCCCTTAGCCAGCTAGAACAGCAGAGTTCGGCTGTTGGTAGCCCAGCCCAAGGGGATTTCAGTAATTTCAGGCCAGCATAGGTTAGTTATTTGCAGACCTTTTTCAGAAATCTATAAATAGGACCCAAGGAGTACCTCAGATGGCATGCTTACTTATTCCCGAGTCTCCTAGCGCTTTTTGAGGTACCTTAGCCCAACATTTGGCTAAGGAGGGGAAGCGCTCAGTGATCTTCCGGGTGTGTGGTGGGACCTCCGCATTGGGCCCTTGGTCTAGTTCTTTGCCCTCTTTTTCTTGTTGTTTTCCTTGCAGCAGCGAAGTAGGTACGCGACTACCCCTTCCCCAAGGGTGAACTCCACAAGAGACCGATTTCCGATTTCAACACCCATGCCCTTCACAAACCCCTTAAGTTCATCCTTAGGGTTTGAACTAGGGTCCTAGGGCAAATCCACCCCAAACCACCTCCAACTCCATGAGAGGGTATTTTAACTGATCATGGAGCTCTGGCCAAAGTCCCAACCCCTTTGGGTGAGAATTGGCCCCTCTATGCCTCAAACACTCTTTGTCCTAAATTACCCTTGAGGGACCAAACTTTGGTCACACCAATACCTATTCAAATCAACCCTAAATGAGCTGAAAGTTTTATCAGAGTCCTAATATGACCCTAAAAGACAGTCACCAAAATTTTGGTGGGTTTAGAGGTCATTAGACCTCTTAAATAATTCTTATATGAATTATTAAATTTCTATAAAAACTTTAGGAAAATATTTTCCAAAAAGTCTCATTTTTGGATATGTTTTAGGTATAGGTAAGAGTGACCCCCATCCAAAATTTCAAGTCATTAGGATGGCTGGATTGATAGGGGAACTCAAAACAATCTCTGATCTAGCATAGGTATAGACCTCACTAAAATGAGTGTTGTGGTCTGACCTAAACTCCAAATTGGTTCAAACTAATTTTAAAATAACCTAGACTTCAAGCCCTACAATTTTCATGTTGGTCATGTTTCCATCAGGGGTCCCTCTGTATTTTTAATAATTAATTCAAAACAGCCCAATAACTGTGACAAAAAATGAAATAAATTGAATTACTATATAATCAATTGCACGAATCTTAAAGCACGGTTATGTGGCTCTGGCATTGTCTTCTTCCTCAAGCCAAAGACCATGATTGGCTGAACTTGGAGCTTATTCCAAGCCTATTTCTCGGCCACCCAGCTACCTCCCTGGCCGGCCACCATGTTGGGATTTGTCTCCACAATACCTCAGATTTGTAGGAGGTCAGACCTTGAACTAAGATGAATTAAGGTATATTTGATATTGTGTTCAAGTTGTATGTGTGCAGGTTTTTATTGCCAAGTGTAGACCAATGTCAGTCTATAATGGGTCACCAAACACAGGACCATACAATGTAATCCCTCATTGTGTGATCCAAAGTGTTGGCCCATGTATAGCCTCTCTATTGGGATACACTTCCTACATGCACTTGGATTGGTGGACTGAAGTGTTGAAGTTTATCTTTTCAGAAAATTTTTTCTAAGTCCACATACTCGAGTAGCCTTCTTCATATACTCGAGTAAGTGACTTAGTACTCGAGTAGATCCTCAGACATACTCGTATGACTCTGTATACTCGTGTAGATAAGTTTGTACTCGAGTAGATAGTTAGTCACTCGAGTAAGTCATATATTATACTCGAGTAGATCCTTCTGTTATTAGATCCAAAAATTTCTCTAAGTCCACATACTCGAGTACCTCCTTTTACACTCGAGTAAGTGAGTCTGCTCTCGAGTAAGTTAGGTTACATACTCGAGTAGACTGCATTAGACTCGAGTAGATGATAACTTGCACTCGAGTAGTTGGTTAGTTACTCGAGTAAATGTTCTGTTCATACTCGAGTAAATCTGTGCTTCTCATCTCAGAAAAATTCTAAGTCTACATACTCGAGTAGTTCCCTATATACTCGAGTAAGTGATTCTGTACTCAAGTAGTTGTTATTCATACTCGAGTAGCTTAGTGATTACCCGAGTAATCTTCCCCAGATACTCGAGTAGTTCTTTTTCTCCTCACTCGAGAATCTCCAACCCTTTCACTCGAGTAGTTTTTCCTATCTTATCTCAAAATTTTCTCTAAGTGTTTTTACTCGAGTATATACTCTCATACTCGAGTAGTTCTAAATTCACTCGAGTGCTGATCTTTGAATCACTCGAGTAGCTTCTCTGCTTATACTCGAGTATACTCCTTCTATCCACTCGAGTATATACCATCTGATACTCGAGTATGTTTCATCTTTGACTCGAGTATATCTGTTTAAATTTTCCTAAAACTCTCTAAGTCAATTTCGCAGTGTATTTCAAATTAATCATTTATGATTGGTCCACGTGTCATCCTTAATTAATTTTCTGACCGTTGGAGTCCACCTATAAATAGGTCCTCTCAGATTTGACTAATGACAAGTGAACAGAGATTTTATTTTAAGAAAGAGAAAAAGTTCCGTGAACCCTAATTTCTCACGCCGCCGCCAATGACGTTCACGGAAGAAGCTCTGGATCGACGATCTTTGATCACTGTTTTCAACTCTGATTCTCCAGCGATCCAGACGAAAGTTAATCACTCGATCTCGCCAAGCCTCAACGATTTCAGATCTATTTTCTCGATCGAGGTGATTCCATTTTTCAGATTTGTGGATCTCTCTCAAGTCGTCTTCAACATATTCTGATCAAGCCAAAGCTCTCAAGGAAGAAGACTGTCAAGATCCAGATCTGAGAATATTACTGTTTGTATTTTATTTTCAAACCAAATTTCTTTGTAGGAGTTTTTCTCCGAGATTTGTAGGAAGGCTTTATCTTCCGAGTGTAGATCCGATTTGGATCGAGTTTGTAGGAACGTGGTTCCGAGGTGTAGGATTGTTTTCAATCCGAGATAGTGGAGTAACCGAGTCTAGTGATTTGCTAGATCGGTGAGTAAAGTGGACGTACCCAAGTTTGGGGAACCACTATAAATCTCTTGTCGTCTGTGATTGCTTGATGTGTGCTGTGTTATTTTTTAATTCCGCATTTGACACGCATTTCACCTATTCACCCCCTCTAGGTGATTTAGGCTAACAACTTAGTACTCTCAATTGGTATCAGAGGGAGGTTGATCGTTAAAAGGTTAACACCTTGATCTTATCCTTCTAAGTTGTTTCTTGAATAGTTTCAAGCATGAGTAAGACCAAGGATTGCTAAACTCCCTATCTGCACCAAGAACAATTTTCCTATGTGGAAGGAAAGAGTAAAGTTCTTCATGGAAGCAGTAGATCCCCGGATCTTCATGATTGTTGAAGAAGGTCCCCACATTCCTATGACTACTTCCACCATAGATCCCACCAAACAAGTTCCCAAGAAATTGATGGATCTAGATAAGGATGAGATTGCACTTGTCTCATTGGACAAGAAAGCCAAAAATATTATCGCAAGCGCAGTCGATGACTCAATGCTGCAGAATCTGATTCATTGCCAATCTGCCAAGGAGATGTGGCAATCCCTAGTGACTCTAATGGAAGGTACAGATGAAGTAAGGGATGATCGAAGGTCCCTACTGAACCAGAAATATGAAGCCTTCAGGCAGGGTCATAAGGAATCCATAGCTGACACTTTTGAGAACTTCTTCAAGATAGTAAATGGCCTCAGAGTTTATGGACGTGTCTTCACCAATGGGGAACTCAATGACAAATTCTTAAGATCCCTAACCAAGGAATGGGACAATAAGGTATGTGCCATTCGGGAGTTTGGAAGGTTAGCTGAGACAGACCCGCAGAATCTGTTCGGAAAGCTTATGTCTTACGAGTTGCAAATCAACTCAAGAAAAGCTGAAGAAGAGATCAGCAGGTCTGCATCCAAGGAGAAGTCTGTCGCTCTAAAGGCAGATAGCTCAAGGAAGACAAAGGCTAGCTCTCCTGCCCCAGTTCCTGAAGCTGATGAATAAGAATCATCTGATCCAAGCTCATCTGGCTCAGAACTATCTGAAGGAGAGTTCTCATTGCTCTCCCGGCAATTCAAGAAATTCTTAAATAAGAAGAAGCAATGGAGAGGCAAAGATGCCTCATTCAGAAGATCACGACGTGATGGTGATCAGAGAAAGAAAGGGTCAAGTAGCCATGACAGGTATAACTCTAAACAGAACAAACAGATTTCGACTGACATCGTTTGTTATTGTTGCAATAAGCCAGGTCACGTCATCGCCGACTGCCCTCACAAAAAGAAAGAAGGTGGAAGAAGAGAGGAAAAGAAATCCTCACACCATAAGAAGAGGACAGAGAAGAGTCTAGTAGCCAAGAAGAGCAAAACTCTCAGCGACTCCGACTCATCTGAGTCGAGTGAAGAAGAGGAAGCTTACTTTGGGCTCATGGCTCACTCAGATGATGAACAAGTCCCCCAGTTCACTGGGGAGGTAAAATCCCACACTCCTCTCTCTGAGTCCGATGATGATAATGAGCAAGAGGGCTATTCCTCTGAAGATGAATCTGAACTCATGGCCCAGTACAAAGAGTTGCTTATGACCTACGAGAAATGTCGTAGAGTAGTGAAAACTCAAGCCAAAGAGATAAAATCTCTACAGGCTAGTGAGAGCAGCTTGAGAGAAGAAGTCAATAAGACTAACTCTCTTCAAGAGATCTTAAACAGTGCTATGGATGAATACAATCAAGCTCTCAAGCACCTCGACCTTAAAGAGGAAATCATCAAAGAATTGGAACAACAACTCGAGGCTGAAAAGAAACTTGTTGAGAGTTTCTCTAAGCCTAAGACAGTTCTTCCAATCGTTGCTGAGTTCTCTGCTAAGGCCAAGGGTGCTGGTTTAGGCCACATTGGCTCTTCTAGTAAATCCTCTAGGAGAAACAAGGCCAAGAGGAAGAATAAGGCTGCCCGGAAGGCTCTAGCTGAAGAAAAAGGGAAAGCTCCTTTGGAACCTGTTCTGTTCAAGAAAGTTATCTTTCCTACGAACGAACTTGACTATGAGTCTACCTATGGACACTTTTCTAGGCCGATCCCTGAGAAGCCTAAGTCAAGATACCAAGGTTGGACTCGTCCTCGTAACTTCAGCGAGAGTGCCTTCAAAGCACCTTATGAAGAGATTCAACTTCAAAGCTATGGACCTTATGCTCATGGTCACAATATCAAAAAGACACCAAAAGTAAAACCCATTGTAGAAAAGCCTATGAAGGAGAAGACTTCATGTAATTGCCATCATCATGAAGCCTCTTCCTCCAAGAGTAAAGCTCCTGCTGGACCTTCATTCCAGAAAGTCAAGCAGGACTACACAAGGCAAAGATACAACAGGTTCGACTGTTGGTGTTGTGGCAAAATTGGTCACTTTGCCGTCGATTGTTGGTTCAATCCTAGTAATGCTGCAACCCCTCAAGTTAGCAACGTGAGAATGACCACTCATGAGGCTAATACTCGTAGGGGGAGTTTTCTAACTCGAGACCAAGGACCCAAACATGTTTGGGTTCCTAAGGCTAAGTGATTGTAATTGCAGGTATGTCCAAAGGCCACCAAAATGCCAATCTGGTATTTGGACAGCGGATGTTCTCGGCATATGACCGGGACAAGGAGCCTACTCCAAAATTACACCTCAGTCTGCAGCAGACCAAAGGTCATCTTTGGAGGTTCAGATCGAGGAATAACTAAAGGCTATGGTATGATCTCTAACGGTAGCGTATCCTTTTCGGATGTAGCCTATGTTGAAGGATTGGAACACAATCTCATCAGCATAAGCCAATTATGCGACAAAGGATACGTAGTTGAATTTCATGCTGACAAGTGCTTGATAAAATCGGTTAACAACATGGAAACTATTTTATCAGGCACTTGAAGCAGAAATATTTTCTGTTTAAATTTCATTTGTATTGACACTTCTACACCAGTATGTCTTTTAGAAAAAAGTAGTGCATCTCTTGCTGACCAATGGCACAAGAGACTAGCACATATTAATTTCAAAACTATTAATAAATTATTCTCTCAAAACTTAGTACGTGATGCACCTAATGTCAAGTGCGTTACGGACAGTCCTTGTCACGCTTGTATCAAAGGCAAGCAAACAAGAAGTTCGTTTAAAAGCATGATAGGCAAGGATTCCAATAGAAGCTTACAGCTTCTCCATATGGACTTGTTTGGTCCACTGCAAGTTAGAAGTTTGGGAGGTAAGGAATATACGTTGGTTATTATGGATGATTACTCGCGCTTTGGGTGGGTGTTCTTTCTGAAACACAAGTCAGATACCTTCAGTATTTTCACTAATTTTGTTAGGCAGATCCAGAATGAATACAACTGTTCCGTAGTCAAAATCAGAAGTGACAATGGAACGGAATTCAAGTCTGGAGCTATGACAGAATTCTGTGAAAGTCAAGGTATCTTTCATGAGTTTTCCTCTCCTCGCACTCCACAGCAAAATGGAGTAGCTGAGAGAAGGAACAGAACACTCATAGAGGCTTGCCGGACCATGTTGAGTGATGCTTCACTTCCAAAGTACTTCTGGGCTGAGGCCGTCAACACCGCTTGTCACGTGCAAAATCGAGCTCTCATCAACAAGAACCATGATAAGACTCCTTACGAACTTTTAAAAGGCAGGAAACCAACCATTTCGTATTTTAGAATCTTTGGCTGTAAGTGCTTCGTACTTAACAACGGTAAGTATCACACTACCAAGTTTTGCGAGAAAAGCTTTGAAGGTATTTTTGTAGGTTATAGTAGCCATAGTAAGGCCTATAGAGTATTCAATAGAAAAACTCTGGTGGTGGAAGAGTCGATACATCTTGTATTTGATGAGACGAGTCTGCTACAAAGCAACTTGTCTAGTGTGCCTATTGTAGATGCAGGTACAAAGTTGAAAGAACTTAGCCTGTATGAAACTACTAAAGATAAGGATGAGACGTTCATCAAGATCACCTCTACAACCCCCACTGAAGAGGTAGATGATCAAAATAAAGAACACATCCCAGCTGAAGATGCAACTCCAGTGGCTGAAGAGATCCCAGATGCAAGGACTTTAGAGTTCAGACACTTGAAGGATCACCCCGTTGATCAAATCATAGGAGATCCTCGGGATGGCGTCAGAACTCGTCGAGGTACAACTAACGAGAATTTATACTTAAGTTTTCTTTCACAGGTTGAACCAAAGAAGTTTGAGGAAGCCAACTCCGACGCATCCTGGATTCTAGCCATGGAAGAAGAGCTGAATCAGTTCAAACGATGCAAAGTTTGGACACTTGTTCCTAGACCCAAGAGTAAGAACGTCATTAGGACAAAATGGGTCTACCGGAACAAGATGGATGAAGATGGAACAATTATAAAGAATAAAGCCAGACTTGTCGCCAAGGGCTATCGTCAAGAAGAAGGAATCGACTTCGACCAGACTTATGCTCCAGTGGCAAGACTGGAGGCGATCAGGTTATTTCTTGCCTACGCTGCACTTAAGGGCTTTACCGTCTATCAAATGGACGTTAAGTCCGCCTTCCTAAATGGTGACATAAAGGAAGAAGTGTATGTAGAGCAACCGCCAGGTTTTGTTGATTCAACCTTTCCTAATTATGTTTATTTACTGCAAAAAGCACTATATGGTCTTAAACAAGCTCCTCGAGCTTGGTATGAGACGCTGTCCACCTTCCTTCTTGAGAACAAGTTCACAAGAGGAAAGATAGACAAGACATTATTTCTTAGGGAAATAAAAGGCAAGATTTTGCTAGTGCAAATCTATGTCGACGACATCATTTTTGGCTCTACAGATAACAACCTCTGCAAGAAGTTTTCTAAACTTATGCAAGGGAAGTTTGAAATGAGCAGTATGAGAGAGCTGAAGTATTTCTTAGGGCTTCAAGTGAAACAATCTGAGGATGGAATTTTCATCTCACAGACCAAGTTCACCAAAGAGCTACTTAAGAAATTCGGAATGGAGAATGCAACCTCTATGAGGACTCCAATGGCCTCAGCTATGTCTCTGGACAAGGATGAGAAAGGGAAACCTTTTGATGAAACCAAGTATAGAAGCATAATTGGGTCCTTGCTCTACCTTACTGCAAGTAGACCAGATATAATGTTCTCAACATGTGTATGTGCTAGATTTCAGGTGAACTCTAAGGAATCTCACTACATCGCTACAAAGCGAATCCTGAGATACCTCAAAGGTACACCAAATCTTGGCTTATGGTACCCAAGAAGTAATGATAGTGAACTAATTGGATTTTCAGATGCAGATTTTGCAGGTAGCAAAGACGACAGGAAAAGCACTTCCGGGACTTGCCAATTCCTCAGAAGAAGACTTATTTCCTGGAGCAGTAAGAAGCAGAACTGTGTAGCCATCTCAACGGCTGAATCAGAGTATATCTCTGCAGGCAGCTATTGTGCATAGCTTTTATGGATCAAGAACCAGTTTGAAGACTACGACATGAAGTTCCAGAACATTCCTTTGTTTTGCGACTCATCCAACGCTATAGCAATAACCAACAACCCAGTCTCCCACAGCCGGACCAAGCATATAGAGCTTCACTATCATTTCATCCGGGAGCATGTGGAAAATGGAGACATTGATCTATAATATGTCTCCACAGACAGGCAAGTTGCAGACATATTCACCAAGCCGCTGGACGAGTCCAAGTTTTCGTTCTTCAAAACGGAACTCGGGCAGCTCAACAAAGAAGACTAGTAATGGAATCCCAAATTAAGAAGATATTAGTGATTTTGGCTGCTCAAAGTTGAAGAGATCAATGACAGTAAAAATCTCCAAGGAAAGTTGTCCTTCAGAGCAAGATACTCGAGTATATCAAAGACATACTCGAGTAAACTGGAAATACTCGAGTAAAGAGTTTCACATACTCGAGTAGTTGACTACATACTCGTGTATGAACTTTACACACTCGAGTATGCTCCGTCTCTACTCGAGTATGAACTTGACTTACTCGAGTATACAGACTTCTCTACTTTGAAATTCTAATTTTTCTATTCGCACCGAGCTATTTGCCGCTTCATTCAGGTATGAAATATATATTTTTTTTCTAAAACCTAATTAGGATTATATATATATATATAGAAAAATCGGGAAAACCCTTTCCACTTCTCATTTACTCGAGTAGCCGCCGACTCCTCATCTTCCAGAAATCGCAGAGCATCGTCTTCTTCGCCTCTCTCATCTTCCAGAATCGCAAATGGCCCCTTCCTCTAAAATCGGCATCGGCTCTGAACTCGCCCCCGCGGGTATAGACGATCTCTCAGATGATTTCAGAAATCTTCTGATTCTGTTCGAAACCGCCGGATTATCGTTCGTTCTCGAGTCGTCGTGCAGAGTTATTTTTCCAGCTGTTGAGGAGTTCTATCAGAATTTGAAGGTCAAGCGTAATGGAAAGCTCCTGAAATCCAAAGTCAGAGGAATAAAAATTCGATTGGATAAAGTTTCTCTTACAACTCTGCTAAAGCTCCCAGTGGTCGATGAAGATGCCGATATGACTGCAGAAGATTCCATAAGAACTAGCTTATTCTGTGGAGCTAACCCTCAAGCCCATTCCTTTAGCAGGGCCGACTTTAACTCAGAAGGAAAGTTCCTAGTAGATGTTATTGCAAAAGTTCTGTTGTGCAAGACGTATTCTATTCGAGACATTTCTATGGAAATGTTTGACATAATGCAAGCTATTATCTGCCGCAAACAGTTCCAGTTTGGACTGTTGCTCCTAGACAAAATCAGAGAAAGTATTAAGCATCCCAGCTTTGCCAGAATTATCTCCCTCCTGCTTCATGAAGTTAACCCATCAGTGTTTAACCTATCCAAAGGGACTCCCCTCCATCACATGAAAAAAGTCTCCATTTCCTCCATCCAGAGATATGATGTTAAACTTCTGAATTCTGCACAGGCCTCCAAAGCTGCTGTTCCTTCAGAAAAGTCCCAAGAACCCAGTGTATCTGAAGACAGGATTCCATCTCCTCCTCTAAATCAAACTGCTGCTACCTCTGGTGCAATAGTTGAGGGGGAGCCTGCCTCTTCTCATCCTAAGTACCCAGCTTCCTCAAAACTTTCAGAACTAGCAGAAGTCAGAGTTTCTACTCCTCCAGCTTCTCCTCCTCCAGCAAATCTTGAATCAAAGATTCCAGATACAACATCTTTAATGTCTACATCAGAAGATATAAATAAATTCATTGATGAGCTAAGCTCAGAAGCTCCTCTATTTCAAAATGAATCAGCTGTAAAGTCTCCTGCCAAGTCTCCAATTCAGTCTCCAGTTCAGATTCCAGCTCAGACTCCAGTTCAGACTCCAGCACAGTCTCCTGCCCAGTCTCCTGATAGTGAGCCCAGCAAATCTGATCATATTCTCCTGTCTGATGATGAGGAAATGTCTCCAGATCCTGTGGAGGCACCTCTGAGGACTTTGGATTTCTCCATTCCATCCTTTCTGGATACAGAAGAAACTGTTGAGATAGAATCCTTCAAGAGAGCTGCAAGCTCAGTAGTAATTACAGAAATCCCTCCATGGATTACTCCTGCTCCTGCTCCCTCAGTCCCTGCCCCAACCTCAGTCCCTTCTTCCACTTCAGATATGGTCAGTAAAATTGAACAGTTGCTTATTGAACAGAGAAAGTACTTTGATGAATCTCTAGCATTAGTAAATAACAAAGTCACTACTCTTGAACAAGAGATGAGTAGAGGCTTTGCTGAAATCCAAGCCAATACTGATGAGCTCAAAAGATTGTTTCAGCTAGGTGGAAAAGCACTAGATCACACTATCACAAGCATAGGTGAACTAAGAAATCAACAAGAAACTGTTGCACATAATCAGATAATATTGGACAAGAATGCTGAAGCAAATGTGATGAAAGTATGTGAAGAAGTTGGCACCTTCAAAGATGAAGCAATTGCCCAGCTAGCTGTAGATATCAGCAAGGGGGAGAAAATTGTAAAAGAACAAGTTGAAAAAGTAGTTGAAAAACTGTCTGCACAAGCCCAAACAACTATGGATGGTCTTGTAAAAGGTATGAAAGCAGACATCCTAGCCCAGCTCCAATCTGTCAAATTCTACATCTATGATACAGCTGTATGGGTAAATAAACAGAACTTCCCAAATTCTCAACTCAACCCTACCATCATTCCCAAGTTCTTAGATCCTCTTGAAGAACAACCTCCAGCAGATGCCCCAGCTCAGGCAACCATACCAGAAGGTGTGCCAGTCTTCTCACCCAGACCTGATGGTGATGTGACTGAGCCCCCTCTCTCCTATTCTGATATGTGGCAAGATGAAATTCCTCCCAGTTCTCAAGGTGCCCCAAGAAAGAAAAGAAAATATGGTGATGGTGCTTCTGCCAGCCGTTCTGTACCTAGAAAAGAGCCTGCCCAAGCTTCTGAAGGTAGATCAGAAATTGTTCATTCTGAAGTTTGGAGTCCAACCTCCAAATCTCTGATCCTTGATACCCTGAAGTTAGTAACAGATCATGGTGAGAACAGAGATCACTATTACAGTTATTCAGAATGGAAGGCTTATGAAGCATCTCAGATCAAGATCAGACTTCATGACAGGAATTGGGGATACAACAACCCAGTTGCTCCTCCTAGGCCCAGAACTTATTTTCCTAAACCTTTCAGTTACCTAGAGAGACAAGAGCTGAAGAGAGAAAGAATGCACAAAGGAGCTCCTTCTTGAGTCTATGAGAATGTGGAAATGGATATTTTAATCTGTTAAAAACATTTCTATATATATATTTTTGATTCTGATTATGGCTTTTTGACTCTTTATCCTGCTTCAGTTTATATTCTTTTGGTATATGTTGTTCTTTTTACTTTAAGTAATTCACCTTAGTATAGAGGGTGCTGACATCTACAAATAGGGGGAGATTGTTGGGATTTGTCTCCACAATACCTCAGATTTGTAGGAGGTCAGACCTTGAACTAAGATGAATTAAGGTGTATTTGATATTGTGTTCAAGTTGTATGTGTGCAGGTTTTTATTGCCAAGTGTAGACCAATGTCAGTCTATAATGGGTCACCAAACACAGGACCATACAATGTAATCCCTCATTATGTGATCCAAAGTGTTGGCCCATGTATAGCCTCTCTATTGGGATACACTTCCTACATGCACTTGGATTGGTGGACTGAAGTGTTGAAGTTTATCTTTTCAGAAGAAATTTTTCTAAGTCCACATACTCGAGTAGCCTTCTTCATATACTCGAGTAAGTGACTTAGTACTCGAGTAGATCCTCAGACATACTCGTGTGACTCTGTATACTCGTGTAGATAAGTTTGTACTCGAGTAGATAGTTAGTCACTCAAGTAAGTCATATATTATACTCGAGTAGATCCTTCTATTATTAGATCCAAAAATTTCTCTAAGTCCACATACTCGAGTACCTCCTTTTACACTCGAGTAAGTTAGGTTACATACTCGAGTAGACTGCATTATACTCGAGTAGATGATAACTTGCACTCGAGTAGTTGGTTAGTTACTCGAGTAAATGTTCTGTTCATACTCGAGTAAATCTGTGCTTCTCATCTCAGAAAAATTCTAAGTCTACATACTCGAGTAGTTCCCTATATACTCGAGTAAGTGATTCTGTACTCAAGTAGTTGTTATTCATACTCGAGTAGCTTAGTGATTACCCGAGTAATCTTCCCCAGATACTCGAGTAGTTCTTTTTCTCCTCACTCGAGAATCTCCAACCCTTTCACTCGAGTAGTTTTTCCTATCTTATCTCAAAATTTTCTCTAAGTGTTTTTACTCGAGTATATACTCTCATACTCGAGTAGTTCTAAATTCAATCGAGTGCTGATCTTTGAATCACTCGAGTAGCTTCTCTGCTTATACTCGAGTATACTCCTTCTATCTACTCGAGTATATACCATCTGATACTCGAGTATGTTTCTTCTTTGACTCGAGTATATCTGTTTAAATTTTCCTAAAACTCTCTAAGTCAATTTCGCAGTGTATTTCAAATTAATCATTTCTAATTGGTCCACGTTTCATCCCTAATTAATTTTCTGACCGTTGGAGTCCACCTATAAATAGGTCCTCTTAGATTTGACTAATAACAAGTGAACAGAGATTTTATTTTAAGAAAGAGAAAAAGTTCCGTGAACCCTAATTTCTCACGCCGCCGCCATTGACGTTCACGGAAGAAGCTCTGGATCGACGATCTTTGATCACTGTTTTCAACTCTGATTCTCCAGCGATCCAGACGAAAGTTAATCACTCGATCTCGCCAAGCCTCAACGATTTCAGATCTATTTTCTCGATCGAGGTGATTCCATTTTTTAGATTTGTGGATCTCTCTCAGGTCGTCTTCAACATATTCTGATCAAGCCAAAGCTCTCAAGGAAGAAGACTGTCAAGATCCAGATCTGAGAATATTACTGTTTGTATTTTATTTTCAAACCAAATTTCTTTGTAGGAGTTTTTCTCCGAGATTTGTAGGAAGGCTTTATCTTCCGAGTGTAGATCCGATTTGGATCGAGTTTGTAGGAACGTGGTTCCGAGGTGTAGGATTGTTTTCAATCCGAGATAGTGGAGTAGCCGAGTCTAGTGATTTGCTAGATCGGTGAGTAAAGTGGACGTACCCAAGATTGGGGAACCACTATAAATCTCTTGTCGTCTGTGATTGCTTGATGTGTGCTGTGTTATTTTTTAATTCCGCATTTGACACGCATTTCACCTATTCACCCCCCTCTAGGTGATTTAGGCTAACAACTTAGTACTCTCACACCACCGCCACCACCTTCGTTAAGGTGGGGGCTATCGCCGGGCGGCGGCACGGCCGTCAGAGGGGCGGTTTCCGGCGAACTCACAAGGTGTAAAATCCATGAAATTTCAGAAATTTTGCTCACCCAATCGGGCTCAATTGGGCCCGATTTCTCACCTAAATGATCTAAGATTCTAGCCCACGAAGAAAGGAGTAGAGGAGGACCTATAACCGGGCTTGCCGACGAGTGTGGTGGTAGTGCGCCATGGCCGGTGGTGGAGCTTTTCGGTGCTCTACAACAGCACTATCAACTTGCTCAACTCCTTTAGTTAAACTGTGGAAACTTCTGCTCTTGGCCTAGAGAAGCTTTTAAAAGGGTTAAACGGGGGAGAGGATGGGTGTAGCATCAATGACCATTAAGTGCCATGAATGGAAAATTTCATCAATCCATGGTGAAAGAATTCAATAATGAACAACTAATCACCTAGACAGGGGGGGGGGTGAATAGGTTCAATTCTTTATAATAGGCAGTTTTAGTATTTCTAACTAGCAAATCTACTTATCCAATCATTCAAGCATCACAAATAATCAGAGTAAGCAAAACATAGCACAGAGACACACAAATTTATAGTGGTTCCCCAATATTTGGGTACATCCACTTTCCCCCTTCACCTATTTAGCAATGAAATAGATTCGGCCCAACTTCCACTTTTCTTAGATCCACAGATCTTACCACTCAGAACCCTTCCAGGTTCCTATAACTCAGACTTCTTCAAGTCCTACAGCTCAGATCCTTCAAGATCCTATAACTCAGATTCTTCCCAAGAACCCTACCTCAGAGTTTTCCAACTCCTACCTCAGGCAACATGCCCTACCTCAGCCCTTATAATTACAGGCTTACCACTCAAAAAGATAGACTTTTCTACACTCAGATATATATAGATCCTACAGTTGTGATTACAATGTTTTAAGAATTTTTTTACTAAGAGAGAGAAAATGGGGTAAAGTGTTCTTGACCAAATCTTGAGAGATTGGTCTTCTTCTGATCCTTGCAACTTTGGATCTGATTCAAACTTACTTAGCTTCTTCAAAGCTTTTTGAAAATAGAGAACTAGGTTTAATCTCTCTTGAACAGATGAAGATGATCTTGAATCAGCTTCCTTCTTCTACTTCTTCTTATTACAGAAATAATTCTGTAATCCTTACTGATCTCCCAAGATTTCTCTTCGTCTCTGTGTTTTTTGTGTTGTGTCATGTATATGTAATTCTCTTTAATAGCACTGTTCTATTTATAGAAACCCCCAGAGGCAACCGGCTAAATCGGTAGTTGACTGGCATCTGACAGTTCTGAAATCTGACAACTTTGACAGTTATGCCATCTGTCACTTCTTAGATCTGGAAATCTGCAACTTGGTCTTCAAAACAGCAGACAGCATCGAGACAAATCTTCTTCACAATGTGTTGACACTGATTTCAAAATGTGTCTACACAGATTATGAATGTGTCGATACAGCTATCTGGATGTCGATATATTGCCTTGATGTAGTCGACAGACTTCAATCTCTGTCGACACAGCTTTTCTTTATAGTCTTGACATAGATAATGTAGAATGTGTCGACATAACTTCCTTAGTGTCGACACAGTTTTTCTTCAAAATATTTGTCAACCCAAGTCCTGGGTGTCGACATATCAACTTCAGCTTACTGTCAACACTACTGGTCATAGTGTGTCGACACTAGTCCTGAGTGTCGACACAGTTGATCTTCGACTCAACATTCAGGATGTCGACTGTGATCATTTAAGTCGACACAGCATGTGTTGTCTTATATATGTGTGTCGACACACGTCCTGTGTGTCGACACAGCTGGTGTAGACTGATACTTCTGTGTGTCGACACAAGTCCTGTGTGTCGACACATCTTTGTTCTTGCTCTCGACACAACTTCTTCACAAGTGTCGACATTGACTGAGTATCTCGACGCTTTTATACTTAGATAAATTTCTGCATTACTTAGCCTGCGCAAATAAACTTAAACAAACATCAAATACAAGATGATGTATATCATTGATTAAAGTGAGACTTCTCCAAATATAATACAATTACCAATGTACCCAACAATCTCCCCCTATTTGGAGAAGTCATAACCACAAGTCATTGATATACACCATTTTAATAACCAATAAAATTAATGATGTACTAACAAACATAGACATGGTTAATTATTAGGCAGAAAATATATATGTTACAAAGTTAAGCATATCCATCACAAAAATATGTAACATATAAACAGATAGAATCAAACAGATTTACCCAACTAAGAAATTATCCCATCATTTCAAATTATATCTGACTTATAAAATTCAAGAATGTCTTGTAAGAACAACATTATTGCATAGTTCTAAATTTTAAGACATTAAAGACTCTAAGTCAGCTTGGGTTCCTTGATCACAATTCCTTTGCCAGTTGTATCCTAGCTTATACATTAGCTTCTGTGTCAACAACAAGCTTCTTTCCTTTCTGATCCTTCTTCTCGAGCTCTTCTACCTCGATATTTTGTCTTACAAAGTAATGAAAAGGCTTTGGGAAATCCTTGCTAGGCTCCACCGAGTTAGCAGGTATCTTCCCAGCTTTAAGATCTCTTCTAAACAGAAATATGACATCTTGCCGCTCTTGATATTTACTCCATTCTTGTTCAGAATACAATTTGCCTCTATCATGCATATTTTCTTTCACAACTTTCCAAGTAGTCAAAATAATATTCCTAGAAGTTGGACTCCATTGTTCAAAATCAGGCTTTAATTCTGCCTGTTCTCTGGACCATTTCTTAGACAACTGAGCTTCTTTTTCTCTTTGAACTACAGCTGCATGCATTTCAACTTTTTCAAGAATAACATTATGTGCCTCCTGTGGAGGGCTATTGAAAGACTTATTTAAAGAGCCTAAACACCTAGAGGGGGGGGGGGTGAATAGGTTCTAATTATCTTAAGAATTTTAGATAATTTAACAGGTTCTTATCACAGCATAGAACATACAATCACAGCACAGCAAACACAGTACAACATACACCAGATTTATAGTGGTTCCCTAAGGTATAGGTACATCCACTTTCTCCGTTCGCCTATCCAGTAGAGAACTGAATTCAGTACAACTTCCTTCCACTAGCTCAGATCCATAGATCTTACAACTAAGAACCAGATGGTTCCTACACCTCAGACTTATACAACTCCTACCTCAGATTCTTCCCAAGAATCCTACCTCAGGCCACAGCCCTACCTCAGCCTTTATAACTAGGCTTACAACTCAGACTATCAATAGTCCTACACCTCAGGCACTCAGCCCTACCTCAGCCTTTATAATTATAGGCTTACAACTCAGATCTAACAAAAGATCCTACAAGTAATTGAGTATTTGAGAGATTAAGGAATATCACCAGATAGATCACTCTATAGGTGAGTTCTTCTTGATCAGTTCTTGAATGAACTGAAACTTCAGATCCAACCTAACTTAGCTATTTCAAAGCTTATTGATAGAACAAAATAAGATTGAACTCTTCTTGATGTAAAAGTTGATCTCCTATCAGCTCCTTCCTTGACTTCAGAAAAAGATCTGAATCTTCTCTACAGACTGGTCAGAATATGCCATCTTAAGGGTCACCCCTTTACTTGTGAAATTTTTCCTTTGGATGATTCACACTTTTTCTCTGTATCTTTTCTCTTTTCTTAATTTGTCACGGATCAGTCCTTTATATAGAGATTTCTCCTTGTTACCGGCTGATCCGGTTTGTAACAACCTTCTGACTTTTCTGACAAAGGTGTCAGACCTATTACTAATGACAGCTGTCAACCCACCAATCATGATAGTTGATTCCTTAGAGACTTAAAAACTCAGCACGGTCCACTCAGCAATCTGCTTCATATATGTCGACACAAATAGACTAAGTGTTGACACAAGTCTTGGTGAAGTCGACATAACACTTCTTGGGTCTTGTTTCCACAATGACCTTAATTTGAAGAAGTCCTCCTAAAACTAAGGTGAATTGCAGTTGTATTTGATTTTGTGTTTGAGTTATGTATGCAGGATCTTATTGCCAAGTGTAGACCAATGTCAGTCTATAATGGGTCACCAAACACAGGACCATACAATGTAATTCCTCATTGTGTGATCCAAGGTGTTGACTCATGTATAGCCTCTCTATTGGGATACACTTCATCAATATACATTTGAACCAATGGACTATGGAGTATTGAAGTCTATCTCAGAGAATGAAGAAATCAGCCAAGAGAAGAAAGCAGATTTCAGGTCGACGATCGTCGAGCTCCGGTCGACTATAGTCGAGCTCAACTCTGTAGATAGTCGAGCTCTCAACTCCGTAGATAGTCGATCTAAATCTCTGCTGAGATAGTCGATCTATATCTCTGCTAAGATAGTCGATCTATATCTCTGCTGAGATAGTCGATCTCAATCTCTGCTGAGATAGTCAATCTATATCTCTGCTGAGATAGTCGATCTCATCTCTGCTGGAGATAGTCGATCTCATCTCTGCTGGAGATAGTCGATCTCATCTCAGCTAGATCGTCGAGCTTAATCTCTGCTAGAACGTAGAGCTCATCTCTGTTGAGTCGTCGAGCTCAGATCAATGATAGTCGAGCTATGGTCGACGTTTTCTGTCCCAGACCAATTACAATTTCTCTGAGCTATTTTCTTAGTTATTCTTCTAAGTACACATACTTGAGTACCTCCTTATAAACTCGAGTAAGTGACTCATACTCGAGTACCTCCTTATAAACTCGAGTAAGTGACTCATACTCGAGTACCTCCTTATAAACTCGAGTAAGTGACTTATACTCGAGTACCTCCTTATATACTCGAGTAAGTGATCTATACTCGAGTAGTTCCTTATTCACTCGAGTAAATCAGCTCATACTCGAGTAGCTCACTTATGCTCGAGTAGTTTGATCTCTCCTTCAGATTATTTTCTAAGTCCTGGACTCGTGCTTACTCGAGTATATCTCTCTCTCCTGATACTCGAGTAGTTCATTGATATACTCGTGTATGTCAATATACAGAAAGAAATTTTCTAAGTCCAGACTTTGCTGGTTATTTCAAATCCTCTAATTTGATTGGTCCACGTGTACGTGATTATGCTTATGACCGTTACAGAAGTATTATAAATAGGTCTTGTCAAATCGACAAACCCTAAGAAGAAAAAAAAGAAGTATTCTGAATCTGATTTCTATCGCCGACATCGGGAAGCCGACAAGTTCACGTCAACAAAACGCTATTCATCTTCTTCGTCGCCGGTCTTCTCCGATCCAGAGATTCAGACAAGAAGTTTCAGAAGATCAAGCGATTCTCAATAGACACATCCAGTACTTGATCTCGCTGATTCTAGTTTTCCAGATCGAAGAGATTTCGTCTCTGTCTTCCTCGACTTATTTCTGCCGATCCCTAAAAGCTGAAGAAGGAAGAAAGAGTTGAAGATCCAGATTTGAATATTTCTGGTTGTACTTCTGTATACACCTTTTATTCTTGTAGGAGTCTTGACTCCGAGTTCTGTAGGAGTTTTTCTCCGAGATTTGTAGGAAGGTTTTCTTCTGAGTGTAGATCCGTTTGGGATCGAGATTTGTAGGAACGTTGTTCTGAGTTGTAGGATCTTTTTGATCCGAGATAGTGGAGTAGCCAAGTCTAGTGGTTTACTGGATTGGTGAGGTGAAAGGGGACGTACCCAAGGTTGTGGAACCACTATAAATCCTGTGTACTCTGTGGCTTGCTTGGTTACGTTCTGCGCATCGATCTTACAATTTTTTATTCCGTAAAATTACGCAGACCTCACATATTCACCCCCCTCTAGGTGATTTAGGTTGATAACTTAGTTCTCTCAATTGGTATCAGAGGGAGGTTGTTCGTCAAAAGGTTAACACCTTGAACAGATCTACTCCTAGTTGTCTTTCTGAGTTAATCAAGCATGGACAGATCCAGGGAATTTTCTGAGCTTCTAGTGTGCAATAAGGCAAACTTTCCCATGTGGAAAGAGAGAATAAAACTTTACATGGAAGCTGTTAACCCCCGCTTATTCATGATAGTGGAGGAAGGTCCTTATATCCCTATGATTGCCTTCACTAGTGATCCTATAAAGAAGGTGCCCAAGAAGTTGATGGATCTTGATAAGGATGAGATTGCACTTGTCTCCTTAGACAAGAAAGCCAAGAACATCATCGCAAGTGCAGTCAATGATTCTATGTTGTAGAACCTCATTCACTGCCAATCTGCCAAGGAGATGTGGAGATCTCTAATCATCTTGATGGAAGGTACAGAAGAAGTAAGGGATGATAGAAGATCCCTTCTGAATCAGAAGTATGAAGCCTTCAAGCAAGGACCAAAGGAAGCTATTGCTGACACATATGAAAATTTCTTCAAGATTGTCAATGGGTTAAGGAACTACGGCAGAGTGTTCACAGATGGTGAACTAAACGACAAGTTCCTAAGATCCTTGACAAAGGATTGTGACAACAAGATATGTGCCATCAGAGAGTTTGGGAGATTAGCAGAAACTGACCCTCAGAACCTCTTCGGAAAGCTTATGTCATATGAGCTTCAAATCAATAATAGAAAAGCTGAAGAAGAGGGAAACAGGTCCCCATTCCAAGATAAGCCAGTTGCACTAAGGATAGACAGCTCAAGAAAGGCTAAAGCTGCTTCCACACAAGGAGACTATGAAGAAGAAGAGTCCAAGCCAAGCACCTCAGGCTCAGATTCATCAGATGAAGAGTTTCATCTTCTCTCCGGACAATTCAAGAAGTTTCTTAGCAATAAGAAACAAATGAGAGAAAATGGTTCCTCGTACAGAAGATCATGTCCTGATGGTGATCGTCACAGCAGACATGACAGGTATAAATCTAAACCGAACAAACTTGTTTCATCTAACGTTGTTTGCTATTCCTGTAGTAAGCCAGGGCATATAAGCACCGAGTGCCCTTTGAAGAAGAGAGAAGGAAGAGGCTTAGAAAAGGATTCCCTTCAAGGGAAAAGGAAGAAAGAAAGAAGCTGCATTGCCAAAAAACCAAAGACCCTCAGTGACTCTGACTCATCTGAGTCAAGTGAGGATGAAGAAGCCTACTTCGGGCTTATGGCTTTTTCTGACCAAGAGGACAAAAACAACGGTAACTCCTCATACACCGGCAAGGTAAATTCTCACACACCTCTTTCTGCCTCAAATGCTGACTCAAATGGTCATGATGGCTATTCTTCTGGGGAGGATGATTCTGAATTGGTAAATCAGTATCAAGTCTTATTGACTACATTTGACAAATGCCGGAAGGCAGTCAAATCGCAATCAAAAGTGATTGCATCCCTCAAAGAGGTGGAATCAAATCTGAGGAAGGAGATTGACCAATTGACCCCTCTCAGAGATGAAGTTCAATCTTTGAAGGAGGAAATCAAAGACTTCACTGAATTAGTTAATCATAAAGATCTTCTCCTAGATGAACTGGAAGCAAAGCTAGTCATCGAACGAAAGCTGGTTGAAACTCTCACCATACCCACAACTGTGCTTCCAATCATTAATGGAGAAGCCTCCTTTGAGAAAAATAGCAGCATAGGACATAAATCAGCCAAAGGTAAAGGCAAGGCTATCCCAAGCCAAATTGTTGCCTCTCTGAATTGTGGTCCTCACAATCATGGGCCAAATGAGGAGAAAACACCAAAAGCTAAAACTGGTGTAACAAAGGCCAAGGAGACAAGGAAGCCATGTACTTGTTGTAATCATGAGGCTTCCTCCTCCAAGTCAGTTGCTCTTGCTAGACCCCCATCCATAAGGTAAAGCAAGAGAACAAGAGAAGGTACAACAGGTTTAACTGTTGGTGTTGTGGCAAGGTTGGTCACTTCGCCATAGATTGCTGGTTTAATCCCAGATTTGTTTTAACTCCTCAAGTTGATAATGTGAGAAAGACCACTCACAATGTTAACTCTCATAGGGGGAGGATACTAACAAGAGACCTAGGAACCAATCTTGTTTGGGCTCCTAAGGGATTCTAATCTTGTTGATGCAGGTATGTCCATGGGCCAACGAAATTTTTATCTGGCAATTGGACAAGACGAAGTTCCAAAAAAATTCTTGGAACTAGAAGATTAAAGTACCTCTGTTGAAAAGCATGATGTGTTTAGAAATTGAAGAAGAATTCCATATGCATTGGTTAAGGGGGAGTTTCTAGTGTCCCCTATTTAAAGAGGTCAGAAAGGGGGAGAGCAAAAAGAAATGGAATTTAGAGATGAAAAAGGAAGAGAAAATTTGCAAATCCAAATGAAGATTTCAGAAAGGGGGAGAAATGCAAAATAATTCTAGTACAGAAATAGGGAGATTGTTGGACAATTATAGTAAAGAAATATAAGACAATGCATCCTCGTTCATGTCATTTTGTTTTAATATCTCTAGCAATTCAACTTAGTAGATGGTGTTCTGACTTCTTCAAATAGGGGGAGATTGTTGGGTCTTGTTTCCACAATGACCTTAATTTGAAGAAGTCCTCGTAAAACTAAGGTGAATTACAGTTGTATTTGATTTTGTGTTTGAGTTATGTATGCAGGATCTTATTGCCAAGTGTAGACCAATGTCAGTCTATAATGGGTCACCAAACACAGGACCAAACAATGTAATTCCTCATTGTGTGATCCAAGGTGTTGACTCATGTATAGCCTCTCTATTGGGATACACTTCATCAACATACATTTGGACCAATGGACTATGGAGTATTGAAGTCTATCTGAGAGAATGAAGAAATTAGCCAAGAGAAGAAAGCAGATTTCAGGTCGACGATCATCGAGCTCCGGTCGACTATAGTCGAGCTCAACTCTGTAGATAGTCGAGCTCTCAACTCCGCAGATAGTCGATCTAAATCTCTGCTTAGATAGTCGATCTATATCTCTGCTGAGATAGTCGATCTATATCTCTGCTGAGATAGTCGATCTCAATCTCTGCTGAGATAGTCAATCTATATCTCTGCTGAGATAGTCGATCTCATCTCTGCTGGAGATAGTCGATCTCATCTCTGCTGGAGATAGTCGATCTCATCTCTGCTGGAGATAGTCGATCTCATCTCAGCTAGATCGTCGAGCTTAATCTCTGCTAGAACGTCGAGCTCATCTCTGCTGAGTCGTCGAGCTCAGATCGATGATAGTCGAGCTATGGTCGACATTTTCTGTCCCAGACCAATTACAATTTCTCTGAGCAATTTTCTTAGTTATTCTTCTAAGTCCACATACTCGAGTACCTCCTTATAAACTCGAGTAAGTGACTCATACTCGAGTACCTCCTTATAAACTCGAGTAAGTGACTCATACTCGAGTACCTCCTTATAAACTCGAGTAAGTGACTTATACTCGAGTACCTCCTTATATACTCGAGTAAGTGATCTATACTCGAGTAGTTCCTTATTCACTCGAGTAAATCAGCTCATACTCAAGTAGCTCACTTATACTCGAGTAGTTTGATCTCTCCTTCAGATTATTTTCTAAGTCCTGGACTCGTGCTTACTCGAGTATATCTCTCTCTCCTGATACTCGAGTAGTTCATTGATATACTCGTGTATGTCAATATACAGAAAGAACTTTTCTAAGTCCAGACTTTGCTGGTTATTTCAAATCCTCTAATTTGATTGGTCCACATGTACATGATTATGCTTATGACCGTTATAGAAGTATTATAAATAGGTCTTGTCAAATCGACAAACCCTAAGAAGAAAAAAAAAGAAGTATTCTGAATCTGATTTCTATCGCCGACATCGGGAAGCCGTCAAGTTCATGCCGATAAAACGTTGTTCATATTCTTCGTCACCGGTCTTCTCCGATCCAGAGATTCAGACAAGAAGTTTCAGAAGATCAAGCGATTCTCAATAGACACATCCAGTACTTGATCTCGCTGATTCTAGTTTTCCAGATCGAAGAGATTTCGTCTCTGTCTTCCTCGACTTATTTCTGCCGATCCCTAAAAGCTAAAGAAGGAAGAAAGAGTTGAAGATCCAGATCTGAATATTTCTGGTTGTACTTCTGTATACACCTTTTATTCTTGTAGGAGTCTTGACTCCGAGTTCTGTAGGAGTTTTTCTCCGAGATTTGTAGGAAGGTTTTCTTCCGAGTGTAGATCCATTTGGGATCGAGATTTGTAGGAACGTTGTTCCGAGTTGTAGGATCTTTTTGATCCGAGATAGTGGAGTAGCCAAGTCTACTGATTTACTAGATTGGTGAGGTGAAAGTGGACGTACCCAAGGTTGGGGAACCACTATAAATCCTGTGTACTCTGTGGCTTGCTTGGTTACTTTCTGTGCATCGATCTTACAATTTTTTATTCCGCAAAATTACGCAGACCTCACCTATTCACCCCCTCTAGGTGATTTAGGTTGACAACTTAGTTCTCTCAACACTCCAGGTGTTGACATAGTCATTCTTCGGCTACTCGACACTTCTTCTCTTTGTACGTGTCGACACAAGTCCTATGTGTCGACACAACTGCTCTTGGTCTCGACATAACTGCTGTAGACAGATAGCATTGAGTGTATGTCTAGCCATCGTTGAGTGTGTGTGTCGACACAAGTCCTATGTGTCGACACAACTGCTTCTGGTCTTGACTTAGTTGCTGCAGACAAGTGGCGTTGAGTGTGTGTATAGCTGTCGTTGAGTGTGTGTCGACACAAGTCCTGTGTGTCGACACAAGCCTTCTGACTCAGAATAGCTGTTATTGTAAGATGGCGTTGAGTATGTTCCTAGCTGTCGACACAAACCTTCTTCAGGTGTCGACATAATTCCTGAGTGTCAACACAAGCTTTTCTTCTGGTGTCGACATAACTCCCGGGTGTCTACACAGCTTCTATTATAGGTGTCGACACAATTCCTGCCTTAGGTGTCGACACAATTCTGGGTGTCGACACAACCTCTTCTTCAGGTGTCGACACAATATCTGGGTGTCGATACAGCTTTGCTTCTAGTGTCGACACAATTTCTGGGTGTCGACACAGCTTTGCATCTAGTGTCGACATAACTTCTTTTGTCGACACTTGTACTTAGAAAAAATTTCTTTACAACCCTTATACATTCACAATGAAACTCAAACATACATCAAATACAAACTGATGTATATCAATGAGTAAGATGAGGCTTCTCCAAATATGGTACACATTTTTCAGTGTACCCAACAATCTCCCCCTATTTGGAGAAGTCATAACCCTTAGTCTAAGATATACATCACTTATAATAAAACATATAAGAATAGATGTACATACATTTCAGTATAGGATAACATATAAACAATGTAAACAACTCAGAGAAATAGTGAAGCTGATTTTATTTATTAATCAGAAAATACTGGGTTTACATGTTTTTCTTAGAACAAAAACAAAAAGTTAAATTGTTCTATATAAGCCTATCTATCCTATGATTGGCTAGGCTCCTTAATCACTATGCCTTTTCCTGATTGAATCTTTGCCTGCACAGTAGGGTCTGTATCAACAGCAGGTTTCTTTCCTTTGAGATCCTTCTTCTTTTGTTATTCAGCCTTTATTCTTTGCCTTTCAAAATAGTGAAAGGGCTTGGGGAAGTACCTGCTAGGCTCTAGAGCATTAACAGCTAACTTTCCAGCTTTTGCACTTCTTCTATGCTGAAGAATGACTTCCTACCTAGCTTGACATTTGTTCCATTCCTGCTCAGAATACCACTTACCCCTGTCATGGGTCTTATCCTTTACAGCCTTCCAGGTAGTCAAAATGATATTCCTTGAAGTAGGGCTCCATTGCTCAAAATCTGGCTTCAACTCAGCATGTTCCCTGAACCTTTTCTTGGACAATTATGCCCCCTTTTGAGCTTGCTTGGCAGCCTCTGACATTTCTACTTTTTCAATAATCACCTTTGATGCCTCCTGTGAAGGACTGTACATTGTCTGCACTTCTTGTTGAACCATTTCAAAATCAGCAGGAGGATAAATAACTTGTGCAACTTCAGGCTGATATCCTTCAATATGAGCAGGTTGTATTCCAGATTCAGCAATATTGTCATCATCACATAAAGGAGGAAAGCCAAGTATAGCTCTGATTGAATTAGAGATCCATTTAATATGGTCAGAGCTAGCTTTGACTAACAATCTCTCCCCCTTTATGACTTCTCTAGTAATATGATCCCTTAGATCAGTCTTCTAAAACCTTATCTGATCAGTCAGATATTCTTGATAAGTTGTAATTATATTTACTTTTATAGTATTGTTATTATGATATTTTACTTTATTTTTTCCCTTTTTTGTTTGTTTTGTTCAATAAATTGTTCATATTTGTTAAATTTTATTTCTAACTTAGTTATTTTTATTTTCCAGAAAAATTCAGAAAAAAGTCAAAAATTTGACCTGTCACGCCCGTGTCAGGCACTCGACGCCTTCCGCAAGTCGACACTCAATGATTTCACTGTTCAACACTCAATGCCGTCCAGACACGTCCCAGTCACGCCCGTGTCCAAGACCCATCACGCCCATGTCGATGTCGACACTCAATGCTTTTTCATACTCAACGCTGTCGAGATCAGAACTGCCAGCTATCCAAGTCACGCCCCCCCCCCCCCCGCCACGCCCGTGACCAAGCCTGTCACGCCCGTGACCGCCACATGTCCCTTCCATAAACCTTCAAGAACGGCGCCAGCTTGCCGAAGTCACCAAGTCAAACACGGCAGCTGTGACACGCCCCCTATCACGCCCGTGACCAGGGCGTGTCACACCCGAAATTTTTGTCTATAAATAAAAAATTTCTGTAATGCCCAAGGGTTCACTTTTTTTGAGCCAACTTTAGTGTGTTTTGTTGGGCTGCCCTTGGTGCACTTCCATCTTCATGTAAGGAGAATTTTCTCCTCCCTCCTTTCTTATGTTTGTTTTAGCTTTTTCCATAGCTTTGTAATAGTTTGTAATAGCTTAAATTATGGAAATAAAAATGTTGTTTTTTTGTCTCTCTACATGGAATGAAAATGCATTTGGGTGGCTCACTTTATTTCTCCTTTTTATCCTCTTGTTCTACCTAGTGTATCTCTTTATGAAAATCATAATTAGTGTAACTTGTTTTAATCTTTCATGCTTTTAAATTGTTGTAATGTTAGGTTTCATTATAGGCATTTATCTAAAAAATGAGCCGTTATAATGGCAAAATTTTGTTTAAGTCTTCCTTTCAAAATCAAAGTTGTATTGAAAACTTTTTAAAGGCTTATGTTTTCATTCCTATGAAATTGTAAAAGAGGTTTTAAAGTGTTTTGTTTTTTTGTACTTAGCCTTGTTTTAGGATTGTAAAACCTTTTTGTTCCTTTAATTTTTATTTCACCTTTTCATCACTTTTATGAAATCCTAAGGATGAAAATGTAAACGTTTCAATTTTTCAACAAATTTGATTTCAACTTTGTTTTCAAAAACTTTTTCTTCTTTAATTTTTATTTCATCTTTTTATTTGTTTTTGGCAAGTTTTTATGGTAGAAAAGTTGTAGTTTTAATTTTTAGATAACTTTCATTTTCGTGTTTTTTTTATGTGTGTGTGAGTGTATGAGACTAACTTTGCATGCTTTCTTCAATCATGTAGAGTGTGTGAGTGTAGGTGCTAATTTTTATTGCTTTATTTTAATGCTTTTCTCAATTATGTAGAGTGTGTGCGTGTAGGTGATAATTTTATTGCTTTCATTCTCCCGCCCACTCATTCGAGCCGGGACTCGCAATTTTATCGTTTTCTCAATTATGTAGAGTGTGTGCGTGTGCGCATCTATTTCCGCCTACTCGATAAGAGTTAAACGTCGCTCTGCTTTAATTTTCCGCCTACTAAGTTTTGAGTAGGACTTGTAATTTTCATTTTTTTGTAACTTAGTTTCTTTTTATTTATGCATTTATTTTCGTCTACTCGTTAAGAGTTAAATGGCGCATTGCTTTAATTTACCGCCTACTCAGTTTTGAGTAGGACTTGTACTTGCATTTATTTCCCGCCTACTCATTCGAGTAGGACTTGCTTTATTTAATTTCTTTATGGTTTTGAAGTGTGTGTGAGTGCCTGCATCAATTAGCTTTAAATTTATCTAAATGCCCTGTTCTTTTATGTTTTCTCTTATAACTATTTAGCTCTTAAATTCAAACTCACATTTCACTAAAAACCATAAAGCCATCCCCATACCGATGAGTGGCTAATCTCTTTTAGCCTTCGACATCGAAGAGCATTGAGACATATAAAATGATTTGAAATAATTAAAGAACTTTATTTTAATTTTAATTTAAGGACTTAAGGTTTGCCCCGGGTTAACGACGCATAGGACCACATAATCGATGTGTGGGCTCTATTTCCGTTATCCATACGCAACGCCGAGAGGCTGCACATATGGACCGATCCCCCTTGGGTAAAGAGAACTGTGTACGCCCCCTCGAAAGAGGAGAAGCATAGTTCTGTCGGATTGGGTTCCCCACCTAATAGCGGGGTTCTTAGCGTAATGCGGGCATTAAGGGGAATCCTTTGTCGGACTAACGTTCGGTCGAATAGCCTTAGCGTCCAGGTGAGCGATATCCCAAGACCCAGGTGAGCTCATGTCTATGGAACCTCCACGGCCAAGTGCCTTTTATTAATTTAAAAACTAAGTTCGATAATTATTAAGAATTATTTTAGTCTTAATCCGATTCGATGCCAAGCGTTAACCCGTCATCGAACTAACTTAAAAATTTCCTGTCTTCATTTTAGTTTTAATTTAACTAAAAATCCCACCTTACTGATAGTAAGATAATAGTCTTCCTGTAAGAGTAAATATAATCAACGCGCCCCCGAGAACAATACGACCTCGGTATTCTCCCGAATACCGAGTACTACGCGATAGGTGCACTTGCCTCCTCTCGTTAGAAAACTCGATCTTCTAACTCGGCCAGCGAAATCTGACCATTTCGAACCACCCACAGTCGGTCTCTATTTTACGACCATCAAAATTTTGGCACCATTGCCGGGGACACATTCGCGCGGGTGCTTCAAAAAGGCTAATCTCTTTTAGCCTTCGGCATCGAAGATCATTGGGACATATAAAATGATTTGAAATAATTAAAGAACTTTATTTTTATTTTAATTTAAGGACTTAAGGTTTGCCCCAGGTTAACGACACATAGGACTACATAATCGATGTGTGGGCTATATTTCCGTTATCCTTACGCAACGCCGAGAGGCTGCACGTATGGACCGATCCCCCTTGGGTAAAGAGAACTGTGTATGCCCCCTTGAAATAGGAGAAGCGTAGTTCTGCCAGATTGGGTTCCCCACCCAATAGCGGGGTTCTTAGTGTAATGCAGGCGTTAAGGGGAATCCTTCATCGGACTAACGTTCGGTCGAATAGCCTTAGAGTCCAGGTGAGCAATATCCCTAGACCCAGGTGAGCTCATGTCTATGGAACCTCCACGGCAAAGTGTCTTTTATTAATTTAAAAACTAAGTTCGATAATTGTTAAGAATTATTTTAGTCTTAATCTGATTCGATGTTGAGCGTTAAACCGTCATCGAACTAACTTAAAAATTTCCTTCTTTCATTTTAGTTTTAATTTAACTAAAAATCCCACCTTACTGATAGTAAGATAATAGTCTTCCTGGAAAAGTAAATATAATCAACGCGCCCCCGAGAACAATACGACCTCGGTATTCTCCCGAATACCGAGTACTACGCGATAGGTGCACTTGCCTCCTCTCGTTAGAAAACTTGATCTTCTAACTCGGCCCGCGGAATCAGACCATTTTGAACCACCCACAGTCAGTCTCTGTTCTGCGGCCATCAAGTTTTTGGCGCCATTGCTCGGGGACACACTCGCGCGGGTGCTTCCAAAAGGCTAATCTCTTTTAGCCTTCGACATCGAAGAGCATTGGGACATATAAAATGATTTGAAATAATTAAAGAACTTTATTTTTATTTTAATTTAAGAACTTAAGGTTTGCCCCAGGTTAACGACTCATAGGACCACATAATCGATGTGTGGGCTCTATTTCCGTTATCCATACGCAATGCCGAGAGGCTGCACGTATGAACCGATCCCCCTTGGGTAAAGAGAACTGCGTATGCCCCCTCGAAAGAGGAGAAGCGTAGTTCTGCCAGATTGGGTTCCCCACCCAATAATGGGATTCTTAGCGTAATGCGGGCGTTAAGGGGAATCCTTCGTCATACTAACGTTCGGTCGAATAGCCTTAGCGTCCAAGTGAGCGATATCCTTAGACCCAGGTGAGCTAATGTCTATGGAACCTCCACGTCCAAGTGCCTTTTCTTAATTTAAAAACTAAGTTCGATAATTGTTAAGAATTATTTTAGTCTTAATCCGATTCGATGACGAGCGTTAACCCGTCATCGAACTAACTTAAAAATTTCCTGCTTTCATTTTAGTTTTAATTTAACTAAAAATCCCACCTTACTGATAGTAAGATAATTGTCTTCCTGGAAGAGTAAATATAATCAACGCGCCCCCGAGAACAATACGGCCTCAGTATTCTCCCGAATACCGAGTATTACGCGATAGGTGCACTTGCCTCCTCTCGTTAGAAAACTCGATCTTCTAACTCGGCCCGCGGAATCAGACCATTTCGAACCACCCACAGTCATTCTCTGTTCTGCGGCCATCAAGTTTTTGGCGTCGTTGCGGGGGAGCACGGTTGTTATATCGAATTCAGGACTCTATTAATTTTACTTTATTTTCAAATAAAAAAATTTTATAAAAAAAAATCCTTTCCCCTTCGTTTTTTTAGGGTGTATGACCCGTGGACAACCTTCGAGTTCTGAAAATCTTGAATTCGACCCTGAGATCGACCGCTCTCTTGCGCGTATCCGATCCCTACGTCGAATTCCCTTTTTAGACCCCGCAGAATCCACCGGAGAACCCTCTTTCTCTTCCATGGCCGACCCAAATAATGCCCAAGCGGCCGAGCGTACGATGTCTTACTACGCTCGACCCAACTTGGATGATACGGGGTCGAGTACTGTTCGGCCTGCTGTGGCGAACAATAATTTTTAAATTAAGTCAAGTGTTATACAAATGATCCAAAATGCCGTGCAGTTCGACGGACAGCCGGATGAGGACCCAAATAACCACTTGTCTAAGTTTTTAGAGATTTGCGATACTTTCAAGATTAATGGCGTCACTGATGACGCCATTCGTTTGCGCCTCTTTCCCTTCTCCCTTAAGTCCAAGGCCAAGGAGTGGTTGGTCTCCCTCCCGCGGGGATCCATCACGACCTGGGCAGAGTTGGCAGAGAAATTCCTTACTAAATATTTTCCGCCCGCAAAAACTGCTAGATTGCGGGCGGACATATCCTCCTTTATGCAAAACAACTCCGAGTAACTTTATGAGACTTGGGAGCATTTTTAGGAATTTCTCCGCCGGTGCCCGCACCACACGCTGCCAACGTGGTTGTAGGTACAGATTTTTTATAATGGGCTGAATAGTCAGACGCGTCAAATGATTGACGCGGCTGCCGGGGGCACTCTGAATAATAAGACCCCCGAGGCCGCCCAGGCTCTTTTCGAAGAAATGGATATGAATGCCTATCAATGGAATGTTCCGCGGGCGCGCCATAAGCAGGCGAGCCTTTATGAAGTGGATGTCACTGCTCAGCTAGCCCTTCAAGTCGAAAGGCTAACTAAGCAGGTGGCAGAGAAGTCTGTTGCCTCCTCCACTCCGCCTTGTTTTCTCCCCCCCCCCAATGCCTGCGTGGTCGACGAGTTCATGGAATACATGGGGAATCCGGTGCGTCCCTCCTTTAAAAACAACCCTTATAGTAGCCACTATAATTCGGGTTGGAGGAACCACCCGAATTTCTCATGGAGTAACCCGATTAACGCGCAGCGCCCTCCTCCCCCTCCTTTTGCATTCTCTTTTCCGTCCCCTCCTCCGAAGCCTCTTCCGGTGGAGGAAAATTTTAATCGATATGTTGCGTCCAATGAGTCCAATATCAGGAACATCACCTGATCGCTTAAAAATTTAAAAATACAGGTTGGACAGCTGGCGCGACTTATGTCGAAACGCGCTCTGGGGGCACTGCCAGGGAATACGGAGACCAATCCAAGGGAGAATGCCAACGCTATAACCTTCCGTAGCAGTAAGGAGGTGGTCGATCCAAAACGGATCAATCCTCAGGTATATATTTCACCTCCGACCCCTCTTCCCTCTTCTTCGATTACACAGCCCTTACCGATTTTAAACGACAAAACTATTTTAAACAAGGCGCTGCCCTACCCCCATAAGTTAGATAACGAGCGAGTGAACGCGCAATATGAAAATTTTATTTTATTACTTAAACAAATTCATATTAATGTTCCTTTTTGCGAGGCCATATCGCAAATGTCTATGTATGCAAAAATTTTAAAAGAGCTTCTTTCTAACAAACAAAAACTTGAAAATATTTCGCATATTTCTCTTAACGTTGTCTGCTCAGCGGCTCTTACTAATAAGTTACCCTCGAAACAAAATGACCCGGGACGGTTTTCCATCCCGTGCCTTTTTGGCAATGTATTAGTAAAATACGCTTTGGCAGACTTAGGCGCGAGCATTAATTTGATGTCGTTCTCGCTCTTCCTGCGATTAGGTTTGGGTACTCCTGCTCCTACCAATATGCGCATCCAACTAGCGGATTGCTCAGTTAGGTTTCCCATCGGGGTAGTTGAGGATGTCCTTGTCCGAGTAGACAAGTTCACCTTCCCGGTGAACTTCATCATCTTAGACATCGAGGAAGATGTCGAGGTACCAATAATACTCGGTCTCCCTTTCCACGCAACCTCACGCGCGCTAATCGATGTAAGTAACGGTCATCTCCTCCTTCGGGTAGGAGACGACCAAGTTACTTTTTCTATTAACCCCTCAATGGAAGACTCGTCGCCGAGTGACGATTTCTGCTACTCTTTAGATTCTTTTTATGGAGATTGTTCTTCTCCGGTTTTCGAGTCTGATTTTTTAAACGAAGATATTTTTTCACTTGGAAATTTTTATTGCGATGAGGACGCGTCTACGGATATGCCTTTTGAACCAATTGGTTCAAAAGACATTAGCACTAAAACCTCGCTAGAAGAACCGCCCACCCTAGATCTCAAACCATTACCCGAATCCCTCAAATACGCCTTTTTGGGGGAAAATGATACACTCCCCGTGATCATTTCTTCGCATTTAAGCGATTCGGAGACCTCCGATTTATTGGAGGTTTTGCTTAAACATCGCCACGTAATTGCGTGGAAAATTTCTGACCTTAAGGGGATTAACCCTTCTTTCTGCACTCATAAAATTTTCTTAAACGATAATTTCCGCAAAACCATTCAGCCGTAGCGACGTCTTAACCCAAACATGAAAGACGTCGTGAAAATTGAGATAATTAAATTATTAGATGCGGGAATTATTTATCCCATTTCTAATAGTGCATGGGTTAGTCCCATTCATGTCGTGCCCAAGAAGGGCGGTCTGACCGTAGTGGCGAATGAGCACAACAAGCTCGTCCTAACTCGTACTGTTACGGGTTGGTGTGTGTGCATCGATTATCACAAACTTAATGATGCCACCCGCAAGGACCATTTCCCACTACCGTTGTAATGCCCCTGATTTTTTTCGACGATTTTATTTAAATGGGAAGCATCATATTTATGACGTCATGGCGTTACCTTTAACGTCAAGATGACGACGTAATGCCATAAAGGCATTTTCGCGTCAATGCAGTCAAGTCGGCTGAATTCTTGTTGTAATGGGAAAATTTTGCATTTGGGATTTAAGTTGAGTAATTTTTGACTTACTCGTCAAGTTTCGTCGCGATCCGAGCGATATTTGGGCCTCGACGTTTTTCTAAAGTTTTGTGGAATTTATGTTCGTCGTAAATTTTGAAAACTTATATCTCGAGAATGGCTCGTCTGATTTTTGTTTTGACTTCGTCGTTGTGTTCGTAGCGTCTGTGCTCGCCTACGGCGTGAGTTTCGTTTGATTCTGCGCGCGTTTGGGCCTCCGTTTCGAACTTGCGTTTCCTTATTCAAATATATATAAATACAATTATTTTATTATGAAAAGTACTATTCATTCGTATAGTTTGATCAAAAGGTATATTTGCAAAGAAATCGTCTTTCTGCTTTCCTTATACTCGAGTGAGGTTCCCTGCGTCTCGTGTAGGTACTGTTCATGCTAAGCTATACTCGAGTGCCGGTTCTTTTACTCGAGTGATTTTCTTTAGTACTCGAGTAAATTATTTATTCTACTCGAGTAATCTTTCTGTTACTCGAGTAAATCAATCCTGTTACTCGAGTAAATCTTTCTTCTACTAGAGTAATCTTCCTGTTACTCGAGTATATCAATCCTGTTACTCGAGTAAATCTTTCTTCTACTCGAGTAATCTTCCTGTTACTCGAGTATATCAATCCTATTACTCGAGTAAATCTTTCTTCTACTCGAGTAATCTTCCTGTTACTCGAGTATATTAATCCTGTTACTCGAGTAATTCTCTCTTCTACTCGAGTAATCTTTTCTGCTACTCGAGTATATTAATCCTGTTACTCGAGTAATTCTCTCTTCTACTCGAGTAATCTTTTCTGCTACTCGAGTATATTAATCATGTTTCTCGAGTAATTCTCTCTTCTACTCGAGTAATCTTTTCTGCTACATGAGTATATATCTACTCGAGTAGTCGTTTCTACCTCTCGAGTACCCGTAAGCTTGTTCTCGTGTAGTCCGTTGCAGTCTGCGTTCGAGCGAATTTTGGAGGGTCAAAACGGTTCCGTATGGAAAAATGGCTAATATGAAATTTGTTCGTATCGACGAGATCTACAACTTTCATGTTGGGCACTTTTCGATTCAAAGCCATACTAGACCTCTAATTTTGTTTTCTGCGAACTGCTCGTACTTATACCGTTTTTTTTATATTTAGACAAAATATTTTATAAGTACTTATATATATATACTCTTATACTTAGGTTATTAGAAAAGAATAAATACTTCATCTTCTCCGATTATTTCTCCCGAACCAGAGCGGCGTGAGCGAGAGAGAGAATATTTCATGAATCTTCCAGTGACCGCCGACGGAGCTCCGGTGCTCGAAATCTTCAATCGAGCGTAGATTTGGAAAGCTCTCACCGAGAGCTACGCTATCGTGGTAAATTTTTCCCCTTTCTTTGAGTTTTCTCATTAGGGTTTTTCGGCCTAACCCCCTTTTTGACCATTTTTGTCTAGATTTCAACTTCCTCCATCCTCTTTTGCCCCGATCTGTGACGTGGACTGATTTGGAGAACTTTTCCGGTAAAACCAAGGCAAGTGGTGGTTTCCCTTCATTTCTCCTTCTCTGATTTGATGGTAACGGTTCAGTTTATATGTTCTTTAAAATTTTCTGCACCTTGTTTTCCAAGTTATTGCTATGATTAACCTTTTTGGATGATCACTCGAGATTGTAAGATTTTGTCTTGGTAAACTTGATCTTGTCATGGTATATTTAATCGTTCTTGATGTGTCTTATTAATGTCTTTAAATGCATTACCTATCGTTATTGATCGTATTAGAGTTTGTCTAGGATTGTAAATCGTTCATAGGGGTTGATCAACCACGTCTTGAAACTAGAAGTGTCAAGTAGAATCTGACGAGCCAAATCTCGAGATATATTTGTGTTGTGGTTTCTTTGGGTTTCTAAAATTTGCGGGAGTTAGTGGATAAAACCACCTCCGCATTGTCTGGCTCCTTTATGGTACCTTATGGAAGCCTACCGGGTTTCTGGGCATCTGTGGTGTATGGTGGAGAGTATGAGACTCCCTCGCAGTTAAGCGGATGAATTATTCGTGAGAGGTGTGTCCAGTTGAGTGACCACCTCGCCCGTGATTTTGGGGTACGGCCGACCACAGGTGCTTAGTAAAGCTAGTTAAATTTCTTCCTTATGTTTTTACTTTTGTTGTTCCCTTTTTTCCTTGGGAAATCTGCTGTATTTGTTGGAGTACGTGACGATTCACGTAGGTATTTCTTTCTTTTCCTGTTCGACACCTTACTTCAGTACTGTTGGTCTCGGGTTGGTACCCCGTCTGACCTTTGTTTTATTTTGTTTACTTCTCTGCTGCCATTTTTCCCTCTTGCTGAGGTGTTCTGTCTTTGGAATGTCTCAGGTTCGGAGCATTAGCAGGTAGCGGAGCCGGTTTTGGAGCCATAGCAGCAGCAGTTTGGCTGTAGTTTTCCCCCTCGCCGTAGCGAGGTAGTTTGTTGTTTTAGTTTTCTTTGCCTAGTTTCAGACATATTTGTATCGTGGGTTCGTGTCAGGTTGTTGACGCCTACAGGATTGTTGATTCTTTTTGACACTTGCTAGCTGTTGTGGTTTCCTTATGTTTGGTTTACATTACCTGCTCTCTGGGATGATTTATTGCTAGGATTTCATGTTAGATATTTTTAACCTATAAAACCCTACTATTAGTAAAGCATATTTGTCATCTCTTTTAAAACTAAGCCACTACTTTCTATTTAGCGTAAAGACTTTCCTACACATATTATAAATCTAGGGTCTGCATTGAATGAGTTGTTCCTCGGGGACATTTATACTCATGTAGGATATTAGAGTCAATTTAAATAAGTATTTTCCGCAAGCGTATAATTTATATTTTAAATCGTGAACTAGATGATTCACTAAGCCGAGGGATACGGCTACCATCATAACTTAAACTGGATTTTATTCATAACCATTTATGTTTTCTTTTAAAATTGTAGAGTTTGGAGTCTTACCTAAATGTCTGCAGTTATCCCCTGCACGGCGTGGCATCACGACGCGTATTTTCCCCTTGCTCTGATATAATTAAATTGTTGGGAAAAATGCGGGTTGTGACAACCGTTCCTTGACCAGATTCTCGAGCGTCTTTCCGGTCATCCATTTTATTGTTTTCTCGACGGTTTATCGGGGTTTTTCCAAATCCCCATTTTGTTAGGGTATTTTGTTATATGTCCGCGCGTGTAAGGACCGACTCGGAACGACCCAATGGGTTTCGTGTCACTAGGGTGTAACGGCTCTACGCTGGAGATACTATATAAAGCCATTCCACATTTGATGAGCCTTAGTGGACTATCTTGAGCGGAGCCAACTACATTCTCAAGATACTTTTCTAGGTTTTCCGGCCCTCTCTCGGTCCGCTCCCGTTCCCTCTCTCGCTCTGATTTCCGCCGATCTAGGACAGCCCTCTGCTTCGTCGTTCTCGGCGCCGCTCACGGTCTCTCCTGTAACGGTGATTTTCCGCTGCTATCTGTGGCCGCTCACGATCGATTTCTCCATCGATCGAGGAAGAAGACGATCCAGGGCCGTCCCAGATCTAGACCAGTGATGAAGGTTTCGCCGCCAAAGTTCTTATCGCTCGTTTGAAAGCTTATTCCGGCGAGTTTGCTGACGTCGCACAGACTCGCGAAGGAGGATCGCTGCTGGATCTGAGTAGGGTTCGCTGGATTTGGCCTTTTTCTCGCCGGATCTGTGGTCGACAGTTACAGATTCGCTTCTCAGCCCCCGCTTCCGCCGGTAGGCCCTAGATCTATCAGATCTCGCCGTCTTTACCAAGATCGGAGACAGAGGTGATAGTGCCGGCTTGGTGGAACATAGATCAAGGTGTTGCATGATTTCTTTGGAGATTCTATGAAGAGATCAACGCACCTAGTTTTCTGTTGCCTGGAAAATAGAGATGTCCAGATCCTTTCTTATCATGTCTTGATCTATAAATTTCAAAGCATCAAGATCTCATCAAATCTAAGCGATAAGGAATTCAATATTGCCAAACTCTGTTGCATCAAATCCCTTGCTCACGTGCAAAATCTTCATTTTTTGATCTGGGAGATCATTAATCAGTTCTTGGAAGAATCCTATGAAAGGTTAAATCTATTGTTGGGAGTGCTCTTGTGCGTTAGAGGAGTTATTGTTGCTTGGATCTAGTCTTCGGCGATTGCACTCAGCCGGAGAGGAGCAAAAATCATCTCTGGACTGGATCCGAAGATTCTCTGACGTCTTCACACGGCTCAGGTGATCTTGTTCTAGAATTTTTAATTTGTGTTTTAAATCTAGTTCGATGTCGAAGAAAAGCGCCCTCGACACTATAAAGTTGCAATCGTTTGACGCCTCCGACTTTCTCAGTTGGAAAATTCAAGTCCAACTAGGAATGAAGGAACGCGAGATTTTCTATACTGTTCAGAGCGATTTCGCTTCTACCGTCGAGGACGTGGACGAGTACCAGTGGAACAAGGATGAAGATTTCTGCAGGGATTACCTGTTGAATTCCCTGAATCCTCGTCTAGCGTTGACCTACCATGCCTATAAAACTGCAAAAGAAATTTGGGACCGGCTGAACCGCACTTTCAGAAGGAGGAGGGTTTGTCAAAGTCGCTTATTGGACAGAAGTTCTTCAACTTCAGATTCAAGGCGAACGTGCCCATCACTACTCAACTCTTGGAGCCGGTCAACCTGCGTCAGAAGCTGGACGATGACCATTCGAAGATGGATGACAGTCTCTTTGTGTACATGATTCTGAGTAAGCTGCCTCCGGAGTGGCTCTTTTTCAAGACCGAGATGCACCGACTGAAAGAGAAGATAAGTCTTGATGAACTCAAAAGGTTCATCCACATTAAGGACCAGAACATCGCTGGGAAAAGCATGGAGCAGGTTGCGCAGCCCTCACAGGCTGTCAATTTCGTTTCACGTCCTAGTAAGCCTTCTCGGAAGCCCCCGGCACCTAAGGGTGATACCCACGCACCGTTGGCGGTCAAAAAACCTTCTCTCAAAAGGAAGAAGGGCAAGTGCCACAACTGCGGTAAATGGGGTCATTGGGCCGCTGAATGCAAGGGTCCGAAAAGACAAAAGGAGGAAGCCCCACAAAATGCGACGAACATGGTGGTCGACATCTCTGATCCCAAGTCCTTCGTGGCTATGATTGGGAGTAGTCACCGCAGTGCGTCGTCTGAGTGGTGGCTGGACAGTGGTGCTACCTGTCACGTCACAGATTACAGGGGTCTTCTCTCAAAGGTCACAGCGGTCAAGGAAAAAGTCGAGAACTGCAATGGAGGAGCGACAGATGTTACTCATGCTGGAACTGCAGAGCTAGTCCTCTCTTCAGGTAAAACTTTAATTTTACAGCACGTTAAAGTAGTTCCTAATTTAACTAAGAATTTGATTTCTATGAGTTTGCTTGATAGAGCTGGAATGTCCTTCACAACCATGAACGGTAGAATGACTTTATCTGTCAATTCTCATTACTTTGGTTGCGCTTACCTGATCAATGGGATGTATAAGCTTAGTCTAGATAACGATCGCATAAACCAAGTGAGTTCCACTCTGATAGATCCAAAGTTATTACATAATAGACTTGGACATATTCACTATAAGAAAATGCGAGACTTAGCCAAAAGCCAAAACATTCCTTTAGATCTTTCTATTCAATTTGATAGGTGTGAGGTTTGTGCCCAGACTAAGATCACTAGAAACCCTTTCAAGACCGTTTCTAGGAGCACACAACTTCTGGAGTTGATACATTCCGACCTCTGTGATTTTCGTAGTCATGCCACTAGAGGGGGAAGGAAATATCTAATTACTTTCATCGACGATTTTTCCAGATATTGTCATGTTTACCTATTGAAATCGAAAGATGAGACATTTGAGACCTTCAAGATTTTCAAATCTCGGGTAGAAAATCAATTAAACTTAAAGATTAAGAGATTTAGAAGTGATCGAGGAGGAGAGTACTCTACAACTGGGTTTAGGGACTTTTGTGCCTCTGAGGGCATAATCCTAGAAACCACAGCTCCTTACTCACCCCAGTCAAACGGCATCGCTGAGCATAAGAATAGAACTTTAACAGAGATGTTGAATTCTATGCTCCTCACAGCTGGCATGCCTAATTCCTTTTGGGGGGAAGCAGTCCTAACTGCAAATCACATTCTAAATAGAGTGCCTCATTCGAAGCTCAACTCTACTCCATATGAGTTGTGGCATGGGCATCCCTGTAGATATGACACTCTAAAGAATTGGGGCTGTATTGCTTATGTAAGAATACAAGACCTTAAGAGACCTAAGGTGGGACCTAGAACAACGACTTGCGTTTATCTAGGTAGTGTAGAAGATAGTGCAGCTGACCGGTTTCTGGATCTATCCACTAATTCAGTGATAGATTCTAGAGATGCTATTTTCTTTGAACATAAATTTATCAAAGATCATGGCTTGACCGTCTCCGGGTCTACTGACATGGTCTCAGAATCTACTGTAGAACCTGAAGCTGGCCCCTCTGGCATTGCTCCCCAACCACTAGAGGTGGAACCTGTTCCTCTTAGAGTATCTACAAGAGATAGAATCCCTAAGGATTTTGGTGAGAATTTCGTCACCTACCACTTAGAGGATGATCCATTTTCCTATCAGGAAGCAATACGATCTAGAGATGCGTTAATGTGGGCAGAAGCCATCGATGATGAGATGAACTCGCTGCTACAAAACAACACTTGGCATCTAGTTGACCTGCCGAAAGGAGCTAAAGTCCTAGGATGCAAGTGGGTTCTGAAGAAGAAGTTACACAGTGATGGGTATATAGCCAGGTATAAAGCACGTCTAGTAGCTAAGGGTTATAAACAACAGGGGGGAATTGACTACTTTGACGTCTATTCACCTGTATGCCACCTATCCACTATTAGGATACTTCTTGCCTTAGCTTCTATCGAGAACTTTATAGTTCATCAGATGGATGTAAAGACAGCCTTCTTAAATGGAGAGCTTGATGAGGAGATATACATGGCACAACCTGAAGGTTATGTACATAAGGATCTAAGAGATAAAGTGTGCAAACTCGATAAATCGATCTATGGTCTTAAACAAGCACCTAAGATGTGTCACATTAAATTTGATCAAGTGGTAAAGAGCGTTGGATTTCAGTCCAGTCTCTCAGACAAGTGTCTCTACTACCGCTCGATGTCAAATCAAACAGTCATCATATGCCTATATGTGGATGACATGTTGATTCTGGGTTCAGACCTTGCCGCAGTGAGGGATACAAAATCCGCTCTCGCGAAAGCGTTTGATATGAAGGACCTTGGTCCTGTAGATACCCTGTTAGGTATGAAAGTTAGAGTACACAATGGACGTGTCACTCTAAGTCAAGCTCATTACATTGAGCAGATTCTCACTACCTGGGGTTATGAAGATTGTAGGCCTGTTGAAACACCAATTGATCAAAATGTCAAGTTGAGTCTGAATGAAGGGACCATCATTGATCAAGTAAAGTACTCGAAGATCATTGGTAGTCTCATGTATGCCACAAGTTGTACAAGACCAGACATTGCCTTCTCGGTTGGCATGCTGAGTCGCTTTACCAGTAGTCCAGGCAAAGAGCATTGGGATGCCTTAGATCGGCTGATGAGGTACCTGAAAGGTACTAAAGATCACGCTCTGTGCTACACTGGTTACCCTCCTACTTTGGAAGGATACTCTGATGCCTCCTGGTGTTCAGAAGTTGGAAACAGCAAGTCCACCAGTGGATTTATTTTCACTTTGGGTGGCGCTGCAGTCACTTGGAAATCCAAAAGACAGACTTGTATAGCTTTGTCGTCTATGGAAGCCGAGTTGTTTGCCTTAGCTTCAGCTGGTGAAGAGGCAGATTGGATCAGGAATTTGATTCTAGACATTCCCTTGTCTAGACTTCAAGTCAATTCTTTGAGCCTGTACTGTGATAATCAAGCAGCAGTCCAAGTCGTGAAGAATGTCCTTTTTAATACTAAGAGGCGACATGTACGACTGAGACACGCTCTACTGAATTATCTGAAAGAACAAGGCATTATCACTTTGATCGATGTACGATCGAAGGATAATCTGGCTGATCCACTGACGAAAGGAATGCCTAAAGACCGATCAATCAAAACAGTGGGGGAAATGGGACTCAAGGCGTTGTAAGTTCAGCCTTAGTTTCAAGGTTAGGCGATTCAGTTCCGTCTTTGTCCAAATGTTTTGATTTTTCCACTTTCCTTTGTCAAAGCAAGCGTGTTGTGCTCCGCTGATGTTCGGGGTTACTGAGTACAAATTTGGTGAGTTGTTTCATTCCACATTTGATGTTAACAACTTCACCTGGTTTCGTCTTCCTAATCTAGGAGGAGAGTGTTATTCCACATTTGATAACACAATCTGACTAGGTTTGGCTCTTCTTCCGTTTATTGGTTTCATTCCACATTTGATGAGTTCCAATTAACTTTAGAAGAACAATAACCGTGACATTCCACATAGGAACACAGATACAGCTGCGGTGTCCAGAAGTCTGGAAATCGTTTCTTTTGAAAACAGATAACAGATTCTGAGGTAGAACCTAAATACTCTACTACTTGCCCTTCTAGCTTAACTTTTCAGTACTACGTTCTTATAAGTAGAACTAGATACTTTGTACATTTTCCATGGTTGAATTCATTCTGAATGAAGTTCTCTGTTGGAAATTACAGGAGCTGTTGCTGATGGAGGAGCATTTGCAGTCTGGGATCCTGAGGATGATGACCTGTTGGGCGATGACTACTAGAGTGTTTGTTTGGTCTTTTTTGTCTTTGGCTTTAGAGCACTGTTTAGCTCTCTCCTTTTCCATCTGTTGTTTGGACTAATTTTTCCTTTGTTGCTCTTCAGTTGGTCATGAGACACTAGGTGTTTTAGTACCTGATTCTCTGATTGTACTTTTGACTATGATGTGATGCTGCTGAGTTTATGTTTTATTCTTATGCGTGCATACAAACTTATGTTTCTTTAAGTCCAATTTACTCTGACAGATGGTATGGACACGGTTGTGTATTGAGTCGAATTCTAGTTGAACATTACACACACCACCCCCTTTTCCGACGCCGGTCTCACCACGGACATAGGAGGAGATTGTTAGGGTATTTTGTTATATGTCCGCGCATGTAAGGACCGACTCGGAACGACCCAATGAGTTTCGTGTCACTAGGGTGTAACGGCTCTACGCTGGAGATACTATATAAGGCCATTCCACATTTGATGAGCCTTAGTGGACTATCTTGAGCGGAGCCAACTACACATTTTCCCCGAAGACCAAGAGAAAACAACTTTTACTTGCCCTTTTGGCACCTTCGCCTACCGAAGAATGTTATTTGGCCCCTACAATGCGCTGGCTACATTCCAAAGATGTATGCTAGCAATCTTTGGCGAGCTAGTAGAAGATATTATGGAAGTATTTATGGATGACTTTTCTGTATTCGGATGCTCATTCCCGGATTCTCTTCGTAATCTCGATCGTGTCCTCCTGCGATGCGAGGACACACATCTTGTTTTAAATTGGGAGAAGTGCAACCTTATGGTTCGAGGAGGTTTGGTCCTCGGCCATAAGATTTCGATTAAGGGGATAGAGGTCGATAAGGCCAAAGTAGAAATCATAGAAAAGCTTTCTCAGCTGACTAACATAAAATCTATTAGGAGTTTCTTAGGCCACGCGGGCTTTTACAGCGCTTCATTCAAGATTTTTCAAAAATAACAAAGCCATTTACTCACCTCTTGGAAAAGGAATCACCTTTTGTCTTTAGTAGCGATTTCGAGTCTGTCTTTAATTTTATAAAACAAAAACTTATCAATTCTCCAATTCTAGTGGCCCCTAATTGGCCCCTTCCGTTCAAAATCATGTGCGACGCTAGTGATATTGCCTTAGGCGCCGTTCTTGGTCAATGCATAGAAAAACATTTTTGTCCTATTTATTACGCTAGCAAGATGCTCACTTACGCACAAGTGAATTACACGACGACGGAAAAGGAACTCTTAGCCGTCGTTTTCGCCTTCGATAAGTTTCGCTCGTATTTAACGCTATCTAAAGTTATCGTTTTTACCGATCACTCTGCCATTTAATATTTACTAGCCAAAACCGACGCGAAGCCCTGCCTTCTTCGATGGATCCTCCTCCTTCAAGAGTTTGACTTGGAGATCCGGGACAAGAAGGGTGCGAAAAATCTAGCGGCAGACCACCTCTCCCGTTTAGAAAATCCTGCTGTGGAAGCGCTCGTCGAATCTGAAATAAATGACAAATTCCCCGAGGAATGTCTTCTTGCCATTCGTTCTTCTTCATCATCTTCGCCTTGGTTTGCAGATTTTGTGAACTATTTAGTCGCGCGGGTGCTTCAAAAAGAATTCTCAAGTCAGCAAAAGAAGAAATTCTTTTCCGACTTGAAAAATTTCTTTTGGGAGGACCCATTTCTTTTTCGTATCTGCGCGGACCAAGCGGTCCAAAGGTGCGTTGCGGGTGTGGAGTGCTTGCAAATATTGAGGCACTTCCACGAGGGTCTAGCCGGGGGGCACTATCAAGCCAACCGGAACCCTAGGAAGGCGCTAGAGGCGGGCTACTTTTGGCCCACTCTCTTTAAAGACGCGCACAATTTTGTGCGCGCATACGATAGCTGTCAGCAGTCGGGTAACATCTCTCGTCGAGACGAGATGCCCCAAAACAAGTTTTAAGAAAGCAAAGTCTTCGATTTATGGGGCATCGATTTTGTAGGCCCCCTACCTCCTTCTTATAAAAATTCGTATATTTTAGTGGCGGTCGACTACGTATCTAGGTGGGCGGAAGTGCAAGCTCTCCCCACCAATGATGCGTGAGTCATCGTTACATTTCTAAAAAAATTATTTTCTCGCTTCGGCACGCCTCGCGCTATTGTTAGTGATAGGGGAATGCATTTCTATAACGCTCTAATGGCTAAGACGTTAGCTAAATACGGAGTCACGCACAAACTTGCCACCCCCTAACACCCACAAACAAGTGGCCAAGTTGAGGTAGTAAATCGAGAGATAAAGAGAATTTTAGAAAAAACCGTTTCACATAATATGAAAGATTGGTCCGTTAAACTTGACGACGCGTTATGGGCGTATCGTACGGCGTACAAAACCGCTACCGGTTGTACTCTATTTCGATTAGTCTATGGCAAAGCGTGTCATTTACCCGTAGAACTGGAGCGCCGCGCACTTTGGGCATTAAAACTTTTAAACCTCAACGCTAACTTAGCCGCTCAGAATAAAAAACTGCAATTAATCGAGCTCGATGAATGGCGTGCGAATGCTTAAGAGAGCAATAAGTTCTATAAGGAGCGTTCTAAGTTATATAACGATCGAAAAATAAAAGCCCCAAAAAATTTTTCTCCAGACGATCTTGTCCTTCTGTACAATTCACGTCTTAGGCTTTTCCCGAGTAAACTAAAATCGCGATGGTTCGGCCCCTTCAAGGTTGAAGAAGTTTTTCCATATGGGACCGTACTCGTCTCCCACCCCGAAAATGGCACTTTTAAAGTGAACGGTCATCGGTTAAAGTCTTATATAGCGGGCGACCCTGTGATCGGTAGGAGCGAAACCATAACCCTTCTCCATATATAAAACCCGCCAACATAGTCAAGCTACGCGACTATAAACAAAGCGCTCCTGGGACGCACCCCACACTTATTTTTTTTATTTACGTCTTTATTTATCATGTTTTCTATTTTTCTAATAATTGCAGGACTTCTAATGGGCTTCCCCGAGCGCGGATCAGGGACATTTTCTGCCCACCCTTTCTTTTCGTACATATAGCTGCTATTTTGTTCCTCATGCTTAGCATACAATATTTGGGATAATGTTGGAACTAAGTATAGGGGTGTTTTCGTATTTTTGTACTTTCTTTTTCACTTACAAAAAAAAAACAAAAACAAAAACTTAAAAACAAAACTTCAATATATATATATATATAAAACACAAAAATCAAAAAAAAAATTTTGAAGTTTCATTTTTGAAACTTTGATTTATTTTTAACTCGGTCCGCGAGATCCGGCTCATCGAGCCATCCACATAACGAGTCATCTCGCGGCTACCTAGTTTTTTAGTTTTCTAAATTTTTTTTATAAGTAATTTTTGTAAGTATTCCTTTTTTTAAGTATTTTTGTAAATATTTTTTGTAAGTATTTTTTTGTAAATATTCTTTCTCTTTCCTCTCTCCCCTTTTCCCTCTCATCCTTGTAAATAACTTCTCTTTTTTCTCCCAAATTTTTGTAAATAGAATGAAAATTTTCTTAAAAATACAAAAAAAATTCACAAAACTTAAAAATACAAAAAAATTCGCAAAACTCAAAATTTCAAAAAATTTTAATTTCACATTTTTTTCTTTAGTATGTATATATTAAAGAAATAAATACAAAAATACAAAAAAAAAGATAATAACTTCAAAAATTAAAAAAAATATATAATTTATGAAACAAATAAATCAAATAAATCATTCTTAAGTTTTTTGCTATCCAAAAATTTTGTTTTGAGTTTATTTATATGCGAGTTTGATCAATTCTTTGTTTTACTATTCGTTTGTTAATTATAGATTGAACAATCTAAATAGTCGGGGTTAAGTTTTAAAGAATTTATTATACTTTGTTAAAAATAGGGAACTCGCTTTAGGCACTACTTCTAATTTTTCATAGATAGGAGCACGTGTACTATATTAGAAAATAACGACTATAGAATTAAATTATGCTACTTTTAGCTTTCTAAAAAATTGGAACGTGCAATTTATAAATGTTGCTCTAAAAAAAATATTAATTAAAAATCTAGTTTTCTTTTCTCCCCTTACTTATTATAATCTACTTAGTATGATAAAAATCTTTCCCCCAAAAAAAGATCCTATGTCAATGAGAATAAGATTTCATTCCGTAAACATAGGCATCCAATAAATTAAAAGATTATATGTTACGGAGTAAGAGGATAAAATTCATTACTCATACACTTATACATTGAGTTAACTTTTATTATGAAGAAAAAAAAATTCACGTTAAGGAAAATAAGATTTCGTTTTCCTATAACATCCACATATAAAACAATTGGAGGTTCGAGAAAAAATTACCTCGCCTCAATATCCAAGCATCTTCATAAACCAACATCAACCCCCCTAAGCCAATTTCATGACTAGAATTAATTAAAAAAAATCTTTTTGAGAGCATAATTCGTAAATTGCATTATTTCCGGTAAAACTCCTATAAGCTAAAGTTCAAATAATTCCAAATTATTTTTTTTTAATCTAACCAATACAATTATTGCTCTCTATTTGATTACATCAAGAAGTATTTTGGCCAAAACTTTTGCCCTTTTAAATCATCTAGATAATTTTAGGACTTAACTCTTATACCCAATATATTTATTTAGATCTCTCTTATAACTAATTAAGCGGTAGCAGAACTTAGAGTTTTTTATTATTCCTTATAAGTTCACCTCAAACTTTTGCTCTGAAATAACAAAAGCTTAAGTATGGGGGTATTTGATAAGTTGTAATTATACATACTTTTATAGTATTGTTATTATGATATTTTACTTTATTTTTTTCCCTTTTTTGTTCGTTTTGTTCAATAAATTGTTCATATTTTTTAAATTTTATTTCTAACTTAGTTATTTTTGTTTTCCAGAAAAATTCAGAAAAAAGTCAAAAAATTGACCTATCACGCCCGTGATTGCCCGACACGCCCGTGTCAGGCACTCAACGCCTTCCGCCAGTCGACACTCAACGATTTCACTGTTCAACACTCAAAGCCATCAGGACACGCCCTAGTCACGCCCGTGTCCAATACCCGTCACGTCCGTTTCGATGTCGACACTCAATGTTTTTTCACACTCAACATTGTTGAGATCAGAACTGCCAGTTGTCCAAGTCACGCCCCCCGCCACGCTTGTGACTAAGCCTGTCACGCCCGTGACCGCCACGTGTCCCTTCCCGAAACCTTCCAAAATGGCGCCAGCTCGCCGAAGTCACAAAGTCAAACACGGCAGCTGTGACACGCCCCCTGTCACGCCCGTGACCAGGGCGTGTCACACCCGAAATTTTTATCTATAAATAAAAAAATTCTGTAATGCCCAAGGGTTCACTTTTTTTGAGCCAACTTTAGTGTGTTTTGTTGGGCTGCCCTTGGTGCACTTCCATCTTCATGTAAGAAGAATTTTCTCCCCCCTCCTTTCTTATGTTTGTTTTAGCTTTTTCCATAGCTTTGTAATAGTTTGTAATAGCTTAAATTATGGAAATAAAAATGTTGTTTTTTTGTCTATCTACATGGACTGAAAATGCATTTGGGTGGCTCACTTTATTTCTCCTTTTTATCCTCTTGTTCTACCTAGTCTATCTCTTTATGAAAATCATAATTAGTGTAACTTGTTTTAATCTTTCATGCTTTTAAATTGTTGTAATGTTAGGTTTCATTATAGGTATTTATCTAAAAAATGAGCCGTTATAATGGCAAAATTTTGTTTAAGTCTTCCTTTCAAAATCAAAGTTGTATTGAAAACTTTTTAAAGGCTTATGTTTTCATTCCTATGAAATTGTAAAAGAGGTTTTAAAGTGTTTTGTTTTTTTTACTTAGCCTTGTTTTAGGATTGTAAAACCTTTTTGTTCCTTTAATTTTTATTTTCACTTTTTCATCACTTTTATGAAATCCTAAGGATGAAAATGTAAACGTTTCAATTTTTCAACAACTTTGATTTCAACTTTTTTTTCAAAAACTTTTGCTTCTTTAATTTTTATTTCATCTTTTTATGTGTTTGGCAAGTTTTAATGGTAGAAAAGTTGTAGTTTTAATTTTTAGATAACTTTCATTTTCGTGTTATTTTTATGTGTGTGTGAGTGTATGAGACTAACTTTTTATGCTTTCTTCAATCATGTAGAGTGTGTGAGTGTAGATGATAATTTTTATTGCTTTGTTTTAATGCTTTTCTTAATTATGTAGAGTGTGTGCGTGTAGGTGATAATTTTATTGCTTTCATTCTCCCGCCCACTCATTCGAGCCGGGACTCGCAATTTTATCGCTTTCTCAATTATGTAGAGTGTGTGCGTGTGCGCATCTATTTCCGCATACTCGTTAAGAGTTAAACAACGCTCTGCTTTAATTTTTCGCCTACTCAGTTTTGAGTAGGACTTGTAATTTTCATTTTTTTGTAACTTAGTTTCTTTTTATTTATGCATTTATTTCTGCTTAATCGTTAAGAGTTAAATGGCGCATTGCTTTAATTTACCGCCTACTCAGTTTTGAGTAGGACTTGTACTTGCATTTATTTCCCGCCTACTCATTCGAGTAGGACTTGCTTTATTTAATTTCTTTATGGTTTTGAAGTGTGTGTGTCTGCATCAATTAGCTTTCAATTTATCTAAACGCCCTGTTTTTTTTATGTTTTCTCTTATAACTGTTTAGCTCTTAAATTCAAACTCACGTTTCACTAAAAACCATAAAGCCGTCCCCATACCGATGAGTGGCTAATCTCTTTTAGCCTTCGGCATCGAAGAGCATTGGGACATATAAAATGATTTGAAATAATTAAAGAAATTTATTTTTATTTTAATTTAAGGACTTAAGGTTTTCCCCAGGTTAACGACGCATAGGACCACATAATCAATATTTGGGCTCTATTTGTGTTATCCATACGCAATGCCGAGAGGCTGCACATATGGACTGATCCCCCTTGGGTAGAGAGAACTGCGTACGCCCCCTTGAAAGAGGAGAAGCGTAGTTCTGCCGAATTGGGTTCCCCACCCAATAACGGGGTTCTTAGCGTAATGCGGGCATTAAGGGGAATCCTTCTTCGGACTAACGTTCGGTCGAATAGCCTTAGCGTCCAGGTGAGCGATATCCCTAGACCCAGGTGAGCTCATGTCTATGGAACCTCCACGGCCAAGTGCCTTTTATTAATTTAAAAACTAAGTTCGATAATTGTTAAGAATTATTTCAGTCTTAATCCGATTCGATGCCGAGCGTTAACCCATCATCGAACTAACTTAAAAATTTCCTGCTTTCATTTTAGTTTTAATTTAACTAAAAATCCCACCTTATTGATAGTAAGATAATAGTCTTCCTGGAAGAGTAAATATAATCAACGCGCCCCCGAGAACAATACGACCTCGGTATTCTCCCGAATACCGAGTACTACGCGATAGGTGTACTTGCCTCCTCTTATTAGAAAAATTGATCTTCTAACTTGGCCCGTGGAATCAGACCATTTTGAACCACTCACAGTCGGTCTCTATTCTGCGGCCATTAATTCTGTACCTTCTTTGTAATAGTCTTTGGACTTCAGTAAGGTATCAAAAATTGTCTTTTGGGAGGCTTCAATAGCTGTCTGAATATCAGTTATATCTACTTGTATCTTCTTTGATATTTCAGTTTAAAATCTGTTGAAATACTTCCCATTTTCTGGATGATTTCTGCATGGGAGTCTTTGAGGTTTTCATTAGATCTGAATCGATTTTCCAAAACATACCCTCGCTTTGTGGCAATGTCCTCAATCTCAGTCTTGATAAGTTTTTGTTGCTCAGCCAAATAAACTACAGCATTGCCTCTCTTATGGAAACAATCTGTCATCTCTTTCTTGTGCAGATTGATCTCAAATCTGATTGACTTAATGTCCTGAGCCAGCTGAAACTGCAGTTCTTTATTTTATTCATCCACATATTTTTCTAGATACTTCCTTTGCTCATCCATATTAACTTGCAATTGGACCAGTAATGAACTGAAATCCATGCTTGGGGCTGGTTATTGAGTGACTGATTGCAAGGCTTTCTTGTAACCTGAGGTCCTTTTCTTAATGGCAACAATTTTTCCCTTCTTAGCCAAAGAGGCTTCCTCATCATCAGAGGGTTGGGAGGAGCTTTCTATATCAACAGTTTCCTTAGTAGATAGGACATGTAGCATCTCCTCCCCCTCAGTCCTTGGCAAATCCTTTTCAATCTGTGATTGCTCCCCCTCAGTTCTTACATCAGGTAAATCAGAAAAGAGATCTTCCATGGTGAACTCTTGATGCACCTGTATAGGAGGAACAAGATTAGTTTGAACAGCAAAAGGTTTTCCCTGTACATCCAGATTTTTGTCCAGGACCCTCTCTTTAAAGGAGATACTTACTTGCTCATTTTGAGTTTCTTTCTCAACATTGTCTTGAGCTTCATTATTGATTTCTGATACTATGTCCATAACAGTATCAGCAGCTAATTCACTCTCTAGGGAAGCTTCAGCAATGCCTCCCCCTTGGGCATGCAGCTTAGTTTGTTTAGTGTTTTCTTCTCCTGGAGTTGAGACTATATGTTGTTCTAGGGGCTCACTGCCCTCCACTTGATCTTGGGCTTCCTTTTGTTGCTGGTCTTCATCTGAGTTGAAGACTACCTCCTCTTCAGAATTACTGGAGGATTCTGCTTGTTGAGCAACTTTCTTCTGCTTTTTTATCTTTCTTTATTTATTTCTGTGGTGTAGATACTTCCTTTGTCAACACCATATCCCATCTAGAAAGTATTCTCACATCCATTCTCCTCATATGGTTGATTTTGGATCCTTGCAGTTGGTTCATTACATCTGGTATTAATGAAGATAAATATAGACTTAGGATCCTACCCAAGTTTGATTTCTTTACTACTTCTTGAATCTTGTCAAACACTATTGCTGCCCAGTCAGTTTTCACTTTGAATATGACCCTTGTCATTAGATTAAACATGTGGACTGAAATTCTGTCATGTCCACCAGTTTTACACAAAATTACATTGCCTATTATTTCTGACAGAAACTTTCCTTGTGAATTTATCCCTTTTCGAGTAATGGATGATCCAACTTTGATATCAGGTCTCAGCCTGCACAAACTTAGTGCTTCTTTAGTCAGGGATGGTGTTATTTCATCAGTATCCTTAACCAAAGGAAGCTGAAGAGATTTCCTGATTGACTTCAGTGTAAGTTTTACTCTGGAATCCTATACAGTGGCTTTGATCTTCTTCTTGTTTGTGTCCACAGTTGCAGAAGTATAAAATTCCATCACCTCCTTCTTCCAAATCTTCGTTGGTTCTGAAACCAAGAATTCCAGCCCATTTTCTAAAATTAGGGTAATTACACCCTGAATTTCTGGAGACGCTATCGTGAATCCATTACGAACCAGTTCATAGCCTTCGTTCACCTTGTCTTCTTTGATGGGCGCCATTGATGGAAGGGAGAGAGAGAAGAGATGGAAGAGAAGAGAAGATCGAAGTCGACACGAGGTCTAGAGTTGAGAAATTTGAAAGCGTAGTCGACAAGATTTTGTCTTCACCTATTTATAGTCTAGGTGTAAAGGAGAATTCAAAAGACGCTCCTTAGTAATAATACTAGGTCTCGATAATACTTAGGTTTAGTCGACACGTCTATGTGTTGACATACTTATGTCAGTGTCGACATTGACTGGATAAGTCTCGACACAGAGTGTCGACTTTGATTTTTGTGTGTCGACACAAAAATCAGCTAACTTAAAGTTTCGATAGAGTTGTGTCGACACCTATACTCCTGTCGACACAGATATTGTTTCTGTGTCGACACATCCTTTTTCTTTGTCGACACAACATACTGAGTGTTTCAACACAAAGTCTGCTTGTGTCGACACAAACATTGTACTTAGACAAATTTCTAGAGAAATTTTCTACTGACATATCCTACTTAGGAAAACTTGAGCTGACCTATTCTAGGTTTAACATACCTAATTCAATTTTAAAATAATTGAATTTAGTTTCATCCAGAGGTTTTGTAAAAATATCAGCAATTTGATTTTTGGTGTTTACAAATTCTAGATTAATATCTTCTTTTTCCACATGTTCTCTTATGAAATGAAACTTAATTTCTATATGCTTGGTTCTACTATGTGATACAGGATTCTTAGCAATAGAAATAGCACTTATAGAGTCACAAAACAGTGGAATTCTACTTACATTGATATCATAATCTTCTAGTTGGTCCTTTATCCACAATAATTGTGCACAGCAATTGCCTGCAGCTACATATTAAGACTCAGCTATTGATATGGCTACACTGGTCTGCTTCTTGCTGCACCATGACACCAGCCTTACACCTAGGAATTGACAGGTTCCTATAGTACTTTTCCTGTCTTCTTTGCATCCTGCAAAGTCTGCATCTGAGAAACATGTTAGTATGAAATCTCTATTCTTAGGGTACCAAAGACCTAGATTAGGTGTGCCCTTAAGATATCACAAGATTCTCTTAACTGCAGTATAATGAGATTCCTTTGGGAGAGCTTGGTACCTAGCACAGACATATATAACATACATGATATCAGGTCTACTAGCAGTCAAGTAGAGTAGGGAGCCAATTATCCCTCTATACAAAGACTCATCAACGGGTTTCCCTGTCTCATCTTTGCCTATAGGCATACTTGTTCCTATTGGAGTTTTCATGGTGGAGGCTGAGTCCATACCATATTTCTTAATCAACTCCTTGGTTAACTTAGACTAAGATATGGATAATCCATTATAAGTATGTCTGATTTGAAGTCCCAAGAAGAACTTCAGCTCACTCATACTGCTCATCTCAAACTTCCCTTGCATAAGTTTGGCAAACTTTCTACAAAAGTTGTTTTCAGTAGATCCAAAGATAATGTCATCAACATATATCTGGACTAGGATTATCTTGTCTTTAGATTCCCTAAAGAATAGAGATTTGTCTATCTTTCCTCTAGAGAATTTATTCTCAATAAGAAAAGTAGACAAGGTTTCATACCAAGCCCTAGGGGCTTGTTTCAAACCATATAGAGCATTCCTAAGCCTATATACATAATCAGGATAATGAGAATCTATAAAACCTGATGGTTGTTCAACATAGACTTCCTCTTTTAAGTCACCATTCAGAAAGGCTGACTTTACATCCATTTGATATACTTTGAACCCTTGATAGGCAGCATAGGCCAAGAACATCCTTATAGCCTCTAGACTTGCTACTTGGGCAAAGGTTTGATCAAAGTTAATCCCTTCCTCTTGCATGTAGCTTTTTGCTACCAGCCTTGCCTTGTTCTTGATAATAGTGTCATTCTCATCAAGTTTGTTTCTATAAATCCACTTGGTTCCTATAATATTATGATCCTTTGGTTTAGGAACCAGTTTCCAGAATTTGCATCTTCTGAATTGATTCAGCTCTTCTTGCATAGCATCAACCCAGTAAGTATCTAGCATGACTTCTTCAAACTTCTTGGGTTTTATTTGAGACAAGAAGTTAGAACATAGAACTATGTTCATGCTTTTGCTCCTTGTTAGAACACCTTGACTTGCATCACCAATTATCCGGTGAGTTGGATTATCCTTCAGGTGTCTTCTTGCTGGAGGAAACCTGTCTCCCTCATGGCCTTCTTCATTTTCTTCCACCTGATGCTCCTTATTGTCTTCATCATCTAGAGAGTTTTGTTCTCCCCCTGTACAACATGCATCTTTTCCATCATCCATCCTAGCAGGAACTTCATCATTGATGGTCATCTTGTCCAGCCTGTCTGTTAGACCTGTAGAACTAACTGAAGAACTAGACAATTCATTGTTAATCAATCTAGACTCATCAAAAACAACATGGACTGACTCTTCTACAACTTGGGTAGTCAAGTTGTAGACCCTTTATGCTCTACTGTTATTATTGTACCCAACAAATATCCCTTCTAGAGATTTGACAACAAACTTTGTTTGATAATGTTTACCATTAACTAGAACATAACACTTGCTACCAAAGATTCTGAAATAAGAAATGTTTGGTTTTCTGCCTTTAAAAATCTGATAGGGAGTCAACTTAAGTTTCTTATTTATGGATGCTCTATTGAGAACATGACAAGCAGTGTTTACTGCCTCAGCCCAGAAATATTCAGGGAGAGTAGTATCACTGAGTAGAGTTCTACAAGCCTCAATAAGAATTCTATTCTTTCTTTCAGTAATTCCATTTTGCTGAGGTGTTCTAGGTGAGGAGAACTCATGATGTATCACAAGTTCTTCACAAAATTTTATCATACATTCAGACTGAAAATCAGTTCCATGGTCACTTCTGATTTTGACCACTGAATTTTTAAATTCATTCTGAACTTATCTAACAAAAGTCTGGAAAACACTAGGGGTTTCAGATTTCTTCCTCAAGAAGAACACTCAAGTGTATCTAGAATAGTCATCCACAACAAATAGTGTATATACTTTCCTACCAAGACTATGAACTGGCATAGGACCAAACAAATCCATATGTAAGAGATATAAACATCTCAATGAATCTTTGGTATCTAGTGCAGGAAAAGAGGACTTGGTCTGTTTGACCTTTTGGCAAGCTAAACACACTCCCTCTTTAATGCACTTGACTTGAGGACCATTTCTCATCAGACCCATAATAAACAGCAGTCCTATGGACTTATAGTTCAGATGAGCTAGCCTTTTGTGCCATTTGACACATAGTGAAGCTTTCTCATCTACAACAAGGCAAATATGTGAGTTGTTCAACTCACAATCTAGGTTAAGATAATAAACATTTTCATTCCTAGTGCCAGTCAAAATGATCTCTTGATCACTTGACCTATTAATTTGTCACATACCTTTGTGAAAGGAGATGTCATAACCTAGATCACTAAGCTGACTTATGCTAATCAGGTTATGTTTCAGACCCTTCACAGAAGCCACTTTAGTGAAAGTAATTAAGTCACTATAAATGTTACCAAATCCTTTGATGACTCCTTTTTCTGATCCACCAAAGATGACTTTGGGACCATTCTCTACGGGTACAAAGTCCCTCAACATTCTTCTTGTTCCAGTCATGTGTCTGGAACATCCACTATCCAAGTACCATATAAGGGTATGGTCACTTGGATCCACCTGCATCAAATAAAGAATTACTTATCCTTAGAACCCAAATTATTATTGGGTCCTAGGTTCTTGTTAGTTTGGGAAATAACCTGTTTACCTATAGATTTTCTGATAGGTAAACTACTCTTCGTTCTAACACTTGTGTTAAACCAGCAATCCATGGCAAAGTGGTCTACCTTGCCACAACACCAACACTCAAACCTGTTGTACCTTCTCTTAGGTACATACTTCACAACCTTATTGCCAGCAGTCCTGTTAAGTGTAGGTGTTGGAGCAGCAAACCCTAATAATTCCTTCTAAACCTGATGGGCTTGCCTATAGAGTGGCCTACTAGCATTTGCACACTTGCCAATGTGATCTCCATATACACAGTGACCATGAGTAATTTCATGATCATGCCGGTTAGTAGGTTGCATCTCCTTCCTAAAGAAAATAGGGGGCTTAGAGGCTAGTGGCTAAACTAGGGCCTTACCTTTTCCATGAGAATTGGTGGCCCTAGTTCTTCCCTTAAAACCTAAACCAGTCTTTCCTTTCTGAGGAATGAAATATTCTATTAAGGGCAAGACAGATTTTGGCTTAGAGAATTTTGCCACTAGCTCTCTTTCTTTCTGGAGTCTTGCCTTCAGGTTCTTGATATGATTTTCCTAGAAAGTGATTGTGCACATCTGAATAACAGTTATGTTCTTCAGTTTGGCAACCTTTTTCAGTTTTAAATCAATCAGCTTGGCTGATTCTAATGCTACCTGCTTAAGAGATTCAATCTCCTTGGCCTGCTCCTTGACAAGAAGCTTGCATCTCTTTAGAGCTTGCAACAACCCACCATACTCATCAATGAGTTGGTGTACATCCCCTTCAGACTTAAAACCATCCACATCTCTTGATGTAGATGCTTCTGATTCTGATCCAGTGAAATAGTCAGAAGTTGGGGAGAATTGTATACCTTGCTAGGACCAGCCTGATCCTGGCATTGATCATTCTCTGATAGGGCCATTAGCCCTCTGCAGCAATATTCTTCCACTCCATTTATGGAGTCCAGCATTTGTAGGAATTCTAACTCCTTAGAATCCTCTTCAGTTGAGAATAACCCAACATATGCTTCAGCATCTTCTTATTCTCCTGATTCAGATGATGAAGAATCTGTCCAACTCTTCTGCTTCTGGGCAACAAAAGATTTATCCTTCTTGCCCTTCATTTGTTGTTTCTTCTTGTCTTTTGATTTTGCCCTCTTGTCTGGACAGTCTGCTATGACATGTCCTTGCATGTTGCAATAATAGCACACAATCTTAGAATTAGATTGTTTACTAGGTTTAGAAGCATACCTGTCCTCCTTGGGAGTCTTCTTTTTCTTGTAGTACTCATCCTTGAAAAAGGATGTAGAAGGTCTGGTTCTCCACTTCTTCTTCATGAATCTTTGGAACTGCCTTCTGAAGGCTGCAAAATCCTCATCAGAGGTTTGGCTGTCTTATGAGGTGTTGTCAGGAATTCCTTCTTCTGCCTCAGCACTCCTTCTAGGAGGAGAAAGAGATTTTCTCCTGCCCTTTCTTGTGGCTTCAGCCTTGAAAGAAACTGACTTTTCCTTGTGTTCAAATCTGCTGCTCTTCTCTTCCTCCTTCCTAGCTGTAAGCTGCATTTCATATGACAGCAGCTTTCCAAACAGTATGGGAGGAGGTGTATCTGCCAGCCTTGCCACCTCTCTGATGGCATAAATCTTGGTGTCCCAATCCTTTGTCAGAGATCTCAGAAACTTGTCATTCAGTTCATAAGTGCTGAAGACTCTTCCATAAGTCATCATCTCATTTACAATCCTGAATAATTTCTTGTAGCATTCAGCTATGCTGTCATTCTTGGCTTGTCTAAAGCTCTCATACTCCTAATTCAGCATGGATTTTTTGTCTTCTCTAACTTCTTCTGTTCCCTCCATGTAGACAATAAGGGTGTCCCATATTTCCTTGGAGGTTTTACAGTGCACCAGATTCATAAAGATGGCATCATCTATGGCACTTACAATAATATTTTATGCCCTTTTGTCTAGAGTTGCCAGGATGATTTCTTCCTTTGTCATCTCAGAATAGTTCTTTGGGGTTTTCACATTTGCATCCAATGCTGATACCTTTATTGGAATGAAGGGTCCTTCCTGTACAATGATGTAAATTCTTGGATCAGAAGCTTCCATAAACAATCTGACCCTTTCCTTCCATATGCCAAAACATTCTTTCCTGCAGATAGATAGTTTCATAGATCCAAGTTCTTTTTGATTCTCATTTGAACCCATTCTTAAAATTTGTTTATTGCCTAGGAGATTCACTTAGACTGTTAAGTCAATCTTTGAGCAACCTCCCTCTGATACCACTTGAAAGACTTATTTAAAGAGCCTAAACACCTAGAGGGGTGGGGTGAATAGGTTCTAATTATCTTTAAGAATTTTAGATATTTTAACAGGTTCTTATCACAGCACAGAACATATAATCATAGCACAGTAAACACATTACAACATACACCAGATTTATAGTGGTTCCCCAAGGTATGGGTACATCCACTTTACCCCTTCGCCTATCCAGTAGAGAACTGGTTTCAGCACAACTTCCTTCCACTAGCTCAGATCCACAGATCTTACAACTCAGAACCAGATGTTCCTACACCTCAGACTTATACAAGTCCTACCTCAAATTCTTCCCAAGAATCCTACCTCAGACCACAGCCCTACCTCAGCCTTTATAACTAGGCTTACAACCCAGACTATCAATATTCCTACACCTCAGGCACTCAGCCATACCTCAGCCTTTATAATTATAGGCTTACAACTCAGATCTAACAAAAGATCCTACAAGTAATTGAGAATTTGAGAGATTAAGGAATATCACCAGATAGATCACTCTATAGGTGAGTGCTTCTTGATCAGTTCTTGAATGAACTGAAACTTCAGATCCAACCTGACTTAGCTATTTCAAAGCTTCTTGATAAAACAAAATAAGGTTGAACTCTTCTTGATGTATAAGTTGATCTCCTGTCAGCTCCGTCCTTGTCTTCAAAATAAGATCTGAATCTTCTCTGCAGACTGGTCAGAATCTGCCTTCTTAAGGGTCACCGCTTTACTTGTTGTGAAATTCTTTCTTTGGATGATTCACTCTTTTTCTCTGTATCTGTTCTGTTCTCTTTTCTTAAGTTGTCACAAATCAGTCCTTTATATAGATATTTCTCCTGGTTACCGGCTGATCCGGTTTGTAACAACCTTCTGACAGTTATGACAAAGGTGTCAAACCTGTTGGTAATGATAGCTGTCAACCCACCAGTCATGAAAGTTGATTCCTTAGAGACTTAATAACTCAGCACAATCCACTCAGCAATCTGCTTCATATGTGTCGACACAGATAGACTAAGTGTCAACACAAGTCTTGGTGAGGTTGACATAACACTCCAGGTGTTGACATAGTCATTCTTCAGCTACTCGACACTTCTTCTCTTTGTACGTATCGACGCAAGTCCTGTGTGTCGACACAACTGCACTTGGTCTCTACATAAGTGCTGCAGACAGATGGCGTTGAGTGTATGTCCAGCCATCGTTGAGTGTGTGTGTCGACACAAGTCCTGTGTGCCGACACAACTGCTTCTGGTCTTGACTTAGCTGCTGCAGACAAGTGACGTTGAGTGTGTGTATAGCTGTCGTTGAGTGTGTATCTACACAAGTCATGTGTGTCGACACAAGCCTTCTAACTCAGAATAGCTGTTATTGTAAGATGGCGTTGAGTGTGTGTCTAGCTGTCAACACAAACCTTCTTAAGGTGTCGACACAATTCCTGAGTGTCGACACAAGCCTTTCTTATGGTGTCGACATAACTCTTGGGTGTCGACACAGCTTCTGCTATAGGTATCGACACAATTCCTTCCTTAGGTGTCGACACAATTCTAGGTGTCGACACAACCTCTTCTTTAGGTGTCGACACAATACCTGGGTGTCGACACAGCTTTGCTTCTAGTGTTGACACAACTTCTGGGTGTCGATACAACTTTGCTTCTGGTGTCGACACAACTTCTGGTGTCGACACTTGTACTTAAAAAAATTTCTTTACAAACCTTATACCTGCACAATGAAACTCAAACATACATCAAATACAAATTGATGTATATCATTGAGTAAGATGAGGCTTCTCCAAATCTGGTACACATTTTTCAGTGTACCCAACAGCTATACATTTGATGAATTGCCTGTTGGATTTCTTCAAATTGAGAAGGAGGATAAATAACTTGAGCTACTTCCTGTTGAACCCCTTCATTGTAAGCAGGTTGAATTCCAGATTCAGTAGTGTTTTCATCATCACACAGGGGTGGATAACCAAGAGTTGCTCTAATGCTATTTGATATCCATTTAACATGATCTGAGCTTGCTTTGACTAATACTCTCTCCCCCTTTATGACTTCTCTGGTCACATGGTCTCTCAAATCATCCTTTTGAAATCTTACCTGACCAGCCAGATATTTTGTTCCCTCTTTGTAGTAGGTTCTGAACTTCTTCAGTCTATCAGAAATAGCTTTTTGAGATGCCTAGATTATTGTTTGGATAGTAGCTAAATCTTCTTTGATTTGCTTGGATACTTCAGTTTGTACATCAGTTACAATACTCCCAAGTTTTGTTAAAATAGCATGATGTGAATCTTTCAGATTGTCATTCATTCTAAGTTGATTTTTTAGGACATAACCTTGTTTGACTGCAGTCTTAATCTCCTGTTGTTGCTGAGCCAAGTAAACTACAACATTACCTTCTTTATGAAAGCAATCTGTCATCTCATTTTTTATTCTGATTGACTTCAAATCTGATGGATTTGATATCCTGTGCTAGTTGAAATTGCAGGTCCTTGTGGGTCTCATCCACATATTTTTTAAGAGTAGTTCTTTGCTCATCCAGCTTCACTTGATGTTGCACCAAAAGTGAACTGAAGTCTACTACTGGAGCTGTTGTTGGTGGGGCAGTCTTCAAAGCTTTCTTAAATCTTATGCTTTTCTTCCTTATTCCATTAGTTTTCTCTTCTTTAGCTCTGAGGCTTCTTGTTCAGCTTCTGATTCTGAGGAACTGGCTACATCCACAGCCTGAGGCTGGTTATCAGGAATATGTACTGGGTCAAAGTCTGGTACCTCCCCCTCAATCTGTGCATCTTCTTGAAGTATGTCCTGGTTGTCCTTCTGGACATCTGGCAAAGTATCAAATGGAGGAACATTGTCCTCAGTAACCCCAGTCTTCTCTCCCTAGACATCAGCTTCTGAAACAAAGGTCTCTTTCTCAGCAACTTGAACTAGCTCAGTTTGTACTTCATGCTCATCTACCATAGCAGCATCATTGTTGATATCCTTGAGAACCTCAAGGACAGTGAGATGAGCTGCTTCACTATCCATGATAATCTCTGTGAAGTCTTCCCCTGGAACTGAGGACACTTGAGGATGTGGCACTGAATCATCTTCCCTTTGAGATTATACTTCATTTACCTCCTCATCAGAACTGAAAACTACAACCTCTTCTGAATCACTAGATGATTCTACAATCTTTGTTGCTGATTTCTTTTTCTTTAGTTCTTTTTGATGTTGCACAGGAGCTGGAGTCTCCTTGGTCAGTAACATGTCCCATCTTGACAAGATTCTAGTGTCCATTCTCCTCATATGATTTATTTTAGCTCCTGCAGCTTGATTTAGTATCTCGGGCATTGCTGTGACCAGATACAAACTCAGGATCCTGCCTAGGTTAGGCTTCTTTATCCCTTCCTTGATCCTGTCAAAGACTACTGTCGACCAGTCAGTCTTGAGATTTAATATTAATCTTATCATTAGGCTGAACATGAAGGAAGTTATCATGTCATGCCCCCCTATCTTGCACAGTATAATCTTTCCAACCAATTCAGAAAGAAATTTCCCTTGGGAATTCATCCCTTTTCTGTTCATAGAGGATCCAATCTTTGTGGCTGCATTCAGACCACACCATTGAAGTCCCTCTATTATCTCGTCGGAATCAACCTCATCTTCTTCTTTAAGCGACGGCAGTTGGAGTACCTTGCTCAGACTTTTAGAAGTAAGCTTTATCTTTGTCCCAAGAACTGTTGACCTAATCTTGTTTCCAATTTAATCCATCTTTGCATTGGAGAAGAATTCAATTACTTCTTTCTTCCAAATATTGGTTGGTTCTGAGACCATAAATTCTAGTCCAGCGTCAGTGACTAGGGTGATGACTTTCTGAATTTCTTGAGAAGCATCGTTGAAGGCATTACGAACCAGTTCGTAACCCTCGTTGATGTTATCTTCCAACTTTGGCGCCATTGAATGCTGAAGGAAGAGAGATTAAGGATGGTTGAGAGGAGATCTAGCTCTCTACATAGAAGTTCAATCTCTTGAGAAAGCTAAGTCGCGTGGTAGACTAATTCTCGTTCTAACCTATTTATATGATTTTAAATTTGGAAGGTCAAACGACGTACCCAAATATTGTGTGTCGACACCTTGTGTTGACACATAAGTTAACATCTCGACACGGATGATAGGGATTCAATAATATTATATGTCGACATCACTCTATAGGAGTCGACATATAAGACTTGACATTGTTGTGTCGACACCTTGATTTAAGGTGTTGTTGGGTATTGTATCCACAATGGACCTGATTTGAAGAAGCCCCTGAACAAGCTAAGTTGAATTGACAATGTATTTGACGTTCTTCAATCAAGTTGTGCTTGCAACTATTCCATGCTAAGTACACACCAATGTCAGGGTACAGTGGGTCAATATACATGGGTCTGTGCAACGTAATCCCTCGTTGAGTAGATCAGTGTGTTGACTCACGTGTGCTCTCTTTATTGGAGTGTACTTATTTTCAAGTACAGGTTCGAGGTAGATCAAGAGTAGAAGAGGAGCAAAGATATGTCAAATACCAAGTCTTCAAAGGAAGGAAGAAAAATTCTTCTAAGTCAAAATCGACGGGAATCACTAAGTGATTCTCGCCGACTTCGGCGAGAATCGCTAGTGATTCCCGCCAATTCGACGAGGATCAGTCTGCATTCCCGCCAACTTCCTTCCGGCTGACAGTTATCCAATAGGAATTCTGCCAAGGCAGAATCGACGGGAATCACAAGTGATTACTGTTGACTTCGACGAGAATCTGTCTGCACTCCCGCCGATTAGGCGAGTATCAGCTAGCCTCTCCCACCGATTTCTTTCGGCTGACGTTTTCTAGACAGGGATTCTTCTAAGGCAGAATCGACGGGAAACGTGAATGATTCCCGCCGACTTCGACGGGAATCACCAACGATTCCCGCCGATTTTTCCTTAGGCATTTTTCCTCCGTTCGCTGGACCAAACCAAGAGGCCGTGCGCTGTTTCAGTCGGGGCTAGGGTTTCTCCTTGTGGGTCCCACAACGGACTTTAGGGTTGGCCTCAGGTATAAATACTCGCGTATTTTGAACTTCTACAGTAATCCATTCTCGGAAATCAAAAGGAGGCCGAGCGTGATCTAGCGGATCGCGGAAAACCACCGATCGCCTGTAGCTGCTCGCAAGGAAGTCATCGCCGATAATCTCTAATAAACTCTGATCTTCCGACGATAGTACCGAGGCAAGACGAGCATCTCACGCATCTCTCTTGAGATCTCTTGTCTCTCGATTCTTTGAACGAGGTTAGTTCTTCATTCTTAATCGATTGAGACGATTGATCCGATTGAGATCGTTCGTAGACCTTGCTTGCTTCGTCAAGAAGTTTGGATCTACAAAATATCGCTGCCGCATTCAATTGCTGCCGTCGATCTTGTCAAGATCCTCTCCAAGAGAGAAATCCGGTTGTGGACTCTTCGTTACTTTCAAGAAAGCCTCAACGAACGAAGAAGGACATCAGATTCTCCACAAGCATTGTTTGTATTTTCTTATACATTCTATTTTGGTTTTGTTGTAAAGGAATTTTTATTCCTAGTTGTAAGGGTTAGGTGCAACCCGTGGTGGTGGAGTGGTGACTCTTTTATTGGAAGGGTTCCTTCCGTAGTGTGAGGATTGGATTTCAATCCGTTTGGAGAAGTGACCGAGTCGTCCCTTGGTGGGAGATAGGTCGAAGGGGGAAAGTGGGCGTACCTAAATCGGGGAATCACTATAACTCTTTATGTATTTTCTGTACTGTGTTTGTTACTTTGTGCAGGTTAAATTAATTCCGCAAAAGACCGCACGACACCTATCCCCCCCCCATAGGTGGATTTAGTCGACACTAGATACTTTTAGGTGTTGAAAGAAGTATGTCGACACATAGATGTAAGATGTCGACAACATTGTGTCGACACTTTCCTTTTAATGTCGACACTAAGCTCTGGCAGTGTCGACACATTCCTTTTAATGTCGACACTAAGCTCTGGCAGTGTCGACACTAACAAAAATTAAAGTCGACCAACTTATTGTTGATGTCAACATGAATTCTTAACTTAGCCAATATATGAGGATTTTTCCTTTAATGAGTTTATACATTGACTTAATCAATATCTAGCATTCCTAGCTCAATCTTAAAGTTATTGAACTTAGTTTCATCCAGAAGCTTAGTGAATATTTCAGCTATTTGTCTATCTGTAGTGACAAACTCTAAATAGATGTCATTTTTCTCTACATGTTCTCTTATAAAGTGATACCTAATTTCAATATGCTTTGTACTGTTATGTGAAACAGGATTTATAGCAATGGAAATAGCACTTGTAGAGTCACAATATATAGGTGTTTTACTTAGCTTGATATCATAATCTTCTAAATTATGCTGTATCCATAATATTTGTGCACATCAACTTCCTGCAGCAATGTACTCTGACTCAGCTATAGAAATGACAACACTTGTTTGCTTTTTGCTGCACCATGACACCAATCTTCCACCTAGGAACTGACAAGTACCTGTGGTACTTTTCCTATCTTCTTTGCATCCTGCAAAATCTGCATCTGAAAATCCAGTTAATAGGAAATCTCTATTCCTAGGGTACCAAAGACGTAGATCTAGTGTGCCCTTAAGACATCTAAGAATTCTTTTTACAGTAGAATAATGTGAATCTTTAGGGCATGCTTGATATCTAGCACAGACACATGCTGTATACATAATGTCAGGCCTACTAGCATTCAAGTAGAGGAGGGAGCCAATTATCCCTCTATACAAAGTCTCATCAATAGGTTTTCCTGCTTCATCTTTGCATACAGGCATACTTGACCCCATTGGAGTTTTCATGGTGGATGTTGTATCCATACCATATTTCTTTATCAACTCTTTGGTGAATTTAGATTGTGATATGGACAAGTCATCATCAGTTTATTTAATTTGAAGCCCTAGAAAGAACTTTAGCTCACCCATACTGCTCATTTCAAATTTTCCTTGCATAAGTTTAGCAAACTTCTTACAAAGGTTGTTTTCAGTAGATCCAAAGATTATGTCATCAACATAAATCTGAACTAGTATGATCTTGCCTTTGGATTCCCTGAGGAATAGAGTTTTGTCTATTTTCACCCTTGAGAATTTATTCTCAATGAGGAAGGTAGACAATGTCTCATACCAAGCCCTAGGAGCCTGTTTCAACCCATAAAGGGCTTTCTTAAGTCTATAGACATAGTTTGAAAAATGAGAATCAACAAAACCTGATGGATGTTCTACACATACTTCTTCCTTCAAGTCTCCATTCAGAAATGTTGACTTGACATCCATCTGGTAGACATTGAATCCTTAATAGGCTGCATAGGCAAGGAATAGTCTTATGGGCTCCAACCTTGCTACAGGAGCAAAAGTTTGGTCAAAGTCTATCCCTTCTTCCTACCTGTAACCTTTAGCTACCAGCCTTGCCTTATTTTTGATTATGATTCCATTCTCATCTAACTTATTCATGTAGATCCATTTTGTTCCAATGACATTGTGTCCTTCTGGTCTAGGAATAAGTTTCCATACTTTGCATCTCTTGAACTGGTTCAGTTCTTCTTGCATGGCACCTATCCAGTGAGAATCCTTAATAGCTTCCTCAAACTTCTTAGGTTCCACCTGGGACAGAAAGCTTGAACATAGTACAGTGTTCATACTCTTGCTCCTTGTCATTACACCATGTCTAGCATCGCCAATGATTTGGTGAGCTGGATGATCTTTTAGATGTCTCATTGCATGAGGCATCCTTTCTACATCAGCCTATTCTTCAGTATCTTCAACTTCCATTTGTGGAATATTATCAGCTTGCTGTTTAGAGCTCCCCCTTGACAGCATCCATCATCGTCTGTATTTTATTCTATTGTCTTGACTTCTTTAATGGATAGCATCTCCAATTTGTCCTTTATACCTACAAAACTAGATGAAATGCTAGGCAGCTCATTGTTAATAAGCATGGATTCATCAAAAACTACATGGACAGATTCTTGTACAACTTATGTAGTCAAGTTATAGGCCCTATATGTCCTACTATTGTTGTTGTACCCAACAAAGATTTCCACTTGGGACTTGGCAGCAAACTTAGTCAAGTGAGGCTTACCATTGTTATGTATATAACACTTGCTACCAAAGATCTTAAAATAGGATAGGTTTGGTTTTCTACCCTTCAGAATCTCATAGGGAGTCTTTTTATGACTTTTAGTGATTGAGGCCCTATTCAGGACATGACATATAGTTTTACTGCCTCTGCCCAGAAATATTCTGGAAGAGAAGTGTCACTTAGTAGGGTCCTACCAGCCTCTATTAGAGTTCTATTTTTCCTTTCAGCAATACCATTTTATTGAGGTGTTCTAGGTGAGGAGAACTCCTGATGAATCCAAATACTTTCACAGAACTTTGTCATGCATTCAGACTGAAATTCAGTCTCATGGTCACTTCTGATTTTGACCACTATACTGTTAAATTCAATCTATATCTGCTTAACAAAGGTCTGGAAAACATCAGGTGTTTCAGATTTCTTCCTTAGGAAGAACACCCATGCAAACTTGGAAAAGTCATCTACTACTACCAATGTATAGGCTTTCCTACCTAGACTATGAACTGGCATAGGACCAAACAAATCCATATGCATAAGGTAAAGACACCTCACTGAATCTTTGGTATCAAGGCTTTTAAAAGAGGATCTGGTCTGCTTGCCCTTTTAATATGCTGAACAGATACTTTCCTTGACACACTTGACTTTAGGACCATTCCTGACTCGATCACCACTGAAGAGTTTTTCTATTGGCTTGTAGTTTAGATGAGTTATCCTCTTATATCATTGTACACAGTGAGTGGCTTTCTCATCTGCAACTAGACAAATAGGAGAATCTCTTCTCATACATTCAAAATCTAGACAATAAACATTTCCTCTCCTAGTTCCAGATAAGATGACCCCTTGGTCATTAGAATTTCTTATTTTACACTTATCTTTGAGGAAATAAATGTCATAGCCAAGATCACATAATTAGCTTATGCTTATCATATTATGTTTCAAACCTTTCACATATGCCACTTGTGTGATAGTGACTAGACCATTTGTAATCTTACCAAAACCTTTTATAATCCAACTTTCTGAACCTCCAAAGATGACTTTGAGTCCATTGTTAGTTGGAGTATAGTCCTTTAGCATCCTCTTTGTTCCAGTCATGTGCCTGGAACAACCACTATCCAAGTACCATATAGGGGTATGACTACTTGAACTCACCTACATAGAACAAGACTATATACCCTTAGGGCCCCAATTTTATTCGGTCCTAGGCACTGGTTAGACTGAAAATGCATCTGCCTACCTGCAACTTTATTGAAAGGTATACTATCACTCTTGACACTATCATTGAACAAGCAGTCAATGGCAAAGTGACCCACCTTGCCACAACACCAGCACTCATACTTGTTATACCTCCTCTTAAGTACTGGTCTGACAGTATTACTGTCTTTAGTTCTTAAATCTGATGGCATAACAGTTCCTTCTCCTAGTCTATCAGTCAAAGCCTTCTTGGGAATTGATCCAGCAGTAGATGTACTTGGGATATCCTGAGTCTTAACAGCAACATTCTTCTTTTCAGAGTAAATTCTCCTGATTGCTTCAGTGATGCCCATATTAGTCCTGCTATCAGACTTCCCCTTTGTCTGGTTCTTGTCTGTAAGACCTTGGAAGTGAATTGTTTGTTTTTATTTGAGTGATGGGGATGGGACACCAAACACAAATTGTCCAGAATGGGCAAGTTGAGTTTTCTAGTGAGTTGTCATATAGTCACTTGCACCCTTGCCATTCTTAATCTCATAGTGACCTTAAATGCATTCATGGTCATACATGTTTGATGGCTGATTAATCTTCTTAAAAGATATAGAGGGAATTGAGGATAGTGGTTGTACTGAAGCTTTGCCTTTACTTCTAGATTTGGCAACTCTAGTTCTACCTTTTTAACCTAGTCCCTTTTTACCCTTTTGGATGGAGAAGCAATCTATTAAAGGTAAAATTGTACTAGGTTTAGAAAATTTAGCCACTAACTCCCTCTCCTTTTGAAGTCTGTTTTCAAGATTCCTAATATGATCATTCTTGAAATTAATAGTACCCATCTGAATAACAGTTATGTTCTTCAGTTTACTAACTTCTTTTATCTTCAGATCCAACACTTTTGCTGAGTCTGAAGCATCCAATTTCAGAGAGACATTCTCCTTTGCAAGCTTTTTGGCTAGGATCCTACTTTCCTTAAATTCTTTCAGGAGCTCACCATAATCATCAATCAGTTGATTGATGTATCCCTCAGATTCAGAACAATCATCACCTTTTTGAGTTGATGCTTTTGATTCTGGACTAGTTATATATACAGATCCAGATGGTGAGGAATGTACCTTATTAGGACCAGGCTGATCCTGGCTGTTTCCTTCCTCATCAACTTCCAACAGACCAAAGCAATGATTGTCTTCTATCCTTGAATTGATGTCATCCAACATTTGTAGGAATTCAGTCTCCAAAGAATCTACTTCTGCTGAATATTGCCCAATATAGGCCTCAGCATCATCTTCACTTTCTGATTCTGATGAAAATGAATCAGTCCAACTTTTTCCTTTCTGGGCAACAAAGTACTTTTCCTTCTTGCCCTTATGGTGCTTCTTCTTGTCTCCTGATTCCTTTCTTTTTCACAGGACAGCCAGCTATGACATGTCCTAGTTTGCTGCAGTAATAACAAACTATTTTAGAAGAAGTTTGTTTACTTATTTTTGAGTCATACCTGTCCTCTTTAGAGGATTTCCTCTTTCCTTTGTAGTAATCATCCTTGGGGTAAGAAGATGTCGATGACCTTCTTCTCCAGCTCTTTTTCTTTACAAATCTATGGAACTGTCTGGTGAAAGAAGCAAAGTCTTCATCAGAATTGTGACCATCTGATGTGCTGGTGTCTGAGCTTCCAGTTTCTGTCTCAGCAACCTTCCTGGGAGGAGAAGGAGACTTTCTCCTACCCTTTCTTGTGGCCTCAACTTTGAAAGCCACGGACTTATCCTTGATTGAAGACTTGTTACATTTCTCCTCCTCTTTCCTTGCTGTCAACTTCATTTCATAGGACAGCAGTTTACCAAACAATGTTGGTGGAGGTGTATCAGATAATCTGGCCACTTCTCTTATGGCACAAATCTTAGTATCCCAATCTTTGGTTAATGACCTGAGGAATTTGTCATTTATCCCATATGTACTGAATACCCATCCATAAGTCATTAGTTCATTCACAATCCTAAAGAATTTTTTATAGCATTCTGCAATGCTATCAGTCTTGGCATGTCTAAAGCTCTCATAATTCTGATTGAGCATAGACTTTCTGTCATCTCTAACCTCTTTAGTTCCTTCCATGTAGACAACCAGTGTGTCCCACATTTCTTTTGATGTTTTGCAATGGACTAGATTATGAAAAGTTAAATCATCTATGACACTAACTATTATGTTCTGTTCCCTTTTGTCCATAGTAGCCAAGATGATCTCATCCTTAGTCATCTCTTCATAGCTCTTAGGCATGGATTTATTGGCATCAAGAACTGATATTTTCATAGATATAAAGGGACCTTCTTGAACTGTAATATAAATTCTTAGATAAGATGCCTCCATGAACAATCTGACTCTTTCTTTCCAGATACCAAAATTTTCTTTCCTGTATATGGGAAGTTTCATTGAATCAAGCTCTTTCTAAATCTCACTTGATCCCATTTTGAATATTTGTAACTGCCTTGGAGATAAGCTCTGATTGTTAAGTCAAATTTTGAGCGACCTCCCTCTGATACTAATTGAAAGAATTCAATAATGAACAACTAATCACCTAGAGGGGGGGGGTGAATTGGTTAAATTCTTTATAATAAGCAGTTTTAGTATTTCTAACTAGCAAATCTACTTATCCAATCATTCAAGCATCATAAATAATCAGATTAAGCAAAATATAGCACAGAGACACAAAAATTTATAGTGGTTCCCCAATATTTGGGTACATCCACTTTCCCCCTTCGTCTATCTAGCAATGAACTAGATTTAGCCCAACTTCCACTTTTCTCAGATCCATAGATCTTACCACTCAGAACCCTTCCAGGTTCCTACAACTCAGACTTCTTTAAGTCCTACACCTCAGATCCTTCAAGATCCTACAACTAAGATTCTTCCCAAGAACCCTACCTCAGAGTTTTCCAACTCCTACCTCAGGCAACATGCCCTACCTCATCCCTTATAATTACAGGCTTACCACTCAAAAAGATAGACTTTCCTACACTCAGATCTATATAGATCCTATAGTTGTGATTACAATATTTTAAGAATTTTTTTACCCAGAGAGAGAAAAAATGGGGTAAAGTGTTCTTGACCAAATCTTGAGAGATTGGTCTTCTTTTAATCCTTGTAGCTTTGGATCTGATTCAACCTTACTTAGCTTCTTCAAAGCTTCTTGAAAATAGAGAACTAGGTTGAATCTCTCTTGAGCAGATGAAGATGACCTTGAATCAGCTTCCTTCTTCTACTTCTTCTTATTACAGAAATGATTCTGTAATCCTTACTGATCTCCCAAGATTTCTCTTCGTCTCTGTGTTTTTTGTGTTGTGTCTTGTATATGTAATTCTCTTTAATATCATTGTTCTATTTATAAAAACACATCAAAGGCAATCGACTGAACCGGTAGTTGACTGGCATATGATAGTTCTGACATCTGACAACTTTGTCAGTTATGTCAGCTGTCACTTCTTAGATCTGGAAATCTGCAACTTGGTCTTCAAAACAGCAGACAGCATCAAGAAAAATCTTCTTCACAATGTATTGACACTGATTTCAAAATGTTTCGACACAGATTATGAATGTGTCGACACAGGTATCTGGATGTCGACACATTGCCTTGATGTAGTCGATAGACTTCAATCTCTATCGATACAGTTTTTCTTCATAGTCTCGACACAGATAATGTAAAATGTGTCGAAAAAACTTCCTTAGTGTCGACACAGCTTTTCTTCAAAATAGTTGTCAACCCAAGTCCAGGGTGTCGACATATCAGCTTCAGCTTACTGTCAGTACTACTAGTCATAGTGTGTCGACACTAGTCCTGGGTGTCGACACTAGTCCTGGGTGTCGACACAGTTGATCTTTGACTCAACATTCAGGATGTCGACTGTGATAATTTAAGTCGACACAGCTTGTGTTGTCTGATATCTGTGTGTCGACATAAGTCTTGTGTGTCGACACAATTGGTGTAGACTGATACTTCTGTGTGTCGACACAAGTTCTGTGTGTCAACACAGCTTTGCTCTTGCTCTCGACACAGCTTCTTCACAAGTGTCGACACTGACTGAGTGTCTCGACGCTTTTATACTTAGACAAATTTCTGCATTACTTAAACAAACATCAAATACAAGATGATGTATGTCATTGATTTAAGTAAGGCTTCTCCAAATCTGGTACAATTACCAATGTACCCAACACATCAGTTCACTAAATTCAGCCCTATGTGGCTGGTTATGGCCGTTGATGTTCTCTTAATTAACCAGGGAAGATGAATCTAGCAAATGGAGGTGAGGAGAGGAACTCTTGATCTCCTATGGCCATTAATGACCTTCTCTTTCCTATTTCTCTCTCTTCCTTATTGGAGGAATTGAATTCAGCCACTTTGGTGGTTGGCCATGGCTGTCAACCTTCCCCTAACTGACTAGGGAGGAGGAACCTTGCTATGCGAGAAGAATTGAGGAGGCCATTGGCCTTCCATGGCCATGAATGACCCTCTTTTCTCACTTTCTCTCTCCTCCATATAGAGAAATGAAGCTTTTCTCTCTCCTAATCATCAAGGCCGATTTTGATGTCTCCTCTAGCATAGTTGCACCCCACTAACCCATATTAATAATAAAAATGAGGTTAGCCCAAGTGGGGGAAATGAGTTTGAGCTTGGGTTAGCCCATCTAGGCTAATTTGACATAACAATAGAGTAGAGTTGACCTTGCTCAACATGACCATTTGGGTTGACCCTAGTGGGTCCATGGTGACCCATTGGCCTCCCCTAAGGTCTAGGAAGGCTTGGGTAGGGTTGGTTGGGCACCTTGGTGGTCACTTGACCCTTATTTATGACACTTTGACCTTTTTAGGGCTAGGGTTGACTTAGGTTAACATAGCCTCTTTAATTGACCCCAATGGGTCCTTGGTGACCCATTGACCTCCCTTAGGGCATGGAAAGGTCTAGGTGGGTCACTTTGGCTAAGGGGGTGTCAAGTAGGCATGGGTGAGCTTAGTTTGACCTAATTAGGGCTTGGGTTGACTTTGGTCAACTTGACCTTTTTAGTTGACCTTAGTGGGTCCCTTTGGTTCGATTGGACCCTCTAATAGGTTAGTGATGTTGTTGTGGGGTCATGGAGTCATGGTGAAGCCATATGATCATCCTTAAGCTAGTAATTGGAATTCTACTATTTGCAGACCAAGGTGGTTCACACACTAATTCCCAAGTTCACCCCAACCTTTTGATACTTCCCAGGGTTTTGTCATGACCCAGTCATGACAAAACCATCCTAGGGGTCTAAAAGTCTGAGGGATGTTACACTAGGTTATCACCAAACAAGACACAAGTACCAGAGATGGAACGGTTAGTTGCTGGGTCACCGACCCAATCAACGTCTGAGAAGGTGGTGAGAGAATGGTGGGTGTGGCGCCGATAATGTAGACCATAATCCATGGTGCCTTTGATGTACCAAAAAATCCGTTTCACAGCTTGAGGTGAGTGGTTCGAGGATGCTGAAGGAATTGGCAAACCTGATTGACCGAGAAGGCTAGATCCGGCCGAGTTAAGATGGGATATTGCAAGCCACCAACCATGCTTCGATATGGAGTTGGATCAGCCAGGAGATCACCGGAGTCTGGTGTAAGGAGAAAGACGGTGGTCGTGGGCGACGAGCAAGGAGCGCAAGCCAGCATATTGAATTTCCAAAGTAGGAACATGGCATTTGCGGACTGCGTAACGGTAGGAGCTCCGGGCCACGAGAAACCTCAAGGCCAAGGAAGAAGCCGACATCGCCGAGGTCACGGGAGGAGAACTGAGAGCATAACAGCGCAATGAGGACGGAAACCATTGAAGAGGTAGAACCGATGATGATAAGATCGAGACATGGCGCTCATCTGATCAGGGAGCGCGGCGGAGTATGCAAAATTTCCACGTTGATCACAAGTGCGGGCGGTATTGCCAGGACGAAGACAAAGCTTTGTTTGAGGGGACTTATTTTCACCGGTCAAGCGGTTACGACCGCATGAACCGGGCCTTAATTAAGGCCCGGTTCATGCGGTCGTAACCGCTTGACCGGTGAAAATAAGTCCCCCCAAACAGAGGCAAAGCTGGCAAGATTCATGCAGGTGTATTGCGGCCGGAACCAGCAACAATGGGGGCAAGGTGCTGGGTTGGGGAGAACGCTGATTTGATGAGTTATTTTTGCGCTTATTCCAGCGATTGTTGTAGGTATTGTTGTTCCTTCTGGCAGGCTGCCAGTTGGAGTGTTGTGGGTGACCAGATTTCAAATGTGGAGTGACCGAGCATTGAGTTAAGAGAGCAGCACCCGAGTCGAGTTGCTAGAGCCTCAAACGATGGAGAAGAGCCTCCTCTTTAAACAGAAGGTCGAAAAATTCATCAAATGAGGAGGGAGGATGAAGCTCAATCAGAGAGAGGAAACTTTATAGTCCTCCGAGAGGCCATCTGTGATGTAGTCAGAGAGGGCGGAAATGGCCACGGGTTCGCCGGCAGCGGCAAGGGCATCAGCAGTTCGTTTGGTTCCCATGAGGTAATCGATCATCGAAACTGACGGTGGCTTCTCCAGCGAACGTAGTTGCTTCGTGAGAGAGCTGGTATGAGCCTTGGTGACTGGAGCAAGGCGGCGTTCGATTAGAGCCCAGGCCTCAGGGGCTGTGATACACGGCAAGATCATGAATTTGACGTCTTCCGAGAGGGTAGCCCTCAGCCAGCTGAGAACTGTAGGAAGAAGGAAGAAATTGATTAAAGCATTAAGCAAACATACAAAAAACCAGGAAGGAGAGGTGTTCCTCACGGTACAGAAGAACAACTTAAAACTACTCCCTTCAGGAAAATATCCAAGTCTAGTTGTACACCCACTTGCCATTTTTTATTTTATTTTAGAAACTACACATACACTGCATATAAACAAAAGTCACGTCCGCCGCTTAGCAAAGCACACCTCGAAACCTGCAAGAGAGAGAAGATTAGCTTATATTTTAACACTCCCCCTATAAGCTAAACTTGCATAACTCCAATCTTTTCTTTTATCTTGCAAAAATCCGCAGGCTTCAATGCTTTGGTAAATATATCTGCAGCTTGATCTTTCGTACTGCAAAATATCACTTCAACTTCACCATTCTTCACAAGCTCACGAATGAAATGATATTTCATTCTCACGTGTTTGACTCTTCCATGAAACATGGGGTTCTTTGTCAAGGCGATAGCTGCTTGATTATCGCAATTCAACTTAGTCGGGCTTCTTTGTGATAACATCAAATCCTCCAGAATCATCCGCAACCAAACTGTTTGACATCCTGCTATTGTCAAAGCATTATACTCTGCTTCAGCTGTGGAGAGAGCAACAACTTTCTGTTTCTTCGATTGCCAGGATATCACACCAGATCCAATACTAAACACACATCCAGATGTGCTCTTGCTATCATCAAAACTGCCTCCCCAATCACTATCACTGAACCCCACCAGTTGATAATTCTCTACCTTCTCATACAAGATCCCATGATCAAGTGTACCACCCAGGTAACGAAGAATTCGTTTACCTGCTTCCCAATGACTCTGCTTCGGGTTCTCCATAAATCGGCTGATCAAGCTAACAGCGAACATAATATCTGGCCGTGTTGCCGTCAGGTACATGAGGCTTCCAACCAAGCTTCTGAATAATGATGAGTCAACTGTCTTCTCGTCTCCATCTTTACTCAGTTTCAACCCAAACTCCATGGGCGTACTGATGGGAACCGCGTTCTCCATCCTGAATCTCGTTAAGATCTCTGCAGCATACTTGGTTTGGGAGATCGAGATCTTCCCAACACCATACTTGACTTTAATCCCCAGAAAATAGTGAGCATGACCAAGATCGGACATCTCAAATTCCTTAGTCATCATCTTCTTGAAATCTTCACATAGACTTTCAGAGTTGCCTGTGAAAATCAAATCATCTACATAGAGGCAAACGAACAGAAATTTACCTCCTTCTTCTTTGATATACAGAGTGTGCTCATACGGGCATTTTCTGAACCCGATCTTCTCAAAGTAGCTATCAATTCTCCCATACCAGGCACGGGGAGCCTGCTTCAACCCATATAGGGCTCTCTTCAATCTGCACACCTTATTTTCATCACCTTTCTTCACATATCCCGGAGGCTGATCAATGTAGACTTCTTCGTTCAGAACTCCATTCAGGAAAGCCGACTTAACGTCCATCTGATGGACCTCCCAATCATGCTGAGCTGCCAAAGCTAGCACCAATCTGATCGTCTCTAGGCGTATGACCGGTGCAAACACCTCATTATAGTCATACCCGTATTTCTGCTTGTACCCTTTCACAACTAAGCGAGCCTTGTTCTTCTCAACTTCTCCTCTTTCATTCAGCTTTGTCTTGTAAATCCACTTCACTCCAATTGAGTTGTGGCCTTTTGGAAGTTCAGATAACTCCCAAGTATCATTCTTCAGGATAGATTGGATCTCTTGATCCATAGCTTTCCTCCACTTTTCATTTTGTACAGCTTCAACAAATTCGACCGGATCAGCATCGACAAATAACGCAAAGTCTGCCCATTCATCATTCAAAACATTCTGAGATCTATCATAGATCTCCTGCAGACTTTTGGTCTTTCTTTCAGGGGTCACAGACACCCCACTTGATGATGATGATGAGCCGGGAGAGAGCATATGAACAGGTGATCTATCTTCTTCAGGTGCTTGCACCTCCTCGTTCTCATTCTCAGGAGAATCTTTCTCCCCCTCTTCTCCTATCCTTACCGGAATTGTAGACTTGCCTTTCTCAGACCAATCCCACTTGGCCTTCTCATCAAACACAACATCCCTGCTGATGATAGTGTTCTTCTTCACCGGGTTGTACAGTTTGTAAGCCTTGGATTGCTCACTGTACCCAACAAAAATGCATTTTTCTGACTTCTCATCAAGCTTTCCTCTCATCTTCGCAGGAACGTGAGAGTAAGCAACACATCCAAATACTTTCAGATGAGAAACACCTGGCTTGATTCCACTCCAAGCTTCATAAGGAGTCATCCCAGTTAGACTCTTGGTCACTGACCTGTTCTGCAGATAGACAGCAGTGGCAACTGCTTCTGCCCAGTAAGAGTCTGGCATCCCCATAGCATTGATCATGCTTCTGGCTGCTTCCATGATTGTCCTGTTCTTTCTCTCCGCCACACCATTCTGTTGTGGCGTGTATCTCGTAGTCAGTTGATGCCAAATGCCGGTCTTCTTCAAGTATTCTCTAAATTCGTTAGAGAGATACTCTCCTCCTCTATCAGTCCTGAGTGCCTTCAGTTTATGGCCACTCTGCCTTTCCACCATGGCTTTGAATTGTTGGAAGTATCCAAATACTTCCGACTTCTCTTGCAAAAAATATACCCACGTCTGTTTGCTAAAATCATCAGTGAAGGTGAGAATATACCTGCTACCACCAATGGATGTCGTCCTCATTGGTCCACAGACGTCTGAGTGTACAAGTTGGAGAGGCCTAGAAGCTCTCCATGCTCCGTCTTTAGGAAATGAGCTCCTGGAATGCTTCCCGAAGATGCATCCCTCACAGAGCTTCTCAGTCTTCTCCACAACTGGCAAACCACGAACCAGCTGACTTCTTCCCATCTCAGTAAGAGCTCCAAAATTCAGATGCCCAAATCTATGATGCCACAACATAGACTTGTCATCCACTACTGCACTCAAGCAGTTCAATGAGTCACCTCCAAACTTGATCGGGAACATCTTGTTTGGAGTCATGTCTACCTTTCCCACAAGAATGCGATCCCTATCCCGGATCTCACAAGCATCCTTCTTGAAATGGACATCATGTCCTCTCTTCAACAACTGACCAACACTGATCAGGTTGTGTTTTAGTCCTGGCACAAAATAGACATCAGGAATTGTCTTTGTGCCCTTCTTCGTCTTTACCGAGACGACCCCGCTACCTTTCACTTGTAGCCTTTTATCATCACCTGTACGAACCTCCTTCTGAATAGATTCATCCAGGCTTTTGAACAGCTCCCTGTTCCCAGACATGTGGTTGCTGCAACCACTGTCTATGTACCAGACGTCATTGATACAGCTCTCGTTCCCATCAGAGGCCAGAAACATATCACCTCTATCTTCATTCACCTTCTCATGCATGAAGGTGGACTCCTTCCCTTCCTCAGGATGCTTCTTCCAACAGAACTTTGTCGTGTGCCCAAACTTCTGACAGTTAAAGCACTGAATCTGCGACAGTGGTCTTCCTCTCCCCCTGCCTCTATTGGATCCTTCACCTCTGTTCTGAGAATCGTGCTGTAGCTGCTTGCCTCGATCACCATCGGACCGACCTCCTCTTCCTCTGTAAGACGATCTTCCTCTTCCTCTGTTGCCTCCCTTCATGGACAACTGAGTCTGGAAAGCTTGCTCAACAGGAATGGTCTCATACTGCTTCATTCTCAATTCGTGAGACTGAAGTGACCCCATCAAGCTTTCCAAAGTCAAAGTCGATAAGTCCTTTGACTCTTCTATCGTCACCACGACATTCTCAAACTTGCGAGGTAGACTCCGCAAGATCTTCTCAATTACCTTCTTATTCTCCACCGCTTCTCCGTTCACCAACATCTTGTTCGTCAAAGCAACTACACGATTGAAAAATTCTTCAATCGATTCTGAGTCTTTCATCTTGATCGTGTCAAACTCGCATCGAAGAGTTTGAAGTCGAACTAACTTCACTTTATCTTCACCTCTGTAAGCAGTGTGAAGAGTATCCCAAGCTTCTTTTGAAGTTTTCGCTGAGGCAATCCTCTCAAAAATTACCTCATCCACCGATTGATAAATGAGTAAAGTGCTTTCTTGTCCTTCTTCCGTGCCTCCTTCAAATCCGAAAGTTGTTTTGCCGAAAGTGTACTCGCGTCTTTTGGTTCTTCTACGCCATCCTCTACAAGATGCCAAAGATCTTGGGATTCATAAAGAACCTTCATCATCACGCTCCACTTGTGATAATTCTTCCCATCAAAGCGAGGGAGTTGCGGCTTAGTCAAATCACTTGAAGTTCCTTCCATCTTCTTCTTCTTCTTTCCTTTTCACAAGAAATCCCCAACTTGAAGCGGATCTGAAAAGACCCTTCTTCCCCAAAGCATGAACAGCGGAAATACCTTCGATTGGCGAAGTAGATCCACGCAAGGGCAGAAAAAAACGGAAAACCCCCAAAAATCCGAAAACCTAACCTTTGCTCCGGCGTAAAACACCCTTTTTTTGGACAGATCTGATCGCCGTCACGATCCGAGCGGACAGATCTGATCGCCCCTTACAAAGATCTCCAGATTCCCTTTGCTCTGATACCAGATGTAGGAAGAAGGAAGAAATTGATTAAAGCATTAAGCAAACATACAAAAAACCAGGAAGGAGAGGTGTTCCTCACGGTACAGAAGAACAACTTAAAACTACTCCCTTCAGGAAAATATCCAAGTCTAGTTGTACACCCACTTGCCATTTTTTATTTTATTTTAGAAACTACACATACACTGCATATAAACAAAAGTCACGTCCGCCGCTTAGCAAAGCACACCTCGAAACCTGCAAGAGAGAGAAGATTAGCTTATATTTTAACAAGAACAAGACGATTAAGTCGAGTCCAAGTTGTGAAGGTTGGAGAGGGGCTGCCAGCAACAAGAGCCGGAGGAGGGGGAAGAAAGTCCGGTTCGATCACATGCGAAAGCTCGTGGACGGCAAGCACATCCAGAAATTGGAGCTGCCAGATGCGGAAGGTGTCTTTGGTCATCCTGGTGGAGAAAGAGGATGTGATGTTGAAAGATCCCGCAGCGGTGGGAAAGGCCAAACAGGAGAGGAGGGGTTCGCCATGGTCGCCAAGCGAAGGAGAGGAGGCAGACTGGAGGGCCGAGCGGAGGTCTTGCCCCTCTAATACCATGTTAGGAACCTGCAGATGAGGAGAGGAGAGAAAGCAAAGATGAAAAACAGAGGCGGCTAAACAGAGAGCCGAAAACTTTAACCCCTTAAGGTTTGCCATTCACATGTGATATTTATTGTACAGGTGTACAGGACAAAGTAATAAATTAATAAATGCAAATAAGGCTAACATATATTCTTAACAAAATAATCCCATAAAATATAGACACCTTCATGCACATTTAAAAACTGAATTTAATATGGAGGCTCCCATTCAAGTCGCCCATCACCATCACCCCCATGCAAACTCCAGGTGAATTCCATGGCTCCCGTAATTTAATGTTGATTCACTCCCATTATTATTTCCTTCATCCAGCCCACATGAGACCCTTACTCCATTTGCTGCTCTTCAATTCAAACCCCTTCGTAATCCCTGTTGCTGCCACCAGACATTCCCATGCAAATAACCAACAGCACATCATCAAGTTAATTTATTAAGATAGCTGTTTCACGCTACCACCTATATGCATGCATTTCCTTCATTAAATACCGCTTCCCCATATTCCTATTTAATAATGTTGCTGCTGCCTGTACCCCTTCCTCTTCTCTAACCCACGCCAACTCTCCCATTAATTTACTGCAACCTTCATGTAATGCCACCTTTATATTGCTGTGGCCGGCTATTCCTATTCTTCCCTGGTTCAAACCGTGAAAATCAACACCTTCCTCCACCTCCTCATTATTATATGTGGCCCAGCACATTCCTCTCCCCTTGCATTCCATTAACTCTTATTTTGGCCTTCCAACCCATTACATTCCTCTTATTTATCCTCTTATTCAAAACATACTCCCCCCCTCTCATGCACGCTTTCTTCCTATGCCCGTTTTGAGCCGAGATGCTCTTTAGTATATTGTTTTAGCTTAAATTATTTCAAGTATTATCATTCATATATTTCTTTTCATGCAATAGTGACATAGTTTATTTTCATTTCTTGTATTCCTTATTTTTATTCAAATATAATGTTATTTTATTTTTAATGTTCCTTCCTTTTTATGCATTTTTTTTCATAATAATTAATTATAATGTTAGTGTTGTGGACTAACTCGGAGTCTCGGTCGGAACGGAATAAACTGGACCGTCTTAGCTCTCGGGATGGCCGAGCGCGCACACAGTCAATGAAAATAGAGAGTTGACGCAAGAGGTTTTAACGTGGAAAAATCCCTCAACTTGGTAAAAACCACGTGACCGGATCTGTGCCGGTCAAAGTCCACTATCAGCTTGCGGTTACAATTGTGCTCGGAGAATCGAGGGTAACAGGTCGCTCCTCATTACAACTTGGGGGTGCGAGATATATCCTAACTCGCAATGGGCAACATGTCGCGCCGGGGGAGTGCTGGATGCTGGTTGGTGGCTGGTATACTTGAGCGCTGGTGGTGGTCGTCTTCTTCCCTTCTCTGTGCACTTGAGGACTTGGACGTTCCTCTGGCTCGTACGCAGCTTGAAGATGACCCGAGGCAGGAGTTCGGCAGAGCTCTGGCTTGAGGAAGAAGAAGACTGGGGGAGCAAAAAGGTCCCAAATGAGCAGGCCTGAGGCTCCTTTTATAGCCTCCCGTAGGTGGTTATGGTGGGCCTCCCCCACTAACGTGGTGGTTAGTGGGTGGTTACCTGCAGATCGGACGACGATGGAGGCTCCGTAGTGATCAGACAGTGGCCAACCTGCAAGCGGCGGAACCCTGGCGGCCAAGCGGCGGCAGCATGGCGGCCAAGCGATGGCGGGCGGCCGGCGGTGGTAGTTATTGAATGGGTTCCCCCTTGATCCTCCTATTGTGGAGGAGATAATGGGAAGTGAGTTGACCGGTCAAACCCATGATCTCCATAATATAAGAAATCATGGGGGAAGAGTGGTTAAATGCACCCCTAAGGCTTTAAATGAGGCTTCATCCCTATCAGTTAGTTTTGATTACTGCGAGCTTTGTTATGAAATAAATATTTCTTTTTATAATCGTTTTTTCCCACCTTCGATTTATTTGTGATTAATATCGGGTTCATATGTTGATGTGTGAACTTTCATATTGGTTTTCGTCGGTTAGCAGAGATTCGCGTATACGAACCGATCATTCACGAATAAAAAGAATTGATCGCAACTCTCGAGAGAGGATGACGTAATTCATCCAGTTTTGCGGGATTCACCTCGATAAGGTGAGTATTAGGTTATCGATTGTAGAACGAGAGTTCGGTTGATATTCTTAATCTCAGTTGGACATTCATCGATCGAGAGACGTACGTTCATAATTTGGAAATCTCTGCGGTTAAGGATTGGATTAGAACTTTATAAAATGTTTTTTATATTTCATTTGAAGTGCATTTTGTTCAAGTTTAGGTATCTCATTTCGCATTTATTTTTAATCTTAAAATTATCTTATTTTTTATTGATAAAATAATAGTTGTTTTCTAAAACTAACAGTACTCGACAAGCCCGAATTTTAATAGGGCATTGATATTTTTATATCTTATGCAATATTTCGATAGGTGCACTTGCATTAATCGAGTATAGATTGGAGAACATGATTTCCTCTATCAGCAGACATCTTGAATGGGGGCGCATCCCGCTCGAATGCGGGCGCACCCCGCTCGAATGCGGGCGCAGCCCGCTCGAATGCGGGCGCAGCCCGCTCGAATGCGGGCGCAGCCCGCTCGAATGCGGGCGCAGCCCGCTCGAATGCGGGCGCAGCCCGCTCGAATGCGGGCGCAGCCCGCTCGAATGCGGGCGCACCCCGCTCCTCTGCGGGCGCACCCCGCTAAGAGTCAGCGAGCGTGGGCAAAGCCCATACGGAGCTTCTCATGTGTGTGTGTATGTGTGTGTGTGTGTGTGTGTATAGACACACACGAATGATAGTGTACGAGGGCCCCCCGTGCCCCGCGCGACTGTAACCTGCCGCCTACGGCGGGCATCACCCCCTACCCCCAGCGAAAAAATCCCAAAAATTTGAAAACTCTAAAAAAAATGCAAAATAAAAAAACTTCTTTACCAAAATCAAGTAAAAATCAGTAACAATAGCAGCACAAGAGTCTTCAATTGAATTTTAAAACTGTTTTACAGAGCGGGATATACATTGTGAGATATGATTCACAATGCAATCAAAGGAAACAAAAAACTACAACAAGGATTAAACCGCGTGGTCAACAAGCTTTAATCGCACAAGTCACTAACCCGCAAGCTGAGTCCGTCGAGACTTCCGAAGTCACCTACCGCAACTAGCCATGCAGACTGCTTGTTATTGAAAGTTGAAGGACTAAAACAGAACCCTCTGATAGACCGGGCGAACTATTCTGCTTAATCGCAACTCGGAGGCAGAGACTTCAAGTCGCAGAGACCGCGACCTGCTGTTATCTGCTTACTGTTATCCACGAATAGTTCCACAGCAAGCTTCCACTAGTTGTCTAGCCGCCTGTTGCTAGTCGCACAGCCTGCACAGAGTCAACTTCACTTAGTCACAGTAGTTAGAAAAATGTAACGACGAGATTTAAGCACAAGCTGAGTTCTTACTGTTCTAGTTGTTGAATGACAAGCCAGGGACTCCTATTTATAGGCGTGAGGAGTGTCATTAACACCCATAGTGATAGGATAACTGCCTGTTAATCCTTCATCTAGCATCACGTATCCGCACAAGTACAGATACAAGTATCAGTCTGCTGCTAAAGAAAGCTGTCCGCTAGGAAATGCGGACAGCACTCTCTGCCCACAAGGGCAAAAACAACAACTAGTTCACAAAAGCGGAAAAGGACCAGTTCGACAGGCTGAGAAGACCAGCATCAACCCAACAAAGACGGCGAACACAACACTAGCGGTCTGCCGGACACCGCCACCAGATCGCACTGCCTTGCAGACACAGCTCCCAGTCTGCGCATAGGCGATCTCGGCAAGTTAAACAACAACTCTGAACTTGTCACATGGGACCAAGTCACAACACCAACGGAATCCGGCTATCAACATGCCCGAGAAGGCTTCGAAGAACTGTGTGGTTAGCCATCGCATTAACCGCCAACCTTTTTGCAAGCCAGAGAACCTGAAGCTACAAGAGGACTATACGATCTTACTAACCAGACCTCCACAGTCGTCAGTTAGAGAAGTCTAACCGCCCGGTTTCAACCCAGGGTGCTTACTGGACCAGATCGCAAGAGAGACTGGCAATCCGACATAGACTATCCGCCAAAAATCTATCCACCAGTCCTCCGCAAACTCTGCAATTTGTGTGATCTGCCCAATCAGACCGTTTGCACTCCACTTTACTCCCACTTCAACAAATTTAACACTCCCCTTGAAGTGGGAAGTGGAAACCAACATGAGCAACCCTCGCAACTTAATAAACGGTCCCTTCGACAGTGGCTTCGTGAAGATGTCTGCGATATTGTCCTCCCTCCGCACATGCTCAACCATCAGATACCCCTCCAGCACCTTCTCCCGAATCGAGGGAAGCTCAATCTCGACGTGCTACATTCGCGCATGACAAACTGGATTGTTGATTAGTTTAAGAGCACTCTCATTGTCACTACGAAGCAGAGTAGGACTTCGCACCTCCGTATGATGTCATCCACTAATCTCCTAAGCTAGATTACTTCCTTAGTTGTCAAGGCTGAAGCCTTATATTCCGCTTCTGTATTGGAGACAGACAATGAATCTTGCTTCTTACTACACCATGAAATAATGGTTGATCTCGTGAAGAAAACATAACTAGACGTTGACTTCCGATCATCTGTATCTCCTCTATAATTAGCATCTATGTAGCCGTGCAGACTGAAGATCATGTCCCTCTTATAAAAGAGAATCATCTATGAGGTAGATTTGACATACTTCAGAATACCTTTTAGCCGCCACAAGATGAGGCTTCCGCGGCTCCGCCATATACCGACTAACCCAACCCACATCATAAGCAATATCCGGCCTAGTGATTGTTAGATATATGAGACTCCCCACGAGAGCTCGAAACACCAAAGGGTCTAATAACCTTTCCCTCTTCCCATCGAAGTTTCAGATCGACCTCCAAAGGAGTAGAACTACTCTTCCCTTCTCACATGCCGAATCGTTTGATGATTCTCTCCACATAGCCCATATGGGAAACGAGCACGCTGTTCTTCTGCCTCTCCACCTCGAGTCTAAGGAAATTGATGCAGGCCAATGGTTTCGACGGATTTAAACTACGCGTTCTTAGGTTCGGTAATTAAAGTAAATACGTAGCGAGCGGTTTCTCTAATTAACACTATCGATTACTCAAGCAATTAATGACACAATTTTCAACATTAAACAACATAAAGGGATGCTACCACTTTTATAGATTGAACAAAGGCTAAACGCCAATGTTCGCTCAAGAGAATAGGACCCACTCAATCCGGACAATTAGCAATTCAAAATAAAATTATACGCAAACATTCACAATTCCAATAAGAGAAGATCTGGACTAAAATAGCATTTTAAAATAAAGTCCAAACAAATCCCAAAAAATTAATTAATATGAGGGTATACCAAATCACTTGAACTCAAGGGAAAATCAAGGGTGACGAACTCGATTTCTTCTAGTGTTCACGAGATCTACCCGCTCCAATTTATACAAAAAATATTCGGACAATTAACGCTTAAAATTTAGATTTTAATTAGCACGATTTCAATATAAATCAGGACAATTAACTAGCCTTATATTCCACCAAATATCACAATATTTTAGAACACACAACAGAAGGTATAGAAGATCGTTACCCAAATCCCAAGAAAAATCTGTCCACAAGATAAGTGGAGGAATCACACACGACGGTGGTTGATGTCTATTTCCACGCAGAACCTCGGATCCATGCCGGACGATGAAATTGCAAGGCGTTCTTATTTGCAAGAAACCCTAGGAGAGGGAGAAACCTTGAAAGACAAAAATTATTTTTGAAGGAGAGAGAAAAGGTGGTGGGAATAATATTCCAAGGTGGTGGAGGAATGACGGCTAGGGGAGAGATGTGGGTGGCCGGTGGTGAGGGGAAAGGGCTGCTCGGGTTTGGTGTGAAAGGAGGGTGGCCGAGAGGTGGAGACGGGAGGGAGAGGGTGGCGTCTAGGGAAAAACCTAGGTGGGCCGAATTCAAGAGGGAAGGAAAAGGTGGCCGGATTTTGTCCTTGGAGAGGAAGGAGTGGTGGTCGGTTTTCTTAAGGGATGAGGAGGTAAGGGAAATATTGAGGAAATGGAGGAGGAGTATGAGAGGAGGCCGAGAAATAGAGGGGGAGAAAGGTGGTCGGCGGCCAAGGAGAGGGGAAGAAGGAAGCCAAATTTGCCTAAGGGGAAAGAGAGAAAGAGGGGAAATTCAAAATTTGAATTCAAGATTTTTTTCTTTTCATTCATCATCTACAAAATTCTTCATAACCATGGCAATATATAGCATACACCACTTCATCTCCTCCATTCAAAATTCAAAATGAAACTATGATGGTTATATGCACCCATCATTACATGAAATAAAAATAATACAACATGATGGTTATATGCACCCATCATAATACATGAAATAAAAATACATGAAATAAACTCTTAAAATAAAATTGCTTAAAAATAAAATTGCTAAAAATATATATAATTATAATTATATATTTTTATATAATGGCGGCGACGGACGTCGTTCAAAATATGTAGCGGCGTTGGCGAAGGGCGCCGTGGTAGAACACCATCCTAGAGCTTGCGACAACGATCATCCCAATCCACAAACTCTCTATGACAGGGATCAACGACTGCGTCAGCATCATCGCCATCAGAAATGGTAGAGCTCACCCAGATCCTTCATCTCGAACCAAATAGCTAGCTCAGCACTGAGCCTAGCTACTTCCTCATCCGAGTTCCCCATGACAATCATGTCGTCAACATACAACAGAACCAGGACCCGAAGCTCCCCCCTTTTCTTAACAAAAAGATTTGAATCCGAGTTTGAAGCGAAGTATCGGCATAATTGGAGGTATTTTGCAATCTTCCCATACCACGCCCAAGGCACCTGCTTCAAACCATATAGGGCTTTCTTTAGCTTGCAGACGTGTCCTGGATGATCTTCAGAGACATAACAGGTGACTATACCATGAAGATATCTTTGTCAATCTCGTCGTAAAGGAACACATTATTTACGTCGAGTTGTAAAATATTCCACCCTTGGAAAGCCGCCAATGAGATCACCACCCATACTGAAGTAATTTTAGCCACCGGACTGAACGTCTCTTCATAGTCCTCCACGTACTATTGTGAGAACCCCTGATCTACAAGGCAATCCTTGTACCACTCGATGTTGCCGTCGGCCTTCTTCTTCAGCTTATAAACCCACTTACATATAACAGGAGTGATGTCCTCGATCTTGGGTACAAGATCCCAAGTCTTGTTCTTCTTGAGGGCATCAACTGCTCATCCATGACATCTTCCCACTCCTTTATGCCAGTAGCGTTATCAAAGCTCGAAGGCCCCTGTTCATCCAAGAAACTTGCAAAGAAACATGAGATGAAACTCATTATGTTCTTGTCCCTATACCGAGCTGGTAGAATAATAGTCCTCTTGGACCTCCGCAGGGCTTGACTCTGATCCACCACTCTCCCAGCTTCTTTTGTACTAGCTCTGATCTCAGGCATACCAGGAGCATTGCTCCCCCTACTTCTAGATCCAGAAGCATCCGCCCCAAAGCTAGACGAAACCGGAGCACCTGGTGACGTATGCAACTTCACTAGAAGATCCCAAACAGCTTTTCCTGGGCCTCCGTCTGACTCGCTCTCCTGTAGCTCCATAGATGAGCTACCCTGGTACGATGTAAGTTCGTCAAAGACAACGTCTCTTGAGACGACGAACTTCTTCGTTGCAGGATCCATGCACTTCCAGCCCTTCTTCCTCTCATCATAGCCCACGAAGACAAACTTCTTTGCCTTCACATTCAGCTTAGTCCTAAGAGCATATAGAACGTGCACGTAGTAGATAGATCCAAACACCCGAAGATGTTCAACACTGGGCTTCTCTCAGAACATCAAATCATGAGGAGATTTCATATTTTTAGGACTGAGGGGCATTCTATTGGTGACATACACCGCACAGGTCAATCCCTCTGCCCAGAAGGCCCTGAGAATGCCTTTGGCGTGAAGCCAACACTTGTAGGTTTCCGTCAGATGATAGATCTTATGCTCTGCAACTCCGTTCTGTTGTGGAGTGTGTGCACAAGTAAGCTCCCTCTGAATGACGAACTTTCAACATAAGTTAGAGAACTCATGTGAAGTGAACTCTTCGTCATTATCAGTTCTCAACTTCTTTATCTATAGGCCGAGCCGACCCTCCCTGAGCTTCTTGAACTCCATGAACATCCCGAAAGCATCTGACTTCTCTTTCAAGAAGTATACCCAAGTATACCTGAAAATGTCATCAACAAGAACCAACATGTACTTGCTACCGCCGAGACTTGGAGTGACGTTAGGTCTCATTAGATCATCATGGATGCATTCGAGCGGTGCTCTACACCTAGTCTGTGATATGTCAAAAGGAAGACAATGTGTCTTTCCATACTAACATCCAGCGCAGACGTGACTGTCACTGATGGATGAAAGACTAGGCAGACCATGCACTAGACCTCTAGTTGTCATAGCCTTCAGCCTATCCATCCCAACATGACCAAGTCTCTCATGCCAAATAGCAGCGTTGTTGTTTGCCCTTATCTTCTCAATATAGGAACTTGTCGCCAATACGAACAAGTCCTTCACTCTCCTTCTAACATGAGTGATGTCAGCTTTCACAGCTGACACATTCCTGAGAAACTTCACTTCTGTTGGGCCAAACAGAACGTGATACCCAGCGTCAACAACGTTTATCACCGAGAATAGGTTTTTCTTCATTCCTGACACGTGATACATACTTCTCAAAGTAAGTGACACCCGATCACTGCCTAAAGAAGTCGTTCCCTCCTTCTCCACTGCATGTACAATATCATCAGCAGTAATAATGACATCGTTACCTTTGTAATCCTGCAGAGAAGAGAATTTGGACTCGTCCCAGGTGAGGTGACAACCACACCCCGAGTCCACGATCCAGTCCTCCTGATAGTTGATGGAGGAAAATGCGCAAACACAACTTCCCGTCATGAAGGCACTCCCTCATCCTCCTTCTCTATCTTTGGACTCGCATGCCTTGACTAAAGATTCACTCTGCAATCCTTGCGGATGTGACCAAGATTGTTACACCTATAGCACTGAGTTGCTCCTCACTTCTTCCCGTCATCATGCTTATGAGCCTTGCTCCTTTCCTACTGTGATGAAGAAGACGGACCATCGCTAGCAGGTGTCTTCTTCTTCCTATCACATTTCTTTTTTTGCCAAAGAAGAGAGCCTCGCCATATCCCCCTAAGATCGAAACTCCAGCCATCTACTTTGCCAAACTTTATTGAAAAGTTAACAGATTTTCCAACTCAATCAATGATGGAAGATTGTCCTAGCCTTACATAGAAGTCACAAAGGCAGCATACTCCTTCCGCAAATCACGGATGATGTGCCTCTTCTGCTTCGACTCTGAGATCGTCTCTTCTGAGTCCAAGGCAGTTATCTCAGAGCAGAAGTTCTTCATCTTAGAGAAAAAAGAAGAAATGGACAAATCACCTTGAGTGGCCTTCACCAACTCATTTTCCAAAAACTATAGCTGAGCTACATTCTTCTTGTTTAACAGGTCATCCATGGCTATCTAGATTTTAGCTGCAGACCGACATTCGATGATGTGTTCAAACAGCTCCTGTGAAATCACATGCTTTTGAGCGAATGTTGTCGTCACATTTATTTCCCTCCAAGCTTTCACCGCTTCAACATTTCCACCAACAACGACTACTTCTTGTTGGTTGTCACCACCGACAACTTCCCAAAGATCCTTGCCAAGAAGGTACCTATCCATGCAAGACCTCCACATTTTGAAATTGATCTGTGTTAAGAGTTCAATTCCAATTCTTCTTGCATAACCGGCTACCATTGCACTCAACTGATTACTTGATCTTCACGAAGGAATATCAAACTGCTGAGATTGGTGAACTGCTAACTCCTCAACACCCCTCTGATACTATGTTAAAATTTATGATGGAAGCCGCAAGAGGTCGCAGAAACACTCAACCACAACCAAAGTCAAGTAGAAATCAGTAACAACAATAGCACAAGAGTCTCCAATTGGAATTAAAAAAAACTTCTTTACAAGCGAGGTATACATTACAATACATGATTCACAATATAACCAAAGGAAACAAAAAACTGCAACAAGAAGTAAACCGCGCGATTAGCAAGCTGTAACCGCACAAGTCTCCAACCTGCAAGTTGAGCCCGCCGAGACTGCTGAAGTCACCTAACTGCAACTAGGCACACATACTGCTTGATATTGAAAGTTGAAGGACTAGAATAGAACCCACTGATAGACCGGGCGAACTGCTCCGCTTAACCGCAACTCGGAGGAAGAGAGTTCAAGTTGCAGAGAATGTGTCTGTGTTTAACCGCTGACTATTATCTACGAAATGTTCCACACCAAGCTTCCACTAGTTGCCTAGTCTCTTGATGCTAGCCACACAACCTGCACAGTGTCAACTTCACTTAGTCGCAACAGTTAGAAAAATGTTACCGCAAGATTTAAGCACGAGCTGAGTTCTCACTCTTCTAGTTGTTGTATGACGAGTTGGGGACTCCTATTTATAGGCATGAGGAGAAGTGTTGTCACCACCCAGAGCGATAGGATAACTGTCCGTCAATTCTGCAGTTAGCATCATGTATCCGTACAAGTGTGGATACAAGTATCAGTCTGCCGCTGAAGAATGTTGTCTGCAAGGAAATGCGGACACCACTCTCTGCCTGTAAGGGAAAAAACAACGACTAGACTGAAAAAGCTGAAAAGGACCAGTCCGCAAAAGTGAAAAAGGACCAACACTAATCCAACAAGGACGACAAACACAGAACTGGTGGTTTGCTAGACACCGCCACCAGATCACACTGCCTTGCGGACACAGCTCCCAGTTCGCGCATAGGCGATCTCAGTGAGCTAGGTGACAACTCTGGACTTGTCATAAAATGACCAAGTCACAACACCAGCGGACTCCATCTATCAACCTGCCCAAGAAAGCTTCAGCAAACTGTGTGGTTAACCACCATAGTCCGTACTAACCGCCAACCTTCTTGCAAGTCAGATAACCTGAAGCTACAAGCGGACTATGTGGTCTCACCAACCAGACTGCAACAACCACGGTTAGAGAAGTCAAACTGCCCGGTTTCAACCCTGGGTGCTTTCTGAACCAGATCGCAAGAGAGACCGACAATCCACCAAGGGCTATCAGCCAAAAGCTATCCGCCAGGCTGCCGCAGACTCTGCGATCTGTGTGGTTCGACCAATCAGACTGCCTGCACTCCACTTTACTCACACTTCAACAAATTTAACAACAATTACATGCATATACTTGAAGAGCAGGAGAGACATGTGTAAGAGATTTTATAGTTAATTTGGAAATTGCAATGATGAATATTACTTACAAATCAAAATCCTAGCCAGAAAAACCCAAGCATCTATGAACACATAAAATTATAGTAAAAAAATTCACCTCAGCTTTAGGTAATCATGTACATAAAGCCCGATTGGGCCGGGCTCGGGCATCTAGCCAACCGGGCTCTGGCTTGAGTCGGACAGGGCTTGCTTCGGACACCCTCTCAAAGAGGAGGACTGATACGACCCTTTAGGCCGGGCCGACCTGATTTAATAATAGGCGAGATTAATTAATCCTGCCTAAAAGCCTATTTAGGCAGAATTAATCCCGCTAAATCGGGATTAATCCCGCCTAAGTAGGCGGGATTAATCCCTCCTATTTCCCAACGTAGGCGAGGTTAATCCCGCCTAAATATGAGGGATTAATCCTGCCTTTTTTTGGCGAGATTAATCTCGTCTAAATGCTTATTTAGGCGGGATTAATCCCGCCTAAATTGGGAAATCCCGGATTTCTGTCGGGCTAGGTTATGGGCCCAGGCTAGGCCCGGCGCCCGGGCTTGCCCGGGCTTCGGGCCGGCCATCAAGTGAAAATGAGGGCCCACTAAGGCCCCCAAGCCTGACCATGGCCCGGGCCGTGCTTCTCTCGGGCCGGGCCTAGCTGGGCTTTTTTCAGGCCGGGTCCGGGCGGGCTTTTCAGGCACGGGCTTTTTGCAAACGACTAGATTTAGGAGACTTGATAAACCAAAAAAAAATCCCATGAACCAAGCACAAGAATGAATTAATTTTAGGAAAAATATTGCAGCTAATCTCAAACCAAATTGACAGGAGATTTATTTTCCCAAGTGGAGAGTAATATAAAAAGCCCTAGAACAGTAATAATATGACTACCGACTTTTTTTATCCTTTCATATAACGGCTTCACCAACCCACAACTCGAAAGGACGACCGCCGACACCCCCAACACAACGCTCGTAAGGGTTCAGCCTCAAATAGTTTGCAGACCATGCACCCCAACCCCTCTCTAGGCCCGCAGGCGTGTTGTTTGAGGTCGCAACCTCCCTTTGATGAGGGAAACTCAAGTTAAGTGCCCCTACGAGGACTTCTCAGGAGGTCACCCATCTCAGGACTATTCCAGCCCGAGCAAACTTAACTATGAAGTACTTTCACATCTCATCACCAATTGAGCTACAATAGTCCTTATATGGGTATTTTATTTAATATATTTGGAAGTTAAATTATTTTGTTAAACACACATTTAAAAATTATTGTTTTAATAATACATTCGGTAGTTAAATTATTGTTTTAATAATTATAACTGTCGGGGAGGCGGGCGAAGCCCGCTGTCGCCGGTCGAGTACTGTCGCGCTTGGCCATAGGGGCGGAGCCCCGTGTCAGGCACTCGTATATATACATATATAATTTGTTGGGTTTTTTTATTTTCTTCTGCATTTGTGATGTGTTGTGATTCTTTCTTGGCAAGACGACCAACTAGTGTTTAGGATAGTGAGTCGTTGTCACTCAGAAGCACTGGGTGGCCGTCTTGGGCAGTAAGAGCCGTCTTCGAACCGATCCGGGCAAAGTTTGGGGGAGGGGTCTTATAAATTGATCAGATAAATCACGATCTGTCCTTGCTAGGGCAGTCTCAGGATCCTTTCGTCCTTCGCTCTGTTCCTTAGTTCAGGATGAACCATGCAGTGGAAACCTGGTGGACCCTTGCGTTAGAGGTTTAAGGATTCTAGACTGCATGGTAGCACACTCGCACACTTTTCATTTCTACTTCTGTCAGTATTTTTCAAATTTCCCTTACTTTTACAAAGTGCTGAAATTTTTCCTGTTACTTCTCCAGATATCGGAGCCTAGTTGTAGGGTTTTCCCTTAACAAAACATCATATGTGCGCATCATAATAAAGTTCAAGAAAATCCTAAAGAGAAACTTGAATCTTGCGATGAACATAGATAAAAAAGTTTGCATAACAAAATAGGAGAATACCTGATTGGGATTGAGTCGCCACTCAATAAAGATCCTCCAGAACTATTCTTGGCTGACGGGTGAATTCACGCAAAAAGGATTTACGGCTCTACAAGTATCCACACAAACAGGGAGAATACTGGCACCTTGTAAAACAAGATCCACGATGGAGAATGGAAATCCCTTTGCGTCTCCACAGACTATTAGATAAGCACCAGGAGAGGTGGCGGCGGCGGGCGTCGGAATTAGGCTTACATGAGCGACGGGATCGGCACTTCGGGAAACACTTTTCGTCAGTTTCGTGTTCACCCTAACTCATACACCATCAAACCCTAAGACTATATATATATATATATATATATATATATATATATATATATATATCAGGGGTATAAACAGGCCCGAACTGTCGCTATCCGCAGACCCAAAATAGATGAGATGACTCGACGAATCGACGAGATGTCTCGACACACTCGACGCCTTCACTGTGAGGTCTCGACGCACTAGATGACTTGGCATTATGGTCTCGATGCACTTGACGCATTGGTTGTGTGGTCTCGATGCACTCGATGCCTTAGTTGTGTGGTCTTGACGCACTCGACTCCTTGGCTGTGTGGTCTCGACGCACTCAACGCCTTAGATGTGAGGTCTCGACGCACTCAACGCATACAAGTTCTTGGTCCTTCACTCATCACATATGAGTAAGACCAACATAGTCCATTTCCCCAACTTCTTCAAATGCTCTTATGTGCGACCCTATAGGCTCATATCGCGTCGGCAGTGAGACTACCTGTTTGACCACTTCCAGATCATCATGGTAACATTAACACTCGTATCAGGAGGTTGTCCTCCAGAGGATACCAACCCTCCACTCCATCTCCAGATCCAGACGCTCCTTCTCCTGTACCATTCGCCGAGACGCATCTGGGGCGAATGTTGAAGACTCTACTGATTACTTTTCAGACTGCTATTACATGGCTATTGCCACAGCTCGCGGTACCCACAGACCTATTGATGATATTTCAGGGGTTGAGTCCTCCCACTTTCAGAGGACAGGGTCCTCCATATAAGTGGAGGAGTGGGTGGAGCGAGTCGGGGAGTTATTAATGTGCATGTTGTGCCTTGTGGTTGTTGCAGCACCCATGGTAGTGACGTTGTTAGAGGGATATGAAAGAGATTGGTGGAGGTTGTCCAACCGCTCCATGTTAATTGGGCGTCCTCTTAGTGCTATTCTGTGGGGAGAGTTCTCCGACGCCTTCCTCGAGCACTTTATCTCTGATGCTGACCGAGCCGCATTGTAAGAGAGGTTCATACACATCTGACTGAATGATATGACTGTCCCCGAGTACCCGCGAGAGTTCATTCACTTAGCCCTCTTTGCAGGGACACTCGCGGCTACCGATAGAGACCTAGCCGCGGGATTTTACCGAGGCTTGCGCGATGATTTGCAGCATACGCTGATTATGATTTACCATTCCACCTTTCATATGATAGTGACTCATGACGCTACTTTAGAACTATAATCGAGGATGGTGTCCCAATAGCATCGAGGGCAGGTGGAGGCCTTGCGAGGATAGGGACGAGAGAGAAGCTGCTCCGCGATACCAGGAAATATTGCCAGCATAGACAACTCTATAGACAACCACCCCAGCCTCAGCAGGAACCGACACCACCAAGACCTTGACCAATTCCACAACAGGCCCTTAGACCAGCTTCATCACCCTAGCCCGCTCCCGTGGTCCAACGAGATGGGAACCATTTTCTTTGCCAACATCCAGGCCAAATTAGAGCTTTCTGCCCGCAGACTATAGGGAGATCGGGGTTAGGGGCAGTCCAGGGAGGAGCAGTAGTTAGAGGTCAGGGACAGAGAGGTCGTAGAGGTAGGCCATGTATGAGAGATCAGTAGGGTAGAGTAGCACCCCTCGAGGCATACACATTAGATCTTCAGTATGGACCATCACCTAATGTGGTTACAAGTATCTACCTTCGACACTAGTGATGTGATATATGATGATGATAGGACTAGATGTATGTTGCATGCATGTATATCTCTCTATATATAACTATGTATATTGTATAGACTTGTGATCATGATATATATATACACTATATGTCATCATGCTTACTCTTGGTGGAAGGACACCCTGCGAAAATGCTTTTCGATAACAGAGCGACACACTCTTTTGTCTCACGAGACTTCATTGCATCTAAGGAGAACGTTGTTCGGTCATCCAGAATGTCGATACGGGTTCGACTCCTGGATGGATCAAGCATGGCGTTTATAGAAAAATGATCGTTCTAGGCAACGCTAGGAAATGTAGAGTTTGAGATCTATGCAACAATCCTAGCAATAACTAGGTTCGACATCATTCTTGGGATGGACTAGTTGACCGAGCATAAAGCTCAGATAAATTGCTCGACTAGAGGTATCAACCTACAGAACCCGAATGGGCAGAACATCACTTTAAAAAGTATTTCATCTATTACTCATATAATTCAATCATCTGCTCGAACGATCAAATTGTTCCGATAAAAGGACTAGGTGTATCTCATTTACCTTGAGATGGAAAACAAGACCCAGGTGCCCGCCAAGGTCTTGGTTTTATGAGATTTCCCAGATGTTTTCCTGAGTCCCTCCCAGGGTTGCCACCACAATGAGAGGTGGACTTTCAAATGTGCTCGTGCCTGTGGCTCGACCAGTGTCCCGGGCACCCTACCGGATGGCTGCAAGGGAATTGGCAGAGCTGAAAATTCAACTCCAGGAGTTAATCGGTGCAAATTTTGTCCACCCGAGTTCCTCATCGTGGGGAGCTCCAATGATATTCGTGAAGAAGGACGAGGCGTTGCGTCTATGAATCGACTACATGGAGCTTAACAAGCTCACCATTCAGAATACGAACCTTCTACCAAGAATTGATGAATTGTTTGGCCAATTATAGGGTGCGTCCGTCTTCTCCAAGATGGACTTGAGATCTGATTACTACCAACTTCAAATACGGGAAGAAGATATTCTTAAGACGTCTTTTAGCTCTCGCTATGACCTCTATGAGTTCTTGGTGATGTCGTTTGGTCTCACCAACGCACCATCCGCCTTTATGGCGTTAATGAACAAGGTGTTTGAACCGTTCCTGTACCACTTTGTGATCGTCTTTGTAGACGATATACTAATCTACTCGAAGACAAGGAAGACCCCTCTAGACACCTATATATGGTGTTAATCAAGCTTCGAGAGCATTCCCTATTTGCTATTTGCGTTTTGGATAGAGGAAGTTGGATTCAGGCCACGCCATAACAAGAATGGAGTAGCGAGACCAGAAATTTGTACAAAATTTGTCTCCGCTTAAGGTGGAAGCAGACATTAGAAGCTCCTCCGAAAATTTAAGAGAAATTTGTAGAAGGTATTTCCAAAATTACCCCTCATCACTCTCATAAGGATGGAAATTGTATTTCGATGGATGTCGGAATGCGAGGTTGTGTTTGTCCAGTTGAAGAATCACATGACTTCTTCCCCGATTCTTACGATACCCTAGGGAACCAAAGGGTTCCAGATTGACACGGATGCATCTCTAAATAAATTATGGGGCATCGTCGTCTTCAACCTCAAAATCTGGAGGCACTACTTATACAGAGTAAGATGTGAGATCTTCTCTAATCATAAGAGCTTCAAGTACATCTTCACCCAGAAGGAGTTGAACCTTCGGTAGTACCCGTGGTTGAAATTCATGTGTAACTATGACTTCGCTCTCCAGTATCACCCAAGGAAGGCTAACAAAGTTGCAGATGCATTGAGCCGACAACCCTCAGTAGCCGAGGGCTGGATGGAGCTGATACTAGAGGAGTTGACCTGATTCTTGGCAGATCTAGTACTACCCCTAATAATCATAAGGACCCGATGGAGTATCAATCCTAATTGTACTAGATGGAGATATAGTGCTATATCCGGGATCGGATACATGAGCACAAAAGATTGATCAGGAAGGAGCCCCGATCATTCAGACATTACAGGATGGAACGTAGAACGATTAAAACCTAGACAATGACATTTTGCAATACATGCATCGTGTTTTCATCCCCTCCACCGGGGGAATCCAAGAGGAGATTCTTCATGAGGCACATCAGTCGAGGTACTCCATCCATCCAGTTATAATTAAAATATATACTGATCTGCGCAGGACATTGTACTGGTAGGAATGAAAAGAGACACCACTGACTTTGTGACACATTGCCAGACCTATCAAAAGGTCAAGGCTGAGTGTTGTAACCCAAGAGGCTTATTGCAGCCCCTACCTATACTAGAATGGAAGTTCGAGGACATCTCTATGGACTTTGTATACGGTCTACTTCGGGCTTGTGCTGGAAATGACTCCATATGGGTCATTGTGGGCCGATTTACAAAGGTGGCTCGATTCATCCTGAATCGACAGAGTGATAGAGACGCCTTAGCCAGGCTTTTCATAAAGCAGGTAGTCTGATTATATGGAGTGCCAAAGTCCATCATGTCTGATCGCGAGGGACGTTTCACTTCGAAGGAGTGGAGAAGGGTGCAGGCATATTTGGAGACCAAATTGGCCTTTAACACCGCTTTTCACCCCCAGAAAGATGGGCAGACAGAAAGGACGAATCAGACGATGGAGGATCTTCTCTAACTATGCATAGTGGAGCATATCGAGCCTTGGGAGCAGCTGATAGCATTGATGGAATTTTGTTATAACAACAACTATCAAGCCAGTATCAAGATGACACCGTACGAGGCTCTGTATGGAAGACGTTGTTGGACCCAGTTGTCTTAGGCCCAGGATGAGGACCCTGAAACCCTGGGAGTTGCTTATATTAATGACACTACGATAGATATACAATTAATCCAAGAGTGTATGCAATAAGCACAGAGTCGGTAAGCCAAGTATTATGATGTGCGACATCGACCAGTGGAGTTTAGCGTGGGAGAGATGGTGTTTTTAAAAATCAAGCATGTGCACAGTATCTCCCCCTTGAAGAAATAGAAGAAGCTGGATCCCCTCTATTTGGGCACCTATCAGGTGATAAAATTTGTCAGCCCAGTTGCGTATTGATTAGCACTGCCCCTAGAGTTGGAAAATCTTCATGATGTTTTTCTTGTCTCTTCGTTGAGGCGTATTCTTTGGAAACTAGATCAACATCTTCCTACACCGCCAGTACTACTGGAGTCAGACAGATCCATCCAGGTAAAGCTAGTGAGGATAGTAGATTTCAAGGTGAAAAACTTGCGAAACAAAGCCATATCGATGGTCAAGATCATGTGGTCAAACTGCGGATGAGATGAGTATATGCAGGAACCCAAGACCCTCGTTAGAGAAAAGTGCTAAAAGCTCTTTCCCTGGGTATGTTAAACTTACCCCCTATTATAAGCAAATTTTCAGGAACAAAAATCCACTTATTTTTATTGGATATTAACATACTGACTTTATTGGTCTACTAGAACCCTAGTGGACTCAATAAAAGTGATCTGAATCCCTACCCCAGAGCCTAAAAGAGGTGGGAGGTGACCTTATTTGGGATATTGAGCTAGATAACTTTGATTTGAGCTCTGTCAGTTTCTACGATCTCACATGGCTAATACGAGTGTGATAAAATACATTTCGTTAAAAATCCGAGGTAAGAAGGCGAATATGACGGTTCTTCATAAAATATCACGATTACGTGAAATTTAGATATTGAGCTAGAGAACTCTGATTTGAGTTATGTTAGTTCTTATGGACTTGTATAGTCAATATGAGTGTGATGAGACTCGCTGCGTCACAATCTGAATTCTTGTGATGAATATGGCCACTTTAAGTTTCATAGTGCGTTGTGATGCGCAATTTTCGGATATTGAGCAATTAAACTCTGATTTGACCCCAATCAATGGTATTGGATTCATATGATCAATACGAGGTCAATGGAGTTCGTTCTGGTCAATTTTGATATAGGGTGGTCAAACCAAGCTTTATTGTGCACTGAAGAGCGTGCACACATCAATTGAACAACAATACCCTAACTTTGACCCATTCCCCGATGACTTGGACTCACTTGGACTTTGACCCATATGGGGGCCCTTCTAGGGTTGACTTTGGTCAAACCCCCTTAAATCAACGACTTTTGGAAACTTTTCCAAGGATAACTTCTTTAATTCAAGACCACACTTGGGCTCTACTTTGACTCATCCCTTAAGGGGCCTCACAATTAAGCAAACCCCCTTGGGGATTTGACCTTGGGCCAAGAGGAGGCCCAAAACCCCTCTCTTCCTATTTTTCTCCAAGACCATCACAAGCCCAAGCCTCCCACTTCTCCCTTGATGCTGCCAGGCGGCAGTACCTTCCCCCCTGATGGTGCCACTTGCCCAGGATAGTTGGAGGAGGGAAAGCTTTCCCTCTTGTTTTAGTCCCATATCGGGGAGGAAGGAGCAAGGGGCCTCCTTTCCGGCTTTAAAAGGCCACCCCCTCCCCTGGTTAAGCTTGCACCTTCCTCAAGATCAATCAAGCACACCCAAACCTCTGCTGGAACCCCTCATTGCCAGAAAACAACAAGGAGATCGGGCGGCTCTGATTTCATCAAATTATGTGCCCCCATAGCGGATCTGCGACCAATCCGCTGCGGGGGATGGTGTTTCTTTACCGGATTGAGGCTCAATATCAGCCACATATATGGAGCCGATCTGATATCTACATACCAGAATAACTACAAAAAATGGTGAATGTCTTGAGGAAAATCTAGGCTCCAAGGGAAAAATGTTTGACCATAAAAATTGTCCCCCCCCCAATGCAAGGGCTATCACCAGGAATTTTTGAAGATTTTTAGAAAATATTTTGGTATTTTTAAAGGCCTAAATGAAGTTTATTTTACCAAATTTGGGGACCAAAATTACTTGATATTTTTTTCGAAAAAAATTCCTAGGAGTAACTGAAGCCCTCTTTGATGTCATACTAAAATTTGGGGGGACATTTGGGTAAAAAATGATGATTTTCGGATTTTTTTAGAATATAGGGTCGCACTTTAAATTTTGATCATTCAAATATTTTGGGGGATGGAATCGTAGCGCGCGATCATTATATAATTTATGAATTATTTTCAAATAATTGATGACGAGATTTATAAAGGTGAAATCTCAAGCTCGAAGCGATACGTGGATTTTTTTCAAATCATCGAGCTCTTTATTTAAGAAGATAATTCTCGGGCGTTTTGAGTGTATCAGGAAATGAATGATACGAGCAATGAGTGGGGCAATTTCAAACCTCGATTCAGATGTTTAAATTTTCCTTTATTTTGAAAAGATACATGAGGTTAGTTTTCGAGGAAAAATCAGGCTCTCTAAAACACCTAGAATCAGCCCAACTCGAGCAATCAAGTTGGCACTGATCCTTGAATAAATGTTTATACTCTCGATAATCAAATCAGTTTAATATATGTATCGATAAATTAAGGAACCCATAATAAGCTTCTTAAGTCTTATCAAGTCATGTATAAGAGGTGCAACTGAACTTAATATCAGACCTTAATAATGGGTGAAATTCAAAAGAAGCTTCCTAAGAACGGAAATGACACTGAACATTCCTCCTATGAATGAAGATGGAACTGAACATTCCTCCTATGAATAGAGATAGAACTAGACATTCCTCCTATGAACGGAGATAGAACTAAACATTCCTCCTATGAATAGAAATAGAACTGAACATTCCTCTTATTAACAAAGATAGAACTGAACATTCCTCCTATGAACGGAGATGAAACTAAAAATTCCTCATATGAACGAAGATGGAACTGAACATTCCTCCTATGAACGAAGATGGAACTGAACATTCCTCCTATGAACAGAGATGGAACTTAACATTCCTCTTATAAATGGAGATGAAACTGAAGTCTCCTAAAAATGGAGTGAAATACTACTAACATTTTTATTTTACTGCACTTTTTTCTACTTCAGTCTCGTACTGGTCCAATTTCTTTCAGTACTTTATTTACAGTTTTTTCTATTCAGTTTTTTTTCAGTACTACTCCAGTCTCGTACTGATCCAATTACTTTTGGTACTTTATTTAAGTTATTTCTGTTCAGTTTCCTTTTCAGTACTACTCTAGTCTCGTACTGGTCCAGTTCATTTCAGTACTTTATTTACAATTATTTTCATTCAGTTTCAGTTTCAGTACTACTCCAGTCTCGTATTGGTCCAGTTAATTCCAGCACTTGATTTCGGTTCGTTCAGTTCAATACTTTTATAATCCAGTAATTCATTTTTGCAGCTTATTTCAATAGCATTTACTTACCGTAATTAATGCAATTTACTATTTCTACATTTCTAGCTTGGGTCCTGCTCTGACGAGCGGTTAACTTTTTAGTAGAGCATTAGTTGGGGATAATAGATAGCTGAGTAAATCCTCCAAGGTTAGCCCCAATTAACGTGCTCCCATGTTCATTGTGCTTCTTGTCTAAACTTAAGCAGCATGTTGATTTGCAGGCCGCTTCCTCATGTCAAGCAGGGCGGGCCGTCGCAGACCCGATATATTTGCCAATTATTTATTTATTGAAATGCTTGTGAATTGCTTCCGAAAAAAGCGGGTCCGTCACTCCCTTAGACCCCTCGTACCAGTGCGGGGAGGTTGACGACTCATGGCAATATGGAGATGTGTATCATGGCTAATATGTCATTTTATACCATGTTTGATTTCCTCCGCTTGTCATCCTAAATTTCAGAAATCGCCGGATGTCGCTCACATCCAAGAGTACACGTGGTTGTACGTTGGGGCCTGGGTAGTGCAGTACGACCATACCCAGAAGTGGAAGGACTGAACATTGCCACTGACGGCCACATCGGTGAGACCCACGAGGTTCGCTACCCTATTGGAATAGAAGCAGTCCATATTATGTCAACATAGGGTGTGTGTGTGGGTTTTTAACACCTGCAGTGTGTTGGCGGGTTCTGAACACATGCGGTGTGATTACATGTTGTGAGTACATGTTGATGCGTGATAGCTAGTTGAGCACCTATTAAATAACTGATGACTATGCTGTTACTTTCCAGTTTTTTTGATAGTTTATTGTTGGTGGTATTTGTGCGAACAGAAAACTAGAGACAAAAAATTGGAGTAACAAAACTTTTATTATCCAAAAAGATATCTATTACCAAGGTATGACCTCCCTTTTATAGAATGGAGGAGAGAAGAGAGATTACAAATAAGCAATGTGAGACTAATAATTACAAGAACATGAAACTATACAAGCCGCATAAGACGCACAATCCGCACGGTTAGACTAACCACACGACCACCACAATGAGGAAGACAGGCAGCCAATATCCCCAAGTCGGCATAGACAAGTCGCCAGACCGCTCAGACAAACCGCTAGACCGCCCGGTCTCAACCAACAGACCGCTCGGTCTCAAAACTCCCCCTCAAGCTGGAGCATAGATATCAATCATGCCCAACGTGTCCCAAATGTGAAACAAAGAAGCGGACACCGGCATGGAAGCGGACACCGGCATGCCTTGGTGAAGACATCTGCCAAGTAGTTGTCAGAAGTGACGAATGGAGTACAAATCTGTTTCTTCAAAATCTCTTCTCGAATAAAGTGATAGTCGACCTCTATGTGTTTTGTTCTCTCATGAAAAACCGAATTTTTTGAATTGTATATAGCAGCCTTGTTGTCGCAAGAACATAGGAAGAGGATAGTTTTAGACCTCTCCTAGGTCAAGCATGAGAGCCCGTAACCACTTTAACTCACATGTGGTCGATGTCATACTATGATATTCCGCCTCTGCACTATACCTGGAGATCACAGACTGTTTCTTGCTCTTCCAGCTCATAAGATTTCCTCCAACAAATGTGCAAAAACCTGATGTTGACTTGCGGTCTCCTTTATCATCAGCATAGCTTGAATCTTAGTACGCTTCAACCCTCAAGTGACAATTCTATTGAAAAAGAAGTCCTTTCCCTGGAGCTGCTTTAACATACTCTAATATCCTTAGGGCAGATTGTAGATGACACTCCCTAAGAGCTTGCATGAATTGGCTAACCTTGCCTACAACATAAGAGATGTCAGGTCTGGTCACTGTGAGATAAATGAGTTTGTCCACCAGACGCTGGTACCTTGAAGAATCAGATAGAGGAGGTGAGTCACCTGTCCAAGTTTTTTCTTCCCCAAAAGACATGGGACATCTGGCAGGTTTAGCACCAGTCAACCCTGCCTCTTTTAGCAAATCAAGACCATACTTTCGTTGAGAGAGAACTAAAGAGTTGGGTTTCCGAGAAATCTCAATCCCCAGAAAGTATTTGGGAGAGCCCATATCCTTAGTGACAAGGTGTTGTCAGAGGTTTTTCTTTGTCAAAGCTACCCCTGCCCGGTCGTCGCCAGTCAAAAGAATATTATCCACATATACAACAAGAACCACCATACCAGAGGAGGTTTTGCGAATGAATAAGGAGTGATCGGCTGAACTTCGTGCAAAACCAATGGTCGCAACAATGCCGCTGAACCTGTCAAACCAAGCCTGAGGGCTTTGCTTTAGGACATAGAAGGCCTTCTTCAGATGATATACTCGTGTCTCCCCCTGAGCAACATACCCAGGAGGTTGCTCCATGTATACGACTTCCTGAAGGTCACCATAGAGAAAGGCATTCTTGACATCCAACTGAGAAATGGGCCAATCCCTGTTGACAGCCATAGAGAGAAGAACCCGAATGGTGCTGAGACGAGCAACGAGAGAGAAAGTGTCAAAGTAATCAACCCCATAAGTCTGAGTAAAGCCTTTGGCGACTAAGCGAGCCTTGTATTCATCCACGCTGCCATCCGGGCGGAACTTCACAATGAATAACCATCGACAGCAAACCACATTAGTGCCCAAAGGGGGAGGAACAAGGGTCCATGTACCCCTTTCAGTGAGGGTAGTAATTTCCTCATCCATGGAGGTTTTCCAATAAGGAATAGTAAGAGACTCATGGTAATTACGGGGAGTGGCAGTGGCAGAGATAGCCAAGGCAAAGTTCCTGCGAGAAGGAGTTAAACGATCATATGAAACAACAACAGCTAGCGGGTGTTGAGTACATTTTCAAATAAGGTTATGTCGGGAGAGAAGTAGGATGCATTTTCAAAGAAGGTTACGTCCGCAGAGACAAACTGCTTGCGAGTAACTTGGTCAAAACAATAATAGCCTTTCTGAGTGGTAGAGTATCCCAAAAAGACACACATGGTGGCCCGTGGTGAGAGTTTGTCATGGGTGGCAGAGGGGGATTGCATAAAGGCTGTGCACCCAATGACACGTAGAGGGAGAGGAAACAGATCTTTCCCTGGATAGAGAATGGAAAAGGGGGTTTTTCCATTGAGAATGGTGGAGGGAAGGCGATTGATAAGATAGCAAGAGATGAGAACAGCATAGCCCCAATAGGAGCGATGAACCTGCATTTGAGTCAGCAGAGTGCGCGCGACATCAAGGAGGTGACGGTTTTTTGCGTTCGGCCACACTATTTTGTTGTGAAGTATAGACACAACTAGTTTGATGAATAATCCCATTTTGCATGCAGAAGGTAGAAAAGTCATGACTGATATATTCTTTGGCATTATCAGATCGAAAGACTTTAATAGAAACATTAAACTAAGTTTTTATCATAATATAGAAGGACGTCCATACCGAGAATAATTCGGAGCGATCTTTTAACAGATACACCCATGTACGGCAAGAGAAATCATCAATAAACGTGACAAAATATGAACTACCCCGACCAACGGTGAGGGTAGGAGAAAGACCCGAAACATCGGAGTGGATGAGATCAAACGGATGGGTAGATCCACGAACTTGCTTTGGAGGGAAGGAGGAGTGGTGATGCCTGCCAAGCTGACAGGCCTCACAGTTGAGGGGAGTACTTTGTGGAGGAAGTTGGGGCAGAAGCTGACAAAGAAGTCGTGGAGGAGAATGACCAAGGCGAAGATGCCATTGGAGAAGATCTGTGGAGGTGTAAAAGAAGGTGGACAGAGCGGAAACGTTGTCAAGGAAGTATAGGCCGCCACTCTTAGTCCCAGTAGCAATCGTCCGTTGGGAGTCTGGATCCTGAAAAGAACAAAAAGTAGAAGTAAATGTGATGGAACACTGTAATTTCTTGCATAGAGAGGTAACAGATAATAAGTTGCACGGGAACTTGGGCACGTAGAGTGTATCCGCCAAGCGAAGAGACGGAGTGGCATGAACCACTCTTGTCCCATTGACCAGTGAAGGAGAGCCATCAGCGAGAATAACCGGGGGCAACCGATCATGTGTTTATAGGAGAGAAAAACACTGGGGATTGGCGATCATATGATTGGTAGCACCGATGTCGATCATCCATTTTCCTTGAGTAACAACGTGGGCACTACCAGAAGACATGACCACCGAGGCAGACGGCTTTGAGGAGGATGTGAAAGCCATGAAGGGAGGAAAATAAACCGCGCGAGAAGAAACAACAAGCCGCGCAAACAGCAGGAAGACATGTGGCAAGGAAGACCACAACCAAGAAGCAGAGGGAAAGAGGTCGCACGGATAAAAAGAACAAGCCGCGTGAACAGCAAGCAGGACGTGCAGCTAAGAAGGCCACAGCAGACAAGGAGAAGATTCTGCAGCGGTCACGGTGACACCAGTGGCAAGGAAGGCCACGACCAAGATGCAGAGCAAGGCAAAGGGGAAGAAGTCGTGCGAACAAAGGAGATCGCACGAAGCAAGGCAGGTCACGCGAACAAATAGAGTTCGTGCGAAAGAGAGGAAACCGCATGACTAAAGGAGATCGCGGGACGAAGAGGAGACCACGAGAAACAGGTCGCGAACAGACGAGGAGGGAGGGCACAAAGGCCGCACACATAGAGGGGTAGCAACAGGGTGCGCGAAACAGGTCGCGCGAACAGGAACAAGTGCGAACAGGGGATAAGAGAAGAAATAGGTCGCAAGAACATGTCGCGAGAGCAGGAACAAGCCGCACGGACAGGTCGAGCGGACAAAGAGGGCTCAAACAACAGGAGGAGAAGGGCAAGCCGCGCGGACAAGGCAAAACAAACCACGCGGATAGAGGCAAACTGAATCAGGTGGAAACGATCGAGTGCTCTGATACCATGTGCGAACAGAAAACCAGAGACCGAAAAATGGAGTAACAAAAATTTTATTATGCAAAAATATGTCTATTACAAAGGTATGACCTCCCTTTTATAGAATGGAGGAGAGAAGAGAGATTACAAATAAGCAATGTGAGACTAATAATTACATGAACATGAAACTATACAAGCCACATAAGCCGCACAAGCCGCACGGTTAGACTAACCGCACGACCACAATAATAAGGAAGACAGGCGGCCAATATCCCCAAGTCGGCATCGACAAGTCGCCAGACCGCTCAGATAAACCGCCAGACCGCCCGGTCTCAACCAACAGGCCGCTCGGTTTCAACAGTATTCTAACTCACCTAGAGGGGGGATAGGTGGCTTGTAGATTAATATCTACTTTTTTAATTCTAAGCATATTATCAGTAAAGTAAAATAGTAAATAACCACATAACAACACACATCAATTTATAGTAGTTTCCAAAGGTCTGGGTACATCCACTTTCTCTCTACACCTATCTAGAAATGAGCTAGACTCGACAATCTCCTCCAAAACTAAGCTCCTTTAGAGCTAACAACTCAGACCCCTCAAGATCTCTCAGATCTTCCTCAAATCCTACCTCAGGCACCCAGGCCCTACACTCGGGCTATCAAGAAGGCCTACCTCAGAGTAATCCAACTCTTATAGCTCAGAAATCCTCCAGGTTTCCTACCTCAGACTTATCTCCAAGTCCTACCCCAGGCATATATGTCCTACAACTCAGGTTGGAGTATAGCCCTACACTCAGATCTACAAGTAGATCATACAGAAAATGTAATTAATTATTATAACAGAAGTCTAAATAAGATTAGACCTTGAAGCTCTAGATCTTCTATTGTTCATGTTTTGATGGTAAGATTTGGAGTAGATCTTGATGAGTTGAATCTTCAAGAAGCACAAGTAAGGGTTTTCTCCTTCTTTGACCTTCTTCTTCAACATATGGAAGAAGATTTAACTTTGAGTCTTGAATGACCCTCTCTTGTTCTTCTGAAATCTTTCAGCAAGAACTAACTTCAGTTAGCAGATGACAATGCACAATTTTTTTGATTTCACGATTTGAGCAACGACATTGTTCTATTTCCCTACCATATCCCCTTTATACCTTTGACTTCTGCAACGGTCTTGAGAAACGTCTTGTCATCCCCATGGGTAAGAATAAAATAGTCTATCCTTACTTTTTGCGCTTCTGCCAAATTTGGATCTCGCCAATCTGTACGGGCTCAATGACATTATTTAAATCTTCTCGACAGTAATATTTAGTAGAAACTTATTCTCAACATTATCTGCCTTGACACTGAGATCTACGGCTTTCAACGGCTTCTCCACGGTATCGTTGAGAATAGACTTCATTCTCAACGGAATAGTCCTGGCCCCTGTCCTTGAAGTCCACGGTATAGTTGATACTGATATACCTTGTCAGCGGTATGGTTGAGAACCATAATCCATCTCGATGGTATACCTCTCCTTTGCTCTAAACCTATTTTAGATTCAATAATAATTGTCCCGCATATACAAAAAAGTAGATGTTCTATCAAATACATTATGCTCTTAGCATTAAAAGTGATGTCTCTTCAAATCTTGGAAGATTGAGGGCAATATTCCCAGCAATCTCCATCTATTTGAAGAAAATAGAACACTCAATAATGCTAATGAGCTTTAACCAATAAATCATACTATGACAAAAATATAACAAAAAGATTATGTCAACATTAACATTATGATATAGTAGTAGAAATGTTATCACAGATAACTATCAAATAAACATATTATGAACATTGAATCATAAATCATAATGATACAAAACATGAAGCATTCCGGATTTGTATATATATGTAAAACCAAATGTCATTTGAAATACATAAGTCCATTACAGTTTTAAAATAAATACATCAAAATAAATTTTATATTTCATGGGACTGGAAGCTTGTCCACCGGTTGGCTTGCTGAATCAGTTCTCATCCTCTTGTGAGCAGAACCTGAGCTTTCTCCTTGAGCAACATCCTTCCTATAAGCTTGTTTAGCTTTGTTATCTTGTCTCTTGAAGTACATGAAAGGCTTAGGAATATACTTGGTAGGAATCCTCTTTGGATTGTCCTTTCTAACCAAGTTCTCTTTGAAAATTCTTTCTCTAAGAGACATTCACTCCAAATGCTTGATCCACTCTTCACTTGGATACACACTATCAATGTTTTTCAATATCTATCCATGATTGATCCATGCATTGATAATGATGTTCCTAGAATCATCACTCCAATACTCAAAATCAGGATCCTCAGCTTTTTCAGCTCTCTTCTTGGCCATGTATTCTTCATGTAACATGAGGCCTTCTCTTTTCCTTCTTGCAGCAAGTTGTGCATCTTAAGCCACTCTTGCTTGTGCTTGAAAATCAAAATCTTCTGGTCTATTTTTATCCAGCAAGGGAAAATTAAGAGCAATCCTTATTCCCTGAAGAACCATAAGGCTTGCTCAACATTGTACTTCTCACCCTTTCTGGCTTCTTCAATAATTCTATTGTCCAGATGAGAAGTTTTTGTCTCAAACATACTAGACAAAGTCTGAAAAATATTCTCATTATCTTATAGAAGAACATCTCTTGATTCTTCAGCTCAATGTGCTCTGAAGTTTGGTTTGATACACATATTCCTCAATGTGTTCTACACCTTGTTTGATACCTCATCAAGCTGACTAACATAGGTCTTCACACTATGTAAGCCTAGGGCAAATTCCTTTAAGATGTCATCCATTGACTTTAGAATGATGACTTTCTGTTTAACTATGCTTGCATCTAGGTCAAACCACCTGGTCATCTCTCTATTTAGGTAAGTACTGTCACCTTTCAGGAAATCTAGATCAACCTTAATCTCTGCCTTCACTTTCTGAATATCTGTCATCATTTCGGATTTTAGACATTTGATTGACTCATCAATATAGCTTTTAGTGATGAAACTTACTCATCTAGCAGAGTTCTGATTGATGACATGATGGAACTATCAGTCATGCTGGTGGATGAATGGTAGTGGGGTACTTGTGGTGTAGCAACGACATCAAGATTTGATCTTACACCTTGGTCCTCTTAACCATCCAACTTAGCGTAAGTTGATGTCTCAGCCACTTGGAATTTTGGGACACCTTCTCCCTGAGCAGGGACTTCAATATGAAGCTCCCCCTCTACATGATCATCTGAATTTAAGAAATGATTAAAGAATATTTTCTAGAGAGTCCTCAAAGATCTGCTCATGCTCCTTCTCAAATGGGGCATCCATCTTTTCTTGAGCCACTGGCTCTTCCTTAATCTTTTCATGTGGATCATCTATAATTATATCAAGGTCCCTGAGATTATCTAGAATCTTTGAAGGACAAGGGGATAGATCTAATTAGCTATAGAGGGGGTGAATAGAGCTTTAAAAACTTTTTACAGTTTTATATGATTTAGCAGTAAAATAGATGATAACAAATATTATGTAAAGAGAATAAAACTAGACTATCACAACACAGTACAAAAAGAAAAAGAGCAACCAGACAACACAAGATATTTTATAGTGGTTCCCCAAACTGGGTACATCCACTCTTCTACCACCCTGGTAGGAATCTACTAGCAGGTTTTGCTCAGGTGACTGTCGCCACAAGATCTATTTATAGGAAGATCTCACAACCCTTTAGGCTTTTGATTAGGTGCCCAAACAACCAACCCAAGTCTTTTGGAGGGAGACTTGTGAACCAGTCAGACTTTTGAAGGGAGTTATGAAACCCTTTTTACAGTGTAAGAAAAGTTGATGATGTCTTCTCTTTTTCTCTAACCAATAGAGAAAACAAAAGTGGATCTTTATTGTCAAAGCTCCCCCTGAGATGTAGAGAAGTTCAGGAAGACTAGAGCTTTGCACAGGGTGTAGGTCTTCAGCCTTGTCTTGAAGATGTCCAAAAACTTGTAGACAGATATTGAATAATTGTCTCTGAAGATTCCTGGATCATAAGTTGAAGAAGAATCTTGATTTTGTAGATGTTCTTCTTCAGTCTTCTTGAATGTGCAAGGGCAAACAGAATTTCTTTTCAGAATGAAGGTCAGAATCTTAGTGTATCTCTGTTATTCGGCTTCCTCTATTCTGTGTGTTGTTTTTTCCCAAAAGAAAAGAAATTCGCTTTATATATGTTGTCTGCTATTTTTCTTCAAATTTGAAATGAGTCCATTAATTACTGCTGGAAATTTGGGAAGGAGAACGGCTGGAATATCTGACTTTAATTGTATTTCCCCAACTGTCCCGAGAATAAGTTGAGTAATTACTCTAATGAAAACCATAATTAATGTTGCCTTGAACGGCTATATTCTTAGAGAATTTAAGCATTAATTACTCAGAGAATTATTGACTTAGGATGGAATGAAGAGAGGGACGGATAAGGAAAACTTAACATTTAGGCTCTGAATAGATTTTGTCGACCTCAGGGCAGATTTCATCGACCCTAACTCCAAGTTCGTCGAGCTGAGAAATCCCCTTTGTCGACCTGAGCTCAGCGATCCAAGTCCCCAAGAATAGCTGATATTCTATGAGCTCCAAGTTTGTCGAACTGGAAAATCTGTCTTGAGCAGATTTCATCGACCTGAGCTCGAATTTCGTCGAGCTCAAACTCAGAGAAGGAACTCTGAGTTCTTCGAGTAGAGCACGACTATCGTTGAGTTGAGTTCGACGAACGTCGAATTTTTAATCTGAACTTTGAAATTCTTCTAAGAACGATTCTCCTAAAGTCCACTGCAGGTTGGTCCATTAAATCTGAATCTAAAGGACTGGCCTAAACCCTAGGACGAACAACAATGATCATGACTATATAAGGTGGGTCAAACATCCTAAGTAGTTAACCTAGCCCAAATCCAAATCAGGGGTTCCAACAATCTTATTAAACTTGTCCTGAAGAACTTCTGTTGGCTGCTTAAACTCCCCCTCAACTTGGGCTTCAGTCCTTTCTAGAACACCTTCTTCTACCTCATTTATGCATCATCAAATTCTAGAGCATCTTGCTATCTCTCAGTTGAGTCATGGTGTAAATTCACATTTACCTGCACCCAAAAATCCTGAACATCATGTTCTTCTTCACTTGAGGAGGATAGGTCAGGATTATAAATTTGTTTCCTATTACCATCACTCTGACTTCCTGATTCAGATACATAACCACTTTCTTTAACTATTTTCTTTCCCTTGATCTTGGTCTGATCCTTTTTCTGAACTGTTTGACACCTTGGCACAACTCTAGTGAACTTCTCAAGAGTCTTGATATCCATTCTTTTCATATAATGGATCTTTATCCCTTATTTCTTATTGAAATGCTCATGATAAGCACTAACCAGGTAGAGGGATAGAACCATCCCTAGGTTTGGGATCTGTAGTTAAGCAATCAGTTTTTGGCACACTACAAGAGCCGAGTTTGTCTTCTTCAGCATAATAACCCTTGTGATTAGCTCAAACATTAGCTTGGATATACTGTCATGGGAACCTGTTTTTGCACAGGATTTCCTTCCCAATGATGTCAGCAAGAAGTCTTCCTCATTGGTTGAAGCATTTCCTTTTCAAGGATCCATATCTTTCAGCACTAAACTCACACCTGTCCAATGCATATATTATTTCTTGTGGTGAAATATTCCGGTCCTCTTTTATGTCAGTAGAAGGAAGGTGTAATGATTGGGCAATCCTATTGGGTGTAATCTTGATCTTTACATCCCCAATCTTGCTCTTTATGATTTTTCTTGAAGATGAGACCTTTACATGGGAGTAAAGTTCTAATATTTCATCTTTTAGGATTGGAGTAGGTTTAGACAGAATATATTCTAGGTCGGCGGCTTCTAACATCTTTATTACCTCCTTAATTTCCTTAGAGGCATGTTGGAATCCATGTCGAACATGCTCATACCCTTCACGAAGAATCTTAACAGATTTTGGTGCCATTGGTTCAGAAAACCTAGTCATTGAGACGCTGAGAAAGACGGAACAATTTCGACGATTTTCTAGGTTTTAGGTTTTAGGTTTTGAATTAAATCTTGGCTTTATATATTTAATTAGTTTTAAAATGGAATTGGAGCGCCATACTATAGATTGATCATAAAGAATTGATCTAACGGCTGAAAATGATTGAATTTTAATAAAGTAGCCCGTCTCAGCAGTATCGTTGAAATTGAGAGATATATCGTTGAGCGTATTCTCAATGGTCGATCTCCACGACACAGCTGAGATTTTCTCAGTTAATCTGCTCAGAACTGCAAGTCCTAACTGTTCATCAAATTGATAGATCAACACTGATAATGAGATAATTGACTCAAGCTGATGATAGATATCAATTAAGGTTATCTACTTAACATGCCACTAAACATAACTTTTCTAGTAGCTTACAAAAATAAAAGTTAACAGAACTATTTTCTAATAACCAATAATAATAAATTTATCTGAGTAAAGAGATATTAAGAATGACATTAGGTAACTTAAACTAAGAAGCATGATATCTGGAATGACATAATAAAGACAATCAATTCAATATTTAACATTTCTAACTCAATTTTAAAGAAATTGAACTTAGCATTATCACATGGCTTAGTAAAGATATATGTCACTTGTTTATTTGTGGGGACAAATTCAAGACAAATATTTTCTCTCTCAATATGTTCTCTAATAAAATGATATCTTATTACTATGTGCTTAGTCATGCTATGTGCTACAGAGTTCTTAGCAATAGAAATATCATTGGACGAGTCACAAAACATGAGAGAATTACTTACCTTAACGCTATAATCCTCTAGCTGATGCTGAATCCATAATAATTGTGCACAACAACTCCCAGCAAATATGTTTTCTGACTCAGCTATAGATATGTCCACACTAGTGTGCTTCTTACTACTCAAGAAAATCAATATTCTTCCTAGGAATTGATAAGTGCCACTTATACTTTTCCTACCTTCTTTGCACCCTGCAAAATCTGCATTTGAAAATCCTATCAGTTCGAAATCATTATTCTTAGGGCACCACGAGCTAAAATGTTCCATTCCCTTAAGGATATCTCAAAATCCTCTTTGCAGCTGAGTAGTGAGATTCCTTAAGACATGTTTGGTATTAGCACAAACACATGTAGCATACATAATGTATGATCAACTAGCAGTTAAGAACAATAGGGATCCAATGATACACCTTTACATGGATTCATCAAAAGGTTTCCCCTTCTTATCCTTGTCTAGGGATATATTTTACCTCATGAGAGTTTTCATAGTTGAAGTAGATTCCATTCCAAACTTCTTTATAAGTTCCCTTGTGTACTTGGTCTGAGAGATGAATATTCCCTCATCAGGTTGTTTCACTTGGAGGCCTAGAAAGTACTTGAGCTCTCACATACTGCTCATCTCAAACTCCCCCTACATAAGATTGGCAAACCTTTTGCGAAGGTTTTCATCAGTAGACCCAAAGATTATCAATATAATTTTGTACTAACAAACACTTCCCTTTGTTTCTCTTAGGAACAATGTGTTGTCTATTTTCCCCCTTAAGAACTTGTTCTTAATGAGAAAGCTAGACAGTTCCTTACTAAGCCCTAGGGGTTTTCTTTGACCACCCATATAATATTTTTCTAAGAAAATATACATGAAAGGTTAAGGTTGGATGTACAAAACCTAAGGATTGCTCTATATATACCTCTTCCTTCAGATTATTATTTAGGAAGACAGACTTTACATCCATCTAGTAGACCTTGAACCCCTTGAATGCTACATAGGCCAAGAACATTATGATTGCCTCCAGCCTTGCCATTAGAGTAAATGTTTGGTCAAAGTATATCCTCTCCTTTTGTCTATAGCCCTTAGCTACCAATCTGGCCTTGTTTTTCACTATGACTCAATATTAATCCATCTTGTTTCTGAAAATCCATTTGGTGGCAATGATGTTGTGTTCTTGCGTCCTTGGAACCAATTTCGAGACTTTACATCTCTTGAATTGCTAGAGTTCTTCTGACATGACATCGATCCAGAATGAATCCTTGTTAGCATCTTCAAACTTCTTGGACTCCACCTGAGATAGTAAGCTCATGAAGAGAGCTTTATTCTAAATTCTACTTCTGGCGGTGATACCCCGACTTGCATTTCCAATTATGATAGTATTGGGATTGTCTCTTAAATGTCTGGTTGCTGCAGGAATCCTTCCAAACCCTTATGATAGTTTGTTAAAGTGATAGTCTAACTCACCTAGATGGGGAGGGAGGGTGAATAGGTGGCTTGTAGATTAAATACAACTTTTTAATTCTAAGCAGATTATCAGTAAATTAAGAACAATAAGCAAACACATAGCAGCACACAACAATTTATAGTGGTTCCCCAAGGTCTGGGCACATCCACTTTCCCTCTACACCAATCTAGCAATGAGCTAAACCCAGTAATCTCCTCCAAAACTAAGCTCCTTCAGAGCTTATAACCCAGATCTCTCAGAACCTCTCAGATCTTCCTCAGATCCTACCTCAGGCATCCAGGCCCTACAACTCAGGCTATCAAGAAGCCTTACCTCAGAGTGCTCCAACTATTACAACTAAGAAACCCTCCAAATTTTCTAGCTCAGACTTTTCTCCAAGTCCTACCTCAGGCACACAGACCCTACAACTCAGGATGGAAGTACAGCCCTACCTCAGAGTGCCCCAACTCTTATAGCTCAAAAACCCTCCAGATTTCCTACCTCAAACTTATCTCTAAGACCTACCTATGACATATAGGTCCTACAACTCAGACTGGGAGTACAGTTCTACATCAGAGTGCTCCAACTCTTGCAGCTCAAAAACCGTCCAGGTTTCCTACCTCAGACTTATCTTTAAGCCCTACCTCAAACACACGGATCCTACCACTCAGGCTGGGAGTACAACCCTACCTCAAGCTCAAAGGCCCTACACTCAGATCTACAAGTAGATCCAATAATAAATGTGATTGAATATTATAACAAAAGTCTAAATAAGATTAGACATAGAAGCTTTAGATCTTCTGTTGTTCTTTCTTTGATGGCAAGCTCTGGAGTAAACCCCTGATCAGTTGAATTTTTAGGAAGCACAAGTTAGGTCTTTCTCCTTCTTTGATCTTCTTCTTCAGCAGATGGAAGAAGATCCAACTTTGAGTTAGATAATTGACTCTCCTTGTTATTCTGAAGGCTTTCAGCAAGAACTAGCTTTCTTTCTCCACAACACAGTGCGTCGTTTCTTAGTTTCACGATTTGAGCAACGATATTTTTCTATTGCCCTAGTTAATCCCCTTTTGCAACGGTCTTGACAAATGTCTTATCATCGATATATGCAAGAATAGAATAGTATATCCTTACTTTATGCGATTCCGCCAATTTTGTATCCTACCAATCTGTACGGGCTCAATGACATATTTGAATCTTCTCGACGGTAACGTTGAGCAGAACCTTCATTCTCAACGTTATCTGCCATGCCGCTGAGATCTGTGGCTTTTAGCGGTTTCTCTACGGTATCATTGAGAATAGACTTCATTCTCAATGGAATAGTTTTAGCTCCTATCCTAGATATCCAAAGTATAGTGGATATTGATATACCTTGTCAGCAGTATGGTGGAGAACCATAACCCGTCTCGACGGTATACCTCTTCTTTGCACTAAATCTATTTTAGAGTCAAAAACAATTGACTTGCATACAAATAAGATAGATATGCTATCAAATACATTATGCTCTTAGCATTGGAAGTGTCGTCTCCTCAAATTTTGGAAGATTGAGGGAAATATTCCAAAACCTTGTTGTCCTGCTTGAATTATTTAAGCTACCTGTTCCTCTTCAGTAGATTCCTGAATTCCATTAGCTGGTTGAATCTCTTCATTGATTACTTCAATTTGAGAAGGAATCTTGCTTGAGCTTGTCTTGTCTTGGATAGACAAATCTTATATATTTTGCTCGGAACCTGCATTGTTAGCAACATTAGATTTGCCCTTCTATAGCATACTAGATTCATCAAAAATAATGTGCATAAATTCTTCTACAACTTGGGTTTTCTTGTTGAATAATCTATATGCTCTACTATGTGAGCTATATCCAACAAGGATCCCTACACAAAATTTTTCAACAAACTTAGTAACTGAGTTTTTCCATTGTTTAAAATATAATATTTACAACTAAAGATCCTAAAGTATGAAATAGTTGGTTTTCTGCCCTTCAATAGTTCTTAGGGAGTTTTACTATGGACTTTATTGATAGAAGCCCTCTTCAGAACATAGCATACAATATTGATTGCCTCATCACAAAAATATTCAAGAAGTGAGGATTCTTTAAGCATGGTTCTGCCAGCCTCAATCAAAGTCCTATTCTTTCTCTCAGCCACCTCATTTTGTTGTGGAGTTTTTAGAGAAGAGAATTCTTGGGTGATACCAAGATCTTGACAGAACCTTATCATGCTCTAGACTGAAATTATGTACTATGGTACTTCTTAGTTTGACCACAGAGCATTCCATATCATTCTAGATTGTCTTGACAAAGGTAATGAAGACACCCAAGGTATCTGACTTCTTCCTAAGGAAGAATACCCATATATACCCAACGTGATCATCAACAGTCACAAAGGTATACAACTTCCCTCTTAAACTCTGAATATGCATAGGACCAAACAAGTCCATATACAATATATAAAGACATCTTATAGAGTCTTTGGAGCCAATGCTCTTAAAGGTGGCCATTGTATGCTTGCCCATCTGGCATGCATGATAGAGACCCTCTTTAACACATTTTAACTTAGGATAATCTCTAACTAAGTTATCTGAAAATAATGTGTTAATTGTCTTCTAATTAATGTGAGCAAGTCCCTTGTGCCATTAAACATAAATAGACTCTCTCTCATTAGCTACTAGACAAATAAGAGTAGAAGGATTACAAATGAAATTTAAACAGTAAAAATTTTCAATCCTTATGCCTATGAGAATAGTCTCTAAGTCAATTGACCTTTTAATCAGACACTTATCATTATGAAATTCAATGACATAACATAAGTCACATAGTTGACCTATGCTTATAAGGTTGGGTTGCAACCCTTCAACATAAGTTATTCTTGCGATAGAGATTATGTCATTGGAAATCATCCTCGGCCTTCGACATCATAATGTAGCAGTAACACCCATCTCTCATGACGAATGAGACATCTTTGACGTCGGATGGGTGCATTCGAATCTGGTAGTAACCTGAAAAAGCATTCAGAAAATTCATTACAGGAAAACTGACAACTGTATCTATAATTGCATCGATTTGAGACAATGAATAATAATCCTTAGGGTATTCTTTATTTAACGAAGTAAAATCTACACACATCCTCCTCCTCCAGCCACTCTTTTAACCATTACCACATTGGATACCCAGAATAGATACTGGATCTCTGATACCAACCCGGCCTTCAGTAGTTTTTCTAACTCCTCTCGGATGGGCTCCTCCAGCTTGTCGGCTACCGATCTCTTATTCGATCTAGAGGATGGTGCGGGCACCTGGGTTGAGATTGAGAAAATGGCGCATCACATCAGCATCAATGTCGGGCATGTCTGCCACACTCTAGGTGAATACGTCCACGTTCCGCTGGACATAAGCCAAAATCTTCTCCTAGTCCCCCGGACTTAGTCCTTCGCTGACCCGCACTTTCTTCGTCCCCTGCCCTGGGTGAGGACCTCCTTCTCCACCAATTCCTTTGCTGCCTCCAGCCTTTCCTTCTCCTCCATCACCTTTTCCATCTCTTCAGCTTCCTCCTTCCAGGGGATGGTGTTGATGATCGTGACATAGCACTGCCTCGCCACCTTCAGATCTCCTCGAACTCTGATTTGGACCCCTCAAACAATAAACATCAAACATTGGTGGAAAGAGAAGGGACACGCCGAAATGTGATGATAAGGGAGCACCCGAAGATGGCATTATAGCTGCTCGGAGCGTCAATAATGATGAATCGACAGTTTCTGGACTGTCCCCCCAATGTTACATGGAGCTCGACTCCTCCCTCCATTTCCTTCCTTTCCCTCGAGAACCCAAACAATGGTCTGTCTGCAACTAGCACCCTCTTGGATTTTACCTTCCTCTTGTCAAATGCTTTCTTGAAAATCACGTTCACCAAGATCCCATTATCAACTGGGATTCTCGAGACCGTGAAGTTATCAACTGTCGTTTGAATCACAAGCGCGTCACAAAATGGATCCTCATGATCCGGTATATCCTTTGATTAGAATGTGATCTTCTCTTCTAGAGGTGGGGTTTGCGAAGTTGAAGTGATGCTTCGACGAAACATTGTATGGAGGTTCCCCTTGCGGGTGTCCTCAATCCCCAAACCCATGGATCACTTTGATCCCTCCCCGAGTGCCTACGCCAGCCCGATCCTCACACCTATCCTCTTCCTCCTCTCCACCGGCCGTCACATACTTAATCCACACCCGTGGCAGCTGATTTTATGGGCCCATTGCCCCTCTCAACTCCAAGAACTCTGGGTAGGTGGTTGTTGTGTGGCCTTCCTCCTAGTGAAAGTCACAATAGGATAATGCCCCATGCCTCTTCCTCTTCCTTCTGGAATGTCCTCTCATGCCCCCTTCCTCTTTGACCAGTTTTCATGGCTTGCTGGGGTGGGGTTAGGAGCGGTCACATCACCGGTCTCCACCCTAGAGGGTTGAAACTCCCTTGCCCTCCGTTGACAATCTCCCCGCCTTGGACAAATCCTCTTCCTTAGCCTTGAATAGGCCCTCCCTGCAGCCTCTATGTTGGCTGCTTGTTCTACTCCTGGAACCCCCATCCTGGATCTTGACCTCTATGGTGTCCCTGGAACCCATGTCCCCTTGACTCTTCTCTTCGCATCCCTTCGTGCTGCATGAATCCTCCTTGCTCTATAAGCTCACTTTCTCCTAACTTGGCAACCTTCTTCGTAAACATGGGGTTTGTAGCTTCTACTTCGATCTCTTCTGCCACCCTATCCATTAGTTCCTCAAAGGATAAGGGGGGCTTCCGGGTCAAACTCATCTTGAAGAAACCCTGGTGCAGCCCGAGGGTGAATGTGAGATGCAAGGTATACTCGGGCACCTCCTGAATAAGAAGAACCTCTTCTTGAAATGATCTGCGTAACTTGCAGCAACTCTTTTATCCCCTACTTGATCAAAAAGAGAGCCTCCGCTCCCTTTCTCTTATTTGATGTCGAGAAACGTAGCTGAAAACTCTAATGCAGATCTTCGAAATTATAGATGGAACTGGAGGGAAGCTAGTGTAACTAGTCCCTTGCTTTTCCCTTTAACACAACGGAAAAAAGGCGACACTTCAAGGCATCCGACATCTGCCTTACAAAAACTGCATCCTCGAACCACTAGAGGTGTTGAACGAGATCATCCTTGTCTGTGTAGTATGACATCTCTAGCTCCCTAAACCCCTCCAGAACCGAGTCCGAGATGATCAACTCACTGAATGGACTGCCTCCACTTGCAGGGAGAGCTAGCTCAACATGCGCCATCAACTCACTCAGATGGCCAGCACTAGCCAGGCTGGAGAACAACTCTCACCCAGAGAGATCCCTCTCACCCCTTCACTCGCTACTTCCTTCCCAGGCCGCCTACCTAGGGAATCCTCGCCCAAGTACTGAGGCACGAGCATTGGCACAGCCAGCGTCAAACACTTGCCACCCGGGGCGAGTCTATGCAACATTTCCATAACAGTCTTCTTAAACTCCAGGAAATTTCCTTTTCGCACAAAGTGTTGTTCACGTTGATCGACTCGCCTGGGCTGTCTCCTCGTTCCTCGTCTCCATCCATTGGACTTACTTAGGATTTTCTGTGCAAGTTACGGTCCACGCTCACCGCACCAAAATTGTTGAAACTGAAATCTGGCTCCAAAAAGAGCTCGGACCCGATGGAGTAACCTACACCTATTTCTCCAAAGTAAGAACACTTGACTAGTTGCTTGGATGCCAAAGGGCAAACCCTTGAGCTATAATAAGGAGGTCCCTCCATACACCTGGAAGATTAGAGAGAGCTTCCCCACCCTAGCCAATGCTGAGTTGGGCACCTTGGAGGGCACTTGGGGCCATCTAAGATCAACCAAAGGAGGAAGAAGCCAAAAAAGGAATCCTCTCCAAAGGTGTCATTGGGGTTTATTTATAGTTTTTCAATACTGGTCTATGGATAATGTATTCCTGCCCTTTGGTTTTACTAAATACAGCCCAAATTGGTCTGCCAGCAGCGAGACTCCACTGTTTGGGGGGATATTAGCAGGGCAAAATGGTTACCTTGGTGAACTAATCCTGGGCGAGTTGACCGTGTTATTGTCACTCGCCTGGGGAGAAAAGTATCAAGTAAAGCTAGCACTCTCCACTCGCCCTGATCTTGGGGTTAGTGTGGGTCGCGTCGCGCCACTCGCCTACCGCAAACTCTGGTCCTGGGGCGAGTGCGTGCCAAGTCGCCCTACTCACCCTCTACTTGCTCAGGACACCTGCCCTGGGCGAGCAGGGGGGATGTCCTCCTCTTGCCTCTTTTGCTCGCCTAGGCCTGAGCTACCCTTTCTATCTTGGCCTCCTCTGAAGGTCCCACTCGGCGAATTTGGGGTTGTACACTGTATGCTCGAGGCTTACCTCCTGCACTTGCTGGGAAGCAGAAAGAACTTAGATAGAGAATGACACTCGGAAGTCCCGTAGGACGCACATGTTGTAGGCCTCCATCCTACCTTTTGTTGAAACGGCAAAGGAACTTAGATAGGGAACTTGCACTCGGGGGGATCATGTCGTACGTACGCACACACTTGAGGCCTTCATCCTACCTTTTACTGATACGACGAAGGATCTTGGATAGAGAAATGACACTTAGAGGGTCCTGCCGGACGCACACATTCGAGACCTACATCATATCTTTTGCTAGGTAAGTCGGGGCAACTTGGATAGGGAATGGCACTCGGGGGGGTCCCATTGGACGTGCACACTCGAGGTTTATCTCCTACCCTTACTGAGATAAGTTGAAGTACATTGGAGTAGGGAATGGCACTCAGGGGTCTTGCCAGACGCACACACTCGATACTTACCTCCTACCATCTGCTCACTCCATTCTCGGAGGTCATTCACACTGTTACTTAATAATTTAATAAGGTTAACCACATCGACACTTGTGAATAACAGGAATAACAATAAGTTTAAAACTTAAGCAACTTGAATCCATATCAAGCTTCCAGCTCTTTTGAGGCTACTAACACCTTGAAGGGTCATCTTGCCAGGGAAATCAATCTTCTCTTCGTTGAGTTGAGAGGTAGACACAATAATCTCTCCTGATAACATCTATAGCTGAATGAGAAGCGTGATTACGGGTTCGTCGACCAACATGTAAGGGGGGAGCTGATCTTGGACATCAATGCAGAGACTTGGACATAGTAGAATGCATTACTAACCGGACACACTATCTCATCATATGCTTTGAGTTTTATGAGAATCAAGTCGTAAGCTCGTTTCTCAACTCAATCGTGGAGATCAACACTACCAGTTGTGCACATTCGATACATTCTTATGAAGGGGAACTAAAATTCCGATATTTCAAGGTGTTAGGAAATACATTCTTCGTGAATTATGTAAAACAACCATACTCTTCCCTTTTAGGGGTAGAACCTTTTCATATCATCACCTCTCCAAGTGTTTATAAGCAATTGCCCCTTGTGATTTTGCAGGTGATACCCGCATGTCTCAAGTGACTCTTATATAATGAAAGGCCCTTCCAAGTTCGGGTTAAGCTTCCTGATGGCGACTGATCTTCTTGATGTGTTGAATTTCATCAAGACGAGATCTTCTGCCTAGAATTACTTGATGCGAGTGTGCTTGTAAATACGCTTTGCCATCCTCCTCTTGATCTCATATTGTTGGGCCGATGCAAGGTCTCAAAGCACTTAAATGTAGTTGAGGGACAACATTTGGGCTTCTTCATTTTGAGGCACCACTCTTCATACCTTATTTTTTGCGATCACTCTCAGGCTTCTGACCTCAAACTCCACTAAAATTAGAGCCTCATACCCGTGTGATAACAAGAAAGGTGTCCCCCCATTGTCAAGTTAGGAGTGGTTCACAAAGCACGTATGACCGAGGAGAGCTGCCCCACCCAATTCCCCTTTAGATTCTCCACTTTTTTATTCAGGAGGTTGATAACCATCTTGACCGTGACCCCCACTTGCCCATTTCTTCGATGATGATGCACAGAAGCAAATCAAAGATCTATTCCCAGCTACTTGAAGAAGTAGGTCAGCTCCACGCTGGTAAAATGCGGACCATTGCTCATGATGACGGCGAGAGGAATTCCGAACCTACAAACGATCTCTCTGCAAATGAAGTTCTTTACGATCTAAGATGTGGTCTTAGTTAGAGCTTAAACTTCAATCCACTCTGAGAAGTAATCGATCATCAGGAGAACAAACTTCCTTTATCTGCCGTCTTGAGAGAAAGGTCCGATCAAATCCATTCCCCAAATGACGAATGGATAGGGGCGTGATTGAACAAAGTTGTTGGGCTGGCTGCAGTTGAAGAGGAGAGAAGAGTTTACATTTCTGGCACTTCTTGAAGAAAGCTTCGACATTTTCTCAGATGGTTGGCCAGAAGAAACCTTATTTGAGGATTCTCTGCTTGAGAGTGCGAGTCCCAGAATTACTTCGACGCTACCTAGAGTGAATTTTTTCAGCACTTGAGGAACTTCAATCTTCGATACACATTTTGCCAAGGGTCCTGAGATGGTCTTACGACACAGTTATCCCCCATGTAACAGATATGTTGTCTTGTATCGGAACTTCCTCTGGTATCCAATCAGTTAGGAGTTGCCCTGTGGCTAGGAACAACATGAAGGGGTCCATCTAAGAGAATTGTTGGTGGAGCTCCATCATCTCTCCTTCTTTGATGGAAGGTTGCAATAGCTCGGTGATCATGCCTCTAGCCCTTGGGCCATACTTTGCCAATCTATCCACGGACAAGCTCTCTTCCCTGGGCACATTCTAGAGGAAGAATGGCTACAAGTCTCATGTCAATCCTTTAACTTTTACAAGGAATCGATGTAGGATGGCATCTCGAACCTAAAACTCTCCCCGGATCTGCAACGCAAACACCATTGAATTAGTGAAGGTCGAGATGTCTTGAATTACTAACTCCTTGGCTAGGCACACTCATGCCAATATTGCTTTATACACTGTTTGGTTGGTTGTGATGAGGAAGAGGATCTCGACTTCTTGCCAGATCCTGTTTCCCCGTGAGCTCACTAGCACAATACCCACTCTGACAAAACTTTTTCCTGAAGCTCCGTCAAAGAACAATTTCCATGAAATTAAGCCTGACAAGCCTTCAACTTCATCTGCCTCCACTGAGAAGTATTCTAGAAAGTCCATTAAGACTTGCCCCTTGATTGTCACCCTCAGGGAGAAGAAAATGAAGAACTCAATTGAATTCTAATGACCATTTCTCCAATCACCTAGAGTGCTCCACCCCATCCATGATGCTTCAAAGAGGACGATCTGTATCGGCATGGATAGAGTGTGCTTAAAAATAGGGTCTTAGATTCTTTGCCGACACCACCAAGGAGAAAGCTAGCTTTTCTAAGATGGGGTACCACATCTTTGCCTTTCGGAACACCCTAATAACATAGTAGATAGGAAGTTTCCCCTTCCCATCTTTTCTGACTAGCACTGAGCTCGTCGTTTCTGCTCCCAGTCCCAGGTATAGGAGTAGGTCTTCATCTTCCTTTGTACCATGGAGTAGAGGTGCATGTGTTAGCTGCCTCTTGATCTGGTCAAATTCTTTGTCACACTCCATGGTCCATACAAACTGCTGACCTCGTCGGAGAGGTTTGAAGAAGGGAGAGCACTTCTCTCCGGCCTTTAAAAATAAGTGACTAAGGTTGTCAACCTTCCTGTAAGCCTCTGCACTACCTTAGTGCTTTTCAGGTATTCCATCACCAAGATGGCTTTGAACTTGTTTAGATTGGGCTCCACTCCCTTTGGGGTAGAGGATGCACCAAGAACCTTCCTCTCCTTTCCCCGAACACACACTTCGTGGTATTAAACCTCATCTTGAAATTTTGGAATGTTGCAAGGGTCTCCACCAGATCGTCAGGATGTTCCTAGATGCTCTTTCTTTTGATCAAGAGATCATCCACAGAAACCTCCAGGTTCTGCAGTTTTTTCTCTTTGAAAACATGATCCACCATCCGCTAATATGTAGCCCCCCTGTTCTTCAATCTGAAGGACATCATCTTGTAGTTGTAGTATCCATCACTCGTGATGAAGGAGATGTCACACAAGGTGCATCTGAATATGGTGGTATCCATAAAAGACATCAACAAAGCAACCAACACATCGATTTGAGGCAAGAGACAAAAATCCTTCGAGTAGGCTTTATTCAATAATGAAAAATTGACACATATTCTCAAGCCCCCTCCGGCTTTTTTCACCATTACAATATTGAAGACTAATCTGTGTACTGGATCTCTAACACAAAGCATGCTTTAAGCATCTTACTTACTTCTTCCCTAATGGGCATGGCCAATACATTGGAAATTTCCCACTTCTTCTGTTGGATGGGCTTGACCTCCGAGTCTAGATTGAGGTGATGACATGCAACCTCAGCATTGATACCTGACATCTCTGCAGTGTTCCAAGCAAACATGTCCACATTCTTTTGCATACATGCCACCATCTTCACCTTCTCATTGGTCTTCAGCGCTCCGCCAATATTCAGCAGCCCAGACATAACTTTGACCTCCTACACCTCCTTTGTAGTCTCCAGCCTAGTCATTCCTTCAATAGCCTTGTCCATCTCCTCTGCATCCTCCATCTGGTCGATGGTCCTCACCGCATTGAGGTAACACTCCCACTCTGCTCTTGGATCACTTTGGATCCTCACTTGGACCTCCCTCTAGCAGTGCTGCAGGCACATATGGTAGGAAGATAGAACAACCTTGAAGGTTTTGATAAGTGGCCTCCTGAAGATCGATTTGTTACAACTCGGCGTGTCGACGATGACAAATTGACACTTGATCTAAGTGTCACCGAGTGTTACCAACAAGTGTGCTCCTCCTTCCATCTCCTTCTCTCTAGAGAAGCCAAAGAGAGGACCATCTGAAGTTATAATCCTTCTTGCTTCCACTTCTTCCGTCGAGCGTCTTCTTGAAGATGATGTTTACCGAGCTCCTGTTGTCCACCAGGATTTGCTCGATGGTAAAGTCTTCTATTACGGCTTGGATCACAAGGTCATCATGAAAGAGATTCTTATTTCTTATCATGTCCTTTGAGAAGGTGATTCCTCCATTAGGGGCGACATTTGAGAGGTCGATCGACACTCTTGCAGTAGAATGTGTGGAGACTTCCCTTACGAGAAGCTCTGAGTTCATCTCTCCCATGGATCACCCCCACTCCTCTTCCCCTCCTTGAACAACTCCTACGCGACTTCCCGGATCGACCTTGTCCTTGTTCCTCTGTCAGGCTGGGGCTTGAAACACCTCTGGCCCGAACGGAGTCACCTGCATATGCTCTTCTTCTCCTCCTTCTCTAGCTCTCTTCCCTGCTGCCAGGAAGTCCGGGCAATCTATGGTCTCATGCTCTTCCACCCGATGCAACTCACAGTAATGTGAGATGTCCTCTATTGAGCACCTCATATGATGATTCTGACAGCGGTGTATGTTGCCTTAACTGGAAATGGCCATCGCTTCTTTCTCACCTCCTTAGTGTCTTCCTGGCTGGTGGTTGTTATTCCTCCTCTCCGATAAGAACCTTCTTACGGGACCTGGGTACGGGATCATCATGTCGGCCTCCACGGTGGCCTATTCACGGGAACATGATACCTCCTCTCCACTCATTGTTTTTTTTGGAGCCACCAAGGGTCTCCTTAGCTCCTGTCTCCTTAGCTCCTCTTTCCTCTATAACTTATCTCGCCTCTTGGGGTCTTCCCTCCCTCCTACTTCTTTACCACTTGCTTCTGAGGCTTCCTTCTTCCTAAGATTGGGGGTCTCCTCCTCTTAATTCTCTTTCTCCTTGGTCAGCTTTATAAGCTTTGCCAAGAAGCCACGATTTGTTGTCTCTCCTTGGACGAACTTATTCGCCCTCTCGATCAACTCTTTGTATGTCATGGGAGGTTCCCTATAGTCATCCACCTCTTGGATGTCGAAGAATTCCTCCTGAAAGTGATCGACGTAGTGCATGAGGGTCTCGTACACTCCCATTTTTAAGAGAAATAGAGTAATTATCTCCTTCTTCCTCTTCTTTGACGTGGTGAATCGCGCCATCAATCCTTTTTGTAGGTCCTCGAAGTAGTAGATGGAGCTCCCTGAAAGCTAATGGAACAATTCTTTGTCCTTCCCCTAGAAGGTGGTAGTAAAGAACCGGAAATTGAACACATCTGTTGTTGGTGTTAACATTGTGATCTGGAAGTGATCAAACATATAGTCTCACTGCCAATGCAATATGAGCCTATCAGGGTTGCAAATAAGAGCGTTTGGAGAATTTGAAAGATTGGATTATGTTGGTTTTACTCATATAAGATGAGTGAAGGACTGGACTCAGCTAGACATTGAGTGTGTCAAGTCTACTCAACCAAGCATTGAGTGCATCGAGACCACTCGACGCAATCGTCGAGTCAAGTGTTGATTTGTCGAGTTAGCGTTAAGAGCGTCGAGACAACTCGACGATTTGTCGAGTCAATTGTTGATTCGTCGAAATATGACGTTGAGTACGTCGAGACCACTCGATACCTTCGTTGAGTCAAATGTTGACTTGTCGAATTAGGCGCTGAGAGCGTCGAGACCATTCGACGCCTTCGTCGAGTTAAATGTTGACTCGTCGAAATAGGCGTTGAGAGCATCGAGTTAACTTGACGATTCATTGAGTCAAGTGTTGATTCGATGAGTCTGGCATTGAGTGCGTTGAGTCCACTCGACGCTTTGTCGAGTCAAATGTTGATTCGTCGAGTTAGGCATTGAGTGCACTTGACACTTCATCGAGTCAAAAGTTGATTCGTCGATTATCGACGTGAATACTCGGCGAATTCTGTTTCATGTGCTTTATTTTCTTTAAGTCTGGTTCGGCGTGGTCTGCTGGTATCGGTTGGCCTTGTATTCTGTATATATACAGTATGTACAATAAACCGAGAAAGAGATGATATGTTTTGACCTAATCGCGAGTCGTCTTCTTCTTCCTCCCGACGGAATAGTTCCGCCAAGGCCGTGAACGCCGATCTCGCCGCCGACCGTCCGCTGTCCTTGTACGTCACCGAACAGTGTTTCCAAGGCATCGTATTCACCGCCGCCGCCTCTTCTGGAGAAGACCTAGCAGTCTGTGAAGATGCAGAGTGCTTTCTTCCAACCTAGATCTTGTATGACAAGAGTCTATGGGTTTTCCCGTTCGTGTGGATCATCTGTAGAGGCGTGGACATTATTCTGCGCTCAGAACTCCAGCCGCTAGTGATCGACAAATTCCTTGGAGTATCTTTGTTGAGTAGTGACTCAATCCCGCAAAGGTAAATTTTATTTACAACGATTTTACTTCTTGATCAATGTTCATCGCGAGATCTATTTCTTTTGGGCTTTTCTTGTTTCTCTATTTCGCTGCGCACAAGTGTTGTGATGTATAGAAAAACCCAACATCTATCATATTCCAGATAGACGCCACATCCTCGAACTATTGAAAATGTTTGATTGAATCGTCTCTGCCTGAGTAATAGTTCAGAGTGGGCTCCTTGAATCCCTCAGGTACTGGGGCTGACAAGACCTCACGGAATGGGCTCCTCAAACCCTGACGGTGACCTGCATGTTGGCGAGAAATGTCAAGCTCGTCCAAGTAAGTTTCTTGGTATCTCGTCGGATCCCCCTTCCCCTCGCGGAATAAGGTCCCCTGAGAACTCATCAGGTAGTACAGCAAATGCACATGTCGCACCGGCTCCTCAAATCACCTCCTTCCCTACTCGTTTGGACGGCTCACCATCCTCTAATAGAGTCACGCGATGAGGCAAGGTCGTCATGACCTCCACAAAATTAAGCAACGCTACTCGCAAGGTGTGCTTGTCACGCTGCACAAAGTCGTTGAAATTGGCCCAGGTCACATACTCGCCTACTCCTGCGATTTACCAACTGATCCTTCTTGCTCGCCTTCTTCGAACATCTTGCATTCTCGCTATCTTTTCCTCCTTTAGCCACAATCCACGCGCACCGCACTGATAAGTAAATTTTGATTTAAAGAGGATAGATTTTGTGTTATATAATCTTTTACGTATATAAGTCTATCTCTTTTTTACTTACTTATATCCTATAGATTAAGGCAAGAGTACATATCGCATAGGAGTATAGTATTTTGTAGAAAATATCAATGTCCTATTTTTCCTAGGATCGGCGTTAATTATTCTACTTTTTAGAACGAACTATTATCTTATCGAAAGAACGGAGTGGAGTTTATATTAAAAACAGAAAAATATAAATACGTGGTTTTATCAAGATAAGGACTCAAAAGGTAGTCCTTGATTTCAGAATTACTATGGGAGAATATTAATTCACCTATTAAAGAACAACTCTATTTCTTGATTACCTAACTTAATGAGAGGGTCCCTTTGGTAGCATCGCTGACTCGAAAGTACGATCGGGGAGGCTTGCGTTTAAAATGGGTTAACGTTAAACGTAGTGTCTCTTCACCTGGTATATGCTCAATTAACAGTAAACCCTTATTAGAATAACTAGAACGTAGAGTTGAAATAATTGAAAATAATATCCAGCCCAGAGCTCATTTTGACCAAGTGCTAAGGGTTCTTAGCCTCTCATCAGGATGGGGGCGGTATAAAGTGCAGAAAATAATATCTACGTATCTATCTTAATCCAGGACTTAAGTTTTCGCTTTGCCTTTCATTCGGGATAGGGTAGTAAAATCTAAACTATTGAAAAGCTTTCACACTATCTTAATCCAGGTCATAGGATTTCGCCTCGCCTTTCATTCGGGATAGTATGAAATAATAAGGTTTTGAAAAATAGTTTTGAAAGCAGTTTCACACTATCTTAATTCAGGACATAAGCAGAGCTTCGCCTTTCATTTGGGATAGTATGAGAAAATAAAGTAAAGTTAAACAGAAAATAAAACTGTAAAGTATTCAGAATTGAAATTGAAAAATTCTATTTTATAAATTCAAAAGTTATTACAACTTCCTACAAAGATGAAAAGAAAGCTGAAAAAAATTACAACTTGCAAAACTTGGAATACTTGAAAGTTACTACCAGTTCTTTGTCAGAGAGTTGGGGAATCCTAACAGTTCTTAAGAAATCTGCTTGTGTTCGAATAATTTTACAAAGCTCTGGCCCTCTATTTATAGAAAAAAATTAAATGCTTTTGAAAAAGAACTTCTGGAAAAGTTGCCAAACAGCTTATGGAGAAGCTGCCAAATAGCTTTTGCAAAAGCTGAAAATCAGCTTGTGGGACAGCTGGCTATTGGACAGCTTGACACGTGGAGGCTTGGATAAGGATGGAGCTAACTTGGAAGCTGAGTTGGCTGGCTGGATAAGCAGCTAATGGATAAGCTTGACAGCTGACTGATTGAAAAGCTGGCAGGTTGCGGGTCCGGGTAGCAGGTTGGATAGCGGGTTGGCGGGTTACGGGCTGTAGGTTGCAGGTCCTGGTGGGTTACAGGTTTTAGTGGGTTGAGGGCTGGAATAAATCCAAAAAAAACTGTGTTGTCTTGGTCTCGATCCCAAGCAACTAGAGAGAATAACTAGATACCATTCCACCAAGCCAATTGATCATTTCTGTCAAACAAAGAAACATATTATTTATATTATGTATTTCCATATTTATACATATAGAATAATTATTTTAATTATTTATTTATTTTATTATAAAATTACTTTATATATATAATTATACATATAATATATATATTGATATGATAAAATTATTTTGTCATAGTTTTTATTTTTATTTGTTTATTTACATATATATATATAGTTTTATATAGTATATATTTTTATATATGCCTAAATTAAATTATTTAATTTAATTAATATATAGGTTTAATTTTAACTTTATATATACATATAATGATATATTAAATATATATATAGTATTATTATTATAAGTTATGATTATCATTATTATTAAATAATATAATTATTATTATCTAGTAAATACTATAGTTATTTCATTATATATATATTATATTATATACTATATGAAAGTAGTATTTAAATTATCATTATAACTATACAATTATATTAAATATTTATTATAATAGTTATAATCTACTTTTATTTTTATTATTATTATATATATATTATATAAATACAACAATTATATTTTTTTTAAACTTATATCTAAAAAACTTATATTTGTTATAATATAGTATTTAATATATAATTAAATTTATTTAGAGAATAAAGAAACAGACCATTTATTCAATAATTTACATAAAATATTAGAAATTATATTTAGAAATTAAACTAAAACGTGTAGTAAAATGTTTATAAATAATTACTCATCAAATACCCCCATACTTGATTTTTGTTATTCCAGAGCAAATGTATAGTTGAGTATATTTACAAGTTATGAAATTTTCTATTTACTATCAATTTAATTCTTCAAGATAAAACATGTATAAAAATCCGGTGAATAAAGAGTTAAATGCTATCGTATATATATCATTGATACCAGAGTTAGAATTTATAGTCATAAAAAGTTTCGAAAAACAAATAGTAAGCACATATTAAAATCAAATATAACAAGGGTAGATTGGCTTTATGATTACTATATCTTATACGAGATATGTTGAAAAATATACATCCTATTATTTATGCTCTCTCAAAATTTTAAACAAAAATAGAATATCAACTTTGGAAGGGTGGAATTTTCCTATACAATAGGCTTTCATAGAAGTGATTGATTTTTTTATTCTATCATCTTTTTATCTAAGTTATGCGTTGTTATAACTACTAAGGAATGTAATTCCAAAGTGAAAAAAAATACAATGCATACTTGAGTTTTTATTTGAATCCAATGTATATTTAGAGGAGCGCATACTCCTTTCCATATAATCTTTTCATATTTATTGGATGCCTATATATACGGAATGAAATCTTATTCTCATTGACATAAGATCTTTTCTTTTACTAGGAGCACATACTTCTAGATACTTGCTTGCGTAAGAAAATATGCAAAGTAGAAATAAATAAATATTCAAGAGTTGGATAAAAAATTTTGAGAGCAACTATAATAGTTTGTATTTCCTATATTTCGATAAGAATGGAGTAAGGATAATTACAGTCTAAAATTGTTGGGTGAACATAATATGTGTTGCTTCTATTGTATATATATGTATTTTTGATATATTAAAGCAGGCTTGCTAAAATAATAACTCTGATTGTAATGAAATTTACAAGGTAGGATTTACAAGTTAATTCCGGATATTTATATCTATCTAGTTATGAGAAGGAGTAGTAAATTTGAAAATTGAATAAATTGCATTTTTATCAACGCAGATTTTTGGAATATATATAAATAGTATGGTTTTGAAAGTTTTGACTTGTTTTGGATGAGTAATAAAATAAACAATGTTTTTATTTAAAAGGAAAAATATAACATAAAAGTGATAAAAAATGCAGCTAAAAGCACCCCCGTACTTATGTTAGGCATAGGTATGAAGTGACAAATAAAGACATAAAAACGTATGTACAGAATATACAAAAGCATAAAAGATAGAAATATACAAGTGAATTTATATTTCGATGTTATGGAGTAGTGTTAGGGTTTCAGGTTCTTTTTGAAAAGGGTCCCCAGTAAAATATAGTTTAAACGGTGTCCGTTTACTTTGAAAGTTCCTAGTTTAGGGTTAGAAATAAGAACGGTCCCATATGGCCAGATTTGTTTAACAGTAAAGGGTCTGATCCATCGGGATTTTAATTTTCCTGGAAATAATTTAAGCCGTGAGTTATATAATAGGACAAGATCACCTGGTAAAAAAGATTTTGGAAATTTTATTTTCCTATCATGATAAAACTTCGATCGCTCTTTATAAAATTTATTATTTTCATAGGCGTTTGCATGTCATTCCTCAAGTTCATTGAGTTGAAATTTACGTTGTTCGACAGCTAAGTTTGTATCTAATTTAAGAAATTTTAGAGCCCAGTATGCGCGATGTTCTAATTCTACAGGTAGGTGACATGCCTTTCCATATACTAAACGATAAGGTGTACAATCGATCGCAGTTTTGAATGTTACACGGTAGGCCCAAAGTGCATCATCTAATTTGAGGGACCAATCTTTTTGATTGGTATCTACAGTCTTTTCTAATATGCGCTTTAGTTCTCTATTGACTACCTCCACTTGGCCGCTTGTTTGGGGGTGATAAGCGGTAACGAGTTTATGAGTAACTCCATATTTGGCTAACACTTTAGCCATTTGGGTGTTACAAAAATGAGTACCTCGATCGCTAACTATAGCCCTAGGCGTGCCAAAACGTGAAAATAAGGATTTCAGAAATTTAACGACGACTCTCGTGTCAGCGGTGGGAAAAGCTTGCTCTTCATCCCATCGTGAAACGTAATCGACCGCTACTAAGATATAACGATTTTAAAAAAAGGAGGTAAAGGGCATACAAAATCTATGCCCCACAAATCAAAAATTTCACATTCTAAGTAAAAATTTTGGGGCATTTCGTCCCGACGGGAAATGTTACCTGACCGTTGGCAGCAGTTGCAAACGCTTACCAATTGTTGAGCATCCTCGAATAAAGTAGGCCAAAAGAAGCCTGCTTCAAGGGCTTTATGTGCAGTCCGGTTGGCTTGATAATGTCCGCCGGTTGGTCCTTCGTGGCAGTGTCGTAGTACTTTTAGTCCTTCCTCATTCGAAATACATCTTATAATTACTTGGTCCGCACAAAATCGGAATAAATACGGGTCTTCCCAAAAGTAGTTTTTCAAGTCAGAAATGAATTTCCTCTTTTCTTGAATTGTAAAATCTTTTGGAAGGACTCGGGCAACTAAATAGTTAGCCAAGTTTGCGAACAAAGCATTAGAAGAGTTTGTTACCTTTTCGAGGGCGAGGAGACTTTCTTAAGGGAATTTATCTTCGATGTCGGCTTCCACGAGTGTATCTGTTGCAGCATTCTCTAGTCGAGAAAGATGATCGGCTGCTAAAGTCTCTGCGCATTTCTTATCTCGGATCTATAAATCAAATTCTTGTAATAAGATAATCCAACGTAATAAACGTGGTTTTGCGTCTGTCTTAGTTAGTAAATATTTTAAAGTAGAATGATCCGTAAAAACTATAACTTTTGATAGCGTTATATAAGATCTAAACTTATCAAATGCGAATACAATCGCCAGTAGTTCCTTTTCCATAGTCGTGTAAGTGGTTTGTGTGGATGTGAGAGTTTTACTTGCATAATAGATAGGATGAAAATATTTGTCTACTCGCTGTCCAAAGACAACTCCTACCGCAAAATCACTCGCGTCACACATGATCTCAAAAGGAAAGGACCAGTCTGGGGCTACTAAAATAGGAGAGTTAATAAGTTTGTCCTTAATAATGTTGAATGCTATTAAGCATTCGCTATCGAATATAAATGGGGCTTCTTTTTCTAATAAATGAGTTAACGGTTTTGTTATTTTAGAGAAATTTTGAATGAACCGTCTATAGAAACCTGCATGGCCTAAGAAACTTCGAATAGATTTTACATTTGTTGGAGGAGGAAGTTTTTCAATTATTTCTATTTTGGCCTTATCGACCTTGATTCCCTAGGAAGAAATCTTATGACCGAGAACTAAACCTTCGCGGTCCATAAAGTGGCATTTCTCCCAGTTCAACACTAAATTCGTGTCTTCACAGCATTGAAGAACACGAGCGAGGTTATCTAAACATGTATGGAATGAGTCTCCAAATACGTAGAAATCATCCATAAACACTTCCATAACATCTACTACTAACTTGACGAAAATTGCTAGCATACATCTTTGATATATAGCGGCGCATTACAAAGTCCAAACGGCATTCGCCTATAAGCAAAAGTACCAAAGGGGCAAGTGAACGTAGTTTTCTCTTGCTCTTTAGGGGCTATAGGGATATGTAAATACCCTGAATAACTATCGAGAAAACAATAATATGAGTGACCCGAGAGTCGCTCTAATATTTGATCTATAAACGGTAGTGGAAAGTGATCTTTACGGGTAACATCATTTAATTTTTGATAGTCGATGCACATCCTCCAACCCGTAACAGTATGTGTTGGAATTAGTTCATTATTAGTGTTTGGCATTACCATTATACCGCCCTTCTTAGGGACGACTTGTACAGGACTAACCCATGTGCTATCTGAGATTGGATAGATAATTCCTGCATCTAATAATTTCATTACTTCAGCTTTTATGATATCCTTCATATTAGGATTTAAATGTCGTTGGAGCTGGATAGATCTACGAGGGTTATCTTCAAGAAATATTTTATGCGTACAAAAAGATGGGTTAAGTCCTTGTATATCAGAAATTTGCCATGCTAATGCATGGCGATGTTGTTTTAACACTTCTATTAATTCAGACGTTTTCTTATCATTTAATTCGGCAGAAATGATAACAGGGAGTTTAGATTCGGCTTCAAGGAAAATGTATTTTAAATGTGCGGGAAGTGTTTTCAGCTCGAGGGTTGGTGGTTTTTCATACGAAGTTGGGGTTTTTAGAGTTGTAGAAGTTAAGGATATAAAAGGTTCTAAAGGGTCATCGGTAGGAATTTCTTGTGAAAGGGGTAAGTCTGCCAAGTCCGATTCTTCTACAGTTATAGAAAGTAAATCAGAATAGGGAAAACCATTTTCCTCAAAAGAGGCTTCCGCAAGATAGCAGGAGTCATCTTTTATTAAAGAATTTTTCATAGAGGGATCTATATCGATAGTAACCTCGTCATCTCCTACTCGTAAGAGAAGTCTACCGTTACTTACATCTATTATTGCACGAGAGTTTGCGAGAAAAGGACGATCGAGAATTATTGGAACATCGGCGTATTCCACTATGTCAAGTATAACAAAGTCTACCGGGAAGATAAACTTGTCTATTTTAACGAGAACATCCTCTACTATCCCTATTGGATATTTAATAGAATGATCTGCTAACTGGATGCTCATTTTAGTTGGGCTGGGGTTACCTAATCCTTATTTCTGAAAGAGCGAGTAGGGCATTAAATTTATGCTAGCACCTAAGTCTGATAATGCATCATTTATTAATAGATTACCGAAGAGACACGGGATGGAAAATCGTCCCGGATCGTTTAATTTTGGGGGTAATTTATGTAATAAAATGGCTGAACATTCGGCGTTAAGGAAAACTCTCGAAATATCTTCGAGTTTCTTTTTATTTGAAAGTAACGCTTTTAAATATTTTGCGTATTTAGGCATTTGCGCAATTACCTCGCAGAAAAGTATATTAATTTGAATTTGTTTTAGCATTTTTATAAAAATTTTATATTGTTCATCTTCTCGCTCATCTTTTAATTTTGAAGGATAAAGTAAAACAACATGAGGTGGAACAATTTGCGGGGGTTTAGGAGGTAGAGACGTAACAGGAGGTGGTGTAGGAGGGCTAACCGTAGTTTATTTTTCTACCCTAACGAGTGGTGGTAGCTCCCTGCCACTTCGTAGTTTGACAGCTTGTCAATTTAGTGGGTTACTGGAATGGACAGTTTCCCGCGGATTTGGTTCCGTATTTCCTGGCAAATTACCAGGTTGGCGTTCCGATAGCATTTTTGATAGTTGTCCAATTTGTGTTTCTAAGTTTTTAATTGATCCAGTCAGGTTCCAGATATTGGACTCATTGATACTGACATATTTCGTGAATATGTATTCTATCGGGGTTTGCCTAAATTGGTGCGGTTGTGGTGGTGGTGTTTGTGGTTGTGGGGGTTGCGGTGCAAATCCAATTGGATTTACAATTGGAGGGCGTTGAGCATTATTGGGGTTGCTCCACGAAAAATTAGGATGATTCTTATATCCTGGATTGTAAGAATTATTATTATTATTATTCGGATTATAGGAAGGTCTATATGAGTTCCCCATATAGTCGACTTCTTCATTATTATTATTAGTTGAATTAGGCGGATTCCAAGATGTAGAGGCGGAGGAAGCACTCATCCCCGCCACTTGCCTAGTCAGATACTCTACTTGGAGAGCTAAGTTTGAAGAGGAGTCGAGCTCATAAAGCCCAGCTTGTTTAGGGCGTGACCTCGGCACGTTCCACTGGTACGCATTCATGGCCATCTCCTCAAACAGGGTTTGAGCGGCCTTGGGGGTTTTGTTATTGAGCGTGGCCCCAGTGGCAGCATCAATGGCTTGTCGGGTCTGAGTGTTCAGGCCGTTATAGAATGTCTGTACCTGGAGCCAAGCTGGCAGTGCATGATGTTGACACCGATGTAGGTATTCCTTAAAACATTCCCAAGTCTCATAGAGAGACTCGGACTCGCCTTGCACAAAGGAAGAAATATCTGCATGCATACGTGCAATTTTTGCAGGTGGAAAGTACTTTGAGAGGAATTTCTCGGTCATGTCAGCCCAAGTGGTGATAGATCCTCTGGGGAGAGAAGCTAGCTACTATTTGGCTTTCATTCGTAGAGAAAAAGAAAATAAGTGAAGACGGATGGCATCATCAGTGACGCCATTTATCTTAATGTGTCGCATATTTCCAAAAAGTTAGGCAAGTGCGTGTTTGGATCTTCGTCGTGCAATCCATCGAATTGAACGAAATTTTGGATCATTTGGATTATACTCGATTTTATCTCGAAGTTATTATTAGCAATTGTTGGCTGAACGATACTAGACCTGATGTCATCTAAATTAGGTCGTGACATGGTCCTTTGGGGGGCCACATCTGGCATTTATTGTGGCTCTGCTGTCATTTCTTGTATGTGTGCGGTGCCTACGGACTCTTCTAGATTTAATACTAGCACTTGATTCAGAGATCGGAGGCGCCTGCGAAAGGTGCGATCGATTTCAGAATCAAACTCAAGATTTAAATTAGATGGAGTTCTGCGGGTCATACACTAAAAAAGACTTCTGATAAAAACAAAAAATATAAAAAAATATAAAAAAACAAAGTAAAACAAAAATAAGTTACAACTTAAAAAAAACAACTAAGTTAAAAATAAAACAAATATATATAAACGGATTAAATCTCAAACTTCCCGAGGTATTCCCTGCGAAGGGTTCTCACCGGTACTAGACGAAACGGTGGTATTAAGTCAACCTTGTCCTTTTTGAGAGAATTTAGGTGATAGGTTTTTATATATAGATAAAACTTAACTTATGTTTTTTTAAAGGAAAATACACACAAATACAAACACACAAAATGACTTAAAACATGAAAATAACTAAAAATAAGGTTTTATAATAAAAAGTAGTTTTATTATAAACTAGTTTTATAATAAGAAGAGTTTTATATAAAATACGTTAAAATAGTATGTTAGGTTTTTGTTAGAATTCGTTTGTGGTTAATAAAATTGTTAATAAAAAGTTAGGTTTTATAAAAACAAAGTTTTAAATTCAGTGAATTTTATGTTTGTTTTATTTTTATAAAAACTAAGGTTTTTAAATAACAAGAAAAGAAAAGATAAAATTAATAGCATTCTTTTATTTTCAAATATTAACACATGTAAACAAATCCCCGACAACGGCGCCAAAAAGTTTGATAAGTAAATTTTGATTTAAAGAGGATAGATTTGGTGTTATATAATCTTTTACGTATATAAGTCTATCTCTTTTTTACTTACTTATATCATGTGGATTAAGGCAAGAGTACATATCGTATAGGAGTATAGTATTTTGTAGAAAATATCAAGTTCCTATTTTTCCTAGGATCGGTGTTAATTATTCTACTTTTTTAGAACAGACTATTATCTTATCGAAAAAACAGAGTGGAGTTTATATTAAAAACAAAAAAAAATATAACAGACAGAAAAATATAAATACATGGTTTTATCAAGATAAGGACTCAGAAGGTAGTCCTTGATTTCAGAATTACTATGGGAGAATATTAATTCACCTATTAAAGAACAACTCTATTTCTTGATTACATAACTTAACGAGAGGGTCCCTTTGGTAGCATCACTGACTCGAAAGTACGATCGGGGAGGCTTGCGTTTAAGATAGGTTAACGTTAAACGTAGTGTCTCTTCACCTGGTATATGATCAATTAACAGTAAACCCTAGTTAGAATAACTAGAATGTAAAGTTGAAATAGTTGAAAATAATATCCAGCCTAGAGCTCATCTTGACCAAGTGCTAAGGGTTCTTAGCCTCTAGTCAGAATGGGGGCGGTATAAAGTGCAAAAAATAATATCTACCTATCTATCTTAATACAGGACTTAAGTTTTCGCTTCGCCTTTCATTCGGGATAGAGTAGTAAAATCTAAACTATTGAAAATCTTTCACACTATCTTAATCCAGGTCATAGGCTTTCGTCTCGCCTTTCATTCGGGATAGTATGAAATAATAAGGTTTTGAAAAATAGTTTTGAAAGCAGTTTCACGTTATCTTAATTCATGACATAAGCAGAGCTTCGCCTTTCATTCAGGATAGTATGAGAAAATAAAGTAAAGTAAAATAGAAAATAAAACTGTAAAGTATTCAGAATTGAAATTGAAACATTCTATTTTATAAATTCAAAAGTTATTACAACTTCCTACAAAGCTGAAAAGAAAGCTGAAAAAAATTACAACTTACAGAACTTGGAATCTTTGAAAGCTACTACCAGTTCTTTGTCAGAGAGCTGGGGAATCCTAACAGTTCTTAAAGAATCTGCTAGTGTTCGAATAATTTTACAAAGCTCTGGCTCTCTATTTATAGAAAAAATTAAATGCTTTTGAAAAAACACTTTTGGAAAAGTTGCCAAACAGCTTATGGAAAAGCTGCCAAATAGCTTTTGCAAAAGCTGAAAATCAACTTGTGGGACAGCTGGCTATTGGACAGCTTGACACGTGGCGGCTTGGATAAGGATGGAGCTGACTTGGCAGCTGAGTTGGCTGGCTGGATAAGCAGCTGATGGATAAGCTTGACAGTTGGTTGATTGAAAAGTTGGCGGGTTGGCGGATTGCGGGTCCGGGTAGCAGGTTGGAGAGCGAGTTGGCGGGTTACGGGCTGCAGGTTGCAGGTCCTGGTGGGTTGCGGGTTTTAGTGGGTTGCGGGCTGGAATAAATCAAAAAAAACTGTATCTGGTCTCGATCCCAAGCAACCAGAGAGAACAACTAGATACCATTCCACCAAGCCAATTGATCATTTCTGTCAAACAAAGAAACATATTATTTATATTATGTATTTCCAGATTTATACATATAGAATAATTATCTTAATTATTTATTTATTTTGTTACTTTATATATATAATTATACACAATAATATATATTGATATGATAAAATTATTTTGTCATAATTTTTATTTTTATTTGTTTATTTACATATATATATATATATATATAGTTTTATATAGTATATATTTTTATATATACCTAAATTAAATTATTTAATATAATTAATATATAGGTTTAATTTTAACTTTATATATACTTATAATGATATATTAAATATATATATAGTATTACTATTATAAGTTATGATTATCATTATTATTAAATAATATAATTATTATTATCTAGTAAATACTAGAGTTATTTTATTATATATATATATATTATATTATATACTATATGAAAGTAGTATTTAAATTATCATTATAACTATACAATTATATTTAATATTTATTATAATATTTATAATCTATTTTTATTTTTATTATTATAATATATATATATTATATATTTTATTTAACTTATATCTAAACAACTTATATTTGTTATAATATAGTATTTAATATATAATTAAATTTATTTAGAGAATAAAAAAACAGACCATTTATTCAATAATTTACATAAAATATTAGAAATTATATTTAGAAATTAAACTAAAACGTGTAGTAAAATGTTTATAAATAACTACTCATCACGCACCAAAGTGTTGAAGCCAAGAAAATCCTGACTTCAAATTTTCGGACCTTAGTGGCCCGAGGTTACTAATAATGTGATCCGACTGCCAGGATTTGAAGACTAGAGAAAAAAAGAAAAAAAAACAAACTACTAATGGTTCTTAGGTGCTGCAGCAGGGAGGTCTCACTATGTACTCGAAAGTTTTAAAGAAACTTCACCTTTGTAACCAAAGATGGTTGAGCGAGATACGAGGAAGGCACCAAATGACCTACATCAGAGGGACATGGGGATAGGGCTGAGCATATTATTCGAAACTCGAAAGTCACATCATTCGAATATTGAGTTGAATAGGAATCGATTAAAATTGATTCAACTCAATTTGAGTCGATCCAATTTGACTCTAATCTGATTTCGAGTCGATTTCAAGCCAGCTCTGAATCGCTCTAAATATGAATCGAATCAGCTCGAATTGATTTAAAACATCATCTATTTATTAATATAGTCATATTTAATAATTAAAAACAGTAAAAGTTTAAAACTTAAATAAAAAGGATGAAGGCTTTAAGTGTTCCATTTGCTAAATTTAGAGTTTAGAGGTTATTCAATTTAATTTTGAGACAACTAGGAATAATGAAAAAATAACTCAATTTTGAGCTGACTCAATTCAATTTCGAGCCAACTCGGAATCGAGCCATTTTGAGTCGAGCCAACACAACTCAAAATCGATTTCGAGTTGATTTCAAGCCAAGTTCAACTCAAAAATTTCGATTTCGAGTCGAGCGATGACTAGATATCAGCTCCACACGGGGAGGGAGAAAGAGTATTTCCAAGCTGCTCTCAAAAATTGAGGTGAACTTAGGTGTCTTCTCTGGTACCCCTGGTGTTCTATTTATAGACAAATCCAAGTGGGGTGGGGGTATGTAGCTGAGAACACCCAGCTCCCAGTGAGACTATCTCTTGCGACCTGACGACTATGGTAGGATCTTGCCTAACTGGCGAGATGTCACAGATTGTCGCATGCCTGACAAGTAGCTTCGATACTCACCTCTACTCTTTAGATGCCCTTTTTTTATTTTGACTTGTCCTTTGACTTTGATCATGCATGCGTATCATGACTCGGACCATCCTTGACAAATATGAGTTGTACAGCTAGGGTGTGAGATTACGATCCAGACATGTTTGCATTAGATGCCTGAATTTGATTATGGGATAAACATTGTGTATGAAGTCTAATCATGGTTGGTGGCCCAATTAGGTTATGATTGCTTGTGACATTCATGTAAGGGAAGTTTAGATGTACTGATGGACAATTATTCATCCTTTTGTCATTTTGCTTTGAGAATTAGATTATCACTCGTAGTCATGAGAATCAACCATATGACTTAGAGCTTGTGGAATTTGTGTATGCCATTGTTAATAACTTCATGATAAGATAAATCTAAGATGGTAAAATGTTATTAAGTTGGTTAAATCATGTAGATTAATAGATAATGTTGGTAAATCCGATTTGTAATGAATTTCTGTGGTGGAATGAATAAGGGCGTTTATATTGGCAGCCTGTATATCGATATTGGCAGCCCCAAATTTTAAAACAAAACCTAATATTATAACCTTATCCTCTCTCTAATATCAACCTCCCGTCTCCTAATAGAAATCCCATAATCTCGCCTGATACTCTCGTCGCCCCTTATTCCGCGCTCGCAAAGCGCCGACGCTGGCCGGAAAAAACCACTGGAGGAGCACGATGGACGCCGACGAGCTACTCTGAAAGGTTGGATCTTCTCTCCCAAAGTCTTTTGCACTATTTTAGAGTCTGTTCTTGTTCTCTCTTCCGGGGTATTAGGGTTTAGGTTACGCCATGGAGATTGCTCTAACATTTGCTATGGAGATGGGAATGGAGATTTTTTTCTCCTTTATTGTTTGATTTCCTGGAGGTGGCGACCTAGTTTTTTTCCTCTATTCTCCTAGCTGCAGTGCACTCCATGTGTTTGTTCAAATTCTCCATTGACAAAGCCGAAAATTTGTTGATCTCTTTCTACATGATTTTATTATAAAAATTCAAATTGATTGTTATCAATTTATTTCAATTTTCACTATTATTTTACAACATCAGATAGAAGAACGCCAACACAACCTAACTCCCTGCTGATGCAGTCTCCTCTTCAAGAGGAAACACTTTTCTGCATTTCACTGAAGGTATAATTACAAACTTTAGATATAGGGACTATGCATGTACATTATGTGGTTTTTAAAAAAATTTCGCTTACTATTTAGATTTAAATGAGTTCCAATGGAGAAATGAAATTATTGACGTATGGAGAATGCTCAGAACAAACTTCAATCGATGTTGGCTCGCATTTCATTACAAATCGGTCATTTAGCAGCAAAGAGGAGATAATTTAATGGGCGAGAAAAATTGGTAAAGATTTGGGTTTTCTCATAATCATCACCAAGGCCGATAAAATTGACTAAAGGGAAAGACCTAGAGTTATGCTTGGTTGTGACCGTTCTGGGTTTGTAATCCAAGTTGGGAGATCTTATTAACCCCCCAATTACGCAAACGTTGGAGCCCAAAATGCCGGGAAAATCAAAGGGTCATCCTAAAGATAGTTGGAAAATTTCACGGATGACTACAAATCAACAAAGACAGATCCATCGCACTTTGAACATGTACTAATGCTTGAAGATAAAACCAAAAATCTCAACATAAAGAGGGCGGCAAGAAAGGTACGGAGAACTAGAGGAGGAAATTTTGTAGAAAATGTCAAAGAACAAATGCCTATATACATCTCTCCACATATTTTAGATGTCATTGATGTGATTGGTGATGGTCATTGCGGATACAAGGTCATTAGTTCTTCAGTTTACATGGATTATAATTGGCGTCAAGTCCGGCGTGATCTTTATAAAGAGATAGAACAACAAAAGGAGCTGTACACTGACATCTTTGGAATGGCTAGGAGAGGTGAATTGTTGAGCACACTAGACTGTCAAATTGTTCCAGCACCGGTGGAGAAGTGGATGTCTATGTCGGACATGGCTTTGGTAATTGCTTCTTGCTACAACGTGCAGCTTGTGCATGTCTCATGCAAGCAATCGTTTACTTTCCTTACACTATATTCAGCTCCTAATGAATCTCGAAGGATTATTTCCATTGGTTTTATAAATGGAAATCATTACATACAATTAAAGTTGAGTGAGGAATGCCCACTACCGTCGGTATTCCCTGTTTGGGCAAGATTTCATACGGTGGTTGCAGAACAATGAGACATACTGTATATTACGCATCTACAAGATTAGAATGGTATGCATAGTTATCTTTTTTTCTTACAATTTGTTGACAATACATTTGGTTGTAATAAAATATTTATATCATAGGTATAGATTACACACTTTTGGAGGTTGTTCAAACTATATTTATATCACAAGTGCAAGACATTGTAAGTTCTTTAGCATTTGATAAATTTAAAATCTCATTTTTAATAAAATATAATTTATAATATTTTTTTAATTCGATTATGCAGGTGCAATTTATATTGGGACGTGCCTGTTTGATCATCACGAAGACGTGAATTTTGACTATTTTGTGTTTTAAAAAACAATGGACTCTTGCTTTATATTTTGATCGATATGTTGTTGAAAAAACTATGAAGTTTATTTTATATTTTGTTTTGCTTAATCTATAAAGATTAATTGTTTTATATATAGAAAAATGGGCTGTCATTAGCCATTGGGCTGCCAATATCGATTTACTTGGCTGCCATTATAATTGGACTGCCAATATCGATATACGGGCTGCCAATATAAATGCTCATGAATAACGTGGTGATAGACGTCACTGATAGTGAATGTGTATTGTAATTGTGAGAGATGAATCTGGTTTGTCATAGGCATTCTATTATATTAATGAATATAGTTGACGATTGTGAAGAATAACTTTGACATAGAATTGATCCGTAATAGAGAGGTGTGGTCTCATGTAACTTTATGAGTAACGATCTTGGAGTTGTATTATTGAGTATAATTTGTAAGATGAGATATACCCCACATAGTTAAATACTATTATTGTGATATAATAGAATACACGAACTTGGGATCACAGGGTTAAGCCCGACATGGGATGAATCTATATAAGGGTATGAATGTTATGTAATTTTGGGATGTGATTGACGATGCTACCCTTGATACATTTGAGTGAGCGTGAGGATGTAAAAATTTGTGATAAGCGAAAAACGGGAAATCAGACGCAGCAGCACTCAACCTATCCGAGCCCTAGTAACCAAATGCAAACAGAAGAGCAAAAAACTTGTACTATTAAAGAAATCTTTACAAGGCAAGACATACATGGCGAGACATGATTGCCGATGTACCCGATGAGAGCAGAAAAAATACAAGGCAAAAAAACAAGCTGCGCGGACTCAAAGATTAACCGTCGGCTTTGCTGCAAACTGCTGCGGTGTCCACTGAACTTACTAAGTCGCCAAACCGCAACCAAGCCACACGGACAGCCCGTTATTCCAAAGCTGAAAAGAACTCTATCTGATGAACTGCAAGCCGCCTGACCGCGAGGTCTCCTAGCCGCCAGATCACGCAGATTGCTGCTGTCGAACTAAACAAGCCGCCAGACCGGACAGCTTATTGAACTGGGAAACAAGTTGCAAAAGAGAAGACCGCCTGATCGCGAACTGCGACCTGCAACTAACCGATGGTTGAAAACCGCAGAATTCGCACTGACCCTGACCGAAGTCAGAACCAAGTCTCTGGCTCCTTAGTGTAATTCGCACAACCTGCATAGCACAAATCGGTCAACCTCTTCAAACAGCACGGATAGAAAAACCTAACCGTAGCAACCTCCCGCGAGTTCACTTACTGTTCACTCGGTGTCTCTATGATGTGATAGGCGGATCCTTTTTATAGGCACAGAGAGGAGTGTGATCACCGCCCTAGTTGATAGGATAAGCGCCCTATCCCGCGACGAATGCCAAGTGTATCTGCATAGCTGCGGATACACAACCAGATCGCAGCGACTAGGATAGACAGCCAGACCGCCAAGGTGCACCACCATAGCCAGATACTACAGAAACCGAACAGTCCGCACTCTAGCGGACAGCGTCAGTCTGCACGCGCTTGCGGACATAATCTCCAGTCCGCATATCCCAAGCCTGCAGTCAAGGCACACAAAGCTATCTGCTGAACTCGGCGGACACAAAAATAGACCGCACGACCTCCTGATCTGATCCATCCTAGACTTGGTCCAAATCCAAACCAAGTCCACACCACCAGACATCCCTGATGCTAACACATCACCAGCGAATACAAGAAATGGTCTGCACAAAGCCGGCGAACTCTAGATCCAAATTTCTCAAACCGGCATCAGAGTAGATAACCATCAAATCCGCTCGGCTTCCTCAGGGAATAGATCGCCAGCCAAACCAAGCCAACCTGTCAGGAAGCCACCACCTATCCGCACAGGCCGCGCGAACAGACCGCCCAAGCCGCCCAGACCGCCCACTTTCACTTCAAAAATTTCAACACTCCCCCTTGAAATGAGAAGTAGAAACCAGCCCTAGCAATCTCCGTAGCCGAGTAAATGGCCCCTTCGACAGTGGCTTCGAGAAGATGTTCGTGATGTTGTCCTCACTCCCACATGTCCAACCATAAGAGACCCCTCCAACACCTTCTCCCGAATGAAATGATGATCAATCTCAATGTGATTGGTCCACGCGTGACAAACTGGAATATTAATCAGTTTCAGGGCACTCTCATTTTCACCGCATAGCAGAGTAAGACCACACACTTATTCATGGACGTCCTCTACTAGCCTCCTAAGCTGAATGGCTTCCCGAGCTGCCAAGGCCGAAGCCTTGTACTCTGCTTCTATAGTAGAGACGGACACTAAATCATGCTTCTTGCTGCACCATGAGATTCTCGTTGATCCACATGTGAAGACGTAACCGGATGTATACTTCCGGTCATCTGAATCTCCCTCATAATCAGCATCTGTATTACCGTGCAAGTTGAAGCATGTGTCTCTCCCATAAAGGAGACCCAGATCAGAAGTGAACTTCACGTACTTCAAAATGCTCCTTTCCGCCATCAGATGAGGCTTCCGAGGTTCCATCATATACTGACTTACACGTCCTACAACATATGCAATAGATGGCCTTGTAATCGTCAAATAGATAAGGCTCCCCACCAGAGCACGGAACACTAGAGGATCTAGAAGTATCCTCCCCTCATCTCGTCGAAGCTTGATGCCAACATCAAGAGGAGTAGATCTACTCTTCCCTTCTCCCATGTCGAACCACTGAACGATCTGATCCGCATAGCCCCTTTGGGAAACGAGTATGCCACTCTCTTTCATCTCCATCTCGAGTCCAAGGAAGTGGTGGAGTTCACCCAAGTCCTTCATCTCGAACTGAATGGCTAGCTCTGCCCTGAGCCTAGCCACCTCCTCCTCAGAGTTTCCCATGACGATCATGTCATCCACGTATAGCAGCACCAGACACGAAGCTCCCCTTCTTCTTGATGAATAGGCTCGAATTAGAATCTGAGGCAAAATAACCGCAGAATTGGAGGTATTCTGTGATCTTCCCATACCATGCCCGCGGAGCCTGCTTCAAACCATAAAGGGCCTTCCTGAGCTTGCAGACGTATCCTGGATGATCTTCAGACACGTATCCAGGTGGCTGAATCATGAAGATATCTTTATTAATTTCCCCGTAAAGAAAAGCATTCTTTACGTTCAGCTGTCACATCTTCCAGTATTGGCAAGCCGCCAAAGCCATCACCACCCGAACTGAAGTCGTCTTTGCCACAGGACTAAACGTCTCTTCATAGTCTTCTCTGTACTACTGAGAAAATCCTCGAGCTATAAGGCGACCCTTGTACCGCTCGATGCTCCCATCCACCTTCTTCTTCTGCTTATACACTCACTTGCATGTCACAGGAGTAATGCCATCAACCTTGGACACAAGATCTCAAATCTCATTCTTCCTGAGGGCATCCATCTCCTTATCCATGGCATTTTTCCACTTCTTAACTATAGTGGCATCTTCAAAGCTAGAAGGCTCTCGCTCGTATAGAGGGTCTGCGAAGAAACAAGATACCAAGCTCACTGTGTTTCCTTCGTAATAACGAGTCAGTGGTTTAATGGTCCTCTTTGATCTCTGAAGAGTCTGACCCTTGCTAACCACCTCCGATGCATCTTCTAAATCAGCTCCGTTCTCGAGTAAACCAAGAGCATCGCTCCCCCTGCTTCCCGAACTAGAAGCCTCTGCCCCGGATCTAGAAACACCTGGAGCTCTTGGTGACAGAGACAGCTCCACCAGAATATCCTTAGCAGCATCCTCCTGTCCGCCATCTGACCTTATCTCCTGCAGCTCTACAGAGGAGCCACCTCCATATGACGTCAGCACGTTGAAGACCACGTCTCTTAAAACCACAAACGTTTTTGCCACTGGATTCATACACTTCCATCCCTTCTTCCGCTCATCATAACCCAAAAAGACAAGCTTCCTTGTCTTTGCATCCAGTTTGTCCTGAGAGCATTTGGGATGTGTACGTAGTAGGTAGATCCAAACACCCGAAGGTGTCCAACTCCAGATTTCTCCTTAAAGATCATCTCATGAGGAGACTTCATTTTGATTGGACTCAGATGCATCTGATTGATGACATAAGTTGCACAGACCATCCCTTCCGCCCAGAAGGACCTTGGAATGTATTTGACATGAAGCCAACATTTGCAGGTCTCTATCAGATGCTGGATCTTCTGCTCTGCTGCTCCATTTTATTATGGAGTAAAAGCACAAGTGAGCTCCCTTTGAATGTCGTGTTTCCTGCAGAAGTTAGAGAACTTAGTTGAAACGAACTCACCTTCGTTGTCTGTTCTCAACTTCTTGACCCGCAGGCCAGTCGACCCTCCACTAGATCCATGAACTCCACAAACAAATGGAATGCGTACGACTTCTCATTCATAAAGTACAATCAAGTGTACCTTGTGTAGTCATCAATCAAGACCATCATGTATCTGCTGCCTCCATGGCTGGCTGTGACGGTCTGCCCCATCAGATAACCATGGATACACTCCAATGGTTCTTTACACCTGGTCTGCGACTTGTCAAACGGAAGGCGATAAGCATTTCCATATTGACATCCTGCACAGACATGATAGACACTGAAGGATGACAACCTAGGCAAGTCTTTCACATGCCTCTCCACTACCATAACTTTCATCTTGTCCATCCCAACATGTCTCAATCGCTCATGCCAGATAGCTGCACAATCGTTGGCCCTCATCTGATCAACATAAGAACTTGTTGATAGTACAAATAAGTCCCTAACCCTTCTCCCTACATGAGCAACGTCAGCCTTAACCGCTGACACGTTGTGGAGAAACATCACTTTTGTTGGGCCAAACAGAACGTGATATCTCTTTTCCACTATGTTGGTCACTGAGAAGAGGTTCTTCTTCATACTCGGTACGTGATATACACTCCTCAATGTGAGCAGACCATTATAGCTACCTAATGAAATGACACCCTCCTTCTCGAATGCATGAACAGTATCATCAACAGTAATGATAGCTTTGTTACCTGAGAACGTGTGCAGAGAGAACTTCGACTCATCCCCGGTAAGATGATGACCACACCCAGAGTCCACTATCCAGTCATCTTTGTAGTCAATGGTGGACAATGCACAGACACACGTTCCCGTCATAAACGCATTCCCCCATCCAGCTTCCTCAGCAATGGAACCAGGTTTCTCTTTATCAGCAACATACCCCGATTGCAGCTTAACCTTGCAGCCCTTCCTGAAGTGACCTGGCTGGTTGCACCTGTAGCACTTAAGCCAATCTTTTTTCTTCTTCCAATCACGCTTAGGATCATCACTCCTCTCTTACTGATAAGAAGTTGAAGGACCATCACCAACATCAGTCTTCTTCTCCCACCTCTTCCTCTTCCCTGAGAAGAGCGCCTCACTGTCTCCTTTAGAAACAGTGACTCCAGCCATCTGTCCTGCCAAGCTCTCCTGCGAAGCCAATGAGTTATGCAGCTCTAGCAAAGACGGCTGAGTGGCCCAGCCTTGAACAGAAGTGACAAAGGTCACATACTCCTTCTGCAAACCGCGGATTATTTGCCTTTTTAGCTTCGCCTCCGAAATAGGTTCATCAGGGTCCAATGATAAAATCTTAGTGCACAAGTTCTTCATCTTCAGGAAGAACATCGAGATGGGAAGATCTCCTTGAGTGTCCCTTGACAACTCATTTTCTAGAAATTGTAGTCGAGCTACATTCTTCCTATTGAACAACCCATCGAGGGAAGTCCAAATCTCCGCAGCAGACCGACATCCTATGATGTTGTTAAAGAGTTCTGGCGAGATAGCCTGCTTGAAAGTAAACTCTGCTTTCGCATTTGTCTTCCTCCAAGCTCTCACCACATCAGCACCCGCAATAGCAGTAACCTCTTGCATTTCGTCTCCGCAGACGACCTCCCAAAGGTCCTCACCCAAAAGATAGCTCTCCATACACAACTTCAAATTCTTGAAGTTAGTCGATGTAAGAAGCTCAATTCCGAGACTCCTTGCAAAACCACCTTCCATTGCAACAACCTTGGAAACTAAGACTCTCAGAAGCAATAAGGCAAACTGATGAATCACTGCTTAGCCTTTGATCCCTCGGATACCATGTAAAAATTTATGATAAGCAAAAAATGAGAAACTAGGAACACTCAACTTATCCGAGCCAAAGAAACGAAATGCAAATAGAAGATCAAGAATCTTGTACTATTAAAGAAATATTTACAAGGAAAGACATACATGGCGAGACATGATTGCCTATGTACTCGATGAGAGAAGAAAATGTACAAGGCAAAAAAAACAAGCCGCGCAGACTCAAAGATTAACCATCGACTCTGCTGCAAACTGCTACGGAGTCTGCTGAACTTGTTAAGTCACCAAACAGCAACCAAACCGCGCGGACTGCCCGTTATTCCAAAGCTGAAAAGAAATCTATCCGCTGAATTGCAAGCCGCTTGATCGCAAGGTCGCCTAGCCGCCAGATCACGCGGACTGCTGCTGCGGAACTAAACAAGCCGCCAGACCGGACAGCTTATTGAACTGGGAAACAAGTTGTAGAAGAGAAGACTGACTAGTCGCAAGCCGCGACATGTGCTAACCGCTGGTTGGAAACCGCAGAATCCGCACTGACCCTGACCGAAGTCAGAACCAAGTCCCTGGCTCCTCAGCGCTATCCTCACAACATAAACCGGTCAACCTCTTCAAACCGCGTGGATAGAAAAACCTAACCGCAGCAACCTCCCGCGAGTTAACTTACTGTTCACTCAGTGTCTCTATGATGTGATAGGGTGGTCCTATTTATAGGTGCGGAGAGGAGTGTGATCACTGCCCTAGTTGATAGGATAGCCTCCCTATCCCGCGGCGAATGACAAGTGAATTTGCATAGCCAAGGATACACAACCAGATCGCAGAGACTAGGATAGACAGCCAGACCGCCAAGGTGCACCACCAAAGCTGGATACTACGGAAACCGAACAGTCCGCACTCCAGCAGACAACATCAGTCCACACGCGCATGCGGACACAATCTCCAGTCCGTATATCCCGAGCCCGCATCCAAGGCACACAAAGCTATCTGCCTAACTCGGCGGACACAAGCCATCTGTCCTGCCAAGCTCTCCTGTGAAGCCAATAGGTTCTCCAGCTCCAGCAAAGACGGCTGAGTGGCCCAGCCTTGAACATAAGTGACAAAGGCCACATACTCCTTCCGCAAACCGCAGATTATGTGCTTTTTTAGCTTCGCCTACGAAATAGGCTCATCAGGATCCAACGCTGAAATCTTAGTGCACAAGTTCTTCATCTTCAAGAAGAACATCGAGATGGCAGATCTCCTTGAGTGGTCCTTGCAAACTCATTTTCCAGAAATTGTAGCCGAGCTTCATTCTTTCTATTGAACAACTCATCGAGGGAAGTCCAAATCTTCGCAGCAGACCAACATCCTATGATGTGGTCAAAGAGTTCTGACGCGATAGCCTAGTAGAGAGTGAACTCTGCTTTCGCATTTTTCTTCCTCCAAGCTCTCACCGCATTAGCACCCGCAGCAGTAGTAACCTCTTGTCTTTCGTCTCCGCAAACAACCTCCCAAAGGTCCTCGACCAAAAGATAACTCTCCATACACGACTTCCATTTCTTGAAGTTAGTCGATGTTAGAAGCTCAATTCCAAGATCTCTTGCAAAACCACCTACCATTGCAACAAACATGGAAACTAAGACTTTCAGAAGCAATAAGGGAAATTGGCGGTTGATCACTACTCAGCCTCTGATCCTGATACCATGTAAAAATTTGTGATAAGCAGAAAACGGGAAACCAGGCGCAGGAACACTCAACCTATCTGAGCCCAAATAATACAATGCAAATAGAAGAGCAAGAATCTTGTACTATTATAGAAATCTTTACAAGGCAAGGCATACATGGCGAGATATGATTGTCGATGTACTCGATGAGAGCAAAAAAATACAAGGCAAAAAAACAAGCCGCGCAGACTCAAAGCTTAATCACCGGCTCTGCTGCATATCGCTACGGAGTCCGCTGAACTTGCTAAGTCACCAAACCGCAACCAAGCCGCGCGGACTGCCCGTTATTCCAAAGCTTAAAAGAACTCTATCCGTTGAACTGCAAGCCGCCTGACCGCAAGGTCGCCTAGCCGCCAGATCACGCGGACTATTGTTGTTGAACTGAACAAGCCGCCAGATTGGATAGCTTATTGAATTGGGAAACAAGTTGCAGAAGAGAAGACCGCCTGGTCACAAGTCGTGACCTGCTGCAAATTGTTGGTTGCAAACCGCAGAATCCGCACTAACCCTGACCAAAGTTAGAACCAAGTCCCTGGCTCCTCAGCGCTATCCGAACAACCTGCACTACACAAACCAGTCAACCTCTTCAAACCGCACGGATAGAAAAACCTAACCGCATCAACCTCCCGTGAGTTCACTTACTGTTCACTCGGTGTCTCTATGATGTGACAGGGGGGTCCTATTTATAAGTGCGGAGAGGAGTGTGATCACCGCCCTAGTTGATAGGATAACCGCCCTATCCCGCGGCAAACTCCAAGTGAATTCGCATAGTTGCGGATACACAACTAGATCACAGCGACTAGGCTAGACAGCCAGACCGCCAAGGTGCACCACCAAAGTCGGATACTACGGAAACCGAACAGTCTGCACTCCATCGGACAACATCAGTCTACACGCGCTTGCGGATACAATCTCCAGTCTGCATGTCCTGAGCCCGCAGCCAAGGCACACAAATCTATCTGCCAAACTCGGCGGACACAAAAAACAGATCGTGCAGACCGTGTGACCTCCTAGGTCTGATCCATCCTGGACTTGGTCCAAATCCAAACCAATTCCACACCACCAGACATCTCTGGTGCAAACACAGCACCAGCGGATACAAGAAACAGTCCGCACAAAGCCGGCGAACTCCAGAGCCAGATTGCTCAAACCGGCATCAGATTAGATAAGCATCCTATCTGCACGGCTTCCTTAGAGAACAGACCGCTAGTTAAACCAAGACGACATGTAAGGCCGCCGCCACCTGTCTACACAGGTTGTGCAGACAGACCCCCCAGCAGCCCAGACCGCCCACTTTCACTTCAAAAATTTCAATAGAAGATTCATGCGTGAGAATGAAGGCTAGAAGACAAGTGGGTTGTGCAGGACCTTGTTGCGGTGTCACTTAAATGGCTTAATGAGATATAGGTATAACTTGTCGCACGCACAATATGTAACTCGATATGTAAATGGGGCATTTGGCATGACTTGTTATTTGCATGTTATGATTTGATTTGAGTATTGCGCTCTATGTTTCACCATGAGTGCAATAATTCATTATTTTTATTATGATTATTACAAACTCAAGATTCAATGTCTCTTATAGCACATCAACTTAAGAGTTGATGTCACCTGTGGCATACAGACTTAGGAGTGGTTGACTCATGTAACATATAGACTTAGAAGTGGATGTCTCATGTAGCATAAAGACTCAATTGTTGATTTCTCCTATAGCATAAAGACTCAAAAGTTGATGTTTCCTGGAGCGAAATGGACTCGGTAAATTGGAAGAAGTGCTTGGAAGGGGAAATCACTCATCCTTGTAGCTAGACGAGTTAGGTGTTGGTATTTGGGAAGTCTCCTATGTGTTGAATGTTTAAGAATTGGTGATACGGGAACCATATATCTTGTGATAGGTGATGCGGTGGATCTATGGGTGATACCTGATTGCATTCATGAATGCATTATAGGCACCCCTTTCTTATGTGTTGTAAGTTTATTGTTTTATATTATATATATTTGTGATGTGCTGATTTGCTGAGGTTTTTACCCCCCCCCCCCCCCCCCCCCGAGATCTGCTAGGATGCCCGAAAGAGGGGGATCATTATGTTGTTTAGGGATCATCTTCTAGGATACACATGTTTTCTGCTTACTTGTTTTTTAATGCAAGGCTTTGTATGGGAGCTTGCTTGGGCTATGCCGCTAAATACAAATAAAATCTAAAGCCTACAAATGTGAAGTAGTTTCAGACCTACATGCCTAGACTTTTGTGATATTTGATGTATAAATAATATGAATACTTGTGTAATGCGATGATGAAAAATAATTGTAATATTATTTGGAGATAATAATATTGTTGTCTTAACAATTATGGTCATTCTCTTTCTAAAATTTTTATCTTCCGTGTGTAAGTAGATACTATGATGTTTCGTGTTTTTTTTTCTGATTATCATTTCTTAATATTCTATTTATTGAAATCGTAGGTTGCGGGATCCAGTCTGACCTATATTATATGAGGAATATGAGCATAGTGTTACAATTTGATATCAGAGCGTAAATACGATAATCATAAAAGGAATGTTGGGAACGAGGGTTTTCGAGAATCCTAGAATGATTTTGAAGAGTTATAAGGAAATAGGTGTTGGTGTTACCATGGTGATGTGGAAGTAATCAAACATGTAGTCTCAATGTCAATGCAATATGAACCAACAGGGTCGCACATAAGAGAATTTGGAGAAATTAGAGGATTGGATTATGTTGGTCTTACTCATATGTGATGAGTGAAGGACTAAGCACTGTTATACGTTGAGTGCGTCGAGACCACACTGCTAGACGTTGAGTGCATCGAGACCACACTGTCAGGTGTTGAGTGCGTTAAGTCCACTCAGCCAAGCGTAGAGTGCGTCGAGACCACTCGACGCTTCATCGAGTAAAGTGTTGATTCGTCGAGTGCTGGCGTTGAGTGCGTTGAGACCACTCGACGCTTCGTCGAGTCAAGTGTTGATTCGTCGAGTGTTTGCGTTGAGTGCGTTGAGACTACTCAACGCTTCGTCGAGTCAAGTGTTGATTCGTCAAGATAACTTCTGTGTGTTACGGGTTTGCCGATAGCGACGACTTTCTGTTGTTTATTCCTTTGTGTATAAATAAAAGATGTCTTAGGGTATTACTACGCAAAAAAGTGCTAAGTGCCGGAAAGCGCGTGAATCAAATGCGACAGTAACCCGCTAGAAAAGGGCCGACGGAAATCGTTTTCGAAAGTCCTGATCTCATCGTCGTCGCTCAGCCCGTTTCCGGCACCCGTCGCCGCCGCCTCTTTTGGAGCAGATCTAGCAGTTTGTGAAGACGCAGAGTGTTTTCCTCCCACCTAGATCTTATGTGATAAGAGTCTAAGGGTTCTCCCGTTCGTGTGGATCACCTGTAGAGACGTGGAAACAATTCTGCACTCGAAACTCCAGCTGTTAGTGTTTGCCAATTTTCTTGGAGCATCTCGGTTGAGTTGTGACTCAATCCCGCAAAAGTAAATTTTATTCGCAGCCAACTTTACTTCTTGATCAATATTCATCGCAAGATTTATTTCTTTTGGGATTTTCTTATTTCCTTATTCCGCTGCGCACCAAGTGTTATGACGTATAAAAAAACCCAACAGTGGTATCAGAGGGAGGTTGAGCGATGATCATTGTTTCAGAAGTTGCTAAATCTATTGCGTGTAGATCTGAAAAATTAGAAGTGTTTTAAATGCCAAAATCTATTCTTGGAATCCCGCCAAGAACACATGTGATTTCGTTGTGATATCCTTGTTTCTCCTTAACAGTAACTGTCCCTCTTGTTGGTTTGTGAAACCAAGTGTGTTAGATTTTAAATCTCACATAGAGAGACGAGCTTGTCGACTGTGTAAGTGGAGTTAGTGTTGCTCATGTCCAATGCATGTAAATCTGAAGATTTAGAAGGGTTCTAGATGTTCATATTTAACTCAGTTCGTCAAGTGTTGATGATTTTTCTTTGTGCGCATCTGAGATGTATTTGGATTGTGAAAACTGTAAATGTTTCTTGTGGATATGCACATTGGTTAATTGGTAACCATGATTAAGTGTTAATCAATTATCTTAAAAGTCCATTATGCAATATTAAGTATTCGGATGCCTTCCGATGGATGACACTCTTCCTGCCTCGATCGATGAAGTGTGGGCTTACAAAATCATGGTGCATTAATCTATCTTGGTAAGGGTGCGAGCGGATAATTGTGATATCCCACTATCGATATCGGGTCAAACTTAACTGTGTAACCTCAAAGGTTGAGTGCCAAAAAGCATAGAGTTGGCATGCACCATATGATGGATGTGAATAAAGAGTTATTCACCAACCATACAAGAGTTGCATAATAATGCAATCGACAAGCATTGCCCACCTAAATAACTACATTTTTAGAGAAAAACCAAAGCTGACTCATGGTGTTGGTGAAATACGGATCTTCTCCACTAAGAGAGTAGCTCGCATAAACTCTCTGAATTGATATTGAGGGTTATCAATTTGATTAAAATAGTGGGAGTAATTTTAATTAAAGTCCTAATTGAAAAAAATAAAATGTATTTTGAAATGTAGTACTGAGTTTTTCTTTGCATTAATCCTTGTAGAATTTACATTATAAGTGGATCTCACTCCACCCTATCCATCAGATCTATCCTTGATAAGGAGATACTAAGCGAGACAAATTATTTGGACTGGTATAAGAACTTGAGAATTATTCTCAGGCAAGAGCGTAAGCTCTATGTCTTGGAAGAGGATTCCCCAGAATAGCCTATCGGGAATGTGTCCCAAGCTAATAAAGATGCTGATAAGAAGTATCAAGATGACTCCTTGGTTATTGAATGTCTTATGCTCGCAACCATGAAATCTGAGCTTCAAAAGCAACATGAGGAAATGGGTTGTAAGGAGATTGATGAACACCTTAAGAAAATATTTCAAGGGCAAGCTCGGCAAGAGAGGTTTGACATCACCAAGACATTGTTTCAATGTAAGATGGGAGCTCGAGACCTAGTAGAGACTCACATACTCAAGATGATTGGGTATATAGAGAAGCTTGAAAGACGAGGTTTTCCGCTAGGCCAAGAGTTGGCTACAGACCTGATCCTGCAATCGTTGCCAAACAGTTACGAGCAGTTTGTCTTAAATTATAATATGAATAAATTAAAAAGACACAGTCCGAGCTCCTAGGCATGTTGAGAATAGTCGAGATCACTACTAGAAAAATGACTTTTAGCCACGATTTTTTTTGCCACGGGGGAAAACCGTGGCTAATACTGCAGTATTAGCCACGGTTTCTATTTCGTGGCTAATAAGCTAGTATTAGCCACGGATGAATAATCCGTGGCAAATAACAAGACTTTTTGCCACGGTTTGCCTGTTTCGTGGCTAATAATCAAGTATTAGCCACGGAGGCCAAATCCGTGGCAAAAAGTCGGATTTTTTTTAGTCCTACACCGCCAACTAAAAGATCGATTTGGGGTTTATATTGCCCAATCTCAATTAATGTTTGAAATAAAATTGGCTCGCAAGCGGCGGCGGTCGGGCGGCGGCGGCGGTCGGGCGGCGGCGGCGGTCGGGCGGCGGCGGCGGTCGGGCGGCGGCGGCGGTCGGGCGGCGGCGGCCGGGCGGCGGCGGCGGCAGGGCGGCGGCGGCGGCAGGGCGGCGGCGGCGGCCTGGCGGCGGCGGCGACCGGGCGGTGGAGGCGGCCGGCCGAATTTTTTTCTGTTATGAAATAGCGTTTGTAACAAGCCCTTTAGCCACAGCAATTGAACCGTGGCAAATAAGGAAGTTTTAGCCACGACAATTAAACCGTGGCTAATAACTTATTTGCCATGGATTCAGCGTGGCTAATACTATTAGCCACGCTCATATTGCCCACGCCCATTTGTCGTGGGTAGGCCGTGGCTAAAAGGTATTAGCCACGGTTTTGGACTTTTAGCCACGGCAATCTGCCGTGGCTAAAAGTCTGTTTTCTAGTAGTGGATCAATATGAAGAAGGTCAAGCCAACTAGCCCCATACTGATGGTGTATAAGGGAAAGGGCAAGGCCAAGAGTTTCAAGAAGACTAAGGTGGACCTAAGTCATCTCTTGAGCCCAAGTCTTGGGCACTGAAGAAGAAAGGCTTGGCGAAGGAAGGAAAGTGGCAAGATAGGTCATTGGAGGAGGAATTGTTGCAAGACAGGTCATTGGAGGAGGAATTGTCCTTATATTGAGGGTCTGCAGAAAATGAAGAGAGGTATGACTTTCGCTTCAATTATTTATGTTATAAAAATAAACTTTTCTGCTCCTTTATCTTTGGTATTGGATATCAGATGTGCTTCTCACATTTGTATAAATGTGCAGGAACTGAGAAAGACAAGAATGTTGAGTAAAGGGGAGGTGGACCTATGTGTTGGCAATGGAGCATGAGTTGATGCTGTCGTCGTAGGCATTTACTGTCTTTCTTTGCACTGTGGGCTTGTAATAGAACTTGATAATTGTTATTATATTCCTTCCATAACTAGAAACATTATATCTATATCATGTCTTGACATGAAAGGATTTTCGTTTATAATTAAAAACAATTATTGTTCAATTTTTATGAATGATGTTTGTTATGGTGTAGCCCAAATTTTTAATGGTTTATATATTTTGAACTTAAATCATCAGATCTATAATATAGGCTATACTAACAGACTAAATCAAATAACTCAAATTTTACGTACCTATGCCATTGTCGTTTGGCCCATATCAATGAGAAACGCATATCAAAGCTTCATAAAGATGGACTACTTGACTAATTTGATTATGAATCATTTGAGAGATGTGAATCATATTTGTTAGGCAAGATGACTAAAGTCTCTTTCACTGGTTTCAATGAGAGGGCTGATGATCTCTTGGGTATAATACATAGTGATGTATGCGGATCCATGAGTTCTATGGCTAGAGGTGAGTACTTCTACTTTGTTACATTTACTGATGATTTCAGTAGATACGGATGTGTGTATCTTATAAAGTACAAATCTGAAACATTTGAAAAATTCAAAGAATTTAAGAATGAAGTAGAGAACTAGCTGGGTAAGAGGTTTAAAGCATTACGATTTGATCGAGGAAGAAAATACCTAAGTCATAAGTTTTGTAATCATCTGAAAGAGTGTGGTATTGTCTCACAGCTCACTCTACCCAAAACACAGCAGCATAATGATGTGTTTGAGCGGAGGAATCCTACTCTGTTAGACATGGTACAGTCGATGATGAGTCATGCAGATCTTCCTATTTTCTTTTGGGGTTTTGCTCAAGAGACTACTGCTTTTACACAAAATCGTGCTCCAACGAAAACGATTCTGAAGGCACCATATGAGATATGGACTGGGAAGCATCCTAATATGTCTTTCATTAAGATTTGGGGTTGTGAGGCATACGTGAGACGTCAAATGCCTAACAAGATGGAACCCAGTCAGATAAATATTATCTTGTGGGGTATCCTAAGGAAACTAAAGGGTATTATTTCTAACTACCATAAGAGGGCAAAGTGTTTGTCGCGAGGACTGATGTCTTTCTTGAGAAAGAGTTCTTAAGTAGAAAGAATGTCAGGATAGAACTTGAAGAACCACAAATAGTGAATGAATCAGAATAGGAACCTGAGCAAGGACTACAAGTTATTGTAGTTGGACAGCCTGCTCATGAAACACAAGTTTCACATAGATCTGGAAGACCAAGGTTTGATCTTGAGAGATATGGATTTCTCGTGTCTCAAATAGGTAACGTGCTGCTTATGGATCATGATGATGAGTCTGCAACCTACCAAGAGGCTATGAGTGGGCCGAACGGTCATGAAATATGAAATGAACTTCATGTATGCAAACTAATTTTTGACCTTGATGGAACCACCTAAAGGGGTACGACCCATAGGGTGCAAGTGGGTCTTCAAGAAGAAGACCAACATGGATGGGAATGTACAGACATTCAAAGGGTGATTAGTGGCTAAAGGTTTCAAGCAAATTCATGGTGTTGACCATGATGAGACCTTTTCCTCTATTGCTATGGTTAAGTCCATCAAAATTCTGTTTTTTATTGATGCGTATTATGATTACGAGATTTGGAAGATGGATGTCAAAATGACTTTCCTAAATAGAAACCTCCTTGAGGAAGTGTATATGACATAATCCAAGAGTTTTGTATCTTCAAGTGAAGCCAATAAAATATGGAAGTTGCAGAGATCTATTTATGAATTAAAATAGGCTTCTCAAAGTTAGAATCTTCATTTTGATGAAGAGATCAAAGAGTTTGGTTTATCAAAAATGAGGATGAACCATGTGTTTACAAGAGGATTAGTGAGAGAATTTGTGTCTTCCTGATATTGTATATAGATGACATACTGCTGATCGAGAATGACAAATTAACCCTATAACTTGTTAAGAACAACCTAGGGAACTGCTTTTCTATGAAAGACTTGGGCAAAATGACTTATATACTTGGTATTAAGATCTATAAAGATAAATCGAAGAAGTTGTTGGGTTTGACCTTAAGTACATATATTGAGATGGTGTTGAAACAATTCAACATGCTTGAGTCCAAGAAAGGATTCTTACTCATGTCTCATGGTGTGAGTCTCCTTGTGAAGATAAGGACCGCATTAAGTTGATTCCATATACTTCGGCAATTGGATCAATCATGTATGCAATGATATGTACTCGACCCGATGTCTCTTATGCTTTGAGCATGACTAACAGGTATCACTCTGATCCCGGTGATAGTCATGGGATAGCCGACAAGAATATCCTAAATTACTTGAGAAGGACTAAGGATACGTTCTTGGTATTTGGCGGAGAGAAAGAGCTCGTTGTAAAGGGTTACACAGATGCTAGCTTCCAAACTGATAGGGACAACTCAAAGTCTAAGTCAGGGTTTGTATTTTGCCTAAATTGAGGAGTTGTTAGCTGGAAGAGTTCCAAGTAGGAGATAGTTGTTAATTCTACAATTGTAGTCGAGTATATCGCTACTGCAAATGCGGCGAAGGAGACTGTATGGATTAGGAAATTTATCGGCGAGTTAAATGTAGTTCCTAGCATTGTTGGTCTCGTAGTTCTCTATTATGACAACAACGGTGCAATTGCACTTGCTTCTGAACCAAGATCTCATCAGTGATCCAGGAATATATTTTGGCGGTTCCATTTTATTCGTGAGATTGTCGATCGAGGAGATCTGAACATTTGGAGTGTGCTGATTAAAGAAAATATTGCGGATCCACTAACAAAGCCTCTCGCACAAAGAAAACATGATGGTCATGTTAGATTAATTAGTATTAGATACCTGAATGATCAACTCTAGTAGGGGTCTTGTGGGTTGTATGTTTGTCGGTTGTAATAATTCATTTGATGAATAGAGTACTATACATTTCAATTTTAATTTATGCCAAGTTCTTTTATTGTATAAATTTATTTCTATTGTGATAAATTAATATAACATAATAAATGCCCTTAGAATTTTTGCTTCCATAGGAGTCAAGAGGTGACTTGAATGTGACAGCATATGCTCTTAGAAACTTCATTCTTAAATGGTCCCTAGTCGGCGTGTCATCTTAGAAGCTAAGGGGAATGATGATACATTAAGACTAGCATAAGCGTTGCTGATGACCGGTTCTCACAGGTCATGATATTGTGATATCAAGTCATCACATGAGTACTTGTTAGATACTATGATGTTTCGTGTTTTTTTTTTCTGATTATCATTTCTTAATATTCTATTTATTGAAATAGTAGGTTGTGGGATCCAGTCTGACCTATACTATATGAGGAATATGATCATAGTGTTACAATTTGGTATCAGAGCATAAATACGATAATCAAAAAAGGAATGTTGGGAACGAGGGTTTTCGAGAATCCTAGAATGATTTTGAAGAGTTATAAGGAAATAGGTGTTGGTGTTACCATGGTGATGTGGAAGAAATCAAACATGTAGTCTAAATGTCAATGCAATATGAACCAACAGGGTCGCACATAAGAGCGTTTGGAGAAATTAGAGGATTGGATTATGTTGGTCTTACTCATATGTGATGAGTGAAGGACTAAGCACTGCTATACGTTGAGTGCGTCAAGACCACACTGCTAGACGTTGAGTGCGTCGAGACCACACTGTCAGGTGTTGAGTGCGTTAAGTCCACTCAGCCAAGCGTAGAGTGCGTCGAGACCACTCGACGCTTCGTCGAGTCAAGTGTTGATTCGTCGAGTGCTGGCGTTGAGTGCGTTGAGACCACTCGACGCTTCGTCGAGTCAAGTGTTAATTCGTCGAGTGTTGGTGTTGAGTGCGTTGAGACTACTCAACGCTTCGTCGAGACAAGTGTTGATTCGTAAGGATAACTTCCGTGTGTTACGGGTTTGCCGATAGCGACGACTTTCTGCTGTTTATTCCTTATTGTATAAATAAAAGATGTCTTAGGGTATTACTACGCAAAAAAGTGCTAAGTTCCGGAAAGCGCGTGAATCGAATGCGACAGTAACGCGCTAGAAAAGGGCCGACGGAAATCGTTTCCGAAAGTCCTGATCTCGTCGTCGTCGCTCAGCCCGTTTCCGGCACCCGTCGTCGCCGCCTCTTCTGGAGAAGATCTAGCAGTTTGTGAAGACGCAGAGTGTTTTCCTCCCACCTAGATCTTATGTGACAAGAGTCTAAGGGTTCTCCCATTCGTGTGGATCACCTGTAGAGACATGGAAACAATTCTGCGCTCGAAACTCCAGCCGTTAGTGTTTGCCGATTTTCTTGGAGCATCTCGGTTGAGTTGTGACTCAATCCCGCTAAGGTAAATTTTATTTGCAGCAACTTTACTTCTTGATCAATATTCATCGCAAGATTTATTTCTGTTGGGGTCTTCTCGTTTCCTTATTCCGCTGCGCACCAAGTGTCGTGACGTATAGAAAAACCCAACAGTGGTATCAGAGGGAGGTTGAGCGATGATCATTGTTTCAGAAGTTGCTAAATCTATTGTGTGTAGATCTGAAAAATTAGAAGTGTTTTAAATGCCCAAATCTATTCTTGGAATCCCGCCAAGAACACATGTGATTTCGTTGTGATATCCTTATTTCTCCTTAACAGTAATTGTCCCTCTTGTTGGTTTGTGAAACCAAGTGTGTTAGATTTTAAATCTCACATAGAGAGATGAGCTTGTCGACTGTGTAAGTGGAGTTAGTGTTGCTCATGTCCAATGCATGTAAATCTGAATATTTAGAAGGGTTTTAGATGTTCATATTTAACTCAATTCGTCAAGTGTTGATGATTTTTCTTTGTGCGCATCTGAGATGTATTCTGATTGTGAATACTGTAAATTTTTCTTGTGGATATGCACATTGATTAATTGGTAACCATGATTAAGTGTTAATCAATTATCTTAAAAGTCCCTTATGCAATATTAAGTATTTGGATGCCTTCCGATGGATGACACTCTTCCTGCCTCGATCGATGAAGTGTTGGCTTACAAAATCAAAGTGCATTAATCTATCTTGGTAAGGGTGCGAGCGGATAATTGTGATATCCCACTATCGATATCGAGTCAAACTTAACTGTGTAACCTCAAAGGTTGAGTGCCCAAAAGCATAGAGTTGGCATGCACCATATGATGGATATGAATAAAGAGTTATTCACCAACTATACAAGAGTTGCATAATAATGCAATCGACAAGCATTTCCCACCTAAATAACTACATTTTTAGAGAAAAACAAAAGCTTACTCATGGTGTTGGTGAAATACAGATCTTCTCCACTAAGAGAGTAGCTCGCAGAAACTTTCTGAATTGATATTGAGGGTTATCAATTTGATTAAAATAGTGGGAGTAATTTTAATTAAAGTCCTAATTGAAATAAATAAAATGTATTTTGAAATGTAGTACTGAGTTTTTCTTTGCATTAATACTTGTAGAATTTCCATTATAAGTGGATCTCACTCCACCCTATCCATCAGATCTATCCTTGATAAGGAGAAACTTAGCGAGACAAATTATTTGTACTGGTATAAGAACATGAGAATTGTTCTCAGGCAAGAGCGTAAGCTCTATGTCTTGGAAGAGGATTCCCCAAAATAGCCTATCGGGAATGTGTCCCAAGCTAATAAAGATGCTGATAAGAAGTATCAAGATGACTCCTTGGTAATGTCTTATGCTCGCAACCATGAAATCTGAGCTTCAAAAGCAACATGAGAACATGGGTTGTAAGGAGATTGACGAACACCTTAAGAAAATATTTCAAGGGCAAGCTCGGCAAGAGAGGTTTGACATCACCAAGACATTGTTTCAATGTAAGATGGGAGCTCGAGACCTAGTAGAGACTCACAAACTCAAGATGATTGGGTATATAGAGAAGCTTGAAAGACAAGGTTTTCCTCTAGGCCAAGAGTTGGCTACAGACCTGATCCTACAATCGTTGCTAGACAGTTACGAGCAGTTTGTCTTAAATTATAATATGAATAAAATTGACAAGACACCGTCCGAGCTCCTAGGCATGTTGAGAATAGTCGAGATCAATATGAAGAAGGTCAAGCCTGCTAGCCCCATACTGATGATGTATAAGGGAAAGGGCAAGGCCAAGAGTTTCAAGAAGACTAAGGTGGACCTAAGTAATCTCTTGAGCCCAAGTCTTGGGCACTGAAGAAGAAAGGCTTGACGAAGGAAGGAAAGTGGCAAGACAGGTCATTGGAGGAGGAATTGTGGCAAGACAGTTCATTGGAGGAGGAATTGTCCTTATATTGAGGGTCTGCAGAAAATGAAGAGAGGTATGACTTTCGCTTCAATTATTTATGTTATAGAAATAAACTTTTTTGTTCATTCATCTTGGGTATTGGATACCAGATGTGCTTCTCACATTTGTATAAATGTGCAGGAACTGAGAAAGAGAAGAATGTTGAGTAAAGGGGAGGTGGACCTACGTGTTGGCAATGGAGCATGAGTTGATGCTGTCGTCGTAGGCATTTACTGTCTTTCTTTGAACAGTGGGCTTGTAATAGAACTTGATAATTGTTATTATATTCCTTCCATAACTAGAAACATTATATCCATATCATGTCTTGACATGAAAGGATTTTCGTTTATAATTAAAAACAATTGTTGTTCAATTTTTATGAATGATGTTTGTTATGGTGTAGCCCAAATTTTTAATGGTTTATATATTTTGAACTTAAATCATCAGATCTATAATATAGACTATACTAACAGACTAAATTAAATAACTCAAATCTTACATACCTTTGACATTGTCGTTTGGGCCATATAAATGAGAAACGCATATCCAAGCTTCATAAAGATGGACTACTGGACTCATTTGATTATGAATCATTTGAGAGATGTGAATCATGTTTGTTATGCAGGATGACTAAAGTCTCTTTCACTGGTTTCAATGAGAGGGATGATGATCTCTTGGGTATAATACATAGTGATGTATGCGGATCCATGAGTTCTATTGCTAGAGGTGAGTACTTCTACTTTGTTATATTTACTGATGATTTCAGTAGATAAGGATGTGTGTATCTTATAAAGTGCAAATCTGAAACCTTTGACAAATTCAAAGAATTTAAGAATGAAGTAGAGAACTAGCTGGGTAAGAGGTTTAAAGAATTACGATCTGATCGAGGTAGCAAATACCTAAGTCATAAGTTTTGTAATCATCTGAAAGAATGTGGTATTGTCTCACAGCTCACTCTACCCAAAACGCCGCAGCATAATGATGTGTTTGAGCAGAGGAATCCTACTCTGTTAGACATGGTACATTCGATGATGAGTCATGCAGATCTTCCTATTTTCTTTTGGGGTTTTGCTAAAGAGACTACTGCTTTTACATCAAATCGTACTCCAACGAAAATGGTTCTGAAGGCACCATATGAGATATGGACTGGGAAGCATCCTAGTATGTCTTTCATTAAGATTTGGGGTTGTGAGGCATACGTGAGACGTCAAATGCCTAAAAAGATGGAACTCAGTCAGATAAATATTATCTTGTGGGGTATCCTAAGGAAATTAAAGGGTATTATTTCTAACTACCATCAGAGGGCAATGTGTTTGTCGCGAGGACTGATGTCTTTCTTGAGAAAGAGTTCTTAAGTAGAAAGAATGCAAGGATAGAACTTGAAGAACCACAAACAGTGAATGAATCGGAATAGGAACCTGATCAAGGACTACAAGTTATTGTAGTTGGACAGCCTGCTCATAAAACACAAGTTCCACATAGATCTGGTAGACCAAGGTTTGATCCTGAGAGATATGGATTTCTCGTGTCTCAAATAGGTAACGTGCTGCTTATGGATCATGATGATGAGCCTGCAACCTACCAAGAGGCTATGAGTGGACAAGACGGCCATGAAATATGAAATGAACTTCATGTATACAAACCTAGTTTGGACCTTGGTGGAACCACCTAAAGGGGTACGACCCATAGGGTGCAAGTGGGTCTTCAAGAAGAAGACCAACATGGATGGGAATGTACAGACATTCAAAGGGTGATTAGTGGCTAAATATTTCAAGCAAATTCATGGTGTTGACCATGATGAGACCTTTTCCCCTATTGCTATGGTTAAGTCCATCAGAATTCTGTTTGTTATTGATGTGTATTATGATTACGAGATTTGGCAGATGGATGTCAAAATTACTTTCCTAAATGGAAACCTCCTTGAGGAAGTGTATATGACATAATCCAAGAGTTTTTTTATCTCCAGGTGAAGCCAATAAAATATGGAAGTTGCAGAGATCTATTTATGAATTAAAATAGGCTTCTCAAAGTTAGAATCTTCATTTTGATGAAAAGATCAAAGAGTTTGGTTTATCAAAAATGAGGACGAACCATGTGTTTACAAGAGGATTAGTGAGAGAATTGGTGTCTTCCTGATATTATATATAGATGACATACTGCTGATCGAGAATAACAAATTAACCCTATAACTTGTTAAGAACAACCAACGGAACTGCTTTTCTATGAAAGACTTAGGCAAAATGACTTATATACTTGGTATTAAGATCTATAAAGATAGATCGAAGAAGTTGTTGGGTTTGACCTTAAGTACATATATTGAGATGGTGTTGAAACAATTCAACATGCTTGAGTCCAAGAAAGGATTCTTACCCATGTCTCATGGTGTGAGTCTCCTTGTGAAGATAAGGACCGCATTAAGTTGATTCCATATACTTCGGCAATTGGATCAATCATGTATGCAATGATATGTACTCGACCCGATGTCTCTTATGCTTTGAGCATGACTAACAGGTATCACTCTGATACCGGTGATAGTCACGGGATAGCCGTCAAGAATATCCTAAATTACTTGAGAAGGACTAAGGATACATTCTTGGTATTTTGTGGAGAGAAAGAGCTCATTGTAAAGGGTTACACAGATGCTAGCTTCCAAATTGATAGGGACAACTCAAAGTCTTAGTCAGGGTTTGTATTTTGCCTAAATTGAGGAGTTGTTAGCTGGAAGAGTTCCAAGTAGGAGATAGTTGTTAATTCTACAATTGTGGTCGAGTATATCGCTACTGTAAATGCGGCGAAGGAGACTGTATGGATTAGGAAATTTATCGGCGAGTTAAATGTAGTTCCTAGCATTTTTGTCTCGTAGTTCTCTATTATGACAACAACGGTGCAATTGCACTTGCTTCTGAACCAAGATCTCATCAGTGATCAAGGAATATATTTTGGCGGTTCCATTTTATTCGTGAGATTGTCGATCGAGGAGATTTTAACATTTGGAGTGTGCTGATTGAAGAAAATATTTCGGATTCACTAACAAAGCCTCTCACACAAAGAAAACATGATGGTCATGTTAGATTAATGAGTATTAGATACCTGAATGATCAAATCTAGTAGGAGTCTTGTGGGTTGTATGTTTGTCGGTTGTAATAATTCATTTGATGAATAGAGTACTATACATTTCAATTTTAATTTATGCCTAGTTCTTTTATTGTGTAAATTTATTTCTATTGTGATAAATTAATATAACGTAATAAATGCCCTTAGAATGTTTGCTTCCATAGGAGTCAAGAGGTGACTTGAATGTGAGAGCATATGTTCTTAGAAACTTCATTCTTAAATGGTCCCTAATCGGCGTGTCATCTAAGAAGCTAAGGGCAATGATGATACATTAAGGCGACCGGTTCTAACAGGTCATGATATTGTGATATCAAGTCATCACATGAGTACTTGTTAGTAAACAAGTTGTACTTGACAGACCCAACATGAGAATACTTTGTGGATTATTATATGAACGTGTCACAAGTATGGCTCAAGTGGCAATGATGTTTGTTGTAACACCTCCGTCCGTCACATGAAATATAATAGAGGGTCCGGCCAGAGCCCCACGCCATATTCCGCAGACAGTCGGCGACATTACTTATTAATATCAAAAACCAGTACCTGCATCCTAACTCAGAGCATTCTAGCGAAAGCTTTAGGGGTTATTATTGAACTCATCACACATGAATGTCCACTATATATAAACAACCACATTTATATATCACAGGTATGTATACAGAAATACACAAAAGAGTTTGGCCTTAAGGCCTTACACTTATACTTCATAGATGTGGATTACATACATCGGCACACAGGCCGGCCACACTTGAAAACAGTAAAACTTTTCCACTCGGCCTTTGAGGACCAGCATAGCAGCAAGGGCTTCAGCCCGCTATTTCCCACTCGGTCCAGTACATGCACAGCATAGCCCACCAAAACGTGGCAAACAAAGCAATGGTCAGCTTTAGCTGACCAATTTTATAACGACCTCACCCCTTACTCGGGGCGGTGATTATCCATCCCTGCAAGCAATGCAATATCAACAGATATATCAAAAGAAAGTACACGACCAAACATTTCAATATATCACAAACGTCAGTCGCACGACCCGACGCTCCGTGCACTCAGGGCACATTATCGGTGTACAAGAAAATCAGGGTCCCACCACCAACATTGAGCATTCATGCTCGATGGCCCACGACCGGAGACTTTAGTCTTGATGGCGTACAACCCAAGACTCTCATTATGTGATCCTAACGAACGTCAATATCGCAGGAACTCAAGTTAGACAACCATAACGCGGAGACAGTTCAACCTTTACCCGTTGCTCAAATCTCCAATTCAATGTCTAGACTGACGCAGGTCAGCTTCCCCTTATCCGTTCAGCATGATGGCCTTTAAGAGCTCGCAGCTCCCAATAGCCACACTATCCTCCAAGCACTGGCTTCACAATCAAACATCACATAATCACAAGAAGTTACTAGAACAGTAGTCCAGTAAGCAAACCTGCAGTGCCAGAAACACTAGTCTTTCACAACATACAACAAAATACCTCACCAAGAGCAATCGCCATCAGCGATACTCACTATCGCCCAGCAATATTGAGCAGTTCTCAAAATAGTGGAATTTCTTGGGTATTTTCCTGGAGTACAACTCATAGTACTTCTTATTACTCCACTGCACAAGCGAAACCCGTAGACCCCGTAACCTACTCGTTTTATACGCGGAGTCTTCTCCGGTTCGCAAAATAAAGCATCACCAATCCAAACCAACCTATCCGGATGGGATTCACACAACATGCATATTTCGTACTACACATTTCTAGATCTATATGCAAATTAAATGGGGATCATACAGAACAACCCAAAGGAATCCACCCTTTTTCCACCTTTTTGGTGAGGGGTTCCAAGAAGGTATGTGTATTGAGTACTTCACTTGTCCAGGAGAAAATCGTTACCCTTGTAGTTCTCTTTGGATCCATGGTGAAGCTTTTCTATGCGGATGGAAAGGAGCATATCGCTTTCCTCTTCACGGATCTAGTATCGGATATTGATTTCAATCACAAGATCTTCGTCTCCAAGCTATTCAAGCTTCAGCCCTTAGCTCCCGCACCGACTCAGCTTTCTTCCTTAGCTTTCCTTTCTCAAGGAGAGGATGAAATGAAGAGAGAGTAAGAAGGAAATAATAATCTCCTCAATCCACACCCCTCTACTTAAGTGACCTCGGGTTTAACCCCAGTCACACGATTAATCCATCAAAACAAAGCAAAGGCCAAGATTTGAATTGACTAGTCAACTTTGGTGTTATCGCCTGGTTACAACGGTTGTCGCCACCTGGCAACATCGACTTAACCGCTTTTACCACTTTTACCCAGGTTAACCACCACTTATTGGCCGCTCTTTGGGCAAACCGACACGTGTCTCACGCAACGTAGCATTATCGTCCGGCAACATCCACTATCGCCATACGAAGATATCCTTCAATGATTCATCGAGTGTGTCGAGTGCGTCGAGTGTGTCGAGTGCGTCGAGTGCATCGAGTGCGTCGAGTGCTGACTGAACGCTTTAATGCTATCGCCACCAGGCGATACCCACTGTCTCCAGGCGATACCCACTGTCTCCCGGCGATAGTGACAGAAGTTCTGCTGTCAATTTTGGGGTGTTACAACCTCCCCTCCTTACAGAAATTTTGTCCTGAAATTTACACAAAGCTATAAGAAAGACAGCAACAAATATGTTACAACATATATACAAACAACTCAGGAAATTCAGCACGCATGGTTTGATCCCGCTCCCTTGTTAGCTTCACACGCCCACAGTTGTCCCACCGGACCTTGACAATCCCAATTGTCTTGTTTCGCAGCTCTTGCAATTAAACATTCAGTTCTGCCATCTCCTTTAGCGCAACACGGTACGACGAATGGGCCACATGTTTCGCACCTAACACCAACTCGATAGCGAAGTCTATTTCCCATTGGGGAGGTAACCCCAAAAGATCCTTCAGAAACACATCTGCATACTCTGATACAATCGGAACGTCACTCAAACTGGTCTTCAACTCAACAGCCTCTAAAAGCATGAAGAATAACATCGCGCCCTTCCGAACAGCCTTGACTACTTGGAGAGCAGAGATCAATATATTGCTCGATCCTCGCATACCAGCGAATTTAGTCTCTAGCTCGGTATTCTGCTCTAGTGTGACTTCCTTTGAGTTGCAATCAATACAGGCATGCTGCTTCAAAAGCCAATCCATACCAAAGATTACATTGAACTCAGATATCGGCAGCAAAGATGCTTCTAACACGAAATCCCGACTTCTTATCCGTACCTCCACAAAGCAAGACCTATCCGCACACATCAAGCATCCTTAGGTAGCAACACCTTTACACTATATGTCGTTGAACGTGAAAGTGATGATAGGTACAACTCTAGAGGGGGGGGGTGAATAGAGTATTCAAAAATTAGGACACCCTACTCAACTCCCTTAGAGTTAATTTGCGAAATTAGTTTATAGATATTGATAACCCTAGAGCCTAACACAAAGTGTAGTGCACAAGAGAGAGCTAACTGTAATTACAGTTAAGCTTGGGATCCTATCACAGCAACTAGCAATCCTAGTTATTTCTACTCACAGCCACAGTGCAATAAATTAAATAAACAGCACAGACGACACAAGAAATTTTATAGTGGTTCCCTCTAAATAGGCACGTCCACTCTTCTACCACCATGGTAGGAATCCACTACAGGTTTTTGTTCAGGTGCCTAGCTACCAACTGATCTGCTTCAGGTAGATCAAGTAGACCCTTTGAGCTTTTGATCAGGAGCTCAAAATCCAACATAGGTTTTTGATCAGGTGCCCTGCCACCAAGGGTTCATATTTGAAGGGAGTAATAACCCTTTGTACAGGAGGTTGAGAGAGTTAAGGCTTCTTCTCTATTGTTAAACATTTTAGAGAAGCTAGTGGATTGCACAGAGCTAGATAGCTCTAAAGAATCAAGGCTCCCCCTGGCTTAGAGAATATCCAGGAAGGAGTCTTGCTTCAGGGTGCAGGAACTCTTCTGAACTAAGACAAATAACTGTCTTGAGGTTCTGAAGGAGAAGCTTGAAGAAGACTCTTGATTTGGAAAAGGTGTTCTTCTTCAGACAGCTTCCTTTCTTCTTCTTCTTCTTCTAAAGGCCTCTGAGTGAAAGTCTTCCTGTAAGCAGGATGAACTCAGGATGAAGAAGAATGCTGAAGAGATTTGCTCTTCTCAGTTGAATGTGAATTTCTGAGAGCTGTAGAACTTTCTTGTATATTTTCTTGTATCTGTGGTATTGTATATCTCTTACTTCTTTCAAAAGAAGCTCTTTATATATGAGCCTTTGCAACGGCTCTAATTTAAGTTTGAATCTTTGTCTTCTTTTGGAATCAGCAATCTGGGCTGCAAAAAGCATAAAGCAAGAACAAATCCTGCAGACAGACATACTATAAGGGGATAAAGCTTTCTAAGAAGCTGCATATCCAATCAGATAAGAAGGGTGCAAGAAAAAGTCACATCAGAAAGAACTCTTTACGGCCAGAGAAGACTTTCTGAGTCTAACAACTATAAAGGACAGCCTGACAGATAAAGCAGAAAATATATTTCAACTAATAAGACAAAACACTTTGTCAGAAAAAGATTGGCTCATGCATAAGAAATGGAGCAGAGATTGCCTGGAAATAATAACATAAATTAACTGAAATAATATGCCAAATAAATATGAAATAAATCATAGAATAGAAGAGGACAAAATTACTAAAGACATACAGCAGAACGTCGAACGACCCTCGGAGATCGTCGACCGAAGCACATAGATCGTCGACCTATCAAACAGATAGTCGAACGATACAGATAGTCGAACTATCAAAGCAGATAGTCGAGCTACCACAGCAGATAGTCGACCTATCAGAACAGATAGTCGAGCTATCAGATAGTCGAGCTATCAGATAGTCGACCTATCAAGACAAATAGTCGAACTATCAAGCTAAACAGATAGTCGACCTATCAAACAGATAGTCGAACTATCAAACTAAACAGATAGTCGACCTATCAAACAGATAGTCGAACTATCAAACAGATAGTCGAACTATCAAACAAAACAGATAGTCGACCTATCAAACAGATAGTCGAACTATCAAACAAAACAGATAGTCGACCTATCAAACAGATAGTCGAACTATCAGATAGTTGAACTATCCAAGCAGATAGTTGAACTATCAAGAAATCTGTCTGGTCAGAAAAAGGCGAGCGGGGTTCAACGATCGACGAGGCAGATTTCAAAGAATGTCGAGCTACCAAGAGTTGAACTAACTCAGAGATAGACGATCTGCTGACAGACAAACGTCAAGCAACTGATAGACGATCGTCGACCAGTCAATAGACGATAGTCGAGCGGCGTTCGACCATAGTCGAACAGAAAACAACTTAACCAAATTTTCATTTGGAAAAGTGACAACTCTAAAACTAGAGCAAACAAACTAAACAACTAACCTTTGACCAAAGATAAAACTTGGTTCAAGAGACTAAAAAAGAAGACTGAACTCAAATCCAAACTAGGGTACCAATAGAACGAGTAGGCACTCCAATCCGCAAGACGAAGGCCTCAGATAGGAACGAATGAGAAGCACCTGTATAGAACAGTGCTCTCGCCGGACAGTCCCGAATATGGACCAAGCCTAGAACACTCAAGTTACACACATGCAAATCACAAGATATACAGTACATAAAGCATCAATATATATTATGCATACCTGTGACCGCATCGGCCTGTTTGATGGCCTCTTATTGTCCAAGGTTGTACACCCTTGGTTGGGCTGGAGCATACTGGGATGTAGTGGACTCCACCACTGTTTTCCCCTTTTCAGCATACAACGCTCCTGCCTTCTTGTCAACCTTTGGCGAACCAACCCAGCATTCACGGGCAAAAGGCCATGGCTTGCCACACGTATAACATGTACGAGGCCCTTACCCAGAAGTTGCTCCAGACGGAACTGTAGAAGGAGCCTGTCCAGAAAACTTGGACCTCTTACCCCATCTCTTGCGGTAGCCCGACTTTTCAGGATGCGGCGCTTTGAACTCCGGCTTTGTCACCGCCAAGTCCCTCTTGTCATGTAACCTCTTCTATCCTTAAACTTCATTGGCTTCCGGCCACCACCCCAACACTCTCGGGAAAGATGTCCTTTCTTGAAACATATATAACACGTAAGAGTGGATCGTCCCGACGCTGCTCTAAACGTCAGAGAAGGATCCGCATCAGTAGTTTTTGACTTCTTCCATCGTTGATATCCCGACTTGGAGAAACTAGGTATCTGGATTACTGGAGTCTGGTGGACTTTGGCCAAGTCCATCTCCAACGAGCTAGCTGACTGCACTAATGTCTGGAATCCCATTAACTTTGGACCAAACAACAAAAGTCGTATTTCCTGACGTAGACCATCATAAAACTTGTTGATCTTCGTCTCCTCAGTTTCAAACTGAAACTCTACTTGTTGTATTAACACAACAAATACATGAAAGTACTCATCGATTGTGTGCGGTCCTTGCATCAAACACATATTCAACGACTGAGTCGATGCTCTTCTGTTGGAAATCTCCTCAAATAGACCAACCGGCATTGCCGCCACCCGAGGGACAAGGGGATGTAATGGCCATTCAGGTTGGGCCTTGATCATTGTGAAGACCACATCGACTATCCACTAAACCGTTTCTTCCGAGAGATAAGGAATGGATACCTCAATCGGTGTCGCACTCTCAATAGAATGATGGGGCTCCGACTGCCCCGCATCACTTCAAGTCACCTATAAGTGTAAAATACACAATTTAGCGACGACTCAGAAGCAAACAACTATTAGGAACGCGCAGGTTCCTCAATTGGGTGTATTTTAATTCCTAAGTAGACATTCGTGAGTTTATTCATGTTATAACAGCTGCACTTACACGTGCCCGCCACCCCTCAAAAGAATTTGACCACGAATTTGCAAGAGGAAGACCAAGACAAGCTGATACCAACATAACCTCCCTCTGATACCAAATTGTAACACCTCCGTCTGTCACATGAAATATAACAGAGGGTCCGGTCGGGGCCCCACGCCATATTCCGCAGACAGTAGGCGACGTTACTTATTAATATCAAAAACCAGTACCCGCATCCTAACTCAGAGCATTCTAGCGGAAACTATAAGGGTTATTATTGAACTCATCACACATGAATGTCCACTATATATAAACAACCACATTTATATATCACGGGAATGTATACAGAAATACACAAAAGAGTTTGGCATTAAGGCCTTATAGTTAAACTTCACATGTGTGGATTACATACATCGGCAAGCAGGTCGGCCATACATAAAAACAGTAAAACTTTTCCACTCGGCCTTCGAGGACACACATAGCAGCAAGGGCTTCAGCCTGCTATTTCTCTCTCGGTCCACCACCTGCACAACATAGCCCAGCAAAACGTGGCAAACAAAGCAACGGTCAGCTTTAGCTGACCAATTTTATAACGACCTCACCCTTTACTCGGAGCGGTGATTCTCCTTCCCTGCAAACAATGCAATATTAACAGATATATCACAAGAAAGTGCACGACCACACATTTCTATATAACACAAATGTGGGCCGCACGGCCCGACGCTCCGTGCACTCAGGGCACATTATCGGTGTACAGGAAAACCAGGGTCGCACCACCAACATTGATCATTCATGCTCGACGGCCCATGGCCAGAGACTTTAGTCTTGATGGCGTACATCCCAAGACTCTCATTATGTGATTTTAACAAACGCGAATATCTCAGGCACTCAAATTAGACAACCATAACGCGGAGACAGTTCAGCCTTTACCCGTGTCTTAAATCGCCAATTCAAGGTCTAGACTGACACGGGTCGGCTTCCCCTTATCCGTTCGGCACGATGGCCTTTAAGAGCTCGCAGCTCACATTAGCCACACTGTCCTCCAAGCACTGGCTTCACAATCAAACATTACGTAATCACAAGCAATTACTAGAACAACAGTCCAGCAAGCAAACCTGCAGTGCCAGAAACACTTGTCTTTCACAGCATACAACAAAATATCTCACCAAGAGCTATCGCCATCGGCGATACTCACTGTCGCCCGACGATATTGAGCAGTTCTCAAAATAGTGGAATTTCTTAGGTATTTTCCTGGAGTACAACTCATAGTATTTCTTATTACTCCACTGCATAGGCAAAACCCGTAGACCCTGTAACTTACTCGTTTATACGCGGAGTCTTCTCCGGTTCGCAAAATAAAGCATCACTAATCCAAACCAACCTGTCCGGATGGGCTTCACACAACATGTTTATTCCGCACTACACATTTACGGATCTATATGCAAATTAAATGGGAAACATACCGATCGACACAAAGGAATCCACCCTTTTTCCACCTTTTTGGTGATGGGTTCCAAGCAGGTATGCCTATTGAGGACTTCACTTATCCAGGAGAAAATCGTTGAAAGTTGACTAGTTGTCTAAATTATCACCTAGAGGGGGGTGAATAGGTGATTGCGACGTCTTTTGCGGAATAAAATAAAACTAATCGCAGCACACACAAAAAGAACACAAGCACAGACGACACAAGATTTATAGTGGTTCCCCGATCTTGGGTACTCCACTTTCCCTCTCACCGATCTAGTAACGCACTAGACTCGGCTACTCCACTTATCTCAGATTAAAGAAATCTTACAACTCGATCCAACCCGGATCTACACTCGGAAGCACAATCTTCCTACAACAAATACTCGGAGTGAAAACTCCTACAACTCGGAGAAGAATCTCCTACAGAATAAAGATTTACAGAAAATTAAGAGACTGTGACAGATCTAGAAAATCTTGACGTTTCTTCTTCCTTCAACAATGGCGGCTCTGTCAGGAATCAGTCGGAGAAGATACTGTCGTCGATCTACAGATCTGGTTCTTCGGAACACACGGAATCAAGAGATTCGAAAGAAAGTCGAGGTCGATCTCGATTCTATGTGTCACTATATCGATCGTTCTTCGTCGGCGACCTTCCAGATGGAAACAGTGAGCGGCGGCGGCGGCGACCGGGAAGACGAATCGGGAACTTAGGGTTTGTCGGCCCTTTTTCGTTTCACGTTCTTGAAGAGAGAGAAAAGATAAACGATAATAATAATTCTTAATGAAAACAGAGACTGATTAGACCTTTTATAGGGAGCCTAATCGGTCAGAAATCAAATCGTATTGAAGTGATGCCACGTGGGCCAATAAGATGATGACAGATTAAAGATTGAAAAAAAAATAGAATGAATAGAAGGTCAACGATTTTGACAAATTCAGAATTAGAAAAAGATTCAAGTCAGAAGTACTCGAGAACTGAAGGTTGTTCTCGAGCACTGAAACAAGGAGTTCTCGAGAATAGAAATGATTGTCTCGAGATCTTGAGACGGAAAAATATACTGTCGAAAATAACTTTCTCGAGCACTAATTGTACTACTCGAGCACTTATACTTAGAAGAAAAAGTATATCTGGATTACTCGAGCATACAGTAAACTTGCTCGAGTACTGGAAAGAAAATATTCGAGAATCTTGAAACTTCTCGAGCACAAAGACTTAGAATAAAACTGGAAAACGAGCACAAGCAGAATTTGCTCGAGAGCCTGAAGAAATGTACTCGAGAATTATTAAGATTTCTCGAGCACTAAACACAAACTTGAGAACTAGAGTACTCGAGAAACAAGTCTCTTTCTCGATCACAAAGACTTAATCAAAATCCTGAAAACTAGAGTACTCGAGCAAATGGATTATTTCTCGAGCACTTGAACATAGAGGAAAATCTGGAGGAAAGTACTCGAGAAGCTAAAGCTGTTCTCGAGCACAGGAACTTAGAATAACAACAGAGAAATAGTTCTCGAGAAAGGTAGACTTAGAAGAAGAGTTATATTTCTCGAGTACCTTTCCTTAGAAATATTTTTGCACAGCATTCTAGTTCTCGAGCAGCAAAGTCATTTTCTCGAGAAAGGAAATCTTTCTCTCGAGCATTAATGACAGCCAGATTTGAAAGAAAAAGTTCTCGAGCAAGCTGAGCTTTTTCTCGAGCACTTTTAAAAACTTCTCGAGACCTAGAGATGTAATTTACTCGAGCACTAATGTATTTCTCGAGCAAAAATGACTTGGCAAAAATTCTAAGTTACAGAAAAATGTTTTCAAATAGAACTTCTTCAGCTTCAGCTTTTGTCCTTTTCTCCAAGTGATTTGAGGTTAAGTATATTCCAATAGAGAGGCTACACATGAGTCAACACCTTGGATTACACAGTGAGGGATTACACTGTGAAGTCCTGTGTTTGATGACCCATTGCAGACTGACATTGGTCTATACTTAAAGTGTACACCTGCAAGCATATGGCTAAAGAGAAATATCAAATACAACTGGATTCAACTTAGTTCATGGGTGACTTCATGCAAATCTAGGTGAGTGTGGATACAATACCCAACAATCTCCCCCTATTTGCAGAAGTGAGAACCCTATACACTAAGCTGAATCCCTTAACAAATAATACATAACAACAAGTAAGCAAGACATATGTGACATAATCAAAATAACCTAGAGCAGGAATAACAGAAATGAATCACAGCACAATCAAAAACATATAGGTATATAAGTAATCAGATTTTTCAGATTAATGTTTTTTAAATCCCACTATTCCCAAAGATACAAAAGCTGTTATGAACTAGAGTGCAGGTTACTTCTTCTTGCCATCAGCCTGTTTCTTTTGTCTTTCACCCTCTTGCCATCTCTTCTGCTCTTGTCTCTCAAAGTAGCTGAAGGGCTTGGGAAAGTACTTTTCAGGTTTAGGAGGAGCTGCAGCATTGTTAAATCCATACTTAGACTCATGCAGCCTCCTCTGAATGCAGTTCTTGTCATACTTTCTCCATTCCTCATGGCTGTAGAATTCTTGTTGTCTTTCACTGAATTGAGTTACCAGCTTCAAAGTTTCAAGGATTAAAGTCCTGGAGGTGGGGCTCCAGACTTCAGAGTGTACTGGATACTGCCTTGGTTCATCCTGATGTCTTCTGTAGCCTTGATCATGTTCAGGTGCAGATCTCCTTGCAGAGGGCCCTTCCCCATATTTCCTTTTCTTTGTTTGGATATTAGGTGGCTGGTTAGGTAGATCTTCCCACACTTCTCCAGTTGGCATGTAAGTTTCTTGAAGTTCAATGTATGGAGAGAAGGCCTTCTGAGCAAAGGCAGCAGCAGCAGCAGCATCTTCTTCAGCTTGGACAGCAGCCATTGCATCAGCAGCAGCTTGGGCAGCAGAGGCTTGAGTGCTTTCAGCAAGGGCTGCTCTGACTGCAACTGGGTTCAGATGATGGGGAATAGAGTTGGAGTCAATCTGATGGTCAGGGAATATATTGTTGTGCATCCAGACAGAGGTATCAAAGGCATGAAACTTGACAGAGTCAATATGTTTCAGCACATTTTCTTTCAGGGAGGTATGGAAAGCATTCTGAGCCTTGATGACTTTGGCTTCTATGTCAGCTTGGGTTTCAATGCTGGCATTGGTAATTCTGGTCATGATGGATTCAGAATGTTTAGCTGAGACAGTCTTGTAAATCTCCTCCCCCTTTCTGACTTCTGTAGTAAGGGTTGCAATTGCATCTTCCTTAAAGGTGCCAACCTCACCTGTCAGTGTAAAGAACTTGTCATCTGTCCTTTTATCCAACTGAATTTGATTATTTGCCAACACAACTGATTGTTCCATGAGGTGGCCAATACTTGTTATAGTATGATCCAAGGCCAATCCTCCCTTGTGAAATGCTTCTTTCAGGGTATCTGTGTTCACCTGGATTTCAGCAAATCCTTTGTGCATGGCCTTTTCAAGGGCAGTCACCTGGTCTTGAACCTTCTTGACAGCTGTGTCTATGTAGGTTTTCTGTTCAGCAAACAACTGTGTTAACAGTGTTATGATGGAATCAGTAGCAGCAGGAGCACTTGCAGGAGCAAGACTGGATGGATGTTGTTGAGCAGCAGCAGGTGGAGAAGGTGCATTGGAGGGGCTGGGGTTGATCTCTTCAATTACAACAGTAGAAGTGGATGGCTGTCTTCTCAGAGGGATGTTGTCATCATCTTCATTTCCTGAAGGAAGTAAAGTTGGGATGGAGAAGTGTGGCCTTTGAGGAATCCTGGACTCTGCCTCCTGAACATCCTCATCAGTTTCTGGGATGTCAGTCATTGGCTCAAAAGAAGAGGGAGTGGTTGTGGAGGAAGTAGCAGCTTGCTGTCCTTGGGTATTAGCTGAGTGAGAAGGTGATGGGGGAAGTGAACTGGAGGGCTGAACTGGTTCTGGAGAAGCATGTTTCTTAGGCAGTTCAGGAACTGGTTCAAGTGGAGCTGGGTCCTGAGTGGTGGCTGGAGCAGCATCTGGAATTGAGTCAAGTGGAGCTGAGTCCTGAGCAGTGGCTGTAGTAGAATCTGGAATTGAGTCTGGAGCTGAGTCTGGAGCAGTGGCTGTAGTAGAATCTGGAATTGAGTCTGGAGCTGAGTCTGGAGCAGAATTTGGAATTGAGTCTGGAACTGATGATGCTAAACTGGGGTGCTCAGAAGTGAGTTCAGTGATCATTGCATCAATTTCTGCTGAAGTGACAGTGAGATCTATAACCATGGAGGCAGGCTCCCCCTCAAGAGAAGCATCCTGGATGACACTCTCTGTGTTTGGAGGGGGGGATGAAATCCTGTAGTCTGGAACAACTGTTGTAGCAGGATCTGGGGGAAATTTTTGAGCTAGGGAAGGTTGTGCAGGCTCCCCCTCAATTGCTGGATGAGGAGAGGGAGGTGGAGTCCTGACAACCTCTTCCTGAACTAGTTCCTGAGCCCTGGTGGCCTGGGTGGTATTCTGCAATTTCAACTCCCATCTGTTAATGGAGTCCACTGTGAGCCTCTTCATGTAGTGCAGAACACTGCCTTTAGACATTGAAAACACTGCTGGGTCAAGTTCACTGAGTAGAAGGGTTATAATTCTGGCAAATCCAGGCTTCTTGAGACTGGACTTGATGTGATCAAGAATCAGTCTGCCAAAGGGATATTGCTTCCTGCAAATTATGGAGGTCATCACATCAAACATCTCTCCTGTAGCATGTTTGATTGATCCAGTAGCACAGAGAAGGCATTTGCCGACGATGTCCAAGAGGAATTTGCTCTCTGGGTTCAGCTGGGGGCGTCGAATACCAGAGGGTATGCCGGCGATTCCACAGAAGGAATAGGCACGGTCATAATCTGCATGTGTTAGGTCTTCTGGTTCTGTGACTGGAGGTAGATGAAGTAACTGATTGATGATGGAGGCCGAGAGTTTGACCTTGATGCCAGAAACGGTAGATCGGAGAACATGACCACTGGTGCTGACTGTCAAATTCTGATAGAATTCATGAACCTGAGGAAGAAGAAGTCGACACTTCTGTTCGAGGACAAAAGTGAGGCCGGCTATATCCAGGAGGCTCAAGAGGTTCTGAAAGTCTGGGGATATGTCTGCAATACCATCTCGAAGAAGTTCACTGCCGATTCCGAGCTTGGCGATAGAAGAAGATGAAGCCATTGAAGAAAAACGGAGAAAAAACTGTGGGGTTTTCTGGTTTTCACGGCACCGGCGGAAGGCGAAGGGTCTCAAGATATTTGGGGATTTTGGGATTAGTGGATTTGACGAATTTAATCTGACTATTTATATACATATTGTAAATGAGCGGCAGAAATGATCTGGACTGCTACTAGGCATTTTGAAAAATAATAAAAGCTAACAAAAAACTGTACTCGGGAAATTAGGGTTAAGAATTTTCGCAAGTATCAAGTAGGCTCGAGTACTTTAGTAAGTTCTCGAGAGGTAGACTCGAGTACTTTATTAAGTTCTCGAGAGGTAGACTCGAGTACTTTATTAAGTTCTCGAGAAGTAGTCTTTGATACCGAGAAGTAGGCTCGAGTACTTTATTAAGTTCTCGAGTACCCCGAGTGAAGTTCTCGAGACAAAAGAACTTAGGAAATTTTCGTAACCGAAAGTTCTCGAGAAGTAGATAGTTCTCGAGCATCGTTTTCGAGCAAAAGTAAAGTTCTCGAGAAAGAATTACTTAGCTTTATTATTTTATTTTATTTTTTTTGAAAATCTGAAAAGTTCTGTCTTGAAGAAAGAGAACTTTTTCTTTAGTCCTCTTTGTTGAGCATCCCAAGTTCTGTCTTGAAGAAAGAGAACTTGGCTTCATCCAGTGGCTTTGTGAAAATGTCTGCTACTTGTCTATCTGTTGGAACATATTGAAGGTTGATATCTCCTCGCTCCACATGCTCCCGTATAAAATGATATCTCAACTCTATATGTTTTGTTCTGCTGTGTGACACTGGATTGTTGGCAATGGCAATTGCACTTGATGAATCACACATCAGAGGAATATCTTCAAACTTCAGGTTGTAATCTTCAAGCTGATTTTTGATCCAAAGCAGTTGTGCACAACAACTGCCTGCAGAGATGTACTCTGACTCGGCTGTTGAGATTGCGACACAATTCTGCTTCTTACTACTCCAGGAAATAAGCCTTCTTCCTAGGAATTGACATGTTCCTGAGGTGCTCTTCCTATCATCCTTGCTACCTGCAAAATCTGCATCTGAATAGCCAATCAGTTCATTGTCATTACTTCTTGGGTACCATAAGCCAAGATTTGGTGTACCTTTAAGGTATCTCAAAATTCGCTTTGCAGCAGCGTAATGAGATTCCTTACTGTTCACCTGAAATCTAGCACATACACATGTTGAGAACATTATGTCTGGCCTACTAGCAGTAAGGTAGAGTAGTGACCCAATTATGCTTCTGTATTTGGTTTCATCAAAAGGTTTCCCTTTCTCATCCTTATCCATAGACATAGCTGAGGCCATTGGAGTTTTCATTGTAGATGCGTTCTCCAATCCAAATTTCTTAATCAACTCCTTTGTGAACTTCGTCTGAGATATGAAAATTCCATCCTCAGATTGTTTCACTTGGAGTCCCAAGAAATACTTCAACTCACCCATACTGCTCATTTCAAACTTCCCTTGCATTAGTTTAGAAAACTTTTTGCAAAGGTTGTCGTCAGTTGAGCCAAAAATAATGTCATCGACATAGATTTGCACTAGCAAAATCTTGCCTTTTATTTCCCTAAGAAATAATGTCTTGTCTATCTTTCCTCTTGTGAACTTGTTCTCAAGAAGAAAAGTAGACAATGTCTCATACCAAGCTCGGGGAGCTTGCTTGAGACCATACAGTGCTTTAAATAGAAAGTAGACATGGTTAGGAGAGTTTGGATCAACAAAACCTGGAGGTTGTTCTACATATACTTCTTCCTTTATGTTTCCATTAAGAAAGGCAGACTTCACGTCCATTTGATAGACGGTGAAACCTTTTAATGCAGCATATGCTAGAAATAACCTTATTGCTTCCAATCTTGCCACTGGAGCATATGTTTGATCGAAGTCTATTCCTTCTTCTTGTCGATATCCTTTGGCGACGAGACGCGCCTTGTTCTTTATTATTGTACCATCTTCATCTAGCTTGTTCCGATACACCCACTTGGTTCCTATAACGTTCTTATCTTTGGGTCTTGGTACAAGCTTCCAAACTTCACATCGTTTGAATTGGTTCAGCTCCTCTTCCATGGCTAGTATCCATGATGCGTCGCAGTTTGCTTCCTCAAACTTCTTTGGTTCCACCTGAGATAGAAAACTTAAATATAAATTTTCATTAGTGGTACCTCTACGAGTTCTGACACCGTCTCGAGGATTTCCAATGATCTGTTCTATTGGATGATCCTTCAAGTGTCTGAGCTCTAATGTCCTAGCATCTGGAACATCTTCAGCATCTGGTGTGACTTCATTTCTTTGAACTGCTTCAATATCCTGATCTTCATTCTCAATTGTAGTTGGAGAAGTGATCTCGATGAAAGTATCACCCTTCTCTTCATTTGATTGCTCCAACTTTATTTCATTTATCTTGGAACCTGCAGCTTCAAGTAACACACTAGACGAGTTGCTTTGCAACAAACTCGTCTCATCAAAAATAACATGAATTGATTCTTCTACCACCAAGGATTTCTTGTTAAAGATCCTATATGCCTTACTTTGGCTACTATAGCCTACGAAGATGCCTTCAAAACTCTTTTCGCTAAACTTAGTGGTATGATACTTGCCGTTGTTAAGTACAAAGCACTTACAACCAAAGATTCTAAAGTAAGATATTGTTGGCTTCCTGCCTTTTAAAAGTTCATAAGGAGTCTTATCATGGTTCTTGTTTATGAGTGCTCGATTTTGCACGTGACATGCAGTGTTGACGGCTTCAGCCCAGAAATATTCCGGTAGTGAAGCATCACTCAACATAGTCCTGCAAGCCTCTATGAGTGTTCTGTTTCTTCTCTCAGCTACTCCATTTTGTTGTGGAGTCCGAGGAGAGGAAAACTCATGAAGGATACCAAGGCTTTCACAAAATTCCGTCATGGCCCCAGATTTGAATTCCGTTCCATTGTCACTTCTGATTTTGACAATGGAGCAGTCGTACTCATTCTGTATTTGCCTGACAAAATTAGTGAAAATATCAAAGGTATCCGACTTGTGTTTCAAAAAGAACACCCACGCAAAGCGCGAGTAATCATCAACAATAACCAACGTATAATCTTTACCTCCTAAACTTCTAACTTGCAGTGGACCAAACAAGTCCATATGAAGAAGGTGTAAACACCTGTCCGAATCTTTGCCAATAATGCTTTTAAAGGTAGCCCTTGTTTGCTTGCCTTTAATGCATGCGTGACAAGGTCTTTCCTTTTCGCACTTAACATTTGGAGCATCACGCACCAAATTCTTCGAAAACAATTTATGAATGGTTTTGAAATTAATATGTGCTAATCTCTTGTGCCATTGGTCACCAAGAGATGCACTATCTTTAGCAAGAAGACATACTGGGGTAGAGGAATCCAAACAAATAAAATTAAGACAAAATATGTTTCTGCTACGAGTGCCGGATAAAATGGTTTCTTGTTTATCAACCGTTTTTATCAAACACTTGTTGGCATGAAACTCAACAACGTATCCTTTGTCGCATAATTGACTTATGCTTATGAGATTATGTTCTAATCCCTCAACATAAGCAACATCCGAGAAGGATACGCTACCGTTAGAAATTGTACCATATCCTTTTATAACTCCCCGGTCGGAGCCTCCAAAGATGACCTTTGATCCGTTCTCGGTTGGAGAGTAATTTTGAAGTAAACTTTTTGTTCCGGTCATGTGCCGAGAACATCCACTGTCCAAGTACCATATTGGCGTTCTATTGGCCTTTGGACATTCCTGCAAACACAAAATCATTTTGCCTTAGGAACCCAAATTTGTTTGGGTCCTTGGTCTCTTGTTAGATTGCTCCCCCTACCGATGTTAGCATCGTGAGCGGTCTTTCTCACATTGATAACTCTTGGGGCAGCATAAACACTTTTGTTGAACCAACAATCGATGGCGAAGTGACCAATCTTGCCACAACACCAACAATGAAATCTATTGTATCTTTGTCCATTCTTCTCTTGCTTGACCATCTTGACATGAGGTTTAGCAGGAGGAGCTGCACTGGAGGTAGATGCTTCATGTTGATGACATGAACATTCTTTCCTCTCTTTGGTGGACAAGACTTCAACTTCTTTCACTTTCGGTGCTCTCTTAAAGTTATGACCATGATTATATGGACCATAGCTCTGAAGACTGATTTCTTCATAAGGTGCTTTAAAAACACTTTCGCCAAAGTTTCTAGGACGTGCCCATCCTTGGTATCTAGACTTTGGCTCTACATAAGTAGGCCTAGACCAGTGTCCATAGGAGGACTCAAGATCAAACTTGTTTGTCGGGTAGATTACCTTATTAAAGATAGTCTGTTCTTGAGGGGCTTTTCCTTTTTCTTTGGCTAAGGCTTTCTTGGCTGCCTTATTCTTTCGTTGAGTCTTATTCCTTCTAGAAGTCTTACTAGAAGAGGCTATATGACCTAGTCCAGCACCATCAGTCTGTGCTGAAAATCCAGCAATCAGTGGAAGAACTGTCTTAGGCTTGGAGAAGCTCTCAACAAGCTTCTTCTCAGCCTCAAACTGCTCTTCCAGTTTCTCAATGACTTTTTCTTTTAGACTGACGAGACTAAGTGTCTCATTCAATTCTTCTATGGCAGAGTTAAGCTTACCTTTGAGTGATTCCATCTCAAGAACTTCTTCTCTCAAAGAGCTTTCACTTGCCTTAAGAGACTTAATCTCTTTGGCTTGAGCTTTCACGACCTTTCGACATTTGTCGTAGGCCTTGATCAGCTCTCTATACTGTACCATGAGTTCAGACTCATCGTCATAAGAGCTGTCCTCATTCTCATGTTCAGAACTCTCAGATTCAGAAAGAGGTGTGTGAGAGTTTACCTTCCCAGTGTACTGGGGTTCTGTCTCCTCATCAGTTTGAGCCATCAGCCCAAAATATGCTTCTTCTTCCTCACTTGACTCCGAGGAGTCTGAGTCGCTGAGGGTCTTTGTTTTCTTAGCCACGAGGCTCCTTTCATTCTTCTTTTGGTGAAAGGGTTTCTTGCTTTCCTTCTTTCCTCCTTCTCTTTTCTTATGAGGGCATTCAGCAATCATATGACCTGGCTTGTTGCAACAATAGCAAACTATGTCAGATGAAACATGTTTGTTCTGTTTAGGAACATACCTGTCATGGCTGCTTGAGCCTTTCTTTCTTCGATCACTTTCATAATGTGATCGTCTATGTGAGGCATCCTTGCCTCTCCAATTCTTCTTTTTGTTCAGAAACTTCTTGAACTGTCTTGATAAGAGAGAGAACTCTCCTTCAGACATCTCTGAGCCTGATGAACTGGGCTCTGAACTTTCTTCACTCTCAATTGTTTCCTGAGCAGGAGTAGATGATTGAGCTTTGACCTTTTTTGTGCTTTCTGCCTTTAAGGCAACAGTCTTATCCTTTGAAGAGGATCTGCTCTTCTCTTCTTCGGCTTTTCTTGTATTTATTTGCATCTCATAAGACATCAGCTTTCCGAAGAGATTCTGTGGGTCAGTCTCTGCTAATCTGCCAAACTCCCGAATGGCACATACTTTGGTATCCCACTCTTTCGTCAGAGATCTGAGGAATTTGTCATTCAGCTCACCATTAGTGAACTTCCTGCCATACCCCTTCAGACCATTAACAATTTTGCTGAAGTTCTCAAAAGTATCTGTGATTGAATCCTTTGGTCCTTGTCTGAAGGCTTCATATTTTTGATTCAGAAGAGATCTTCTGTCATCCCTTACTTCTTCAGTGCCTTCCATCAGGACTATCAGACACTGCCACATTTCCTTAGCACTTTGGCAATGTATCAGATTCAGTAACATAGAGTCATCAACTGCACTTGCTATGATGTTTTTAGCTTTCTTGTCCAACGAGACAAGTGCAATCTCATCTTTGTCAAGATCCATTAGTTTCTTTGGTACCTTTAGAGTAGGATCTATTGTGGAGGTTGTCATGGGAACATAGGGACCTTCTTCAACTATCATAAAGATCCTTGGATCCACAGCTTCCATAAAGAATTTAATTCTTTCTTTCCACATGGGAAAGTTTGTCTTGGTGCACAGTGGAAGCTTTGCAAAATCTTTTGCCTTATCCATGCTTGGCTAACTTCTTAGACAACTTAGGGCAGATCTGATCAAGGTGTTAACCTTTATATGATCAACGACCCTCTGATACCAATTGAAAGTTGACTAGTTGTCTAAATTATCACCTAGAGGGGGGTGAATAGGTGATTGCGACGTCTTTTGCGGAATAAAATAAAACTAATCGCAGCACACACAAAAAGAACACAAGCACAGACGACACAAGATTTATAGTGGTTCCCCGATCTTGGGTACTCCACTTTCCCTCTCACCGATCTAGTAACGCACTAGACTCGGCTACTCCACTTATCTCAGATTAAAGAAATCTTACAACTCGATCCAACCCGGATCTACACTCGGAAGCACAATCTTCCTACAACAAATACTCGGAGTGAAAACTCCTACAACTCGGAGAAGAATCTCCTACAGAATAAAGATTTACAGAAAATTAAGAGACTGTGACAGATCTAGAAAATCTTGACGTTTCTTCTTCCTTCAACAATGGCGGCTCTGTCAGGAATCAGTCGGAGAAGATACTGTCGTCGATCTACAGATCTGGTTCTTCGGAACACACGGAATCAAGAGATTCGAAAGAAAGTCGAGGTCGATCTCGATTCTATGTGTCACTATATCGATCGTTCTTCGTCGGCGACCTTCCAGATGGAAACAGTGAGCGGCGGCGGCGGCGACCGGGAAGACGAATCGGGAACTTAGGGTTTGTCGGCCCTTTTTCGTTTCACGTTCTTGAAGAGAGAGAAAAGATAAACGATAATAATAATTCTTAATGAAAACAGAGACTGATTAGACCTTTTATAGGGAGCCTAATCGGTCAGAAATCAAATCGTATTGAAGTGATGCCACGTGGGCCAATAAGATGATGACAGATTAAAGATTGAAAAAAAAATAGAATGAATAGAAGGTCAACGATTTTGACAAATTCAGAATTAGAAAAAGATTCAAGTCAGAAGTACTCGAGAACTGAAGGTTGTTCTCGAGCACTGAAACAAGGAGTTCTCGAGAATAGAAATGATTGTCTCGAGATCTTGAGACGGAAAAATATACTGTCGAAAATAACTTTCTCGAGCACTAATTGTACTACTCGAGCACTTATACTTAGAAGAAAAAGTATATCTGGATTACTCGAGCATACAGTAAACTTGCTCGAGTACTGGAAAGAAAATATTCGAGAATCTTGAAACTTCTCGAGCACAAAGACTTAGAATAAAACTGGAAAACGAGCACAAGCAGAATTTGCTCGAGAGCCTGAAGAAATGTACTCGAGAATTATTAAGATTTCTCGAGCACTAAACACAAACTTGAGAACTGGAGTACTCGAGAAACAAGTCTCTTTCTCGATCACAAAGACTTAATCAAAATCCTGAAAACTAGAGTACTCGAGCAAATGGATTATTTCTCGAGCACTTGAACATAGAGGAAAATCTGGAGGAAAGTACTCGAGAAGCTAAAGCTGTTCTCGAGCACAGGAACTTAGAATAACAACAGAGAAATAGTTCTCGAGAAAGGTAGACTTAGAAGAAGAGTTATATTTCTCGAGTACCTTTCCTTAGAAATATTTTTGCACAGCATTCTAGTTCTCGAGCAGCAAAGTCATTTTCTCGAGAAAGGAAATCTTTCTCTCGAGCATTAATGACAGCCAGATTTGAAAGAAAAAGTTCTCGAGCAAGCTGAGCTTTTTCTCGAGCACTTTTAAAAACTTCTCGAGACCTAGAGATGTAATTTACTCGAGCACTAATGTATTTCTCGAGCAAAAATGACTTGGCAAAAATTCTAAGTTACAGAAAAATGTTTTCAAATAGAACTTCTTCAGCTTCAGCTTTTGTCCTTTTCTCCAAGTGATTTGAGGTTAAGTATATTCCAATAGAGAGGCTACACATGAGTCAACACCTTGGATTACACAGTGAGGGATTACACTGTGAAGTCCTGTGTTTGATGACCCATTGCAGACTGACATTGGTCTATACTTAAAGTGTACACCTGCAAGCATATGGCTAAAGAGAAATATCAAATACAACTGGATTCAACTTAGTTCATGGGTGACTTCATGCAAATCTAGGTGAGTGTGGATACAATACCCAACAATCGTTACCCTTATAGTTCTCTTCGGAGCCCTGGCGAAGCTTTTTTACGTGGATGGAAAGGAGCATGTTGCTTTCCTCTTCACGAATCTAGTATAGGATCTTGATTTCACCCACAAGATCTTCTTCTCCAAGTTATTCAAGCTTCAGCCAAGCCCTTAGCTCCCGCACCAACTCAGCTTTCTTTCTTAGCTTTCCTTTCTCAAGGAGAAGATGAAATGAAGAGAGAGAGTAAGAAGGAAATAATGATCTCCTCAATCCACACCCCTCTACTTAAGTGACCTCGGGTTTAACCCCCAGCCACATGATTAATCCATCAAAACGAAGCAAAGGCCAAGATTTGAGTTGACTGGTCAACAATGGTGTTATCGCCTGGTGACAACCGTTGTCGCCACCCGGCGACATCGACTTAACCTCTTTGACCCAGGTCAACCACCGTTTATCGACCGCTCTTTGGCCAAACTGACACGTGTCCCACGCCACGTAGCATTATCACCCGACAACATCCACTGTCGCCATGCGGCAATATCCTTCGATGATTCGTCGAGTGCGTTGAGTGCGACGAGTGTGTCGAGTGCTTCGAGTGCGTCGAGTGTCGACTCAACGTTTTAATTCTATCACCACCAGGCGATACCCACTGTCGCCCGGCGATAGTGACAAAAGTTCTGCTGTCAATTTAGGGGTGTTACAACCCTCCCCTTCTAACAGAAATTTCGTCCCAAAATTTACACACAGCTATAAGAAATACAACAAAAAATATGTTACAACATATATACAAACAACTCAGGAAATTCAGCACGCATGGTTTGCTCCCGCTCCCATGTTATTTCCTCACGACCATAATTGTCCTGCCAGACCTTGACCATCCTGATTGTCTTGTTCCGCAGCTGCTTAACTACCTTAACCTCGATCCGAATGGGCCTAACTTTCGTCGTTAGCCCAGATTTGACTGGTACTCGATTATTCGCAATCACTTGAGCTGGCTCTTTCACGGTTTTTCGAAGCACTGATATGTGGAACACATCATGCAAGCCACTCATTTCTGCCGAAAGAGCTAGCCGATAGGCAGCTTCTCCAACTCGCTCCACTACTTTGAACGGAACAAGATATCTTGGACTCAGTTTTTTTAAGCGTCTAATCCTGGATATGCCTTTGAATGGCTTGATCTTTAAGTATACTCAATCGTCCACCGCAAATTCCACATTTCTGAGTTTGACGTTGTAGTATTTCGTCTGCCTATCTTGGGCTATTAATAGCCGCTCTCAAATAGTACGTATGGTCGAATTTGCATCTTCGACCTCTTTACGTTTATAAAGTTTTGACTCGCCTGTTTCTGCCCAAGCTAACAGTGTACGACACTTTTTACAGTATAAAGCTTTAAAGGGCGCCATTTGAATACCAGCTTGATCGCTATTATTGTAGGTGAATTCAATCATATAGAGGTGTTCTTCCCACCTCTTCCCGAAATCCAGGGCGCACATCCGGAGCATATCCTCCATAGTTCTATTGGTCCTCTCAGTCTGACCATCCTTTTGCGGATGAAAGGTCGTACTGAACTTTAATTTAGTCCCCAACAACTGATGGATTAGCCTCCAATCATTTGAAGTAAAGCGCTCATCTCGATCACTTACGATGCTACGGGGCACATCGTGCAATCGTACGATATTATTCACATACAACTTAGCCAGTTTCTTAACTGAATCATCCTTCATGTTCAGTATGAAGTGTGATACCTTTGTTAGCCGGACAACGATCACCCACACAACATTGTTTATGCTCTGTGATCTCGGCAGCCCATGCACAAAATCCATAGAAATGTCATCGAACTTCCATTCCAGAATAGGCAACGACTTCAGGAGACCTCCAGGTTTCTGGCATTCAGCTTTCACCAAAGCACAAGTTTGACATTTTACCACATAGAAAGCTATGTCTTTCTTCATGCCTGGCCACCAGAACATCTTCTTCATATCCTTGTACATCTTTGTGCTCCCTGAGTGAATTGAATACTTCGTGAAGTGAGCTTCATACATCAATTCTTCTCTTAGATTACCCATATTTGGGACGCACAAACGACCGTCTTTCCGCAAAAGGCCGTCATCCAAGGAAAACTGGGAATTTGACTCATCAGCTGCAAAGCATTTTAGACTCTCATCCTATTCTCATGCTCGTCGAACCCTGTCCGCAAGGTCATACTATACCTGTTGGAGTTACCATGATGATCTAGAAGTGGTCAAACATGTAATCTCACTGCCAACGCAATATGAGCCTGCAGAGTCGCACATAAGAGCATGCGGAGAAGTTGGTAGGTTGACTGTGTTGGTAAAGGTTACCAATCACCATACAGAATGGGGTCCGGCAAATGTTGCCAAGGGAAAATCGTCGAGAATCGTCGAGAATCGTCGAGTATCGATCGCCGAGAATTGTCGAGTATCGATCGTCGAGAATCGTCAAGTCTCGATCGTCGAGAATCGTCGAGTATCGATCGTCGAGTATCATCGAGTATCGTCGATCGTCGAGATTCATCTAGAATCGAAATGTTCGACTCTCGACGAATGCTGATTCCCGACGAATTATTTCCAGAAACCCTAATTTTTTGTGGTCTGCGGATAGGGATTTTTTCTAGGTCTGTTTATGCTTTGGGTATAAATAGGAACTTGGGTTTGAGCGGAAGTAAGAAGAGATCCACTCACGGCCCGACGGAAGTGTTCCGCCGTTCCGCCGACGGAAGGGTTCCGCCGACGGAAGTGTTTCACTTCCGCCGATTTGCTCGCTCCGCCGACCTCTTCTCCGACGACAGTCGTCGGTGCTTGTCTTCCTGGAGCAGACCTAGCAGTCCGTGGAAGTGCAAGGTGCAGTCAATCTCCCTTCCCGTCTTTCGTGCGACGAAGATCGGTGTTCTTCCGCTCGTGTGGATTTCTGCAGAGACATAGACGTTATTCTACGTGGAACTCGCCGTTGACAAGGACTTATATATTGGAGCATCTTTGTTGAGTTATGACTCAACGCCGCCAAGGTAATTTTTACCTAGTTTTTCTTAACTTCTTGATTCAATATTCATGGCCCGATCCCAATCTCTTTTGGGTTGTTCTTGATTTTATTACTTCCGCTGCGTGCACAAGTGTTGTGTCATCCTCATAGAGAAACCCAACAGTGGTATCAGAGGGAGGTTCGTCCATGATTGTTGTTTTGGAAGTTAGGTTATTCAAGTGCGTGGAAACCTAGGGATTTAGAAGTGTTCTAAATGTCTAGATTTAATCCTGGATCATCAATTGTTGATGGTTTTTCAAGGGAAATCGGTGGGCCCATAACCCACAGGTTAGGGGCTCTGCCCCTTGGAACCCCGCCAGGAACGTCTGGGATTTCGTGGTTATTTCTAATTATTAGAAATTATTGTCTCCTTAGCAGTAACTGTCCCTCGAGTGGTTAATGAACCCGTGTATTGTTTTGGATTTTGAATCCAACAATGAGATACGAGCTTGTCTACTGCTTTAAGTCGAGTTGCCTTTGCCTTTGTCCAATGCATGTAAATCTGAAAATTTGGAAGAGTCCGGATATTCAGATTTAGCCCTTTCTTTTATAAAATGTTGATAGTACCATGTTGTGCACATAAGGGATGCATGTGTTTTTTAGAAAAAAATGTTTTTCTATAAATGTGCACATTGATCAAATGTTGATCATGGTTAATTGTTAACCTATTATCAAAATCCCTTCATCAAATATTAAGTGTTCGGATGCCTTCCGATGGACGACACTCTTCCTGCCTCGATCGATGAAGTGTGGGTTTGCCAAAGCAAGGTGCATTAATCTATCTTGGTAAGGGTGCGAGCGGATAATTGTGATATCCCACTATCGACATCGGGTCTAACTTAACTAGGTGACCTCAAAGATTGAGTGCCTAGAGGCATAGGGTTGGCATGCACCATATGATGGATGCGAATATAGAGTTATTCACCAACCATACAAGAATTGCATAAGGATGCAATTGGCAAGCGTTGTCTACCTAAATAATCACATCGTGAGAGAAAAGCCAAAGCTGACTCATTGTGTTGGTGAAATACGGATCTTGTCCACTAAGAGGGTAGCTCGCATGAACTCTCCGAATTGATAGTGAGGGCCATCATTTCGAATAAAATAGTGAGAGTTTTAATTGAAGTCCAAATTAAAAATAAATTGTATTTTGAAATTTTGGTGCCGATATTATTCTGCATGAATTCTTGTAGAATTCCATGGCAAGTGGTTCACACTCCACTCTGTCTCTGAGAGCTATCCTTGAGAAGGATAAGCTCAGTGGGACCAACTACATGGACTGGTACAGGAACCTGAGAATTGTTCTCAGGCAAGAGCGAAAGCTCTATGTCTCGGAAGAAGAAGCCCCCGAGGTGCCGACCGGGAACTCTTCCCGTGCTGATAAGGATACTTATAAGAAGTATACTTATGACGCCATAGACGTTGAATGCCTTATGCTTACCACCATGAACTCTTAGCTTAAGAAGCAACATGAGAGCATGGGGTGCAAGGAGATTGACGAGCATCTCAAGAAAATGTTTCAAGGGCAGGCTCGTCAAGAGAGGTTCGACGTCACAAAAGCGTTATTTCTGTGTAAGATGGGAGTTCGAGACTCAGTAGGGACTCACGTACTCAAGATGATTGGGTATATAGAGAACCTTGAAAGGCTGGGTTTTCCTCTAGGTCAAGAGTTGGCCACAGATCTGATCCTACAATCGTTGCCGGACAGTTATGAGCAGTTTGTCTTGAACTACAACATGAATGAAATAGACAAGACACTGCCCGAGCTCCTAGGCATGTTAAGAACTGCTGAGATCAACATGAAGAAGGTCAAGCCTGCCAGCCCCATACTGATGGTGCATAAGGGCAAGGCCAAGGGCTCTAAGAAGACGAAGGTGGGACCTAAGTCATATCTTGAGCCCAAGTCTTCTGCACTGAAGAAAAAGAAGAGCACGGTGAAGGAAGGGAAATGCCACAACTGTGGCAAGGCTGGTCATTGGAGGAGGAACTGTCCTTCTTACATTGAGGGTCTGCAGAAAATGAAGGGAGGTATGACTTCCGCTTCAAATATTTACGTTATAGAGATAAACCTTTCTGCTCCTTCATCTTGGTACAAATGTGCAGGAACTGGAAAGGAGAAGATTGCTGAGTAAAGGGGAGGTGGACCTGCGTGTCGGCAATGGAGCAAGAGTTGATGATGTAGCCGTAGGGGTCTACCGTCTTTCTTTGTCCAATGGGCTTGTAATAGAACTAGATAATTGTTATTTTGTTCCGGCCATAACTAGAAACATTATATCCATTTCATGCTTGGACATGATTGGATTTTCTTTTATAATTAAGAACAACTGTTGTTCTATCTTTAAGAATGATGTTTGTTATGTTGTAGCCCAATTGTTTAATGGTCTTTATATTTTGAACTTGGACCATCTGATCTATAATGCAGAAAATAATAAAAGACTAAGAACAAATGACTCAAACCCTACATATCTCTGGCATTGTCGTTTGGGCCATATAAATGAGAAGTGCATATCTAAGCTCCATAAAGATGGACTTTTAGACTCATTTGATTATGAATCATTTGAGCGATGCGAATCTTGTTTGTTAGGCAAGATGACTAAAGCCCCTTTCACTGGTTATACTGAGAGGGCTAAGGATCTCTTGGGTATTGTACATAGTGATGTATGCGGACCCATGAGTCCATGGCTAGAGTTAGGTATTTCTACTTCGTTATATTTACTGATGATTTCAGTAGATACGGATATGTGTATCTTATGAAGTGCAAATCTGAGACCTTTGAAAAGTTCAAAGAGTTCAAGAATGAAGTAGAAAACCAGTTGGGTAAAAGGGTTATAACACTCTGATCTGATCGAGGTGGCGAATACCTTAGTCATGAGTTCCGTGATCATCTAAAAGAGTGTGGTATTGTATCACAGTTCACTCCACCTAGAACACCACAACATAATGGTGTGTCTGAGAGGAGAAATCATACTCTGTTAGACATGGTACGTTCGATGATGAGTCATGCAGACTTGCCTGTTTCCTTTTGGGGTTTTGCTTTAGAGACTGCTGCAATGACACTGAATCACGCTTCAACGAAAATGGTTCTGAAGACACCATATGAGATATGGACTGGGAAGCGTCCTAGTATATCGTTCATTAAAATTTGGGGCTGTGAGGCATACGTGCGACGTCAAATGCCTGACAAGATGGAACCCAAATCGGATAAATGTTATCTGGTGGGATATCCTAAGGAAACGAAAGGGTATTACTTTTACCTACCGTCCGAGGGCAAAGTGTTTGTCGCAAGGAATGGTGTCTTCTTGGAGAGAGAATTCTTATCAAGAAAGACTGAAAAAGTAGAACTTGAAGAAGTTCAAGAACAACAAGTAGTGAATGAACCGGAATTGGATTCTAAGATAGGACTACAAGATGTTGTAGCTAGAGAACCTGCTCAAGAAACACAAGTCCTACGTAGATCTGGTAGACCAAGATTTGAGCCTGAGAGATATGGATTTCTTGTGTCTCAAATCGGTAATGTGGTTCTTATGGATCATGATGATGAACCAGCAACCTACCAAGAGGCTATGAATGGACCGGACTCTAACAAATGACTTGAGGCTATGAAATCCGAAATGGACTCCATGTATGCCAACCAAGTTTGGAACTTGGTGGAACCACCTGAAGGGGTACGACCCATAGGGTGCAAATGGGTCTTCAAGAAGAAGACCGACATGGATGGGAATGTACAGACATTCAAAGGGCGACTGGTGGCTAAGGATTTTAATCAAATTCATGGTATTGACTATGATGAGACCTTTTCCCCTGTTGCCATGGTAAATTCCATAAGGATATTGTTTGCTATTGCTACGTACTATGACTACGAGATCTGGTAAATGGATGTCAAAACGGCTTTCCTTAATGGAAACCTCCTTGATGAAGTGTACATGACACAACCCGAGGGTTTTGTATCCCCAAATGAAGCCACTAAAATATGCAAGCTGAATAGGTCCATCTATGGACTGAACCAGGCCTCTCAAAGTTGGAATCTTCGTTTTGATGAGAAAATCAAAGAGTTTGGTTTCATCAAGAATGAAGATGAGCCTTGTGTTTACAAGCGAATCAGTGGGAGCATTGTTGTCTTCCTGATATTGTATGTAGATGACATACTGTTGATTGGGAATGACATTCCTACCCTGAAAGTTGTTAAGAACAACCTAGGGAACTGCTTTTCTATGAAGGACTTGGGTGAAGCGACTTATATACTCGGTATTAAGATCTATAGAGATAGATCGAAGAAGTTGCTGGGTTTGACCCAGAGTACATACATCGAGAAGGTGTTGAAGCGGTTCAACATGCTTGAGTCCAAGAAAGGATTTTTACCCATGTCTCATGGTGTGAATCTCTCTAAGGACCAATGTCCAAAATCTTGTGAAGATAAGGACCGCATGAAGTTGATTCCATATGCTTCGGCAATTGGATCAATCATGTATGCAATGTTATGTACTAGACCCGATGTCTCCTTTGCTTTGAGCATGACTAGCAGGTATCAGTCAGACCCCGGTGAGTGTCACTGGATTGCAGTCAAGAATATCCTGAAGTACTTGAGAAGGACAAAGGATGTGTTCTTGATGTATGGTGGAGAGGAAGAGCTCGTTGTAAGTGGTTACATTGATGCTACCTTCCAAACTGATAGGGACGATTCAAAGCCTCAGTTAGGGTTTGTGTTTTGCCTTAATGGAGGAGCTGTGAGCTGGAAGAGTTCCAAGCAAGAGACAGTTGCTGATTCTACAACAGAAGCCGAGTATATCGCTGCAGCTAACGCAGCGAAGGAGGCTATATGGATTAGGAAATTCATCGGCGAGCTTGATGTAGTTCCTAGCATTGTTGGTCCCGTAGTTCTCTATTGTGAAAACAATGGTGTAATTGCACAATCTAAGGAACCTAGATCTCATCAGCACTCCAAGCACATACTTCGGCGGTTCCATCTCATTCGTGAGATTATCGAACAATGAGATGTGAACATTTGTAGAGTGACGACTGAGGAGATTATTGCGGATCCACTGACAAAGCCTCTCGCGCAGAGAAAGCATGATGGTCATACTAGATCAATGGGTATACGATACCTAAATGATCAACTCTAGTGAGAGTCTTGTGGGTTGCGTGTAAACATATATTCTATTGGCTATTTGTTATTTATTCATATGATGAATTGTGTACCAGATTTTTCTTTTACAATTAATGGCAAGTTCTTTTATTATGATTTCTCTATGCGATAGTTAAATGTTAACATAATAAATACCCTTAGAATGTTCGCTTCCATAGGACATCAAGTACGTGACTTGAATGTGAGAGCCTATGATTTATTTGAAGCATCATTCTTAAAAGGTCCCTGGTCGTTGTATCATCATAGAAGCTAAGGGTGATGATGATACATTTAGACTAGCATGTGCGTTGACTGATGACCAGTTCTCACAGGTCATGATATTGTGATATCAAGTCATCACGTGGGTACTTGTTAATGAACAAGTTGTACTGGACAGACCCAACCTGAGACTACTTTGTGGATTGTTATCTAAACATGTCACGAGTAGGTATCAATTGACAATGGTGTTGTGGTCCTTTGACCTGAAGTCGCAACATTTATCAAGTGAGGAAGAGCGTGTTTGATGCCATCTAAAGTCTTCCTTGAGAAAGGTTGATGATAAGGGTGGTTGTTGGGCACGTTACGAATCATTTGGGTGTTTGTGTGTGAGCAGATATAGGATTTGTCCTCCTATATGACAGGAGTTGCATCCATGGGCCCCTTGATGGAACTGGATTGGGAAATGCATGGCCATGCTTGGTTGAGTCAATATGTGATATTGGACTCACCATTCTCTGGAAGTTCGTTCTAGATCAAGAAACTTGGATTGATTTATTATGAGGGTGATACGGTCCATACCTCTAGTTCTTTCCAGATGTAAGGGACAAAGGGACAAAGACAACGCGGGAACATTGTTCATAAGGCTTATGAGTTATGAACTCTTATTGCTTGGGTAGCAATGATGCATTGCTAGATGCTGCTCATTGTTTGTGAGGTTTTTGGTTTGATACTTTCAAGATCAATTGGGAGACTGTTGGAGTTACCATGGTCATCTAGAAGTGGTCAAACATGTAATCTCACTGCCAACGCGATATGAGCCTGCAGGGTCGCACATAAGAGCATGTGGAGAAGTTGGTAGGTTGACTGTGTTGGTAAAGGTTACCAATCACACACAGAATGGGGTCCGACAAATCTTGTCAAGGGAAAATCGTCGAGAATCGTCGAGTATCGATCGTCGAGAATCGTCGAGTCTCAATCGTCGAGAATCGTTGAGTATCGATCGTCGAGAATCGTCGAGTATCGATCGTCGAGAATCGTCGAGTCTCGATCGTCGAGAATCGTCGAGTATCGTCGATCGTCGAGATTTGTCGAGAATCGAAAAGTTCGACTCTCGACAAATGCTGATTCCCGACGAATTATTTCCAGAAACCCTAATTTTCTGTGGTCTGCGGATAGCGATTTTTTTTAGGTCTGTTTATGCTTTGGGTATAAATAGGAACTTGGGTTTGAGCGGAAGTAAGAAGAGATCCACTCACGGCCCGACGGAAGTGTCCCGCTGTTCCGCCGACGGAAGTGTTTCGCTTCCGCCGATTCGCTCGCTCCGCCGGCCTCTTCTCCGACGATAGTCGTCAGTGCTTGTCTTCCTGGAGCGGACCTAGCAGTCCGTGGAAGTGCAAGGTGCAGTCAATCTCCCTTCCCATATTTCGTGTGACGAAGATCGGTGTTCTTCCGCTCGTGTGGATTTCTGTAGAGACGTAGACGCTATTCTACGTGGAACTCGCCGTTGACAAGGACTCATATATTGGAGCATCTTCGTTGAGTTGTGACTCAACGCCGCCAAGGTAATTTTTACCTAGTTTTTCTTAACTTCTTGATTCAACATTCAAGGCCCGATCCCAATCTCTTTTGGGTTGTTCTTGATTTTATTACTCCTGCTGTGTGCACAAGTATTGTGCCATCCTCATAGAGAAACCCAACAATACCTCCATCCAGTTCAGGCACGCATTTGCAGTGGAATTCTTGTCAACACAAGAAATATCTAAAGCTTCCAGCTCCTGGATCAGATGCTCATCATGCATCTACAACCAATTTGCCCTTACCGGAGTCCTACGACTCAAGGCATCTGCGACCACGTTTCCCTTCCTGGGAGTATAGTGTATTTGGAAGGTGTAGTCCCCGAGGAACTCCATCCACCTCCGTTGTCGCATATTGAGATCTTTATAATCCAATAGATACTTCAGACTCTTATGGTGCGTGAATATATCAACTTTCACACCATATAAGTAATGACGTCACAGTTTAAGTGCAAAAATCACCGCCTCCAACTCCAAGTCGTGGACGGGATAGTTTCGCTAATGCACTTTCCTCGTCAGTGTGGTGAGAGGAATGGCTATCCCCAAAAAGTTCTCTACAAAGCGCCTGTAGTAGCCCGCTAGTCCAAGGAAACTCCTGACTTCGGATACATAAGACGACACCGGCCACTCCCGTATCGCAACTATCTTCGCAGGATCCACCGCAATGCCCTTTCCACTAACCACATGGCCAAGAAAGGACACTGACAACAACCAGAACTCGCACTTCGAGAACTTGGCGTAGAGCTTGTTTCTCCTCAGGGTATACAACACCATCCGTAAATGGTTTGCATGGTCTTCTTCAGACTGAGAGTACACTAATAGGTCGTCAATAGAGACGATCACAAATAAATCCAAGTACTCTCGGAACATTCGGTGCATTAAATCCGTGAACACTGATGGCGCATTACATAGCCCAAACGGCATCAAGGTGAACTCATAATGACTGTAGTGTGTTCCAAACGCTGTCTTGGGAATGTCATATTCCTGAATCCTCAACTAGTAGTAGCAAGACTTCAAATCCAGCTTCGAGTACACCGTTGATCCCACCAGTTGGTCGAACAAGTCATCTATCCGTGGAATCGGATAATTATTCTTCTCTATTAACTTGTTTAATTCTCGATAATCGATCCACAGCAGCAAGCTTTCGTCCTTCTTTTTCACAAAAAGAACCGGTGCGCTCCAAGGTGACATACTTGGGCATATCAATCCTTGCTCTAGCAGCTCTTTCAATTGAACCTTAAGTTTTGCCATTTCCTTTGGCGCTACTCGGTACAGCGAGCGGGCCATAGGTTTCGCACCTAGCACCAACTCGATAGCGAAGTCTATTTCCCATTGGGGAGGTAACCCCAGAAGATCCTTCGGAAACACATCTGCATACTGCGAAACAATCGGAACGTCACTCAAACTAGCCTTCAGCTCAACAGCCTCTAAAAGAGTGAAGAATAACTTCACGCCCTTCCGAACAGCCTTGACTACTTGGAAAGCAGACATCAATATCTTGCTCGATCCTTGCATACTAGCGAATTTAGTCTCTAGCTCGGTATTCTACCCTAGTATGACTTCCTTTGAGTTGTAATCAATACATGCACGCTATTTCGAAAGCCAATCCATACCAAAAATTACATCGAACTCAGACATCGGCAGCAAAGATGCTTCCAACCCGAAATCCCGACTTCCAATCCGTACCTCCACAAAGCAAGACCTATCCGCAAGCATCAAGCATTCGTTATGTTGGATCCCTAGTTTGGATTTGGGCTAGGTTCACTAATCTAGGCTAAGTCATACCCACATTGTATAGCCAGGGTCTAGTCTAGTGTTTTAGGTGTCAGTCAGGTCAACAACTCAGTGAGACAAGACCAAGACATCAGAGAGAAGACAACAGAGAGTGAACAAGGCAAAAAATTTTCTAAGTAAAAAGGCGTTTGATGATCTCTGAAGAGAGCTCGACGATCTTCATTTTGCGCTCGATGATCTCAGAGTTAAATCTCTAAATGCTGAGATCGACGATTGCTGAACTCAGGTCGACGATCTCTGATCTACTTTCAGGATTGAGATAGACGTTCAACCATCTCAGTTCGATGATCTTGAAGCTCAGTTTGGAAAGCAGATTTTCAGGTCAACGATCATAGGGCTCAGCTCGACGATAGAGGATGTTTGAGCTCGACGATCTCAGGACCAGATCGATGATTTCTGCCATATCAACATTTTATTCCCTGCAGTTATTGTTTTCCTTATTGACTGTTTATTCTTTTGCTTATTGATGGCCGCGGAACAGAGACCTACTGTGGTTGGTTCGAAATGGTTAGATTCCGCGGGCCGGTTAGAAGATCGAGTTTTCTAACGAGAGGAGGCAAGTGCAGCTATCGCAAGTAGTACTTGGTATTCGGGAAAATACCGAGGTCGTATTATTCTCGGGGACGCGTTGATTATATCTACTCTTCCAGGAATACTATTATCTTACTAACAGTAAGGTGGGATTTTTGTTTAATTAAAACGGAAAGAAAGAAAGCAGAATTTTGCTAAGTTAGTTCGATGACGGGTTAACGCTCGGCATCGAATCGGATTAAGACTAAAATAATTCTTAACAATTATTGAACTTTGTTTTTAATTTAATAAAAGGCACTTGGCCGTGGAGGTTCCAAGAACATGAGCTCACCTTGGTCTAGGGATATCGCTCACCTGGGCGTTAAGGCTATTCGACCGAACGTTAGTCCGACGAAGGATTCCCCTTAACGCCCGCATTACGCTGAGAACCCCGCTATTGGGTGGGGAACCCAATCCGGCAGAACTACGTTTCTCCTCTTTCGAGGGGGCGTACGCAGTTCTCTTTACCCAAGGGGGATCGATCCATACGTGCAGCCTCTCGGCGTCGCATATGGATAACGGAAATAGAGCCCACACATCGATTATGTGGTCCTATGCGTCGTTAACCCGGGGTAAACCTTAAGACCTTAAATTAAAATAAAAATAAAGTTTTTTTAATTATTTCAAATCATTTTTTATGTCTCAATGCTCTTCGATGCCGAAGGCTAAAAGAGATTAGCCACTCATCGGAATGGGGACGGCTTTATGTTTTTAGGTGAAGCGTGAGTGTTAAATTAAGCACTGAACAATTATAAGAGAAAACACGAAAAATAGGACAATTAGATAAATTGAAGGCTAATTGATGCAGGCACTCACGCACACTTCAAAACCATAAAGAAAATTAAATAAAGCATGCCCTACTCAAATGAGTAGGCGGAAATAAATGCACACACGCACACACTCTTCTTAATTGAAGAAAACGATAAATAAAACGGTAAAATTATCTCCTACACGCACGCACTCTACATAATTGAGAAAGCGATAAAATTGCAAGTCCCGGCTCAAATGAGTGGGCGGGAGTAAATTTATCTCATACACGCACGCACTCTACTTGAAAGTAAAACACACACACGCACTCTACTGAAATGAAAACACACGCACCCACACAAAGTTTTCCTACTCAAGTGAGTAGGAAGAAAATGAAAGCAGTAAAAAGACAAGTCCCACTCAAACGAGTGGGCGAAAAATGAAAGCAGAGCGCCATTTAACTCTTAACGAGTAGGCGGAAATAAATGCATACGCACACACGCACTCTACAGGAGTTGAAATAAAGCAGTAAAACCTAACTCATACACGCACACACACTTGCAAAAATAAGAAAAACAAAGTGCTCAGAAAATTAAAACGACTGCATTTCTACCGCTAGAATGCGGTAGAAATGCATAAAAAGTGAAAATAAAAATTAACCGGAGCGAAAAGTTTTGCAAATAAACGCAAAATGAAAGTACTCGAAAAATTAATACAACTGCATTTCTACCGCTAGAATGCGGTAGAAATGCATAAAAAGATGAAATAAAAATTAAAGGGACTAAAAGTTTTACGAATAAAAAGCTAAAATGAAGTGAGCGAAAAATTATAACGACTATATTTTTATTCATAAGTTTTTATAAAACCTCCAAAAAAGTGAGAATAAAACTAAAAAGGAACAAGAAGTTTTACATTCCTAAGAGCCTAAGTTAAAAAAAATAAAAACGAACACTTTTAGGGGAGTTTTTATAAAACCTATATGAATGAAAATTATAAAGAAGAAAAAGCTAAAGCTAAAAAGTGCGGAGAATGAAAACTAAACGGACGGCACAATGGCTAGAAATGCTGATAAATCCTAAATCTAACTAAGTTATGAAAGCTAAAAAGATGAAAACATAAAAGAAACACAAAAAGGGAATGAAAAAATTACTTAAGAAGGGCGCTTCCAATTGAACATTTCAACTTTACAAGATAGAAAATCTACCATTTTATTGAATAAAAAGGCTATTACATGAAAAAGCTAAAACAAACAACCTAATACAAACTAAGAAAGATAGGGAGAAATTCTCCTTACATAGCTTAGAAGCCAAACGGGCAGCACCTCCCCTAAGTAAGATGGACCAAAAAAGTGGACAAAATAAGCTTCCTGGAAGCTCTTATTTATAGGCAAAATTTCGGGTTGGTCACGCCCGTGACTAGGGCGTGACAGGGGGGCGTGTCGACACTATTCATGAGCTGATCAGGTGACTTGACTGGAAAGTTGACTTCGGCTGAAAACGTGGCGGTCACGCCCTAGGTCACGGGCGTGACATGTGTCAGTCACGGGCGTGATTGGGGCGTGTCGGGGAGGTCGATCTGGGCGCGGTCCGGCCGCAAAGTCGCGCGCGTCATGTCGGGCCAGGTGGCAAGGTCACGCCCGTGTCACACCTTGACACGGGCATGTCGAAGGGCGTGTCGAGCTGGGTTTGATGATCGCCGATCGTCGAGCTGGCACCTGTGGTCGGCGATCGTCGAGGGCATGACACGGGCGTGTCGTCATGTGACACGGGCGTGTCAGTCAACATTTTGACTTTTTTTGGAAATTTTCTGCAATAAAAATAAAGCTAAGTTAGAAATAATATTTACAAAAATAAATAATTTATTGGATAAAACAGATAAAAAAAGACAAAAAACAAACAAAATTGACTTAAATAAAATATGAAAATATAGGTATATTTACAACTCATCAAACACCCCCATACTTAAGCTTTTGCTATTCCAGAGCAAAAGTTTGAGGTGAACTTATAAGGAATAATAAAAAACCCTAAGTTCTGCTACCGCTAAATTAATTATAAGAGAGATCAAATAAAAATATACGGGGTATAAGAGTTAAGTCCTAAAATTATTTAGATGATTTAAACAGGGCAAAAGTTTTGGCCAAAAGACTTCTTGATGTAATCAAATAGAAAGCAATAATTGTATTGGTTAGATTAACAGAAAATAGTTTGGAGTTATACGAACTTTAGCTTATAGGAGTGTTATCGGAAATAATGTAATTTACGAATTATGCTCTCAAAAAGATATTTGAATTAATTCTAGAGTTATGAAATTGGCTAAGGGGGGTTGATGTTAGTTTATGAAGATGCTTGGATGTTAAGGCGAGATTATTTTTTTCGAACCTCCATTTTTTTTGATTTGGATGTTAAAGGAAAACGAAATCTTATTTTCCTTAACATAAAATTTTTTTTTTCTTCATAAATAACCCAATGTATATATGTTGGAGTAATGAATTTTATCCTCTTACTCCGTAACGTATAATCTTTTAATTTATTGGGTGCCTATGTTTACGGAATGAAATCTTATTCCCATTGACATAAGATCTTTTTCTTTTAGGGGAAATATTTTTATCATACCAGGTAGGTTATGATAAGTAAGGGGAGAAAAGAGAACTAGATTTTTAATTGAAAAATAATTGAGAGCAACCTTTATAAATTGTACGTTCCAATTTTTCAGAAAGCTAAAAGCAAGCATAATTGAATTCTATAGTCGTTATTTTCTAACATGGTACACATGCTCCTATCTATGAAAAATTAGAAGTAGTGCCTAAAATGAGTCCCCTATTTTTAATAAAGTATAATAAATTCTTTAAAACTTAACCCCGACTATTTAAATTTTTCAATCTATAATTAACAAACGAATAGTGAACAAAGAATTGATCAAATTCACATATAAATAAGCTCAAAACGAAAGTTTTGGATAACAAGAAACTTAAGAATGAAATGTTTGGTTTATTTGTTTCAAAACTTACATAAAAATTTTTTTTTTTTTTTTTTTTGAAGTTATGGTCTTTTTTTATTTTTGTATTTATATCTTTAATATATACATACTAAAAAGAAAGAAAAAAAGCGAAAATAAAATTTTTTGGATTTTTAAGTTTTGTGAATTTTTTTGTATTTTTAAATTTTGTGAATTTTTTTTATTTTTAATGAAGTTTTCATTCTATTTACAAAAATTTGGGAAAAAGAAAAAATATTTACAAGGATGAGAGGGAAAAAGGGAGAGGGGAAAGAGAAAGAATATTTACAAAAAGTATTTACAAAAATTATTTACAAAAATATTTACAAGAATATTTACAGAAATACAAACTAGGTAGTCGCGAGATGACTCGTTATGTGGATGGCTCGATGAGCCGGATCTCGCGGACCGAGTTAAAAATAAGTCAGTTTCAAAAATGAAACTTCAAAAATTTTTTAATTTTTTTGATTTTTTGTGTTATATATATATTTTTTTTTTTTTGAAGTTTTGTTTTTAAAAATTTTTTTAAAATTTTTTTTTTTTTTTTTTTTGTTTTTTTAAGTGAAAAAGAAAGTACAAAAATACGAAAACACCCCCATACTTAGATCCAACATTGTCCCCAATGTTGTATGCTAAGCATGAGGAACAAGACAGGAGGTATATGTACAAAAAAGGAAAAAGAGGGGGGCAGAAGACGTCCCTGATCCGCGCTCGGGGAAGCCCATTAGAAACCCTGCATTTATTAGAAAAATAGAAAACATAATAAATAAAGACGTAAAAAAGATAGACGTGGGGTGCCTCCCAGGAGTGCTTTGTTTATAGTCGCGTAGCTTGACTATAGTGGCGGGTTTATATATGGAGAAGGGTTATGGTTTCGCTCCTACTGATCACAGGGTCGCCTGCTATATAAGACTTTAACCGATTACCGTTCACCTTAAAAGTGCCTTTTTCGGGGTGGGAGATGAGTATGGTCCCATATGGCCAAACCTCTTCAACCTTGAAGGGGCCGAACCATCGCGATTTTAGCTTACCCGGGAAAAGCCTAAGACGTGAATTGTAAAGAAGGACTAGATCGCCCGGAGAAAAAATTTTGGGGGTTTTAATTTTTCGATCGTGATAAAACTTAGAACGCTCCTTATAGAACTTATTACTCTCGTAAGCATTCGCACGCCATTCATCGAGCTCGTTTAGTTGCAGTTTTCTATTCTGAGCGGCTAAGTTAGAGTCGAGGTTTAAGAGTTTTAATGCCCAAAGTGCGCGGTGCTCCAGTTCTACGGGTAAATGGCACGCTTTGCCATAGACTAATCGAAACGGGGTACAACCGGTAGCGGTTTTGTACGTCGTACGATACGCCCATAACGCGTCGTCGAGCTTAGCGGACCAATCTTTCCTATTAAGTGAAACGGTTTTTTCTAATATGCGTTTTATCTCTCGATTTACTACCTCAACTTGGCCACTTGTTTGCGGGTGGTAGGGGGTGGCAAGCTTGTGCGTGACTCTGTATTTAGCTAACGTCTTAGCCATTAGAGCGTTACAGAAATGCGTTCCCCTATCACTAACAATAGCGCGAGGCGTGCCGAAGCGAGAAAATAATTTTTTTAGAAATGTAACGACGACTCGCGCATCGTTGGTGGGGAGAGTCTGCGCTTCCGCCCACCGTGATACGTAGTCGACCGCCACTAAAATATACATATTTTTATAAGAAGGAGGTAGGGGGCCAACAAAATCTATGCCCCATAAATCGAAGACTTCGCATTCTAAAAACATATTCTGGGGCATCTCGTCGCGACGTGAGATGTTACCCGACCGCTGACAGCTATCGCATGCGCGCACAAAGTTGTGCGCGTCTTTGAAGAGAGTGGGCCAAAAGTAGCCCGCCTCTAGCGCCTTCCTAGCGGTCTGGTTGGCTTGATAGTGCCCCCCGGCTGGACCCTCGTGGCAGTGCCTCAATATTTGTGTGCACTCCACTCCCGCGACGCATCTTCGAACCGCTTGGTCCGCGCAGATACGGAAAAGGAATGGGTCATCCCAAAAGAAATTTTTCAAGTCGGAAAAGAATTTCTTCTTTTGATGACTTGAAAAATCTTTTGGAAGTACCCGCGCGACTAAGTAGTTCGCAAAATCTGCGAACCAAGGCGAAGATGACGAAGACGAACGAATGGCGAGAAGGCGTTCCTCTGGGAATCTGTCATTTATTTCAGATTCGACGAGCGCTTCCGCACCCGGATTTTCTAAACGGGAGAGGTGGTCTGCCGCTAGATTCTCCGCGCCCTTCTTATCTCAAATCTCCAAGTCAAACTCTTGTAGGAGGAGAATCCATCGAAGAAGGCGGGGCTTCGCGTCGGCTTTAGCTAATAAATATTTAAGGGCGGAGTGATCGGTAAAAACGATAACTTTAGATAGCGTAAGGTACGAGCGAAACTTATCGAAAGCGAAAACGACGGCTAAGAGTTCCTTTTCCGTCGTCGTGTAATTCACTTGTGCGGAAGTGAGCGTCTTGCTAGCGTAATAAATAGGATGAAAGTGTTTTTCTACGCGTTGGCCAAGAATGGCGCCTAAGGCAATATCACTAGCGTCGCACATGATTTCGAACGGAAGGGACCAATTAGGGGCCACTAGAATTGGAGAATTGATAAGTTTTGTTTTATAAAATTAAAAGCAGACTCGCAATCGCTACTAAAGACAAAAGGTGATTCCTTTTCCAAGAGGTGAGTAAGCGGATTTGTTATTTTTGAAAAATCTTGAATGAAGCGCCTATAAAAGCCCGCGTGGCCTAAGAAACTCCTAATGGATTTTATGTTTGTCGGCTGAGGAAGTTTTTCTATGATTTCAACTTTGGCCTTATCGACCTCTATCCCCTTAATCGAAATCTTATGGCCGAGGACCAAACCTCCTCGAACCATAAAGTTACACTTTTCCCAATTTAAAACAAGATTCGTGTCCTCGCATCGCTGGAGGACACGATCAAGATTACGAAGACAATCCGGGAATGAGCATCCGAATACAGAAAAGTCATCCATAAATATTTCCATAATATCTTCTACTAGCTCACCAAAAATTGCTAGCATACATCTTTGGAATGTAGTCGGCGCATTGCAGAGGCCAAATGGCATTCTTCGATAGGCGAAGTGCCAAAGGGGCAAGTAAAAGTTGTTTTCTCTTGGTCTTCGGGGGAAATAGGGATTTGGAAAAACCCCGATAAACCGTCGAGAAAACAATAAAAAGGATGACCGGAAAGACGCTCAAGAATTTGGTCAAGGAACGGTAGTGGAAAATGTCTTTGCGGGTGGCATCATTAAGTTTGCGGTAATCGATGACCACACGCCAACCCGTAACAGTACGAGTTGGGACGAGCTCGTTGTGCTCATTCGCCACTACGGTTAGACCGCCCTTCTTGGGCACGACATGAATGGGACTAACCCATGCACTATCAGAAATGGGATAAATAATCCCCGCATCTAATAATTTAATTATCTCAGCTTTCACGACGTCTTTCATGTTTGGGTTAAGACGCCGCTGCGGCTGAATGGTTTTGCGGCAATTATCGTTTAAGAAAATTTTGTGAGTGCAGAAAGAAGGGTTAATCCCCTTTAGGTCAGAAATTTGTCACGCAATTGCGTAGCAATGTTTAAGCAAAACCTCCAATAAATCGGAGGTCTCCGAATCGCTTAAATACGAAGAAATGATTATCGGGAGTGTATCATTTTTCCCCAAAAAGGCGTATTTTAGGGATTCGGGTAATGGTTTGAGTTCCAGGATGGGCGGTTCTTCTAGTGAGGTTTTAGTGCTAATGTCTTTTGAACCAATTGGTTCAAAAGGCACATTCGTAGACTCGTCCTCATCGCAATAAAAATTTTCGAGCGAAAAAATATTTTCGTTTAAAATTTCGGACTCGAAAACCGGAGAAGAACTATCTCCATAAAAAGAATCTAAAGAGTAGCAGAAATCATCGCTCGGCGACGAGTCTTCCATAGAGGAGTTAATAGAAAAAGTTACTTTGTCGTCTCCTACCCGAAGGAGAAGCTGACCATTACTTACATCAATTAACGCACGTGAGGTCGCGAGGAAAGGGCGACCAAGTATTATTGGTACGTTGGCGTCTTCCTCGATGTCCAAGATGACGAAGTCCACCGGGAAGGTGAACTTGTCTACTCGGACAAGGACATCCTCAACAACCCCGATGGGGAACCTAACCGAGCGATCCGCTAGTTGGATGTGCATATTGGTAGGAGCAGGAGTACCCAAACCTAAACGCAGGAAGAGCGAGAACGGCATCAAATTAATGCTCGCGCCTAAGTCTGCCAAGGCGTATTTTACTAATACTTCGCCAAAAAGGCACGGGATGGAGAACCTTCCCGGGTCGTTTTGTTTTAAGGGCAATTTACTAGTAAGAGCCGCCGAGCAGACAGCGTTGAGAGATATATGCGAAATATCCTCGAGTTTGCGTTTATTAGAAAGTAGTTCTTTTAAAAATTTCGCATAGTTAGGCATTTGCGAGATAGCCTCGCAAAAAGGAACATTAATATGAATTTGTTTAAGTAATACAATAAATTTTTCATATTGCGCGTTTACTCGCTCATTATCTAACTTATGCGGGTAGGGAAACACCTTGTTTAAAATAGTTTTATCGTTAAAAATCGGTAAGGGTTGCGTAATCGAAGAAGAGGGAAGAGGGGTCGGAGGTGAAATATGTACCTGAGGATCGATCCGTTTTGGATCGACCACCTCCTTACCGCTACGGAGGGTTATAGCGTTGGCGGTTTCCCTTGGATTGGGCTCCGTGTTCCCTGGCAGTGCCCCCAGGGCGCATTCTGACATAAGTCGCGCCAGCTGTCCAACCTGGAGTTCTAAATTTTTTAGCGATCCGGTGATGTTCCGGATATTGGACTCGTTGCACGCGACATAACGATTAAAATTTTCCTCCACCGGGGATGGCTTCATAGGAGGGGGAGGAGGAAACGTTGGCGCAAAAGGAGGGGGAGGGGGACGCTGCGCGTTGTTCGGGTTGCTCCAGGAGAAATTCGGATGGTTCCTCCAACCCGGGTTATAGTGGCTACTATAAGGGTTGTTTTGAAATGAGGGACGCACCGGATTTCCCATGTAGTCCACGAATTCGTCGACTACGCAGACGTTAGAGGGGGGAGAAAACAAGGCGGAGTGGAGGAGGCAACAGACATCTCCGCCACCTGCTTAGTTAGCCTTTCCACTTGGAGGGCTAGCTGAGCAGTGGCATCCACTTCAAAAATGCCCGCCTGCTTAGGGCGCGCCCGTGGGACATTCCACTGGTAGGCGTTCACCGCCATTTCCTCGAAAAGGGCCTGGGCGGCCTCGGGGGTCTTATTGTTTAGAGTGCCCCCGGCAGCCGCGTCAATCATTTGACGCGTCTGACTATTCAGTCCATTATAAAAAATTTGTACCTGCAACCACGTTGGCAGAGCGTGGTGCGGGCACCGGCGGAGGAACTCCTTAAAGCGTTCCCAAGTCTCGTAAAGAGACTCGGAGTCGTTTTGGACGAACGAAGATATGTCCGCCCGCAGTCTTGCAGTTTTCGCGGGCGGAAAATACTTCGTAAGGAATTTCTCAGCCAATTCCGCCCAGGACGTGATGGATCCCCGCGGGAGGGAGAGTAACCACGCCTTAGCCTTGGACTTAAGAGAGAAGGGAAAAAGGCGCAAACGAATGGCGTCATCAGTGACGCCATTAATTTTAAAAGTATCGCAAATTTCAAGAAAATTAGACAAGTGATTGTTGGGGTCCTCATCCGGCAGTCCGTCGAACTGCACGGCATTTTGGATCATTTGAATCACACTTGACTTAATTTCAAAATTATTGTTGGCCACAGCGGGCCGAACAATACTCGACCCCGTATCATCCAAGTTGGGTCGAGCGTAGTAAGACATAGTACGCTCGGCCGGTTGGGCATTATTCGGGTCGGCCATAGAAGAAGAAGAGGGTTCTCCGATAGATTCTGCGGGGTCTAAAAAGGGAATTCGACGGAGAGATCGGATACGCGCAAGAGAGCGGTCGATCTCGGGGTCGAATTCAAGATTTTCAGAACTCGAAGGTTGTCCACGGGTCATACACCCAAAAATAAAACGAAAGGGGGAAGGATTTTTTTTTTGTATAAAAAAATTTTTTATTTGAAAATAAAGTAAAATTAATAGAGTCCCAGATTCAATATAACAACCGTGTTCCCCGGCAACGGCGCCAAAAACTTGATGGCCGCGGAACAGAGACCTACTGTGGTTGGTTCGAAATGGTCAGATTCCGCGGGCCGGTTAGAAGATCGAGTTTTCTAACGAGAGGAGGCAAGTGCACCTATCGCAAGTAGTACTCGGTATTCGGGAAAATACCGAGGTCGTATTATTCTCGGGGACGCGTTGATTATATCTACTCTTCCAGGAATACTATTATCTTACTAACAGTAAGGTGGGATTTTTTGTTTAATTAAAACGGAAAGAAAGAAAGCAGAATTTTGCTAAGTTAGTTCGATGACGGGTTAACGCTCGGCATCGAATCGGATTAAGACTAAAATAATTCTTAACAATTATTGAACTTTGTTTTTAATTTAATAAAAGGCACTTGGCCGTGGAGGTTCCAAGAACATGAGCTCACATTGGTCTAGGGATATCGCTCACCTGGGCGCTAAGGCTATTCGACCGAACGTTAGTCCGACGAAGGATTCCCCTTAACGCCCGCATTACGCTGAGAACCCCGCTATTGGGTGGGGAACCCAATCCGGCAGAACTACGTTTCTCCTCTTTCGAGGGGGCGTACGCAGTTCTCTTTACCCAAGGGAGATCGGTCCATACGTGCAGCCTCTCGACGTCGCGTATGGATAACGGAAATAGAGCCCACACATCGATTATGTGGTCCTATGCGTCGTTAACCTGGGGTAAACCTTAAGTCCTTAAATTAAAATAAAAATAAAGTTTTTTAATTATTTCAAATCATTTTTTATGTCTCAATGCTCTTCGATGCCGAAGGCTAAAAGAGATTAGCCACTCATCGGTATGGGGACGGCTTTATGTTTTTAGGTGAAGCGTGAGTGTTAAATTAAGCACTGAACAATTATAAGAGAAAACACGAAAAATAGGACAATTAGATAAATTGAAGGCTAATTGATGCAGGCACTCACGCACACTTTAAAACCATAAAGAAAATTAAATAAAGCAAGCCCTACTCAAATGAGTAGGCGGAAATAAATGCACACACGCACACACTCTTCTTAATTGAAGAAAGCGATAAATAAAGCGGTAAAATTATCTTCTACACGCACGCACTCTACATAATTGAGAAAGCGATAAAATTGCAAGTCCCGGCTCAAATGAGTGTGCGGGAGTAAATTTATCTCATACACGCACGCACTCTACTTGAAAGTAAAACACACGCACGCACTCTACTGAAATGAAAACACACGCACCCACACAAAGTTTTCCTACTCAAGTGAGTAGGAAGAAAATGAAAGCAGTAAAAAGACAAGTCCCACTCAAACGAGTGGGCGGGAAAGGAAAGCAGAGCGCCATTTAACTCTTAACGAGTAGGCGAAAATAAATGCATACGCACACACGCACTCTACAGGAGTTGAAATAAAGTAGTAAAACCTAACTCATACACGCACACACACTTGCAAAAATAAGAAAAACAAAGTGCTCAGAAAATTAAAACGACTGCATTTCTACCGCTAGAATGCGGTAAAAAAGCATAAAAAGTGAAAATAAAAATTAACCGGAGCGAAAAGTTTTGCAAATAAACGCAAAATGAAAGTACTCGAAAAATTAATACAACTGCATTTCTACCGCTAGAATGCGGTAGAAATGCATAAAAAGATGAAATAAAAATTAAAGGGACTAAAAGTTTTACGAATAAAAAGCTAAAATGAAGTGAGCGAAAAATTATAACGACTACATTTTTATTCATAAGTTTTTATAAAACCTCCAAAAAAGTGAGAATAAAACTAAAAAGGAACGAGAAATTTTACATTCCTAAGAGCCTAAGTTAAAGAAAATAAAAACGAACACTTTTAGGGGAGTTTTTATAAAACCTATATGAATGAAAATGATAAAGAAGAAAAAGCTAAAGCTAAAAAGTGCGGAGAATGAAAACTAAACGGACGGCACAACGGCTAGAAATGCTGATAAATCCTAAATCTAACTAAGTTATGAAAGCTAAAAAGATGAAAACATAAAAGAAACACAAAAAGGGAACGAAAAAATTACTTAAGAAGGGCGCTTCCAATTGAACATTTCAACTTTGCAAGATAGAAAATCTACCATTTTATTGAATAAAAAGGCTATTACATTAAAAAGCTAAAACAAACAACCTAATACAAACTAAGAAAGATAGGGAGAAATTCTCCTTACATAGCTTAGAAGCCAAACGGGCAGCACCTCCCCTAAGTAAGATGGACCAAAAAAGTGGACAAAATAAGCTTCCTGGAAGCTCTTATTTATAGGCAAAATTTCGGGTTAGTCACGCCCGTGACTAGGGCGTGACAGGGGGCGTGTCGACACTATTCATGAGCTGATCGGGTGACTTGACTGGAAAGTTGACTTCGGCTGAAAACGTGGCGGTCACGCCCTAGGTCACGGGAGTGACATGTGTCAGTCACGGGCGTGACTGGGGCGTGTCGGGGAGGTCGATTTGGGCGCGGTCCGGCCGCAAAGTCGCGCGCGTCACGTCGGGCCAGGTGGCAAGGTCACGCCCGTGTCACACCTTGACACGGGCGTGTCGAAGGGCGTGTCGAGTTGGGTTTGATGATCGCCGATCGTCGAGCTGGCACCTGTGGTCGGCGATCGTCGAGGGCATGACACGGGCGTGTCGTCATGTGACACGGGCGTGTCAGTCAACATTTTGACTTTTTTTGGAATTTTTCTGGAAATTTTCTGCAATAAAAATAAAGCTAAGTTAGAAATAATATTTACAAAAATAAACAATTTATTGGATAAAACAGATAAAAAAGACAAAAAACAAACAAAATTGACTTAAATAAAATACGAAAATATAGGTATATTTACAACTCATCACTTATATGACTCTGAGTGATTAATGCATATATTCTCTGAATATAGCTGTTCCTTGGCAAGCATTAATTGTTGGTTTTCACAGAGTTATTATACAGCTTTTCTCGGGACAGTTAAGGAAATGAGTTAATTCTCTTATAGTCGTTGCACATGTTCTCGTGATTCCGGCAGCCAATCAATGTGGACGATTTCAAATTCAATTTGGAATTATTCAAAGAAAAGGGACTCAGAGAATAAAAGACTCAGGGAATTATTATTTAGCACGTCTTGATGCAGTCGACAGACTTTTGAAAGAAATCACAAGACTGCAAGAAAAAGAAGAAGAACAGATCTCAGTTCCAAAAACAAGAGTTCATTCAGGAAGCTTGTGGAGACAATCATCTTCAATCAGTCTCAGCTTTCTAGATTTCAAGCCCTACACCCTGTACAAGGCTTTGATCTCCTGAACAATTCAAATCACAAGACAAGCCTTGACTCCATCAGGATCACTCTCAAGTCTTCTCTCATTTGCTTGAGAAAAGAGAAGACAGCTCAACTTTTTCCTTCCCACCTCTGTGTAAAGGGTTTTTACTCCCTTCAAAAGTAATTCTTGGTTGTGAGGTCACCTGATCAAAAGACTTAAAGTTGGTTTTCCGGCACCTGATCAAAAGCAAGAAGGGTTGCAATATCTCCCTTGAAATAGATATTATTTGGTGGCAGTCACCTGATCAAAAACTTGAAAGTGATTCCTACCAGGGTGGTAGAAGAGTGGATGTACTCATATTTGGGGAACCACTATAATTTCTTGTGTCGTCTTGTTGCACCTTTTCTTATTGCTCTTGCTAGTTCCTTTGATATTCAGAATAGTTCTCTAGTTTTCCTTCTGCTAATATTTATTGGTATCACCTATTTTTGTACTCTGATAGAATAGATTAAAATTGCCTAAAGTTTTTTTAAACACTTTATTCACCCCCCTAGATTAGATCTGAATAACTCCCTCCTTTCAATTGGTATCAGAGGATTGTGGTTCTTTGGTTGTACAAGCTAACACTTGAATCAAGATCTCTGCTTATTCAGATTTTCTTTTCCTTAGATATTCATTTATCACATGACACAGAACAAGAATTATACAAGCACCAGACCTCCATTCTGTAACTTAAATAAGTTCAGTATCTGGAAGGCAAGAATAAGACTTTACATGAACTCAATTAATTAAGATATTTTTAACTCAATTTTGACAGGTCCCCCTCAACCAACTGAAGTTGCTTCTACATCTACTAACACTCATGCAGTACCACCACCAACTTGGAATGATGCTCAAAAGAAAGCAAAAAATTGCAGATGCCAAGGCCATGAACACACTGGCTTAGACTATGTCAGATGACATTTTCCAAAAGGTTGCTGACTGCACATCAGCAAAGGCCATCTGGGATTATTTGAACCAAATGGTGGCAAGTTCAGTGGAAGAAAGAAAAGACAGAAGATCTCTTCTTATTTCTAAGTATCAGAACTTCAGAAAGTAAGATGTTGAATCAGTTGAAGAGATGTATGGCAGACTGAGTACCATCATCAGTGACCTAAGAACATTAGACAAGGATATTTCACTGACAGAGATTAATGATAAAATATTAATGTGTTTTCCAAGTTCTTGGGACACAAGAATCTGGTCTATCAAAGATGTCAAAAGTATTTTAGAAATTTCCACAGAAACACTTCTGGGAAAGCTCAAATCCTTTGAGCACTTGACAAAGACTAGGGAGGCAGAGTAGAAGGTCTCTACTCTAGTCAGGAAAGTGCAGAACATTGCTTTTAAGGCTACAGAAGAAATAGCAACTCCTACTGTTAATGAAGAGTTCTTGAGTCTCTTAGCAAAGAGATTCTACAAGATGGGAAAAAGAGACTTCAGGAAGAAGTCATCCAGACAAGAAGATAAACCAAGATATGACAAAACACCAACTAAAGAGGTTGTTTGTTTTGGTTGCAGGAAATCTGGACACTACATCTCTGAGTGTCCAGAGAATCAAAAGAAGGAGAAAAGAAAGGACAAGGACTCCAGAAGACAGAAATACAGTAAGCCTTCCTCAAGCAAGCATAAGAGGAAAGAGAAAGGCTTTGTACCAGAAACCTGGAGTGATATTGAAGAGGATTCCTCATCCTCTAGCTCTAGTGATGAAGATGAGGAGGAAGCAAAGGCAAAGGAAGTTTGCCTAATGTAAATTGATGCTTCCAACACTCATTCAGGAGAAGATTCATCAGATGATGAACAACCACTTTCAGAAGTGCATCAGGTACTCTCTTCTTTTGACTTTAATTCTGAAGATTTTTTATATGAATTCAAAACTATATGCATGGACCTAATTAGTTCAGAAAAGGAAATTAAACAACTTAGAGAGCAAAAGAATGATCAAAGTAGTTTAGTTGCAGAAAACCATAAATTAAAAGATGAAATTGCTCTTGCAAATGAACAGATAATTAAACTGAAAACTAAACTAGCTGAGGCAAGGCAACTTGAAGAATCCCTTAATGGGAGAAGCCTCAAGCTGATGGACATTACAAGCACTGTTAATGCTAGACTCACTGGCAAACTGGGCTTGGATGCTTCATCAAGCCAACCCCCACTGGTCCAGAAAAATGCACTAAGGACCCCAGTAAAATTCATCTCTAAAAAAGGTAAAGAACTAATCTATGATAAACCCTCAACTACAAATAAGAACAAACCTAACAAACAGAAAAATAGAAACAGACAAAATCAAAACAAAAATAATGTTCAGCAGTTTTCGTCGAACTCAGATTAACGAAATGTGAACAAATCGTTGAACCCAGGTCGACGATTTTTGAACGAAAATGTCTACTATAATTAATCGTCTTACTGCGATCGACGATTTCTGTATGGATCATCGAGCAGAGATCGATGAAATTGGGGCACAGAGAATGAATATTATCCTTCTCTGAGCAGAGATCGACGATCTCAACCCATGTCATCAAACTCAGATCAACGATCTCACTTCTAATCGTCGAACCCAGTGAGAATTTATAAAATCTTTAACTGTAACAGAAACCCTAATCAGAAAAGACAAACAATCAATCTTTTCACCCTTTGGGAAATTCCACCTAGGAGATACCATCCACTAGGCTATAAATCTCAGCCAACCATTTCTGTTATCTCAAGTTTTTCTTATCAAGAAAACAAAGTACTCAAGGTAACCTGGGTCAAGAACAATTATTCTTTTGATTGTTGCAGGTGAAGAACTGTCCACCATACAACCAGCAATGGTATCTGGACAGTGGGTGCTTAAAGCACATGACAGGATGGAAGGATAACTTATCCAACTATAAGCCAAAGCTAGGACCTAAGGTTATTTTTGGTGACTCCAACTTTGGTCAGACTGAAGGCTATGGAGAAATCAGGATAGGTGCTTTCACATTCAGGAAGGTTGCATATGTAAGTTGATTGAAACATAACTTGATCTCCATTAGTCAGCTCTGTGATGAAGGATTTCAGGTAACTTTTAATCAGTCCTCTTGCATTATTTCTTCAGCTGACAGCATAGTAGTTTTATCAGGTTCTAGAGTAGGTAACATTTATATTGTTAACTTTAATTCATCCATAAATAAAATTTGTTTATTTAACCAATCATGTAATCAAAATGAATTATAGTATAGGAGGCTAGGACATGTAAATCTAAAATACATTGCTAGGCTATCTAAGGACAACCTTGTAAGAGGATTGCCTTCTTACCCCTATAAGAAGGAAAGTCTGTGCAGGGCTTGTCAACTAGGCAAGCAAACAAAAAATAGTTTCAAATCCATTAATAAGAGTGACTCACCTAGGATTTTGTATTTGCTTCGCATGGATCTTTTTGGACCCATTGCTGTACAAAGCCTAGGAGGGAAGTCTTACACCTTAGTTATTGTAGATGACTTCTCCAGGTTCACTTGGGTGTTCTTCTTGAAAAATAAGTCAGATAACTTCAAGGTTATTACAGATTTTATCAAGTGCATACAGAGTGAGTTCTCTACTCAAGTTATATTGATCAGAACTGATCATGGTATTGAGTTTGAGTCTCTTCTTATGCAAGAGTTCTGTGAGAAGGAAGGTATCAGGCAATATTTTTCTGCTCCTAGAACTCCTCAACAAAATGGGGTAGCTGAAAGGAAAAACAGAACCCTGATTGAAGCTGTAGGTACATTGCTTGCTGATGCATACTTGCCCCTTTCTTTTTGGGCAGAGGCAGTGAGCACAGCTAACCATGTCCTGAATAGAAGTTTAATACATAAGTTAAAGGCTAAGACCCCCTATGAGCTACTCAAAGAGAAGAAACCTAAAGTAGATTATTTTAGAGTATTTGGTTGTGTTTGTTACATTCATATTAACAAAAGAAAATACACTATAAAGTTTGAAGCCAAGTCTGAAATGAGAATTTTTCTAGGATATTCCCAAGTAAGCAAGGCTTATAGGGTCTATAATATATCTACCTTGAAAATTTAAGAGTCTGTACATGTATCCTTTGATGAAACTAACATGTTTTATAAGAAGAAGAATACTTCAACCAGTCAGAACTTGCAGGTACCTACTTTGTGTGAAAACTTGGATGTTGTAACACTCTCTCCTGAGGTTGTTACACCATCATCTCCACAAATAGCTGAAGGCAGTGATGAGGATATCAGTGAGCCAACTGATAGTGTCCCAGCAGTTGAAATAATTCCACAAGAGGAATTAGCTCCACCAGCTATTTAGCAACCAACTCCTCCTGCTGATTTAGTCACACTTAGAGATCATCATGTATCTCAAGTGATTGGAGATATATCAGCAGGTGTGCAGACTAGACATCAGCTCCACTAGGATTTGATGCATGCCTTCTTCATTTCTCAAGTTGAACCTCAATCCATTCAAGATACAGAGCAAGATCCCCACTGGACCCTTGCAATGCAAGAGGAGCTCAACCAATTTGAGAGGTGTAGAGTTTGGGAATTGGTCCCAAGACCATAGAACTACCCAGTAATTGGAACAAAATAGGTGTTCAAAAACAAGATGGATGCACAAGGAACAATCATAAGGAATAAGGCTAGGTTTGTTGCTCAAGGGTATAGGCAGTAAGAAGGCATTGATTATGATCAGACCTTTGCTTTAGTGGCAAGGTTAGAGGCAATAAGGATCTTCTTGGCCTATGCTGCTTCTCAAAAATTAAGTCTATCAAATGGATGTTAAAAGTGCTTTTCTGAATGGAAAACTGAAAGAAGAAGTCTATGTTGAACAACCACCAGGTTTTATCTCTCCAACTCAACCTTCTTTTGTTTATAGGTTTCATAAAGCTCTTTATGGTCTTAAACAAGCTCCAAGAGCTTGGTATGAGACCCTAGCTAGCTTCTTGTTAGAACACAGATTCTCTAGAGGCATAGTAGATAGGACTTTATTTGTTAAACATCATCATAATAAAATATTGTTAGTACAAATATATGTAGATGATATTATATTTTGTTTTACTGATCCCAAACTATGCAAAAGGTTTTCCAACCTTATGCATTAAAAGTTTGAGATGAGCAGTATGGGTGAGCTCTCCTACTTCTTTGGTCTCCAAGTCAAGCAGGCACCTGATGGCATTTTCCTATCCCAATCCAAGTATGCTAATGAGCTGATCAAAAGGTTTGGGATGGCTAGTGCCTCAGCTAAGAAAACACTCATGGCTTCCAATGTTGTGATTGACTCTGATGAGCATGGGAAACTTGTTGATCAGAAATTATATAGGGCCATTGTTGGGTCCCTGTTATATCTCACAGCAAGTAGGCGAGATATAATATTTGTCACATGTCTTTGTGTTAGGTTCTAGGTGAATCCTAAAGAATCCCACCTTATTTTATTAAAAAGAATTTTGAGATATATAAAGAGTTGCACAAATCTAGGACTCTGGTATCCTACTGAGTCAGAGTTTGAGTTGACTGGATACTCAGATGCTGACATTGCTGGATGTAGAGTAGACAGGAAAAGTACCTCTGGAACATGCCAGTTCCTGGGTGCTACGCTTGTCTCTTGGTTTTGTAAAAAGCAAACATCTGTGTCTACATCAATTGCAGAAGCTGAGTACATAGCAGCTGGCAGTTGCTATTCTCAGATGCTATGGATACAAAATCATCTACTAGACTATGGATACAACTTAAATAATTCAACTATATTTTGTGATAGTACTAGTGTTATTTCTATAGCACAGAATCCAGTCTATCATTCTAGGACAAAGCATATAAATGTAAGACATCATTTCATTAGGGAGTGTGTAGACAAAAAGAAAATCAATCTCACCTTCATCCCTACTGATTTGCAAAGGGCAGATATTTTCACCAAACCTTTGGATGAAAAGAAACATCTATTCTTCATGAATCAGCAAGGTATGATTAATAGAGATGAGATTATTTGACTTTCTGTCTGAGCTCGACGATTTGTTGACAGATCGTCGAACGGAGATCGATGATCTGCTAACGTCTCGTGAAGTTGAACATCGAACGGAGATTGACGATCACTTCTTAGTGAAACAATTGTCGTCGAACAGAGATCGACGATTTTTGAATCAGAGAATTTATCGTCAAACTGAGATCGACGATTTATTCCTTCTCTTCGATCTGAGGTTACCGAACTCATTTTATATTAAATATACTTTGCCAACCTTGGTTTTGAAGTCGTTTAATACGCATGGCTAATCCCGTCTCTTCGTTTTCTTAAACCTTATAAACTAGGCTTAAGACGGAAATAGTCTCGCGCTTTCTATTTCCCTTCTGCACTTGATCTTTGTTTTCTCTGCAGGAACTCTCCAATGGCAATTCCAGCGACAATTGTGTCCAGCATGAAGTTCGATTCAGGTTTTGATATTGATCATGATTCATTCAAGCATAGTGATCAGATATTTCAGGACGTGTTGAAGTTATTTGATGCACCGAAGTTACAGAAGTTTCTGACGACAAGAATGAATTTGCCAGTATCAGAAATTAAAGAATTGGCTTATATCTCTTCTTCAGACGGACAGACGATGATAGGAACTATTTCTAGACAGGGGGTACATCTAACCCCTGTCGTTCTTACAGAAATTTTCAGTTTTATTAATGGAGAAGACGATATTGATTTGGATAAAGAGGAATTTGCTTCCATGCTTGCCAAAATGGGTCATGCTGAGGCAAACCCTAGCAAGCTTCTGAAAAAGAACTTGTCTCCTCAATACAAGTTCTTGGCAGATATTGTGGGAAAAGTTATTCTTAGAAAGCACACTGCCCATGATAATATATCCAGGCACCAGTTTCTTTTGATAAGTGCCTTGGTTAATCAGAAATAAGTGAATTGGGCTAAATTTTTGTTTGAGTTGATCAGGAAGAAAGAAAATAAGAGAGAGGTCTCTCTTGGCAGAATTTTAGAGATTTTTCTCACTGAAAAATGCCCTGAGTTATTGGCATCCCCAACAACATTCATCAATACTTCCAAGAGGCTGACCCCGGCACTCTTTGGTAAGTGGGAGAGGACTATCTCAAAGCCCTCCAGGGCTCCCTCCACCCACAGGGTTTCTGAGGACACAAGGACTGCTCTAGTCACTCCTCACCCTAGAGAAGATGAGCCAGAGATTCCTCCTTCCCCAGCTAGACCAACTTCCCCTTTGCCACATCAACCAACTCCACCTCAAATCCCTCCTCTAGGAACTCCTACTCCTTTTTCTCCTCTACCACATTATCTAAAAGAGATCCCCTCCACCAACATCTCAATCCAAACCTAACCAACTTTTGATCTTCATTTCTCTTCACCAACTCATTTACCTTCTCATGAACCCTCACCTCATGTTTTCCCCCATCCAGAACAAGTGTATATCCCTGAATCCACCACTCAACCTACCATCTCCAACATCTGCACAGCTTGTGGTCATTCCACTTCCTCTCTTCCATCTACATCATCCTCTCCATCTGCTCTCATTGCCCTCCTTGAAATTCCACCTAGTGCCAACTAGCTTCACCTATGGGGGGGATAGGTGTCTTGTAGCGTTTTTGCGGAATTAAAAACTGTACCTGCACAAATAAATCAAACAACACAGCACAGAAAAGACTCAAGCAATTTATAGTGGTTCCCCGATTTGGGTACGTCCACTTTCCCCCTTCGACCTATCTCCCAACCAGGGACGACTCGGTCACTTCACCAACAGGATTGAAATCCAATCCTTGCACTAACGGAAGGAACCCTTCCACACGTAGGAGTCACCACTCCCACACCACGGGTTGCACCCAACCCTTACAACTAGGAACCAAACGTTCCTTTACACGAAAATGAAAATAGAATGTATTAGAAATACAAACGACTTATGGAGACTAAGGTGTCCCTCTTCGTTCGACACGTGTTCTTGAAGTCAACGAAGAGTCCACAACCCTAGATCTCTCTTGGAGAGAATCTCCCCGAAACCGGCGGCGGCAAAGGGCGGCGGCTTGGCTCTCGGGATTGGCGGCGGCAACGGAGTGCTGCGGCGATGCAATGGAGATTCAACCTTCGTAGCAAAGGTAGCAAGGTCTTCCAACGGTCACACTAGGATCGATCGTCTCGATCGATTTGGAAGGGGATGGTTTTCCCGATCTACGAATCAAGAGACAAAAGATCTCTGGTTAGACGCGTGAGACGCTTGCTAGGCTGAGCTTCTGTCGCCGGAGATCTGGAAGAACCTTGATCAGCAACGGCGACTAACTGTACGAGTGGCGATGACGGCCGCGGAGCAAGATCGCGTTCTAGGTCACGTCGGCGGCTGTTCTTTTTGAATCATGTATTCGTATATCTCTGTATCTCTTCCGCTCAACCATACGGAGGTATTTATATAATAGGTTATTCCACATGACCGTTGTGGGCCCCACCAAAAGGAAACCCTAAGACCGGTTCAAAATAGTTCAGTTAACTTGGACCGGTCCAGAGAATAGGCGAAAATTGCCTAAGTCAAATTCGGCGAGAATCGTAGGTGATTCTTGCCGAATCGGCGAGAATCAACTACGATTCTCGCTGAATTCTACTTGACAGAATTCAATCTCTACTAATAACACAAGACGGTGAGAATCGGCGAGAATCACAATTGATTCTTGCCGAATCGTCGAGAATGCAGAGTCATTCTGGACGAGTCGGCGAGAATCACTTCGTGATTCTCGAGATTCTTCCTTAGAGGAATTCAAGGCAGCTTCGAGACAACCGGCAGCAATCGGCAAGAATCAGTTCGTGATTCTCGTCGAATCGGCAAGAATCACTTAGTGATTCTCGTCGATTTGTACTTAGAAGATTTTTGTCTTTCTTCCCGTGAGCTGGTCTTTGGCCCATCCTTGCTCCTTGACTGCTCTTGATCTTACATAACCCTGTGCTTGAAAATAAGTACACTCCAATAGAGAGAGTACACGTAAGCCAACACACTAATCTGCTCAACGAGGGATTACGTTGCACAGACCCGTGTATATTGACCTACTGCACCCTGACATTGGTGTGTATTTAGCGATGAATAACTGCAAGCACAACTTGAAAACAAGTAATCAAATACATTGTCAATTCACCTTAGCTTGTTCAGGGGCTTCTTCAAATCAGGTACATTGTGCATATAATACCCAACACTCCTCACCCCTATAATCAAAGCCATTGTGGAGGATGACATTGCACCTCTACTAGTTTCTTTTAATTCTTTTGCTGCCTCTTTTTCTGGCCCTTCTTCATCTAGAGGCCCGGCAGTAGACATTACTGCTACCAGGCAGGGGGAGATGTCCAGTAAAGAAGTCCCTCATCCTCCAGCAGTTGTAACAGCAAAGGCAGACACAGTTTTGGCAGAGGCAGACACAGGTTTGACAGTTGTAGATACAGTTTTGGCAGATATAGAGAATGTAGATATTGATATACCTGATGCAGAAGTTATTGCATTTTTGGAAGATGACATTGAAATCCCTGAAGAACCCTTGGACATTCTTCATGGAGATTGTTTCATCTCTCCAGCTTTTGAACTGACTTAAGTTCTAAGCTCTTTTGATCTTTTGTAAAGAGATTATCTTCCCCCTGCTACTTTTCAATCGTGTTCAGGTATAGTATGTTATACTGCTCCTGTGAGCAAAGATCTTTTACTTCAGCTTCTTCAGAGTTTTTCTGTTGTAGTGCCTGAGCTCTTGGCAGCTCCTGAGCCTGAGCCTTCTGCAGCTCCTTCTGCAGTTCCAGTGCCAGAGCTGATCAGTATGCCAGAGGTTGAGATTTCAGAGCACAAGACTTTCTCTCCTCCAACCTATGTCTGTTCTACTTCTCCAATCCCAGACTTGGATGAAATTATGGCTGCTGATGCAGCTAAAGAACTTTCAGTTATCAAAGAGATTGATGATTTGTATGATAATCCATCAGGCTCATCTGATAATGATTCATATTCAGATTCAGATTCAGACTCAGATCCAGATGTCAGCAAGAAGAAGAAAGTGACCAAGAAAAGAAAAGCTCCAGTGAAGGAAGTGCCTAAGTCTAATCCTCAAGATGACATTCCTTACTTCATTAAGCGCAATATTACTCTCACATCAACTACTCCTCACTGGATGAGATTTTCCAAGAATGAGATGAAGGCTCGGAAGAAAAGGAGAAAGACTGGCTCCTCTCCTGTCAAAGTTTTTAGGAAGGATCCACCTCCTTCTCCTCCCTCAGCAGGTGTTGGTGGGAATGTTGCTTCTAGGGCTGCTACCTCCTCCCTTCAGCAGACTTCTTATGCTCCTCACTCTCACAGCAGACCATACAGGTCTTATTCAAGGGGCTATTCAAGAAGGAGAGGTAGACAGAATGATCAGGCTGACAGAAAAGATATTTCAGATTCTAGCAGGAGACTCAAAATTCCTGAAAAATTCAGTCAAGTCAGACCTCCTCCAAACCTTCATGACAGTCATTCTCAACATACAGCAACAGAAACAATATTCCAAGAACAATCTATCAAGCACAGAAAGCTTCAGAAGACTTCTCATGACTCTAAAGAAGATTCATCTTAGTATGAAACTGAGCTTGATCTTAACTTCAGGATGGCTAGATTTCATGAATTGATTGCTCTCTCTGTTAGAAAAGAAGGAATTGATCCTTCTCAATTCTCGACTATGTCTAAGTATAGGGAGAAAGAGCTGGAACAATTTGATATTGATAAGAATATCTTTGATGCTAATGCCTATATGCAGGTACATCCTGAGGCAGTTGTTCCCAGAGCAGCTACAATTAAAGTTCTTGGTGAAGCAGACTTGAAAATGACAAGACAGCAAGCAGTAGATCCAAAAAGAAGAATTGAATTTACAAAGCCAGCTTAAGACAAGTCTTAGTAACTATTTTCTTTTTATATCTATATTTATCATTGTAAATATCTGTTGAACTTTTCTTATATCTCATGACAGATATATTTATTTATTTTTCCTATTATTTTATTTTATTGTTGTTTAGTAACCTCACCCAAATAGGGGGAGATTGTTGGATCCCTAGTTTGGATTTGGGCTAGCTTCACTAATCTAGGCTATGTCAGACTCACATTGTATAGCAAGGGTCTAGTCTAGTATTTTAGGTGTCAGTCAGGTCAACAACTCAGTGAGACAAGACCAAGACATCAGAGACTTAGAAGACAGTAGAGAGTGAACAAGGCAGAAATTTTTCTAAGTAAAAAGTCATTCGATGATCTCTGAAGAGAGCTCGACGATCTTCGTTCTGCGCTCGACGTTCTCAGAGTTAAATCTCTAAATGATGAGATCGACGATTGCTGAACTCAGGTCGCTGATCTCTGATCTACTTTCAGGATTGAGATCGACGTTCAATCATCTCAGTTCGACGATCTTGAAGCCCAATTTGGAAAGCAGATTTTCATGTCAACGATCACAGGGCTCAGCTCGATGATAAAGGATGTTTGAGCTTGACGATTTCTGTCAGATCAACATTTTATTCTCTGCAGTTATTGTTTTCCTTATTGACTGTTTATTCTTTTTCTTATATGACTCTGAGTGATTAATGCATATATTCTCTGAATTTAGTCGTTCCTTGGCAAGCATTAATTGCTTATTTTTACAGAGTTATTATACAGCTTTTCTCGGGACAGTTAAGGAAATGAGTTAATTCTCCTATAGTCGTTGCACAAGTTCCCGTGATTCCGGAAGTCAATCAATGTGGACGATTTCAAATTCAGTTTGGAATTATTCAAAGAAAAGGGACTCAGAGAATAAAAGACCCAGAGAATTATTATTCAGCACTTCTTGATGTAGTCGACAGACTTTTGAATGAAATCACAAGGCTGCAAGAAAAAGAACAGATCTCAGTTCCAAAAACAAGAGTTCATTCAGGAAGCTTTTTGAGATAATCATCTTCAATGAGTCTCAGCTTTCTGGATTTCAAGTCCTACACCTTGTACAAGGCTATGATCTCCTGAACAATTCAAATCACAGGAAAAGCCTTGACTCCATCAGGATCACTCTCAAGTCTTCTCTCATTTGCTTGAGAAAAGATAAGACAACTCAACTTTTTCCTTCCCCCTCTGTGTAAAGGGTTTTTACTCCCTTCAAAAGTAATTTCCGGTTGTGAGGTCACCTGATCAAAAGACAACAAGTTGGTTTTCCGATACCTGATCAAAAGCCAGAAGGGTTACAATATCTCCCTTAAAATAGATATTATTTGGTGGCAGTCACCTGATCAAAAACATGAGAGTGATTCCTACCAGGGTGGTAGAAGAGTGGATGTACCCAGATTTGGGGAACCACTATAATTTCATGTGTCGTCTGGTTGCACCTTTTCTTATTGTTCTTGCTAGTTCCTGTGATATTTAGAATAGTTCTCTAGTTTTCCTTCTGCTAATATTTATTGGTATCACCTATTAAATAAAACAGGCTAAAGTTTTTTTAAACACTCTATTCACCCCCTCCCCTCTAGAGTAGATCTGAATAACTCCCTCCTTTCACGTTAGGTAGCAACACCTTTACACTATCTGTCGTTGAACGAGTAGGCACTCCAATCCGCAAGACGAAGGCCTCAGATAGAAACGAATGCGAAACACCTGTGTCGAACAGTGTTCTCGCCGGACAGTCCCGAATAAGGACAAAGCCTAGAACACTCAAGTTACACATATGCAAATCACAAGATACTGTAGTACATAAAGCATCAATCTATACTATGCATACTTGTGACCACATCGGCTTGTTTGATGGCCTCTTGTTGTCCAAGGTTGTACACCCTTGGTTGGGCTGGAGCATATTGGGATGCAGTGGACTCCACTATTTTCCTCTTTTCAGCATACGACGCTCCTGCCTTCTTGTCAACCTTTAACGGACCAACCCGACATTCAAGGGCTAAATTCCTTGGCTTGCCACACGTATAGCATGTATGAGGCACTAGCCCAAAAGTTTCTCCAGACGCAACTGTAGAAGAGGCCTGTCTAGAAAACTTTGACCTCTTACCCCATCTCTTGCGGTAGCCCAACTTTTCAGGACGTGATGCTTTGAACTCCGGCTTTGTCATCGCCAAGTCCCTCTTGCCCTGTACCCTCTTCTAGCCTTAAACTTCTTTGGCTTCTGGCCACCACCCCAACACTCTCGGGCAAGATGTCCTTTCTTGCCAGAAGTATAACACGCAAGAGTGGTTCGTCCTGACGCTGCTCCAGATGTCAGAGAAGGAGCCGCTTCAGAAGTTTTTTACTTCTTCCATCGTTGATATCCCGACTTGGAGAAACTAGGTATCTGGATTACTTGTGTCTGGTGGAATTTGGCGAAGTCCATCTCCAATGACCTAGCTAACTGCATTAATGTGTGGAATCCCATTAACTTTTGACCCAACAACAAAAGTCGTATTTCCTGACGTAGACCATTATAAAACTTGTTGATCTTCGTCTCCTCAGTTTCAAACTGAAACTCTGCTTGTTGTCTTAACACAACAAATGCATGAAAGTACTCATCGATCGTGTGCGGTCCTTGCATCAAACACATTCAACGGTTGAGTCGATGCTCTTCTGATGGCAATTTGCTCAAATAGACTAACCGACATTGCTGCCACACGAGGGATAAGGGGATGTACCTGCCGTTCAGGTAGGGCCTTGATCATTGTGAAGACCACATCCGCTATCCACTGAACCGTTTCTTCCGAGATATGAGGAATGGATACCTCAATCGGTGTCGCACTCTCAATAGAACGATGAGGCTCCAACTACCCCGCACGACTTCTAGACACCTATAAGTGTAAAATACACAATTTAGCGACGACTCAGAAGCAAACAACAACTATTAGGAACGCGTTGGTTCCTCAAATTGGTGTATTTCCATTCTTAAGTGGACATTTGTGAGTTCATTCATGTTATAACGGTTGCACTTACACGTGTCCGTCACCCCTCAAAAGAATTCAACCATGAATTTGAAAGAGGAAGACCAAGACAAGCTGATACCAACATAACCTCTATCTGATACCAAATTGTAACACCTCCGTCCGTCATATGAAATATAACAGAGGGTCCGGTCGGTGCCCCACGTCATATTCCGAAGACAGTCGGCGACATTACTTATTAATATCAAAAACCAGTACCCGCATCCTAACTCAGAGCATTCTAACGGAAGCTTTAGGGGTTATTATTAAACTCATCACACATGAATGTCCACTATATATAAACAACCACATTTATATATCACGGGAATGACAGAAATACACAAAAGAGTTTGTAATTAAGGCCTTACAGTTAAACTTCACAGGTGTGTGAAAGTGAGGGTAAGATCTAACTTAACTCTAGAGGGGGGGTGAATAGAGTATTTTAAAGTAAATTTACAAATTAAAATTGCACAGCAGTAAAGGCTTAATTTATGTATAGGTGTAAGGTGCTTTGATGTAGAAATAAAACTAAAGCAGTAAAATAAATACCACAGCACACAGCAAAGAATATGCACAAGAAAACCAGAAGACACAAGGAGCTATAGTGGTTCCCCAAAAACCTGGGTACATCCACTCTTCTACCACCCTTGGTAGGAATCCACTGCAGGATGAGTTGATCAGGTGTCCTGAGCACCAATGAGCTTTTGATAAGGTACTCAAAAACCAAACTGGATTTTTTGATCAGGTGTCTTGCCACCACTGAGTTTTGACAAGGCTCTCAGAACAAGAACCAAAACTTTTGAAGGGAGTCTTGATAACCCTTTTACAGCAAGAAAAGAAAAAGGAAGAGGTGAAGTTGTCTTCTCTATCTCAATCACTGAGAGAAGACTTAGTGGATTGATTGTGTTGTCAAAGCTCCCCCTGAGATGTAGATGGTTCAGAGATGAGAGCTTTGCTAGGGTGATAGGTCTTCAGAAGCTTCAGATCTCCAGCAGAAGATGGTTTCAGCAGAGGCTGAAATATGAATTGTCTGGAGTCCTTGATGTTGAAGCTATGATCACTTTTCAGTATGCCAATATTCAATCAAAACTTTTCAGGATTGATCACTTGATTTTCCTCTAAGTTTTTCTGACTATCTGTGTATGTCTGTATTGAGTGATAGATTGATTGTCTTGATCTGCTGTAAGATGTTTTATTCTCTGAAGATCCTCTATCCAAGATAGCCATTAGCAGTCAATAAATGTCTTCCATAAATATTTTTCTTCTGGAGGAAAGTCCAATAAACATTCTCTGATAAATCCCTTGAAACTTGCTCCAGAATAAATGAAAACGGCTAGCAGATCTCTTGAAATAAATGCTGAGAGAGTTTGAAAAACATTCCAAAAGCTGACTGAATTTGAATCCTCAAAGTCGTCGATCTCTCAGGAAAAACGTCGATCTGAGCTCTACGATCGTCGACCTGAGCTCAGAGATTGGATTGAACATCAGACAGAAAACGTCGACCTGAGCTCGAAGATCGTCGACCGGAGCTCAGCGACCTGAAGAATAAGCTGAAGACAGATCGTCGATCTGAGCTCGAAGATCGTCGACCGGAGTTCGATGATTTAGCAGAGTTGAGCTCAGAGAGCGTCGAACGGAGTTCGACGTTTCGTCGACCTAAGCTCGACGATAATTGTCTTTGTTTCAGCTCTAAGTCTGAATCCATGGATGGTCCTGGGGGCAGCTTCAAACCTAAGTTCTAAGCCCTAGACTCATTCTAACTTGACCTTTTTAACTATACATCTAGGTCAAACTGATTTCCTAAAAACATAGTGATCCTTGCCCAAATTAGTAATAGGGTGTTCCAACAATCTCCCCTATTTGGGTTAGGATTACTATTTACAGAACTCGGTAATAAATACAAAATCAACATACAGAAAAACAAAAAAATCTAACACAATAGAGCAGATCATGCAACATAGCAGCAATCAGATGGAATATCAGCAAATGTTCAAAATGAGTATACTGTCTGCTTACAAATGTCATTTCTTTTCACTTCCCTTCTTAAATAAGATTTCCCTGTTAGGATTTAGAGCTTCTTTCTTTGACCTTCTATCATCCTCTGCACCTAAGGAGGTTTGAGATTTAGCCCTGGGAACCACAGCCTCAGGATGCAGCTTCATGTAGTCCACTGGGTCAATGAATTTCCTCGATGCATACCTTTCCAGTTCTGCCTTTCTTTGATCTGACAAGGTTGTAATGTTGGAAGTGTCTTTCCCTTGTTCTCTGGCCTTCTTCAGTTGATCTAAGGCAGCCAGTTCTTTCATCCTAGCAGTCCAAGATAAAAAATTGTTCTCTGGATCTTCAAAAGGAACTGCAGGCTCATATCTGTTGACAGTTTCTGAAGCAGTAGGAGTTCTTGTATCAGTAGTTTCTCTGAGTCTATAAGGGAAAGGACCTTGAGTTGAGTCCATGTGTCTTTGTCCTTCCCTTGCTTGAAATCTGTGTTCTCTTTGATTTCCTTTATATTGTCCCCTTTTGGACTGATAACCCCTTTGATATTGCCCCCTGGGATGATATCTTTGAGAGGATTGGGAGGAACTTTGCTTTGGAGCTGAGGTTTGAGAAGCTGAGCCTCCACCTGATCCTGAATCTGGAGGAGGAGGAGGAGGAGGAGGCTGAAACTGGGATGAACCTTTATCATACTTATCAAACTTTCTTTTCTTCTTTATGGCCTTTAGTTGGTTTTTAGAATATTGCATCCATGGTTCAGTTATCTGACAATCATGCAGAATATAGTAGGGTATATCATTAGCATCCTTGGCCTTAGCAGGAGGGACCTTCATCATGGCCTTGCTTCTGGCCTTCCTTTTCTTTGCAATGGTACCAGAAGAGTCATCAGAGTCAGTGTGAAACTGATCACTTTCTGAGCTCTGGGGTCTATCATACAGATCATCAATGCTTTTGATGTACTTCTCTTATTGTTTCAGTTGTTCAGGAGTCAGAGCAGGAGCAGCAGCTGAAACACAACTTATTGAAGCAGCAATAGGAGCAGAAGTAATTGGAGCAGCAGGTTCAGGTTCTTCCAAATAAGTAGCAAGTTCGTCAACAGCAGCAGCATCAGCAACAACAGACAGCATTTCAATATCAGAGGATCCAATAGATGTAACAGTAGTAGCAGCAGCAGTAAAAATGGAAGCAACAACATCCTCAGCCTTAAAAGAGTTTACATATGATGCAATCAAGCTGGGATCACATTCTAAAATAGGCATAATGGCCTTAGTAAGGTCTTCAACTTGTTGAACTGGCAGAGAATTGAAGTACACAGTATCAAAAACTGACAGTAGGCTCTGAAGATCCACTGTAAATACTAGAGCAGGTTCTGAAACTTCAGCAGCCTCAGGCAAATCCAGAGCTTCATTAGGCATCTCCCCATGCCTGGATTCAGTGAAAACTGGATCAAGGCACCCAGAGGAAGGGATTGCCTGAGAGGGGAGGAAGGGAGATAGCCTGGTAGACAGCTCCTGAACATTTTTCAGGAGTGGAGCCAAGGTGGTCTCCAGCAATGAGGTTAGCCTGGGGGCTAGCAGCTCATACAACCTGTCTGCCAAAGCTGAAAGATCTACATGCTCAAGAGGGGCTTGAGTAGAGGTAGGAGTTGATGCAGCTGGAAGGATGTTGGTTGGAACTGATGGAATGGATGGTGTGGAGGTAGGAGGTATAGGGATGGATGACTCAGTAGTAGGAATTGTTGAGATTGATGTTACTGAAGTGGAGATGGATGATAAGGGAGAGGAAAGGGATGGTGTGAAGGATGATTGAGAGAGTATGTCCTGTAGAAGTTGTTGGTAGGAAGATGTAGATGGAATATCAGGAGGAGTAGGAGGAGAATCATCCATGAAGGAGTCATCCAGAAGATGAAATGATGGAGTGGTGACAGGTGGATAGAAGTATAGAGGGTGGAATGGTTCTGAGGTAGTGGCTGGAGGAGGTGAAATGGGTGATGAGATTATAATGGGGGGAAGATATGGCTATGGTTGAGATGAGTGGTGAGGTTGATATGGAGACTGAGGCAGAGACAGTTGGAGGAGAAGGAGAAGCAGGCAAATCTTCTGCTGGGGCAGAGACCTGAGGAGGAGTGACTGAGGCAGTCCTTGTGCCTGAAGCAGATGTTGCTGCAGCAGCCCTGTTGGGGTTAATAATCTGCCTGTCCCACCTGCTGAAAAGGGCACAGGTGAGCCTTTTGGATGCATTGATGTGCATCCCACTTGAAACCAGCAGATCAGGGCACCTATGATGTAGGTAAACCCCTATAATCCTCCCCAAACTGACACAGCTTTTGCTAATTTTCTTCTTGATCAAATTAAAGAAGATTGATCCCTAATCCAGATGTTTCTTATCAACTAAAGCTCCCATTAAGCATAACTGATACCTTGAGATTGTATCATGAGCTGAGTGCTTTGCCAGAAGCACTTTCCCAACAACATCAGCCAAAAATTGAAATTCAATAGATAAATTATTTTTCAGCAGTTTATTAGGGTTCACAGCAGAGTGACCCATTCGATCTAACAACGAATCATATTCCTCTCCAGACAAATCGATGGAGTCATTCCCAGTACTTAAGGCGAATACTTCTGTCAAAAGAGCGGGGGACATTGGTACCTGAGTTCCATTGATGGTGCCGACTATAGAGTTTTCATTCTCATTGGTGGCAGTAAAAACCCATTCTCTTACTTCATCTGCTGCAATCTTTATTCTGGTGGTCATCAACTGAACCAACTGCTGTTCTCGGAAGAGATTCAGAATATCTTTGAACCGCTGATCGGTGCCATCGAAGGAGTTCATATCTATGTCAAATCCTGTATCAAATTTCATTTTGGAGAGAGCGGCGACCAACATTGCCATATGTACCTGCAAAGATTCAACAAACACGACCAAGTGTAGAGATTTTGGAGGGAAGGAGAAAAATTTGCAGAGAGTATGAAAGCGTAAACGACGAGCGGCGGCCGAAAAATGATTTTATATTAGGGTTTGACGCGAAAAAGGAAGGATCGTCGATCTCCGTTCGACGATCAGGACTCCTAAGGGAAGCGGAAAGGTCTTCAACATCGTAGATCTCAGTTCGACGATCTAGAGAACGTCGAGCTCAGTTCGACGATCGAAGGCCTGAAAGAGATAGTATACAACTATCTGACAAGCTCTGAACTCCGGTCGACGTTTTGGGAAAACGTCGATCTCCGTTCGACGTTTTTTGGGAAACCGTCGATCGTAGTTCAGAGACAGAAGCTATCCTACAGACACAAAAAGAAATGAATTTTTAGCCTAATCTTGGTATGTTTTTAGCTTTTCAAGATCTTGTAATTTATTTTAGGCTTCCTCCATCTAACATGCCTAACTGATTGAGGAAGAAGTTGTGTTTCTTTTCATCCAAAGGCTTGGTGAAAATATCTCCCCTTTGCAAATCAGTTGAGATATATTGAAGTTCAATTTTATTTTTCTCAACATTATCCCTTAGAAAATGATGTCTAATTTCTATTTGTTTTGTCCTACTATGGAGGACTGGATTTTGTGCAATGGAAATAGCACTGGTGTTGTCACAAAATATTTTAGACTTCTCTAAGTTGTAACCATAGTCTAGGAGTTGATTTTGAATCCACAAGATTTGTGAACAACAAATACCTGCAGCCATGTATTCAGCTTCAGCAGTTGAAGTTGACACAGATGTTTGTTTCTTACAAAACCATGAGACAAGTCTATCACCAAGAAACTGACAAGTTCCACTGGTGCTTTTCCTGTCTATTCTGCATCCAGCATAATCAGCATCTGAAAATCCAGTTAAATCAAATGTTGAATCTTTTGGATACCAGAGTCCTAGATTTGGACAGCTTTTAACATACCTAAGAATCCTCTTTACTAAAGTTAAGTGTGACTCTCTAGGGCTAACTTGGAATCTAGCACATATACATGTAGCAAACATTAAATCAGGCATACTAGCTGTAAGGTACAATAAAGAGCCAATCATTGCTCTATATGTTGTTTGATCAATTGGTTTCCCATGTTCATCAGCATCCAATACAGCATTGGTAGGCATGGGTGTTTTCATACATGATGCATCAGACATACAAAATTTCTTAACCAGTTCTTTTGCATACTTAGTTTGAGAAATAAATATACCTTCAGCATGTTGTTTGACTTGCAATCCTAAGAAGAAGGATAGCTCACCCATGCTACTCATTTCAAATTTAGAGTGCATAAGCTTGGAAAACTTTTTGTACAAGTTTGAATCAGTGGAACCAAATATAATATTATCTACATAAATTTGTACTAGTAGGGTATGGGTCTTATGGGTTCTAATAAAAAGAGTTTGTTCTACTCTCCCCCTAATAAAATCATTTTCCAGAAGAAAGCATGCTAGGGTCTCATACCATGCTCTAGGAGCTTGCTTTAGACCATATAATGCTTTTTGCAGTTTGAAAACATAATCAGGATGAGTTGGAGAGACAAAACCTGGGGGTTTTCTGGCATAGACTTCTTCTTTGATCTCCCCATTGAGAAAAGCACTCTTCACATCCATTTGGTAGACTTTGAATCCCTTGTGAGCAACATAAGCCAGGAAGATTCTTATGGCCTCTAACCTTGCAACTGGTGCAAAGGTCTGGTCATAGTCTATCCCCTCTTCTTGAGAATATCCTTGAGCAACTAGCCTTGCCTTGTTCCTTACAATAATTCCTTGATCATCCAATTTGTTTCTGAACACCCATTTTGTTCCAACAATGGAATGATCTTTTGGCTTAGGCACTAGTTCCCAGACTTTGTTTCTTTCAAATTGATGCAACTCCTCTTGCATAGCAATGATCCAGTGTGGATCTTGCTCTGCATCTTGAATGGTTTGAGGTTCAATTTGAGAGAGAAAGAAAGTGTGCATCAGATTTTGGTTGACCTGATTTCTGGTTTACACACCAGCTGAGATGTTTCCAATCACTTGGGAGATTGGATGATCTCTTGATGTTACTAAATCAACAGGGGGTGTTGATTGTTCACCAACCTGTGTTGCTGTTTCCTCTTGTGGAACAGCAACTGCTCTTCAAGAAGATTTTCTTCCAGATGTGGAGCAGCTTCTTCATCTTCACTACTTTCATCCTTTTGAGTAACTTGCAATCTGTCCAAGTCTTCAGCTAGAGAATGTACCTACAATTGTTCTATGGTAGAAGCATTCTTCTCTTTGAAAGACATATTAGTTTCATCAAAAGAAATATGAACAGATTCTTCAATTTTTAGAGTAGTTTTATTATAAACCCTATAACCTTTACTGATCATGGAGTGTCCCAGAAACACTCATTCATCAGCTTTTGCTTGAAATTTTGCTAAATATCTCTTGTCATTATTGTGAATATAGCAAGTGCAACCAAAAACTTTAAAATAGTCTACTTTAGGTTTCTTCCCTTTGAGCAATTCATAGGGAGTCTTGCCCTTCAGTTTATGTATTAGACTTCTATTAAACACATAATTGGAGGTGTTCACTGCCTCAGCCCAAAAGGATAGAGGAAGGTGAGCATCTGTAAATAATGTAGTTGCAGATTCAATTAGGGTTCTATTTTTCCTTTCAGCTATCCCATTCTATTGAGGAGTTCTAGGAGCTGAGAATGTATGCATGATCCCTTCACTCTGACAGAACTCTTGCATAAGAAGAGAATCAAACTCTGTCTCATGATCACTCTGATCAGGGCAATGTGAGTGTTGAACTCAATCTGTATGCATTTGAGAAACTCTGTCAAACATTTGAAGTTATCAGACTTCTTCCTCAGAAAGAACACCCATGTGAATCTTGAGAAGTCATCTACAACCACTAAAGTGTAGGATTTCCTTCCTAAGCTTTGTACTGTAATGGGTCCAAAAAGATCCATGTGTAACAGATACAAAATCCTAGGTGAATCACTCTTGTTAATTGATTTAAAATTATTTTTAGTTTGCTTGCCTAATTGACAAGCCTTGCAAAGTCCTTCCTTCTTGTAGGGGCCAGAAGGTAGTCCTCTAACAAGGTTGTCCTTGGATAGCCTAGCAATGGTTCTAAGGTTAATGTGTCCTAGTCTCTTATGACATAATATATTAGGTCTAGATATGGAATTGAACAGGTAAATATCTACCTTAGATGAATGAAAATCTACTAAGTAAATGTTACCTTTCCTATTACCTGTTAACACAGTTGTGTTGTCTTCTGACTTGATCTTGCATATTGCTTTGTTGAAAGTCACTTGATATCCTTCATCACAAAGTTGACTGATACTTATCAAGTTATGCTTGAGTCCTTCAACATAAGCTACTTTCTTGAAGGTGACTGTTCCAATTTGGACTGCACCATATCCTTTTGTTGTTCCAAAGTTTGAATCACCAAAGATTACTTTGGGTCCAAGCTTGGCTTTAAAGGATGTGAAGTTGTCCTTGTTCCCTGTCATGTGCTTTGAGCACCCACTATCCAGATACCATGGCTGGTTTGATGTTGGATAGGTTTTCACCTGCACATAAACAGCTTATATGTTTTTGACCCAGTTTACTTTGGGCCTAGGTTGATATCCCTTAAATTCAGAAATGAAAGACATCCCAGGTTGACTCTTATAACCTTCAGGATGGTATCTCCTAGGAGGTACTATCCATTCAGCATAGGGGTTGAAACCTTGGGATGTATGACTTCTAGGATTGAATCTAGATGTACCCTTGAAGGATTGTTCAAAGTCCTGATTTCTGTTCGACGATCGTCGAGCTTAGGTCGACGATCTTGGGTCAGATCGTCGATCTCTGTTCGAAGATCGACTATCCTGGAGCTCAGAGTTCAGGTGTCGTCGAGCTGAGTTCGACGACCGTTTCTTGGATCGTCGAGCGACGTTCGACGATCGTCGAGCTCTGTTCGACGCATTCTGTTGAACTATATCTTTCTTTGGCAAATCTGCATTCTTCCTAGCTACCTCTACAACTTCCCTCCCTTTATCAGAGATAAATTTGATGGAAGTTGTCAGAACTATAGGCTGGCTGGATGAAGCTCCCAAGCCCAGTGTATTATTAAGTCTAGAGTTCACTGTACTTGTGATATCCATCAGTTTGATGCTTCTCCCATTAAGGGATTCTGTTGGTACCCTAGTTTAATTTGAGTTTAGTCTTGTCTTTTTAGTCCCTTGACCCAAGAAATATCTATGGTCAATGGTTAGTAGTCTAGCTGTAGAGTCCTCACTTTTCCAGATTGAGAATTTGGTTAAGTAGTTTGTTCGTTCGACTATCGTCGAACGCCGCTCGACTATCGTCGACTAACTGTTCGACGATCGTCTATCAGTTGTTCGACTTTCGGTCTGCGAGGATAGTTCGACTATCGGCTGATAGTTCGACTATCTGTGTGCTTTGATAGTTCGACTATCTGCTTGGATAGGTCGACTATCTGATAGCTCGACTATCTGTTGATAGTTCGACTATCTGTTCTGCGTTGATAGTTCGACTATCTGTTGATAGGTCGACTATCTGTTCTCGCTTGGTAGTTCGACTATCTGCTTTGATAGTTCGACTATCTGATAGCTCGACTATCTGTTGATAGTTCGACTATCTGTTTTGCCTTGATAGTTCGATTATTTGTTGATAGGTGACTATCTGATAGCTCGACTATCTGTTGATAGTTCGACTATCTGTTTTGCCTTGATAGTTCGACTATCTGTTGATAGGTCGACTATCTGATAGTTCGACTATCTTCTGATAGTTCGACTATCTGCTGTGATAGTTCGACTATCTCCTGTGATAGTTCGACTATCTGGATCGTTCGACTATCTGTCCGATAGTTCGACGATCTCCGTGCGTCGGTCGACGATCTCCGAAGGTCGTTCGACGTTTTCTGTCTGTCTTTATATTTTGTATTTATTTATTATATTTAATTAATTAATACATTATCTGGCATATCTTTTCAGTTGTTTTATGATAATATTTCCAGGCAATATTTGCTCCATCCCTTATGCCTGAGTCAAATCTTTTCAGATAAAGTTGTTTGTCTTATTAGCTGACTTTGTATTTTACTTTATCTGCTGTCAGTCCTTTATAGCCGTTAGACTGAAAAGTCTTTCTTCTGCTGTAAAGAGTTTGTTTCTGATATGACTTTATTTAGTACTTTATTATCAGATTGCTTCTTGCAGCTTCCTAGAAAGAGGTTTATTCCTTTTATAGAATGTTTCTGCTACAGAGATTGTTTTGTCTTCTTGATATTTACAGCCCAGGTCTCAAGTTGCAGAAGAAGACAAGTAATTCAAATTGAAGAGAGCCGTTGCTTGTTGCTGTTATAAAAAGGACCCTTTGAAGAAGGATTCAAGCTAGCGAATAGCTAATAGCTAACCAATTGTTCTCTTAAGCATTCAAGCCTTCATCAAGATCAAGTCTTCTGCTCTCAGCAATACTCATCCAACTGAGAAGTGTTAAGATCTTCTACTCTTCTTCAACCTGAGTTCTCCTGCTTCCAGGAAGTTCTAACTCAGAGTTCCTTTGAAGAAGAAGAAGAAGATAGCTGCTTGAAGATCTTTAATTTTATTATTTATTATCTTCTTGTAGTTTTTCCTTCAGAGCTTTCTGAAGAGTTTTCTGCACTGAAGCAAGACTTCACCTAGACATCTTTGAGCCAAGGGGAGCCTTGATTCTTTAGAGCTTTCTAGCTCAGTGCAAGTTTTTATGCTTCTCTAATCTATTATAAAATAGAGAAGACATCTCAACCTTCTTCCCCCTCCTGTACAGGGTTATTACTCCCTTCAAAAGTATCCCTTGGTGGCAGGGCACCTGATCAAAAATCTGTGCTTGGTTTTTAGACACCTGATCAAAAGTCTAAAGGGTTTCTGGATCTACCTGAAGCAGATCCTGTTGGTGGCAGGGCACCTGATCAAAAACCTGAGTGGATTCCTACCTTGTTGGTAGAAGAGTGGACGTACCCAAGTTGTTTGGGGAACCACTATAAATTCCTTGTGTCGTCTGGATTGCCTTGTTTATTTCCTGCATTGTGGCTGTGAATAGATTTAACTAGGTTGCTAGTTGCTGATTAGGATTTCCAAGCCTTAACTGTAATTACAGTTAGCTTGAGTTTGTGCACAACACTTGTGTTAGGCTATAGGGTTAATTTTATATCTATAATCTTTTAATTCCGCAATTCACTCCAAGGGAGTTGGGTAGTCCTTCAAGTTTTGTCTAGTGCAAAATTTGACAACTCTATTCACCCCCCCTCTAGAGTAGTATCTATCCCTTCACTTTCAATTGGTATCAAAGCGAGGTTGACTGACTGAATAGGCTAACACCTAAGTCACAAGATCCTAATAGATACCAAAGCTTATAGATATTCACTATCATGGCCCAGTCCAAGGATTATTCTAGCACCAGACCTCCAGCATGCAACTTAGCTAAGTTTGGCATCTGGAAGGCAAGGATAAAATTATATATGAATTCTATTGATGAAAGCATCTTTGCTTCTATTTTGTCAGGTCCCCCAAGAGCACCTGCTGCCACTGCCTCATCATCAACTGATATGAGTGCAGTGCCTCCTCCAGATTACAATGATGAGTACAAGAAGGCCAAGATAGCAGATGCCAAGGCAATGAATATACTGGCTCAGACAATGTCTGATGAGGTATTCCAGAAGGTTGCTGACTGCTCTTCAGCAAAAGCTATGTGGGATACACTAAACCAGATTGTAGCTGGTTCAGCTGATGAAAGGAAGGACAGAAGGTCCAACCTTATCTCACAATATGAGAACTTCAAGAAAACTGATGTTGAATCAGTTGAAGCAATGTACACCAAGCTCAGCTCAATCATCAATGAGCTGAGGACCCTTGACAAGGACATATCATTGACAGAGGTCAATGATAAGATTCTAATTTGCTTCCCTAGCACATGGGATCTAAGGATCTGGCCCATCAAGGAAGCCAGAAGCACCACTGAGATCTCCACTGAAGCCCTTCTCGGCAAGCTCAAGTCTTTTGAGCAAGTGCTGAAGATAAGGGAAGCTGAAGCAGAAGCAAAGACTCCTACTCCAACAAGAAAAGAGCAATCTCTAGCTCTTAAGGCTGCTGATGCTTCTGAAGGCAGCTAATCAAATGAGGAACTAATGGCATTGTTTGTCAAGAGGTTTCTCAAGATGGGGAGAAAGGAATTCAGAAAGAAGTCTTCACGCTATGAAGACAAACCAAGGTATGATCGTTCACCTGCTAAAGAAATTATTTGTTATGGTTGCAGGAAGCCTGGACACATCTTACCAGAGTGTCCAGAGGAGAAGAACAAAGACAAGAGGAAAGAAAAGGAACAGCACAGGAAGCACTCCAAGCCATCCTCCTACAAGAACAAGAAGAAGGAGAGAGGTTTCATTGTTGAAACCTGGAGTGATTCTGATGAAGAATCCTCCTCCTCAATCTCCAGTGAGGATGAGGAAGAAAAGAAGGCAAAAGAAGTTTGCCTCATGGCAATAGATGCCTGCAGCAACCACTCAGCTGTAGAGAGTTCAGATTCAGATGAAGAGATGCCAACAGAAGATGAGGTACTATCTTCTTATGACTTCGCCTCTGAAGAATTTAAATTAGATTTTAAATCTTTATGCTTAGATTTGATTAGCTCAGAAAAGGAGATAAAAGAACTTAGAAATAAGTTAGCTGACTCAGAATTAATTGCTACAGAAAATGTTAGGTTAAAGGAAGATCTCACTACTTGTAGTGAAGAAATTAAATTTCTTAAAATGGAGTTAGCTAAGTCTAAGAGGTTAGAAGAATCACTTAATGGTAGAAGCCTTAAGCTGTTAAAGATTACCAGCATGACTAACACTAGGTCAGGTAATGACAAACTAGGCTTAGGAGCTTCTCCAAGTGAACCCCCAGTTATTCTTAAAAATAATCTTTCAACTCCAGTGAACTTCATTTCAGCTAGTGGAATGAAGAACACTGAGCAAGTAAACCTAGTTAATAAAACTTTAAATAAGGCTAAGAGAGAGAAAAGAAAGAAATTTTTTAAAGAAATGCAAAGAGCGTCGAACGCCGCTCGACGATCGGAAGCTCAATGGTCGAACGAAGCTCGACGATCTGAGCGCCCATCGTCGAACTTCGATCGACGTTTTCAACATGATTTTCAAAATCATCATCAGTACCATAGAAACCTAAATGAAAATAGAAACCCTAGGTTTGTTGACCCATCATCTGCATGGAGAATCCCACCTAGGAGATCTCACCCATTAGGTTATCACCCTCAGCCTGCATTTTCATTTATTTCCAGTTTTTCTTATGTGAAAAACAAGGGACCCAAGGTTACCTGGGTCCACTCTGTCTAAATAAATGTCTTGCAGGTGAAGGCCTATCCAATCACTCAAAATAAGTGGTATTTGGATAGTGGATGTTCCAAGCATATGATAGGAAATAAAGATCATCTATCAAAATTCAAAGCTAAGCTCGGCCCAAAGGTTATCTTTGGAGATTCCAGCTATGGTCAGACAGAAGGCTATGACAGGATTACTATTGGAGATGTTACTTTCAAGAGAGTTGCATATGTGACAGGACTGAAGCACAATTTGATCTCAGTCAGCCAGCTATGTGATGCTGGCTACCAGGTTTCATTTTCTAACTCCTCTTGCAATATTACTTTAAATAATAATGTTGTTTTAGTAGGCATTAGAATAGGTAATATTTATTTAGTAGATTTCAATTCATCTCACTCTGAAATCTGTTTATTTAATGAAGTAATAATTAATAATAATTCTTTGTGCCATAAGAGGCTTAGTCATGTTAACCTTAAAAATATATCTAGGTTATCTAAACACAACCTTGTTAGAGGTTTACCTTCTTGCCCCTACAAGAAGGAGAGCCTATGCAAGGCTTGTCAGCTAGGCAAGCAAACCAAGAACTCTTTTAAATCAGTAAATAAGAGTGATTCTCCTAGAATCCTGTATCTATTACATTTGGACCTATTTGGCCCAATAAATGTACAGAGTTTAGGAGGGAAGTATTACACCTTAGTAATTGTAGATGACTTCTCTAGGTTCAGTTGGGTTTTCTTTTTGAGAACTAAGGCTGATAACTTCAAAGCCCTTACAGACTTTCTACTATGTGTGTAGACTGAGTACTCTACTCATGTGCCCTTGATCAGAAGTGATCATGGTACTGAGTTTGACTCTCTTCTCATGCAAGAATTCTGTGAGAGAGAAGGTATCAAACATAGTTTCTCAGCTCCTAGAACTCCCCAACAAAATGGGGTAGTTGAAAGGAAGAATAGAACACTCATTGAAGCTGCTAGTACATTGTTGGCAGATGCTAACATGCCTCTCTCCTATTGGGCAGAAGCTATTAGTACAGCCAATTATGTCTTGAATAGAAGTTTGATACACAAGCTTAAGTGTAAAACTCCTTATGAGTTGCTTAAAGGAAAGAAACCTAAAATTAATTATTTTAGAGTATTTGGTTGTATTGTTTATATTCATAATAACAAAAAAGAATATCTTAGAAAATTTGAAGTAAAAGCTTCAATGGGAATCATGCTTGGATATTCCCAAGTAAGCAAAGCTTATAGGGTTTATAACAAATCAACCTGTAAAATTGAAGAATCTGTGCATGTATCTTTTGATGAGTCTCAGATGTTTTACAAGGAGAAGGAAAATTCTCCTTCCTCTAGTTCATTGCAGGTACCTGATGCCCCTCAAGAAATTCTTCAGTTATCAACTTTTCAGATCACTGAATCAGACAGTGATGAAGACATTGTAGAAGCTGTTGTTATACCACCAACAGTAGATCAAATTCCTCTTGAGAAATTAATCCCAACTGTTGCTGAAGATCGCATCCCACCAGCTGATATTGTCACACTTAGAGATCACCCCACATCTCAAGTGATTGGAGACATATCAGCTGGTGTGCAAACAAGACACCAATTAAGACAGGATGTGATGCACGCTTGTTTCCTCTCACAGGTTGAGCCCCTCACCTTTAAAGATGCAGAGCTAGATCCCCACTGGATCATTGTTATGCAAGAGGAACTCAATCAGTTTGAGAGATGTAAAGTTTGGACTTTGGTTCCAAGACCTAAAGGCCAACTGATCATAGGCACCAAGTGGGTGTACAGAAACAAGTTGGATGCAAATGGAATTATTGTAAGGAATAAAGCAAGGCTTATAGCTCAGGGCTACAGACAGGAGGAAGGTATAGACTATGATCAAACCTTTGCTCTTGTTGCAAGGCTAGAAGCAATAAGGATCTTCTTGGCCTATGCAGCCTATATGAAGTTTAAGGTGTTCCAAATGGATGTCAAAAGTGCATTCCTGAATGGTGAGCTTAAGGAAGAGGTGTTTGTTGAACAACCACCAGGGTTTGTTTCTTCAACTCAGCCCTCACATGTATTTAAGTTGCAGAAAGCTCTTTATGGACTAAAGCAAGCTCCTAGAGCCTGGTATGAGACTCTAGCTAGTTTCCTTTTAGAGCACAACTTTACTAGGAGAGTAGTTGATAGAACCCTTTTCGTCAAGCATCACAAGGACACAATCCTGTTAGTTCAAGTGTATGTAGATGATATTATTTTTGGCTCCACTGATCCCAAACTTTGCAAAAGGTTCTCTGACCTAATGCACTCTAAGTTTGAGATGAGTAGTATGGGTGTGCTGTCTTACTTTCTTGGTCTCCAAGTTAAGCAAGATGCTGATGGTATCTTCATCTCCCAATCCAAATATGCCAAGGAATTGGTAAAGAAATTTGGGATGGCTGATGCTTCAGCAATGCCTACACCAATGGCTACTAATGTAGTTATTGATTCTGATGATCACGGCAAGCCAGTTGATCAAAAGAATTATAGGGCCATTGTTGGTTCCCTATTATATCTAACTGCAAGTAGGCCTGATATAATGTTTGCTACATGCCTTTGTGCTAGATTCCAGGTCAACCCCAAGGAATCTCATCTGATTCTTCTAAAGAGAATCCTGAGATACCTGAAGGGATGTCCAGATCTAGGACTTTGGTACCCAGCTGAGTCAGAATTTGAATTAATTGGATATTCTGATTCTGATTATGCTGGTTGCAGAGTTGATAGGAAGAGCACCTCAGGAACTTATCAGTTTCTGGGAGAGAGATTGGTCTCTTGGTTCTGTAAGAAGCAGGCTTCTGTCTCAACTTCAACTGCAGAGGCTGAATATATAGCAGCTGCTAGTTGTTGTTCACAGATCCTGTGGATTCAAAACCAGCTTGTGGATTATGGTTACTTACACAAGAATACCAAAATCATGTGTGACAGTACCAGTGTTATCTCAATTGCACAAAATCCAGTGCACCACTCTAGAACGAAGCACATTGAGATTCGGCATCATTTCCTGAGAGATTGTGTGGAAAAGAACAAGATTTGTCTTGAGTTTATATCCACTGAGTTTCAGAGAGGTGATATATTCACCAAGCCTTTAGATGAACAGAAGCATCTGTTCTTTTTAGTTCAACTAGGCATGATCAATGGACGAGACTAAGTGTGACTATATCTGCCTATGTTGAAACCTGCTTGAAGATCGTCGAACGATGATCGAAGATCGTCGAACGGATCAAGCCTATCGTCGACCTCTGGTTAATGATAGCTTATCTGTTTGAAGATCGTCGACCGGCGTTCGAAGATCGTCGAACAGGTCGAGCTTGTCGTCGATCTCTGGACGACGACAGCTTGTTGTTTGAGAAGCCAGAAATAGTCGAACGATTGATCGACTACTCTGCTTCTGGGCCGATCGTCGAACGGCCGTTCGACTATCGGGTCTAGTATCTTTTTAATAGATCGACTATCTCCGGTCTAATATAAAGCCGATAGTCGACCTAGGTTAAAAGATCTTTTGTTTTATCGTCGACGGAGCGTGACTTTTCGCATTCTGTCTTCCCACTTGCGATTTTCTGCCTCCTCGTCCCCTTCGTCTTCACCGTCTTTCTCGCGCATTCTCCAGCAATCCAATGGCGATTTCTCCCGCAGTGTTAGCCATTATTAAGTTCGATGCAGGCTTCAGCGTTGATTTTGACGCGTTCAGTTGCTGCGAAGCAGGGATCGTGGAAGTTCTTCAGCTGTGCCGGGATCAAGGACTAGAGAGATTAATGTCATCAAGGATAAAGTTAAATATTCCCGAGATCAAGGAATGGGCTTTCACTTCGTCATCCACCGACGATTCGATGATTGGCACCATCGGCGGAGAAGAGGTAATTTTAACTCCGGCCGTTCTGACTGATGTTTTTGGATTAATAAATGGTGAAGATGATTATGAGCAAGATGCTCAAGAATTTGGAAGGATGCTGACTGAGCTGGGACATACAGAGGGCATTCCCACCAAGCTGCTCAAGGTCAATTTTCCCTTTAAGATTAAATTTCTCGCTGAGTTAGTTGGAAAAGTGCTCCTCGGAAAGCACTCTGCTCATGACAATATAACAAGGCAACAATTTGCACTGATGTGTGCAATTGTTAATCAGAAAAAGATTGATTGGGCAGGAGTAATGTTTGATTTAATAAGGAAAAAGAATAGTAAGAAAGAGGTCACTCTAGGAAGGGTTATTGGAATTTTCCTGAAGGAAAAGTATCCCCAGCTGCTGAGTTCAACTGCAACAACCATAAATGCAAGCAAGAAGATGGACCCGAACTTGTTCTCCAAGTGGAAGAGGACTTTTGTGAAACCCGCTCTCACAGGGGTTGCTCCAGCGACATCAGAGAGCACCAGGACTGATTCGGTCGCTCCTCACCCAGTAGAAGCTGGCTCAGCTCTTTCTCTTCCCTCATCTTCTTCTGCTATGCAGTCTGCTTCAGTTGAAGTTCCATCAACTTCAGCTGAAGTACGACTTTCCCCTTCTCCTGTTCGAGAAACAACCACGGTTGTTCTTCCTTCCCCTCCAGCATCTCCTCTTCCTTCTCATCAGGCTAGGATATCTGCTCCTAGTTTTGATCTGTTAGGATCTGAGAGGATTCCAACACCTCCTCAGTCTCCTATTCATTCTCCAGTTAACACTCCTGTTAACTCTCCAGCTCCATCTCCAATTCGATCTCCAGTCCACACCACTTCTCATCCTAATACTACAACCATCTCTGCTGCATCTCCATCCACTGCAATTCCATCATCTTTTGAGATCACCCTAGATTTCATTTCTAGCATTTTGGAGTTGATTACTCCTTCAATCAAAATTATGATTGAAGAGGCAATTGCTCCACTTGCCTCCTCCATTGCCACCCTGACTGCTTCCATCCAATCTCTTTCCAAATCTGCTGAGCCCTCTTCTTCAAGGGGCCTGGTTTCAGTTTCCACTGAAATCAGGCAGGGGGAGATGTTCTGTGAAGATGCCTCAGAGCCTCCAGCCTCCCTTCCAGCAGAAGCTCCAGCAGTTCAACAAGAGACTGATGCAGTTCAAGTTCAAGATAAATCAGTTTTTGTGTTATCGGAAAAAGAAATATCTGATGCTATTATGTTATCTGAATTTGCGGTGAAAGTTTGCTTAAAAGATCTCACCACTCCCGTGGTTGCCCATTTCCTAGAAGGGATTATTACATCCTACCTAGATGAGTCTTGGGAGTTGGTAAAATATGAAGGTAATTCACTCATTCGCTTTATTGACGAGTCAATTAATTTGCTAGCTTGTGAATACCTAGAAGGAATGATTTTAGCTTATTTAGCAGATTTGTATTCATAAATCTACAGATTATATTAAAGAAGATTTAGCTGCTCAGGTTATAGCAGTTGTTTCTGAAGCTGATCCAGATGTTCCTAATGTTCAAGAAGATCCAGAATTGGATTTATTTTTAGATGACATGGAAGATGTATCTGAAAATCAAGAAGAGAAAGCAAGGGTTGCCTGGAATCAAAGAGTTCAATCTTTGTTAGAGAAAGAAAAAGATTTGCAAGTTGAAAAGTCGACTATTTGGGATGATTCACCAGGGTTGGATTTGGATTTCCTTCTGGCTCAGGATGCCATTGAAGAGGAAAAAGAGAAAGCTGCTTTAAAAGAAAAGGCTGTTTCTGAAACCTATGATCCTTATGACAATCCTCCTTCATCTCACTCTGAAGATGAAGAGGATTCTGATTTATCTGAAAATTCGAAGAAAAAGAAAGCTGCTCAGAAGAAAAGGAAAGCCGTTGCTCCTCCTCCTCCCAGCCGTGACAATGATACTCCATACTATATTCTGAAAGGAATAGACCCCAAATCAAAAGAATTTCAACATTGGATGTGGTTCTCCAAGAACCAGCAGAAAGAGAGAAAAAGATCTAAGAGCTATGATAGTCCTATTTCAAGATGGACTCCCAGAGGTCCTCCTCCTCCACCTCCCAGTGCAGGAGCCTCTGGGAACCTTTCTGCTAATCCATCTGCCTCTTCTGGAAAATCTGCACCTTCTCAGTCTCAGTCAAGGAAAAGCTCTCAAAGTTCCCAAGGCAGATCTTATTCTGGTTCTCAAAGACATGTTACTGAAGTAAGAGAACAAGTGAAGGAGGTTGTGTATCAAAGACCAACCTTTTCCCCTCCTCCTTCTCCAAAGAAAAGAGTTTCTTCTCCAATACCAGTGCAGTCTGAAAAAATTGTTTCAAAAGGTAAGTAGTTTATTTTGTTTAAATATTCTAGCAAGAACTTTGCTAAGTCTGATCCCATGTCTTATCTAGTTAATCAAGATAAAGAGGTTGCTCCTTCTGAGACTGCTTATGAAAGTCATGAGCTTGATCCTAACTTTAGGATGGCTCGTTTTCACGAATTGGTTGGAGCAGCTCAAATCAGAAAAGCAAAAGCTGAAGGGAAGGACACCACTGGACTAACCACTATGTCTTCATTCAGAAAGAAGGAGTTTGAAAAGTTCCAGGTCAGCCCTGATGTATTTGACCCTTCAAAATATATGGAAAAGCACCCGGAAGCCGTTGTTCCAAGGGCTGCAGAATTAAAGATTATTGGTGTGCAGGACTTGAAGATGTCAAAGATAGAGGCTATTGATCCCCTGAGGAAAATTTCTTTTGTTCCAAGTTCTTCTGACTCTTTGCCAGATTCTGTAGACTCTCAATTTTTTTGATTGACTGTTGTTTTATATCTATCTGTTTGATAATTGCTAGTTAATTGCTATCTATTTTCTGTATTGATTATAGTGTTCTATAGCTAGCTCTGTGTTTTAGTTTGTTAAGAGACTTAACTCAAATAGGGGGACATTGTTGGTACCCTAGTTTGATTTGAGTTTAGTCTTGTCTTTTTAGTCCCTTGACCCAAGAAATATCTATGGTCAATGATTAGTAGTCTAGCTGTAGAGTCCTCACTTTTCCAGATTGAGAATTTGGTTAAGTAGTTTGTTCGTTCGACTATCGTCAAACGCCGCTCGACTATCGTCGACTAACTGTTCGACGATCGTCTATCAGTTGTTCGACTTTCGGTCTGCGAGGATAGTTCGACTATCGGCTGATAGTTCGACTATCTGTGTGCTTTGATAGTTCGACTATCTGCTTGGATAGGTCGACTATCTGATAGCTCGACTATCTGTTGATAGTTCGACTATCTGTTCTGCGTTGATAGTTCGACTATCTGTTGATAGGTCGACTATCTGTTCTCGCTTGGTAGTTCGACTATCTGCTTTGATAGTTCGACTATCTGATAGCTCGACTATCTGTTGATAGTTCGACTATCTGTTTTGCCTTGATAGTTCGACTATCTGTTGATAGCTCGACTATCTGATAGCTCGACTATCTGTTGATAGTTCGACTATCTGTTTTGCCTTGATAGTTTGACTATCTGTTGATAGGTCGACTATCTGATAGTTCGACTATCTTCTGATAGTTCGACTATCTGCTGTGATAGTTTGACTATCTCCTGTGATAGTTCGACTATCTGTCCGAAAGTTCGACGATCTCCGTGCGTCGGTCGACGATCTCCGAAGGTCGTTCGACGTTTTCTGTCTGCCTTTATATTTTGTATTTATTTATTATATTTAATTAATTAATACATTATCTGGCATATCTTTTCAGTTGTTTTATGATAATATTTCCAGGCAATATTTGCTCCATCCCTTATGCCTGAGTCAAATCTTTTCAGATAAAGTTGTTTGTCTTATTAGCTGACTTTGTATTTTACTTTATCTGCTGTCAGTCCTTTATAGCCGTTAGACTGAAAAGTCTTTCTTCTGCTGTAAAGAGTTTGTTTCTGATATGACTTTATTTAGTACTTTATTATCAGATTGCTTCCTGCAGCTTCCTAGAAAGAGGTTTATTCCTTTTATAGAATGTTTCTGCTGCAGAGATTGTTTTGTCTTCTTGATATTTACAGCCCAGGTCTCAAGTTGCAGAAGAAGACAAGTAATTCAAATTGAAGAGAGTCGTTGCTTGTTGCTGTTATAAAAAGGACCCTTTGAAGAAGGATTCAAGCTAGCGAATAGCTAATAGCTAACCAGTTGTTCACTTAAGCATTCAAGCCTTCATCAAGATCAAGTCTTCTGCTCTCAGCAATACTCATCCAACTGAGAAGTGTTAAGATCTTCTACTCTTCTTCAACCTGAGTTCTCCTGCTTCTAGGAAGTTCTAACTCAGAGTTCCTTTTAAGAAGAAGAAGAAGATAGCTGCTTGAAGATCTTTAATTTTATTATTTATTATCTTCTTGTAGTTTTTCCTTCAGAGCTTTCTGAAGAGTTTTCTGCACTGAAGCAAGACTTCACCTGGACATCTTTGAGCCAGGGGGAGCCTTGATTCTTTAGAGCTTTCTAGCTCAGTGCAAGTTTTTGTGCTTCTCTAATCTATTGTAAAATAGAGAAGACATCTCAACCTTCTTCCCCCTCCTATACAGGGTTATTACTCCCTTCAAAAGTATCCCTTGGTGGCAGGGCACCTGATCAAAAACCTGTGCTTGGTTTTTAGACACCTGATCAAAAGTCTAAAGGGTTTCTGGATCTACCTGAAGCAGATCCTGTTGGTGGCAGGGCACCTGATCAAAAACCTGAGTGGATTCCTACCTTGTTGGTAGAAGAGTGGACGTACCCAAGTTGTTTGGGGAACCACTATAAATTTCTTGTGTCGTCTGGATTGCCTTGTTTATTTCCTGCATTGTGGCTGTGAATAGATTTAACTAGGTTGCTAGTTGCTGATTAGGATTTCCAAGCCTTAACTGTAATTACAGTTAGCTTGAGTTTGTGCACAACACTTGTGTTAGGCTATAGGGTTAATTCTATATCTATAATCTTTTAATTCCGCAATTCACTCCAAGGGAGTTGGGTAGTCCTTCAAGTTTTGTCTAGTGCAAAATTTGACAACTCTATTCACCCCCCCCCCCCCTCTAGAGTAGTATCTATCCCTTCACTTTCAGATTCTTCAAACTGCTTGCCTTGGATAGTTCACTCTTCAGTGAAGTTATCTCCTCCCTATAGCATTCTAACTCTTCAGAGAGTTTGAGATTCTCTGATTTTAAAGTGCTATACTCAGACAGTTGTTTTCTGAGGGAAGTGATTTCCTTCTCAGACTCCAACAGATCGAGGCATAATACTTTAAACTCATGTCTAAAGTCCTCAGAATTGAAATCAAATGAATTGATTACCTGATCTTCTTCTAGTTGAACTACTGAATCTGATTCTGACTCTTCTGCTTCTGAATCTGTTTGAGAGGCATTGATAGCCATCATGCAAAACTGCTTTTCATCAGCATCATCCTCATCATCACTGGAGATGGATGAGGCTTCAGAATCCTCTTCAGTTTCACTTCATGTCTCAGCAATAATTCCCTTCCTTGTATGTGTGTTCTTGCTATAGGAGGGTTTGTCTGAGGTGTTCTTCTTGAAGTCTTTCTCCTTTCTTCTTTCTCTTCTATCTTTCTTGTCCTTGTTTTTGTTTTCTGGACAGTCAGGCACAATATGGCCTGGTTTCCTGCAACCAAAGCATATAATTTCTTTGTTGTTATTTGATTTATCATACCTTGGCTTATCATGTCCCTTGTATGATCTCTTTCTAAAGTCTTTTCTGGCCATTTTGTAGAATCTTTTGGCCAGTAGACTTAGGAGCTCATCATTTCCTGTAGCTTTATCTTCAGGCTCCTCTTCTGTAGCTTTGAAGGCTATGGTCTTCTCCTTCCTTGTGGCTGGTGAGGCAGCCTTCTGTTCTTCTTCTCTATTTTTAATGAGCAGCTCATAAGATTTGAGCTTGCCCAAGAGAGCTTCAGTTGTAATCTCATTTAGACTTCTGGCATCTTTGATTGGCAAGATTCTTAAATCCCAAGTACTGGGGAAGCACATTAGGATTTTGTCATTCAGCTCAGTCAATGAGATTTCTTTATCCAGAGTCTTTAACTCATTGACAATCAGACTTAGTCTGTTGTACATGTCTGCAACTGATTCAGCTTCTCCTTTCTTGAAGTTCTCATATTGGGATATGAGATGAGATCTTCTATCTTTTCTCTCATCAGCAGATCCTGAGACAATCTCAGAAAGTTTGTCCCAAATTTCTTTGGCTGAGTTGTATTCAGCTACCTTCTGAAATATCTCATCAGACATTGTCTGAGCTAAGATATTCATGGCATTGGCATCTGCAGTCTTCCACTTCTTTATTTCAGCATCTGTTCCTGAAGGAGGTGGAACAGCATTTGTACTTGAGCTTGCTAGTGGACTTGGGCACACTGTCAAAATAGAATTAAATATGTCTTCATTAATAGAGTTCATATAAAGTCTAATCCTTGCTTTCCAAAGTGCAAACTTGGATAGATTGCACACTGGAGGCCTGGTGCTTGCATAATCTTTGTTCTGTGTCATGTCTTTATATAAAATTAAATATAATGAAAATAACCCTCTTAAAGGATTGATCTTATCAGGGATCTTTTGGTTCAGGTGTTAGCCTGTATGAACAACCAACCTGCCTCTGATACCAATTGAAAGTGAGGGTAAGATCTAACTTAACTCTAGAGGGGGGTGAATATAGTATTTTAAAGTAAATTTACAAATTAAAATTGCACAGCAGTAAAGGCTTAATTTATGTATAGGTGTAAGGTGCTTTGATGTAGAAATAAAACTAAAGCAGTAAAATAAAAACCACAGCACACAGCAAAGAATATGCACAAGAAAACCAGAAGACACAAGGAGTTATAGTGGTTCCCCAAAAACCTGGGTACATCCACTCTTCTACCACCCTTGGTAGGAATCCACTGCAGGATGAGTTGATCAGGTGTCCTGAGCACCAATGAGCTTTTGATAAGGTGCTCAAAAACCAAACTGGATTTTTTGATCAGGTGTCTTGCCACCACTGAGTTTTGACAAGGCTCTCAGAACCAGAACCAAAACTTTTGAAGGGAGTCTTGATAACCCTTTTACAGTAAGAAAAGAAAAAGGAAGAGGTGAAGTTGTCTTCTCTGTCTCAATCACTGAGAGAAGACTTAGTGGATTGATTGTGTTGTCAAAGCTCCCCCTGAGATGTAGATGGTTCAGAGATGAGAGCTTTGCTAGGGTGATAGGTCTTCAGAAGCTTCAGATCTCCAGCAGAAGATGGTTTCAGCAGAGGCTAAAATATGAATTGTCTGGAGTCCTTGATGTTGAAGTTATGATCACTTTTCAGTATGCCAATATTCAATCAAAACTTTTCAGGATTGATCACTTGATTTTCCTCTAAGTTTTTTTGACTATCTGTGTATGTCTGTATTGAGTGATAGATTGATTGTCTTGATCTGCTGTAAGATGTTTTATTCTCTGAAGATCTTCTATCCAAGATAGCCGTTAGCAGTCAATAAATGTCTTCCATAAATGTTTTGTCTTCTGGAGGAAAGTCCAATAAACATTCTTTGATAAATCCCTTGAAACTTGCTCCAGAATAAATGAAAACGACTAGCAGATCTCTTGAAATAAATACTGAGAGAGTTTTAAAAACATTCCAAAAGCTGACTGAATTTGAATCCTCAAAGTCGTTGATCTCTCAAGAAAAAACGTCGATCTGAGCTCTACGATCGTCGACCTGAGCTCAAAGATTGGATTGAACATTAGACAGAAAACGTCGACCTGAGCTCGAAGATCATCGACCGGAGCTCAGCGACCTAAAGAATAAGCTGAAGGCAGATCGTCGATCTGAGCTCGAAGATCGTCGACCGGAGTTCGACGATTTAGCAAAGTTGAGCTCAGAGAGCGTCGAACGGAGTTCGACGTTTCGTCGACCTAAGCTCGACGATAATTGTCTTTGTCTCAGCTCTAAGTCTGAATCCTTGGATGGTCCTGGGGGCAGCTTCAAACCTAAGTTCTAAGCCCTAGACTCATTCTAACTTGACTTTTTCAACTATACATCTAGGTCAAACTGATTTCCTAAAAACATAGTGATCCTTGCCCAAATTAGTAATAGGGTGTTCCAACAGTGTGGATTACATAAATTGGCACGCAGGCCGGCCACACATGAAAACAGTAAAACTTTTCCACTCGACCTTCGAGGACCAGCATAGCAGCAAGAGCTTCGGCCCGCTATTTCTCGCTCGGTCCACCATCTGCACAACATAGCCCTTTAAAACGTGGCAAATAAAACAACGGTCAGCTTTAGCTGACCAATTTTATAAAGAACCCACCCCATACTCGGGGCGGTGATTCTCCTTTCCTGCAAGCAATGAAATATCAACAGATATATCACAAGAAAGTGCACGACCACACATTTCAATATATCACAAACGTCGGTCGCACGGCCCGACGCTCCGTGCACTCATGGCACATTATCGGTGTATCAGAAAACCAGGGTCCAACCTCCAACATTGAGCATTCATGCTCGACGGCCCACGGTCGGAGACTTTAGTCCTGATGGCGTACAACCCAAGAGTCTCATTATGTGATCTTAACGAACGCCAATATCTCAGGCACTCAAGTTAGACAACCATAACGCGGAGACAGTTCAGCCTTTACTCGTTGCTCAAATCGCCAATTCAATGTCTAGACTGAAGCGGGTCGACTTCCCCTTATCCGTTCGGCACGATGGCTTTTAATAGCTCGCAGCTCACAATAGCCACACTATCCTCCAAGGACTGGCTTCACAATCAAACATTACGTAATCACAAGCAATTATTAGAACAGCAGTCAAGCAAGCAAACCTGTAGTGCCATAAACACTGGTCTTTCACAACATACAACAAAATAGTTCACCAAGAGCTATCGTCATCGACGATACTCACTGTCGCCCGGCGATATTGAGCAGTTCACAAAATAGTGAAATTTCTTGGGTATTTTCCTGGAGTACAACTCACAGTACTTCTTATTACTCCACTGCACAGGCAAAACCCGTAGACCCCGTAACCTACTCGTTTTATACGTGGATTCTTCCCCGGTTCACAAAATAAAGCATGATCAATCCAGACCAACCTGTCCGGATGGGCTTCACACAGCATGCATATTCTGTACTACACATTTCCGGATCTATATGAAAATTAAATGGGGATCATACCGATCGACCCAAAGGAATCCACCCTTTTTCCACTTTTTTGGTGAGGGGTTCCAAGAAGGTATGTGTATTGAGGACTTCACTTGTTCAGGAGAAAATCGTTACCCTTGTTATCTTTAAAGCCATGGCGAAGCTTTTATACACGAATGAAAAGTAGCACGTCGCTTTCCTCTTCACGGATCTAGTATCGGATCTTGATTTCACCCACAAGATCTTTGTCTCCAAGCTATTCAAGCTTCAGCCTAGCTCTTAACTCCCGCACCAACTCAGCTTTCTTCCTTAGCTTTCCTTTCTCAAGGAGAGGATGAAATGAATAGAGAGAGTAAGAAGGAAATGATGATCTCCTCAATCTACACCCCTCTACTTAAGTGACCTCGGGTTTTAACCCCAGCCACACAATTAATCCATCAAAACACAGCAAAGGCAAAGATTTGAGTTGACTGATCAACTTTTGTGTTATCGCCTGGTGACATCGGTTGTCGCCACCTGACAATATCGACTTAACCGCTTTGACCTCTTTGACCAAGGTCAACCACCGCTTATTGGCTGCTCTTTGGCCAAACCGACACGTGTCTTATGCCACGTAGAACTATCACCCGGCGACATCCATTGTCGCCATGCGACGATATCCTTCGATGATTCGTCGAGTGCGTCGAGTGCTGACTCAATGCTTTAACGCTATCTCCACCAAGCGATACCCACTATCGCCCGGTAACAGTGACAAAAGTTCTGCTGTAAATTTTGGGGTGTTACATTTGTGGTCCTTTAACCTGAAGTCACAGCATTCATCAAGTGAGGAAGAGCATGTTTTGATGTTATCAAAAATCCAGTCTTGAGAAAGTTGTATGATAAATGTAGTTATTGGGTATGTTACGAATCATTTGGGTATTTGCATGTGGAAAAAAATGAGATTTGTCCTCATATATGACAGGAGTTGCATCCATGGGCCCCTTGATGGAATGAGATTGAGAAATGCATGACCATGCTTGGTTGAGTCAATATATGATATTGGACTCACCGATTTCCGGAAGTCCATTCTAGATCAGGAAACTTCGATTGAACAATTATGAGGGTGACACAGTCTATACCTCTAGTTCTATCCAGATGTAAGGGATGAAGGGACATGACAACACTGATACATTGGTCGCAATGGCTCTTGAGTTTTAAACTCTTATTGCTTGGGGAGCAATGATGTATTATTAGATGTCGCTCATTATTTGTGAAACTTTTGTTTGATACTTTCAAGATCAAGTGAGAGACATTGGTGCTACCATGGTGATCTGGAAGTGATAAAAATGTAGTCTCACTGCCAATGCAATATGAGCTTACATGGTCGCACATAAGAGCGTCTAGAGAAATTGGAGGATTGGATTATGTTGATCTTACTCATATGTGATGAGTGAAGGACTAAGCACTGCCAGGCATTGAGTGCGTCGAGACCACACTACCAGGCGTTGAGTGCGTAGAGACCAAACTGTCAGGCGTTGAGTGCATTAAGTCCACTCAGCCGGGCGTTGAGTTGGTCGAGACCACTCGACGATTCGTCAAGTCAAGTGTTGATTTGTCGAGTACTTGCGCTAAGACCACTCGACACTTCGTCGAGTCAAGTGTTGATTCGTCGAGTTGTGCGTTGAGTCCACTCAGCCAGGCGTTAAGTGCGTCGAGACCAGTCGACGTTTCGTCGAGTCAAGTGTTGATTCGTCGAGTGCGTTGAGACCACTCAACGCTTCGTCGAGTAAAGTGTTGATTCGTCGAGATAACTTCCATGTGTTACGGGTCTTCTGATAGCGATGATTTTCTGCTGTTTATTTCTTTGGGTATAAATAGATGATGTGTTAGGGTTTTATTGTGCGAAAAAGTGCTAAGTGCCGAAAAGCGCGTGAGCTGAGTGCGACAGTAACCCGATAGAAAAGGGTCGAAGGAAATTGTTTCTTAAAGTCCCGATCATGTTGCCGTCGCTCAGCCTATTTCCTGCGCCCGTCACCGCAGCCTCTTCTAGAGCAGATCTAACAGTCTGTGAAGACGCATAGTGCTTTCCTCCAACCTAGATCTTGTGTGATAAGAGTCTAAGGGTTCTCCCGTTCATGTGGATCACCTGTAGAAGCATGGACACAATTCTGTGCTCGGAACTCCAGCTGTTAGTGTTCGCCGGTTTTCTTGGAGCATCTCGGTTGAGTAGTAACTCAATCCCGCAAAGGTAAATTTTATTTATAGCAACTTTGCTTCTTGATCAATGTTCATTGCAAGATCTATTTCTTTTGGGGTTTTCTTATTTCCTTATGCCGATGCGCACAAGTATTGTGACGTATAGAAAAACCCAACAATAGGAACCCCTTTTCTAAGAAGAGGTGTCCATGTATGTCGGACACGAGCGTCCATTGATATGTTACATTGCTTGTTTACACTTATGTTTGCTACGGTTTTTCGAGGATTGACATTCAAATGATGATCTTTTCTTTGTTAGGTGATCGGTGATGATAGTGGTTCTTCGCCCCATCAAGAGGATACCACCAATGGTGGAGCTATGAACTATGTAGTTGCCGACCTACCACCACCATTGTTGTGTAGGATGATGGTTAAGGCAATATCAACAGCGATAACAACTCGACGTGTTGATTGGATTGTTGGTGTAACACCCATTGCATTTGCAGATACACTTGAGCCTGTTTTTGGGGCTAGTTTTGTTGGGAGGGGTGCTATTGTGCGTACGTGATTTATTATTGAGACACTTCTTGGATGTCAACACACCATTGTTCGAAGGCGTCGGTTCACCCTCTGATGTGAATGATTGGTTGCGTTGGATCAATGATCTTCTGTTTACGATGAAGATCCCAGATGAAAATATGGTTACCCTTGCATCCCTTATGCTATACGAAGATACAGAGATTTGATGGCAGAAGTGTGAAGGACGCTTTGTCGGACGTTACCTAGCACAAATCAGTATGGAGGATTTTTCTACCACATTATGGGACTGCTACAATCCTATGACCAATTGTCTCATGCTATGAAAAGTTTTGTTGTTGTTAAGGTAATTTGATTCCTTTGTGGAGTCTTACCTGTTGGAACAGGCGTTCTGCAACTCTTGGTTTTATAATAACAAATCCTACTATGTATTTGATCACATTTGTTGTGTGTTTATAGAGTGCAGGAACTGTAGGTTTAGTACCCCATTGAAGAACAAATCAAAAAGACAAAAGAAGCCATAGTTCTGTTGCTACAGCTGACGGTATCTCTACCATTGACAATAGCAATCAGTCGTAGAAGGAAACTTCTTGAGAAGGAAAGTCCTACTGTCAGGCGGTACTGCTACCGACAGGCGATATCCTTATGGAAGGTTCATTTTCGGAAAAATTAGACGCCAAAAATGTTGGATTCTGAAGATCAAAAGTTTTCTAAAATGCAGTAAAATGTTTCCTAAAATGGTGGTTGCCAAAGATAAAGATTTCTAGATAAAGAAGGAGGTCGCCTAATATAGCTATCGTTGGGCGGTACTGCTACCGCAAGAGGTAGCTCTCGAGACTATAAAAAGAACAGTCCTCCTCCAGATGCAGCACAAAATTCAAGACACCACCTGGAAGTCACGACCAAAACCAGAACGTCTTCTATTTCATGAGAACCTCCTCTTGGCGTCAAGAACTCCACTCAACGCACTTCAAGTCTACAGACTCGGACAATGGATTTGGTGAAAGCGAAAATTCGGTCTCTTGTGGAGTTCACCCTCGGGGAAGGGGTGATCGCACCCCTACTTTTCTCCTACAAGCAAAATGACAAAGGAAGGGGACTGAACCAAGGGCTCGACGCAGAGGTCCCACCACACACCCGCAAGATCTTAGAGCGCTTCCCCTCCCTAGCCAAGAGCCAAGCTAAGGCAATCTCAAAAAGCGCTAGAAGACTGAGATATAAGTGAGCTTGCCTTCTGAGGTGCCCCTTGGGTCCTATTTATAGTTTTCGGGGAACGGTCTTCCAACAGCGTAACTCCGCTGTTTTGAACAGCTATGTGCAACCCAACTAGGTATGCCATCAGCGTAACTCCGCTATTTTGAACATCTATGTGCACCTCCAGCAAGGGTACCCTGGTAATTTGGTTGTTGGGCCCACTGGACAGGCTCCAAGGATCTGGAGGTCGGCTTGTCACACCTCTCAATCCTGCTGAGGCGGACGCGACCTGGCTCCCGCAGCTCGCCTTCCCTTCTTAGGCGAGCGCGAGCTAGGTCATCGTAGTCCGCCAACCCTCGTTCTAAGGCGGGCTGGCGGCCAGGTTGCCTATGGGAGAGCGGGCTGGATGAACCGGCTCGTGCGGCTCGCCCGCCTTATTTTGGCGAGAGCGTGCTGGCCGGTTTAAGCTCGCCCGCACACTATTCTGGCATGCGCAGGTTGCACTGGTCCGCTCACCTGGCCTGGTGGACCCACTCAGCGAACACGGGGTTGTACACAATCCCCGCTCTTTTTGAGCTTGACCAATCTCGGAAAGAATCATCCAACCCACGTGTTCGGTGAGTGCTTTGCTTTGCTGAGTTGGAGAAAATCTTTTGGTGGGTCCCACCATCATGCTATAAATATACCATCGGACCTTTGGAAAAATCTCGCCTTCTTCTGACCTTCTCTGTGAGCTATACCTAAATGATGCCTGTGTCTGAGGAGATATGAGCGCGCCTAGCGGCTGCGGCGGAGGAAACTAGGGAGCAGGCTCTTGACGTCGCCCCAAGGTTAGCGCGGGGATCGTCCGGCCCCCTCTTCAGGCCGGTGAAAGGAAAGATCGTCAGGCGGTCTCCTATGAACGACCCCCCGGGGTCCAGCTCGGCGGCCGATGCCGAGGTCGCCCATGTGGTATGCGAACCTCCCGCTTGATTCGCCACTTCGCCTCTGATTCCTTTTTCCGCAGGTGACGCCTCGCGGAGATGGAGGCGTCGGAGGGGAGCAGAGTCGCTCCCTCCCACTGATAACCGATCGGGTTGTCAGCCCTTCGGGCCAGGGTCACCCCTCTGCGGCGATTTATCAGTGGTCGATTCCCCCTGGACTGGGGAAATCCTTCGTAGTTCCTGAAGGGGGCCCTTTCAGGGCCGGTCGGGCTCCTCCCGGCCATCTGCTAGTGCGAGCGACGTGCCGACCCCTGGTGAGCTTGCACTTTTGCCTGTTTATTACTGCTCGCTCCTCCTGATTCTTCCTTCTGTAGGTTTTAACGTGATCTCCTCCTCCGATGTCGACATGAGCGAGGGATATTCGCCTGCCCCTAATACATATCATATTTCGGAGTACCTGGGCGACCCGCTGGATGCTGAGAGGATGAAGAGGCAGGTGACGTGGCTATTTAAAAAACACACACTACTGTTACAGTAGGTTTTCAATACGGTCGACAAGGACAAGGCCGAGGCGGAGGAGCGGTTCGCAGTTTTGGAGGGAATGAGGCGTCCAGATGACAGAGATGGAGTCACTTCTCCGGGGGTGCACATTACGCGGGCCGAGGAGCGGCTTAGGCATGCCACGGAGCAGATCGACCTGGCCCAGCAGGAGCTATTGGTGATCCGCGAGTACCACTATCCTCGTGTGCCCCCCCCCCCCCCCCCCGATCCGGGACGCGGAGGCGGGGCAGGTGGAAGTGGATCCAATACTGAGCCTCCTTCTGCCTCCCTGCTATAGATCGCCAGGCCAGAGTCGCATCTGCATCCTAGATCAATTCGCGTAGTTAGGTCGCGGACTTTCTTCCCTTGGGGCATTTAATCTGTCTGTAATAATTCGAGACCTTTTCGCCCGTCGGTGGGCTCATGTTTGTTATATGCTACCTTTATTGTGATGTTGCTTAGTTTTCTTTGGGAGGGTGATGATGAGGCGTTCTTGCCCGCCTACTGCTTTTTAAGCGGGCGCGAGATTACGGAATCGGCTCGCCCAAATCGCCTATCTAGTCTTAGCGGGAGTGAGCCGGGTGCTCGCAAATCACGAGCCTAAATGGCTCTCCCACTATTTCTGGCGGGTGCGGATCGCGGGTGAGCGCGGCTTGCTGCCAAATAGTCTTGGCGGCACATCGGCGAGCTGATACAAATCTGTGGTGGGTCTAGAAGCCGAAGCGTCGGGGCGCATTTTGCTATCCGCACTTTTCCCGTCGACGGAGCATTTTTCCCGCCTTTTCCTTTCTATAAATAGGTCATGTCGATCCTTTCTTACCTACCGCATTTAAGATTTCCCCTTTCTCTGCGTCCTGCGACTCCAGGCTTGCCAGCTTCCTGCGAGAATCACTTCGTCCCCCTTAGCAAATTCTCGGCGAGATAGGTGGTGGTAGCGGCGACGCGGATGGGCGGAGCAAGTGTGCTTGGACCTTCTCCGAGCACGACTTCTCCCATGCCACCATTTCTGAAGGCGAGTTCTTTGATGCCATAGGAGACTACATACCGCCAGGCTTTGTGGCGAGGCGACCTGGGGAGGGGGAGAAGATCAACGACCTCTCGGCAGAGGAGCTTGCCATCCCCACGGCGCATTTCGATGCGGGTCTCCGGCTTCTTCTATGGCCGGAGGTCCGCCAAATACTAAAATAATTCGGGGTCGTCCTCGGGTAGATGACCCCTAACTCCATCGCGGTGGTGATCGGATTCGCGTACTTCCTACGGGAAGAGCGGATCGACTTCAGCCTCGCGGTCTTCCGCAAGCTGTTCTCCTTCCGGGCGAACAAAGATGGGACCGCTTACTTCTCCAGCAACCACGTTAAGGTGCGGGAGACCGTCAACAAGAGCCATAATTGGCTAAAGAAAATTTTTTTTCGTCAAGGGAGAATTCAGCAATGTCCCTTTCTCGCTGGTTCAGCTCAGCGAGGCGAGCTACCGCCCCCTACCCTGGGGGTCACAAGGCCGAGCTCTACGGGTTCTTCGAGGGGAAGAACTTTGAAGTCGCGTTCCTCCGCAGGAACATAGATAGCCTCGCCCCCGTCGCGCTCGGAGGAGGTAAAGTACTTGTGCTTCCTCTCCTTTTATTTACTATCATTCATGTCTTAACTTTCCTTTTTGCAGGCGAGCGGGACGTCCCCTTACACCCTCCTTATGAGAGTGCGCGGCTTGCTTCTAGCGAGCTCGCCCGCGCCGAGGTTGCAGGCGCTGCTCATCGCGAGACCACGGCCTCTGTTCCCCCGAAGCGGTCTTGTCGTGAATCGCGTCCACCGCCGCCTCCGCCTAAGAAATCGAAGACCGCGGGCGGTGCACCTCCCATAGCTACGGAAAAAGTTAAAGCCCCGGCAGGTCAACTAGCTGGGGATCTCGCCCCCGAGGCAGCCTCGACCTGCGGCACCCCCGGTGGGGCGGCCGGCACTTCCAGACAGCAAGAAGAGACGCAGCCCGTCGTGACGCCGGTGTCGAGAGGGCATCACAACTTTGGCCTCGGCGAGCGTCCTTTAGATGAGCTCGGAATTCCCCTACTCTAGTGGTACAAGGAGGCGAACCAGGATTTCCTCTCCACCATGCTGCCAAGCTGGCTGGAGCAAGAGTCCAACGGGGAGGCCTACAACTTCTCATTTGGCCTGTACGCGTGAGAGGACGCCGCGGTCTACGATGAGGAGGCCACACGGGTCCTTTTGCATGAGAGCGCACGAGCCCAGCTCCGTGGCTTGGAGCTGGCCCATATGGTGGGCAGGCGGCTAACCCAGATGGAGAAGAACGCCCTGTCGCTCAAAAAGCTGGTCGACAAAAAGGAGGGAGCTCGTCGTCTCGCCTAGGAGGAGGCGGACTACTAGAAGAAGTGGGCGGACGCAGCCGATGCCTCCCTTGTTGAGTACTTGGGAGGAGTGGTAAGTCCCTCGACTCGCACATATCCCTTAAAGGATGTCTCTTCTTTTCTCAAGTTTACCCTACCCCTTTTCGCAGGACGCGGCAACGGCAAGTCATCTAAACTTGTAGATCCCCGTCCTTGAGAAGGAAAAGGAGGCGTGACATGCGCGGGTACGTGAACTGGAAGCCGCAGCAGCTGCTCCGGCGCCCTCCAACAGTAGTTGTTAGCTCGTGCACTATACCTAGTACGAGTTGGAGGTCATGATGCAGAAGAATACTGCCAATGCAGCGAAGTACACTCTCCAGATGTTGCGTCGGGCGGACCTTATTAAGATTGAGGGTGCGGGCATTTCCGCGAGTGATGTGGTACAGGCATTATTCCTTCCGGTACCCAAGCCGGGTGATGCATCCTTCCGACCCATCTAGGAGGACTCATCGCTCGAGGGCTCGCCTCGCTGAATCCCTGCGTCTCGCCTTTTATATGTTTGTTCTAATATGAACGCGGGACAAGCCCCCAATCCTGTAATTTTGTCCTTAATTAATGAAATATGTTTTCTTGGAATTGATGCTTGTAATGTCGCTTCGTCCTTTCTCTTTTGTATTCGCGGCCTGCTTCGGTCCTCCCGTTCTCTATCTCTCATCCCGCGTCTCGCAAGCAAGGTCCTGTGTTCATTCGGGACTTAGCTCAGGAAATACAGGAGCATTATTTGGTCGAATCGCAAATGGCGACCCGTACCCATGTCCAGACCCTTCATGCCACGCGCAAAATAGAGGAGGCAAGCCGACTTGGCTCACACCCGAGTCGCCTGGCTCCATGCGAGCTGGGCCCCGTGTGGTCGCGACGCGGTCTGAACTCTTGCCGCCTTGGTCGCTTTCCGGGTCCTCGCCGATCCATATTCTCGGCTCGGCACTTCCGGCTCGCCGACCTGCTAAGGTCATGCTGGCAACCCTGGGATTTTTGCCTTCGTAATTCGAGTGCCTAGGTCCCAGCTTTAGACACCACGTTCATCAAGACCCCCTGTCCTACTAGCCAGTTGGGAGCCTGAGTAGATGTCATCGAGTGACATCCAGCCCTGCCAGCTAGGTGAGAGTCTGGCAGCGAGATCTGCACGGGGTCTGGGAAGACGTCATCGAGTGACATCCAACCCTGCCAGCTAGGTGAAAGCCTCGCAGCGGGATCTGCTCGGGGTCTGGGTAGATGCCATCTAGTGACATCTAGCCCTACTAGCTAGATGAGAGCCTAACAGCGTAATCTAAACGCAATCGAGTGACATCCAGTTCTGCCAGCTAGGTGAGAGCTTGACAGCGGGATCTGCTCGGGGTCTGGATAGACGTCATCGAGTGACATCCATTCCTGCTAGCTAGGTTAGAGTCTGGTAGCGGGATCTGCTCGGTGTCTGGGTAGACGCCATCGAGTGACATCCAGCCCTGCCAACTAGGTGAGAGCCTGCAGCGGGATCTTCTCGGGGTCTGGATAGACGCCATCGAGTGACATCCAGCCCTTCCAGCTAGGTAAGAGTCTGGCAGCAGGATCTGCTCGGGGTCTGGGTAGACGCCATCGAGTGACATCCAGTCCTGCCAGCTAGATGAGAGCCTGTCAGCGGGATCTGCTCGGGGTCTGGGTAGACGCCATCGAGTGACATCCAGCCCTGCCAGCTAGGTGAGAGCCTAGCAGCGGGATCTGCTCGGGGTTTTGGTAGACGCAATCGAGTGACATCCAGCCCTATCAGCTAGATGAGAGCCTGACAGCGGGATCTGCTCAGGGTCTGGGTAGATGCTATCGAGTGACATCCAGCCCTGCCAGCTAGGTGAGAGTCTGGCAGTGGGATCTGCTCGGGGTCTGGGTAGACGTCATCGAATGACATTCAGCCCTGCCAGCTAGGTGAGAGCCTGATATCGGGATCTGCTCGGAGTCTGTCAAATGAACACTTCACCTATATACATAAATCACGGTAGGAGTATCAGCAAACAAAGTAGTTTTATTAGAAAAATGAACGCTACTTGCATGGCTCAAAGGTAAAAACATTTCAGGTCATCACCACTCCAGGTGAGACTTAGGGTCTCACCCTCCACATTTCGGAGGCGGTACCCTCCTGATTTCAATGTTTCTTGTACAATGTATGGACCATCCTAGTTGGGGTTGAGCTTCCCCACAGCGGCTGATCTTCCCGTGGAATCCACCTTCCTCGAAACCAAGTCGCCTTCGGCGAACTGTTTGACCCTGACGTTTTTGTCAAAGTACTTGGTCATTATTCTTTTTACTTCTTACTGTCGGATGGCAGAGAGATCACGTAGCTCCTCCACCATGTCAAGGGAGAATCGTAGTTCTTCTTCGTTTTCAACTCGTCATTCTTCCCTGACTTCCTCTTCCTCAACCACCTGAGGCGTCCGAACCTCGAACTCTACTGGGAGTACTGCCTCGCATCCATGGGAGAGCTTGAAGGGGGTCTCCCCTGTAGCCGTGTTGGGAGTGGTTCTTAGGGCCCAAAGAACCAGGGAAGCTGCTTCATCCAACTACCCTTCAAGTTTTAAATTTTTTTCTTCAGGATGTTCGCTATGATTTTATTTGCCGCTTCCACCTGCCTGTTGCTCCTAGGGTGATGGACCGAGGCAAATCTGAGATCAATCTCGAACTGTCCGCAGAAGCTGATGAACTCGGCGCTGGCAAACTGAGGTTTGTTGTCCTTGACAATGGCTTGCGGCAACCCATACTGGCAGATGATCTCCCCCCAAACAAAATTCCTGATAACCTGGGAGGTCACCTTAGTCAGCGCCTTCACCTCCAACCACTTAGAAAAATAATCTATCATGACAAGTAGGAACCTCCTATGCCGCTGGCCTGGGGGAAAGGCCCTACCAGATCCATTCCCCAAATGGCGAAGGGCCAAGGGGCCGTAATACTCCTGAGGCGCTGGGTTGATTGTAGTTGGAGGGGGCAAACAACTGGCACTTGTGGCACTTCTTCGTAAACTCCGCCGTGTCGTGGCCCAAGGTAGGCCAGAAATACTCCTGTCTGACAACCCTTACTTCCAGGGTCTGACTCCCGGAGTGACTCCCACACTCCTCGGAGTGGACCTCCTCCAAGATCCAGTGGACCTCCCTCTCGACCACGCAACGTGACAACATCCCTGAGAGGGTCTTTCGATACAGCTTCCCATCGCGGATGAGATAGTACGCTGACTTGTACTTGAATTTATTTTTATCCATCCCTTCCGGATACTCCCCTGTGGAAAGGAAGGTTGCGAATGGGTTCATCCACGAGGGGTTATCCACCTCCATCAGCTCTCCTTCTTCAATGGAAGGGCGGAACAGGTCGGTGATGGTACCCCACCCGGGGACCATGCTTTGCCAGTTGGTCCATCTGCTCGTTCTCCTCCCCGGGCACATGTAGGATGGAGAAGGTCTGGAACATGCCGATGACCCCCTTTACTTTAGATAAGTATAGCTGGAGGGTAGGCTCCCTTTCCTCGAACTCCCCATTGATCTGCGAAGCCACCACCATGGAGTTAGTGATGACCTCCACATCATGCACTCCTAGCTCTCTGTCTAGGCGGAGCACTACAATCACCTCCTCGTACTCGGCCTGATTGTTAGTAATGGGAAAGTGCACCACTACCATTTGTTTGATTCTCGTCCCTTGGGGCTGACTAGGACCTGAAGCACCATCTACCATCACCTTCCAGGGAACTGGGTGAGTGAGTTTCGCCTCCGCCACCTTGATCACATAGTCAGCCAGAAAGTCGGTTATTGCTTGGGCCTTGTCGAGAGGCGAGGGACAAAGGAGATGTCGAACTCACTCAGTTCCACCGACCACTTGGCCAACCGGCCTGAATGCTCCACCCCCTCGAAGATATTGCGGAGGAGGTGGTCAGTCACCACTCGGATTGAGTGTGCCTGGAAGTAAGGCCGGAGTCTCCGAGCCGAGATGACTAGATCAAAGGCCAGCTTCTCCAAGATGGGATACCGAAGCTCCGCCTTTCTTAGGACCCGACTCACATAATATATGGGGAGTTGCTTCTTCACCTCTTCCCGAACCAGGACGGAGCTCAAGGCCTCTGCTCCGACCCCAAGATACAAAGACAGGTCATCCCCCTCCTTCGGCCCTTGGAGCAGGGGGCCTAAGTCAACTGCCTCTTCAAGGCCTGAAATGCCACCTCGCATTCCTTGGTCCATTCGAACTTCTTTCCTCCTCTTAACGCCTTGAAGAAGGGAGAACACTTCTCCCCATCCCGGGAAAGGAACCTGCTCAACCCTGCTAGCTTCCCTGTCAACTGCTGCACCTCTTTAGCATTCTGAAGCGATCCCAGCTCCATGATTGCTCGGACCTTATCAGGATTTGGCTCCACCCCCGTGGGGGTGAAAAGGTGACCCAGGAACTTTGCCCTACTGGCCCCGAAGACACACTTTAGGGGGTTCAGCCTCATCTTGTTAGTTAGGTCAGTTCAGGGTGGTGAAGGTTTCCTCTAGGTCCCGGAGGTGAGAGTCTACGTCTCGACTCTTGATCATGAGGTCATTTACATATACCTCCAGGTTCCACCACTTCTGTTCTCGGAAAACCCTATCCATCATCTTCTGGTACGTTACCCCAGCATTTTTCAGCCCGAATGTCATCATTTTGTAGCAGTAGCATCCATCTCCCGAGATGAAGAAGACATCTTTGACGTTAGGGGGGGTGCATCCTGATCTGGTGGTAACCTAAAAATACATCTAAAAAACTCATTATAGGAAAACCGACGGCTGAGTCAACCAGCACGTCGATCCGAGGCAAGGGATAACAGTCCTTAGGGAACGATTTATTAAGTAAAGAAAAATCGACACACATACGCCACCGGTCGTCTCCTTTTTTAACCATGACTGCATTGGAGACCCAGCCGGGGTATTGTATTTCAGATACAAAGCCAGCCTTGAGAAGCTTGGCCTCCTCCCTGATGGGCTTAGCCAGATTGTCCGCGATGGACCTCTTCTTCTGCTGGATGGGGCGAGCTTCTGTATCCAGGTTGACGCGGTGGAAGGAGACATCCGCATCGATCCCTGTCATCTTCGCGGCGCTCCAGGCGAATAGGTTCATGCTCTTCTGGATGCACTCCAGCATCCTGCCCTGGTCCTTCGGGGTCAGCCCCCCGCTGATGCGAACCTTCTCCACCCTGCCTCTTAGGGTGAGAACCTCCATCTACACCACCTCCTCTGCAGCCTCAAGACGAGACTTCTCCCCCCATTCTCTAACATCCTCCCCTCCTGGGGCAAGAGCTTCCTCCCCTACCTCCTCCACCGCCACTGCCTCGGCCAGCTCCTGGACTTCCTCCGCCACCTCCACCCGGGTGCGGTTCTCCTCCACCTCCATCTCCACTTCTGCCTCCTGCTCCGCCTCCTCCATCCTCCGCTCCATCTCCTCGGCTCCCTCTTGCCAAGAGACGGTGTTCACGGCGGTGACGTAACACTCCCTCGCCACCTTGGGGTCTCCCCGAACTCGGACATGGTTCCCTCGGCGTTGAACTTTAAGCATTGGTGGAAGGATGAGGGGACGTAGCGGAAGGCATTGATGAGGGGTCGCCCGAAGATGGCATTGTAGTTGTTGGGGGCGTCCACGATGACGAATCTGAGAGTGCGGGACTGCCCCCCCCCCCCAGAGTAACATGGAGTCCCACTCCTCCTTCAACCTCCTTCCTCTCCCTGAGAACCCAAACAAAGGTCCATCTGAGGCCAGCACCCTCTTGGACTCCTCCTTCATCGCATTAAACATCTTCTTGAAGATGACGTTGACTGAACTCCCGTTGTCGATGAGGATCCGAGAGACGGTGAAGTTCTCGACCGCCGTCTGGATGACCAGTGCATCGTAGAAGGGGTCCTCATGGTCTGGCGTGTCCTTCCTTGAGAAGGTGATCTCCTCCGGGATGGGGTCTGGGATTTGGAGCCAACGCTCCTGCGGTACATGGTATGGAGACTTGCCTTCCAGGAATCCTCGACCCCCACCCGCCATGGATCACTATGATCCCTCCCCGAGCCCCAACATTGGCCCGGTCCTCACACCTGTCCTCCTCTGCCCGAGCCAGGACTTCCTCGATCCGCACTCCCTGGCGGTCTTGTTGATGTTGCTCCTTGTTTCCTCTCATCTCGAGGAACTCCGGGCACGTGGTCGTAGCGTGCCCCTCCTCTTGGTGGAAATCATAGTATGGTAGCTCCACCCTAACCTCCCTTCTCCTTCTCTGCGTTGCTCTCCTCCTCTCCCCCATGGCTATAGTCATATCCTGGCTCTAGTCAGGGAGAGGTGGTCTCTGGCCTTGCCTCCCTCCTAGAGGGTAAAACTGACCCTGGCCCCCCTTGTGATTGTCTCCTCTGGGGAAACCACTCTGCACCCCTTGGTCCTACCACTCCGGCATCAAACCTAGCGGATGGTTCGGCTCCTAGCGCCCCCACCTTGGCTGATGTTGTTCCCTCTGTCGAGGTTAAGCTCTCCTCTCCTCCTGGCCTCTGCCACCTCTGGGCCTCTCTTCCTCTATGGCCCGCCTGGCCAACTTCCGGGCAAACTCCGAGTTCGACGCCTCCCCGTCGACTTCCCTTATCGCCCTCTCCATTAGTTCCTCATAGGAGAGGGGTGACACCCTCTTCAGCTCCATTCTGAAGAAACCCTACTGTAGCCCCAGGGTGAAGTCCATCATCAGGGTGTGCCTTGGCATCTCTTGGACCTGGGTCACCTCCTCCTGGAACCGGTCCACGTAGCTCCCCAGGTCTCGTTCACCCCCTACTTGATGTGGAACAGGGACTCTGAATCCTACCTCCTCTTGGAGGTGGTGAACCTCAAAATGAACCCCCGGCGTAGATCCTTGAAGTAGTAGATGGAGTTGGCCGGCAGCTGGTGGAACCACTCTCTCGCCTTCTCCTTGAGAGGTATGGCGAAGATCCTGCACTTGAACCCATCCGACATCTGTCGGATCGAAACCATGTCCTCAAACCACTAGACGTGTTGGACCGGGTCTCCCTTCCCGACATAGTAAGTCATCTCTGGATCCATGAACCCCTCTGGAACTGGGGCGGAAGAAACCAACTCACTGAAGGGGTTGTCTCCCCCTTCTGGGGGAGCTAGAGGGTCTCGCACCCCCATCTCGCCGAACCTTTCGCCATTCGCCGAGCCCATGAAGAGCACTCGCCAGAGGAGCTCGTATCCTCTCCCTTCCTCTGCAACTTCCTTCCCAGCTCGCCTGCCGAGAGCGTCCTCGCCAAGGGTCGGGACCGCGAGTACAGGTGCTGCTGGAGTCGAGCACTCGGCCCACGCGCCGAGTGCGAACCTGATGAGGTTGAGCACCTCCTTGAATTCTTCGAACATCCCCACCGTGGCGAGAGGCGGGGGGGTGGCGAGTCGGACCTGTCCAAGCCTTATCCTGATCCTCCTATCATCGAGTCTGCTAAAGATTTTCTGTGCTAACCACGATCCACGCTCACCGCACAAGAATGTTGAAACCGAAAATTAGGTCTCTTGTGGAGTTCACCCTCAGGGAAGGGGTGATCGCACACCTACTTCTCTCCTGCAAGCAAAATGACAAAGGAAGGGGACTGGCCCAAGAGCACGGCGCGGAGGTCCCACCACACACCCGCAAGAGCTTAGAGTGCTTCCCCTCCCAAGCCAAGAGCAAAGCTAAGGCAACCTCAGAAAGCGCTAGAAGAATGGGATATAAGTGAGCCTTCCTTCTGAGGTGCCCCTTGGGTCCTATTTATAGTTTTCAGGGAACGATCTGCCAATAGCGTAACTCTGCTGTTTTGAACAGCTATGTGTAGCCCAACTAGGTCTGCAGACAGTGTAACTCCGTTGTTTTGAACAGCTATGTGTACCTCCAGCACGGGTACCCAGGTAATTTGGTCGTTGGGCCCCACTGGACAGGCTCCAAGGATATGGAGGTCAGCTCACCACAGCTCGCCATCCTACTGAGGCGGACGCGACCTGGCTCCCGCATCTCGCCTTCCCTCCTTAGGCGAGCGCGAGCCAGGTCGTCGTAGTCCGCCAACCCTCGTTCTGAGGCGGGCTGGCGGCCAGGTCGCCTATGGGAGAGCGGGCTGGATGAACCGGCTCGTGCGGCTCGCCCGCCTTGTTTTGGTGAGTGAGTGTTGGCCGGTGTGAGCTCTCCCTCACACTGATCTGGCGCGGGCAGGTTGCCCTGGTCCGCTCACCTGGCCTGGTGGACCCACTCGGCGAACACGGGGTTGTACATGATCAACCAGGCATAATCATCAATAAATCCAACTAATTGAGGGATCTCTTCATATTGTATTGTATTTTCTTTTTCATTATTCTTGTCATGTTGTGAATTCGCAGCAGGTACGGGAGATTAGGTCTTACGAGACTTAGCAGGAAAAATCGTATGGTGCAGACATCGGTTTTGTGGAAGGATTCTGTGAATTTGCCGTGTGTGGTGGCGATTAGATCATGGGTAGGTTTAGGGGGTGGTTCGAGGCCGTATCTGAGATAGATAGGCTAAAACCAACTGGTCCTTGGGGATAAGGGTTGGTATAAAAAAGGGGACAGATTTTTAACATTGCCTTTACTCCAAGCGTGATTAGGATCAAAGCTTTTGCAATCATTATTCTTTTTGAAAATAAAATTACTGTATTCATTTATCAAGTGGCAAATCCTTTTAATCTAAGTTTAAGTGTTAAATCTAAGTTTCTGTTACTGTCGTCAGGCGTAATCACTATCACTGGTTGTAGCAATAGAAACCAGAATCATTTGTTTCCCCATTTACTATTTAAAAGTTTTAAGAGCATTTATTCACCCCCTAAGGGCACCACACAATCCAATAAGTGGTATCAGAGCTAGATTATTTCAAATTGTCTTAACAATCGGGAACAATGACGCTCCAAGATCTCGCTTTCCATGAGGGGCAAGGAATTAGTAGACCAACACAATTCATGGGAAATGATTACAATTACTGGAGAGCACGCATGCGATGCTTTTTAATGACGTTAGATAATGAAGTCTGGAACATGCTAGAAACTCATTATACGACTCCTACTTATATTGCATGAGAAGTTAACATAGACAAACCTAAGGATAAGTGGGACGAGGGTGACAAAACAAGATGCAAAAAAAATGTTAAAGCAATGAATATTTTATTTTGCGCCCTATATATGAACAAATTTAATAGAGCCTGTGGTTGTGAAATTGCTTATGATATCTGGAATATTTTAGAACTAACACATGAAGGTACCTTGCAGGTTAAAGAATCAAAGCTACTACAACTCAAGCCGGAATATGAAAAATTCTGTATGGACGCTGATGAGGACATGGACTCAATGTACACGTAATTGACAAAGATCATCAATGCTTCAAGAATTCTTGGGAGAACATTCTCCAATGGTGTTCTTGTGCGTAAGATCTTTCGATTACTCCCTCCAAAGTACAACCCAACGGTGACCGCGATCTCAGAATCACACGATCTGTGATAACTCTAGATTGAGAGCCTTATTGGGAACTTAAAAAACCATGAGGTTGAACTCAAATTCAAAACAAAGAATACAATAAAAGCCAAAGAAGAAAGCCTTGACACTCAAGTCAAGGAGAGAAGATGAAGATGATAGCGAAGAAGATGAGGAGAGTCTCTTTGTGAAGATTATATGCGTACAGACCTTTAGTTCCCACTTTTCAAAGTTAGCTAATCTCTCGGGAACCCCCGCCATGTTCAACTGATGGCAGGAGATCGGGTACCTCCCCACTCCTAGATGGGTATAAACAGTACCAAGCCTAAGCCCTTTATACGCCTTTGTACTAAACCCAGGTGTTCTGTACGAAAAAAATTTAGATGCGTTTCTTGTTGAAACCGTGAACCGGCTTCTGTGGAGTTCGAACCCTTGGGGAAGGGGTGACTGCACACTTACTTCTCCTAGCAAGCTTGGCTGACCGAAAACATAGGGCTCAAAACTGACAAAGGCTCCAGCACGGAGGTCTCACCACTCACCCAGAAGATCTTAGAGCGCTTCCCCTCTTTAGCTAGTGCTGAGCTAAGGGCACCTCAGAAAGCACAAGAAGATATGGGAATTATAAAACTGAAAAAGCTTGCCTTCTGAGGTACCCCCTTAGGTCTATTTACATATTTTTTTTAAAAATGGCCTGCAAATAGAGTGGCTCTGTTGTTCTAAACAGCTATATCCAGTCTAAAGTGGTCTGCCAACAGCCAAACTTCGCTGTTCTGGGGAGCTAAATGCAGACCTTTGGGGGGCATCTAGGTAATTCTACCTCTGGACCCTACTAGGCGAATGGTCCATGAAGGCACCACTCGCCTAGGGGAGCGAGAGTTGGGGGAGCCATGCACTCGCATTCTAGGCTCTTTTTGAGGGGCGAGTGCTAGCTTGGGCAACCACTCGCCTGGCTCGACGAGAAGTTCCCTTGCATGTGCGCTGAGGCGAGAAATCGAGGCGAGTGTTCCTTTGGGCACTGGGCGAGTTCTCCTGCAATACTCACCAATTTGGTACTCTTGGGCCTGAATGTCTTGCAATGCCATGAACCTGTCGGGAGGGACCCACTCAGCGAATACGAGGTTGTACACAATCCCCGCTTTTTGCGAGCTTTTGCAAAGCTCGGAAAGAATAGTCCAACCTCAAGTATTTGATGAGTGATTGCTAACCTAGAGGAGAATTTTTCGTGGGCCACTCCATGGCTCTATAAATATCCAACTGCGGACAGATGGACCTTGCTCTACCTCTTTTCCTGTCGCTCTCACCTCCAGCTCGATGTCGCTCTCAAAAGAAGCCTAGGATCGCCTCAACGCTGCCTGGGCCGAGACCAAAACTTCGATGGGCTCATTCGCCTCTTGGCTTGCCCGAAAAGCCCCAAGCTCTTCTCCAAAAATGAAGAAGGCCAAGATGGTCAGGCGCGACCTGGGCAGGGATGAATCCATCTCGCAGACTCCATCCCACTCCGGAATCCCTCAGGTACCTCCACTCGCTTCACATTCATTGCTGGAATAAAAAATAGATGCCAACACGTTCTCCTGCAGATCCCGACAAAGGGGAAAGTGGTTGGGGAGGCAAGTACTGCACCGCACTCGCTTGAGGCCGGCAATGATGAGATGGCCCCCGAGATCACCTCCCCTCACAAGCAGAAGGATCTCCCGCAAGACAACGGTAACTCCTTTTTTTACCCATTCGCTTCTTATCAGTTCTGCTTACCTTTACTTTACAGCTCCCGCCTTTGGGACCCTGGTATTGGGCACTACAATGCCTAAGTCCCCTGCTCGCCCGGCACCCCTCGATCCCGCCTTGGGCCGACTACCTCCAGCGAGTGATGCGCCCAACCTTACTGCCCAAGACGGTGTTCCCGCCGCTGAGCCGTTAATTCTGTGCCCTGGGCTCTGGAAGGCGCATATCACCTTCGAAACTCCCTTCGAGGGGCGGCCCAGCACTTCTCGCTGGCATTCGGGCAAGGAGGCGGATTCCGGTTCAGGTAACCAATCGCACTCGTCCTCTAAAAGGAATGAAGATTACGCATATCTAAAACTATACACTGCAGGCTACCGCGAGATCTCGTCGATCGATGTCGACATTGACGAGGAAGAGTTCTCGCCTCACCCTCGTCTCCATCAAATCTACAAGAAGAGTGTCTCCTCAACCTCGCAGAACCCACCGCCGCTGGATGAGATTACTTTCTCAGAGGAGGACATGCTAGGAAATGAAAACCCCTTCCAAAATGTCCTGGTTATTCAAGGTGCCATCGAAGACTTCACCATCGACCGAATCCTCGCGGATAACGGGAGCTCGGTGAACGTCATCTTCAAGAGGACTTTCTTAGGGCTTCAGGTGGAAGCGTCTCGGTTCCAGGCTGCAGATGGACCCCTCTTTGGCTTCTCAGACGAGAAGAAAAAGGTGGAAGGGGCAGTGGAGCTTCTGGTTACTCTCGGCGGGGCTTCGATCCGATGTCTCTTTGTCCTCGTCGATGCGTCGAGCGGATACAACGTAATCTTCGGGCGGCCCCTCATCAACTATTTCAAGGTCGTTCCGTCGTCTTATCACCAGTGCCTGAAGTACTGTCGGGGGGATGTCCAGATCAGGATCAGGGGAGATCCCAAGGCCTCTAGGGAGTGCTACCTGAATGCCATCAGTACCATCAGCTGGATGGGGGATGCAGAGAGGTTGGAGGAGCTGCTGGAGAAGGAGAAGGGGTTGTGTGCTGCTGAGGAGATAGAAGAGGTTGAAGTGATCTCTTGAGGAGGAGAGCCTGGTCTGCTGAAGGTTGGAGGATCCCTGCTGCTGGAGGGGAAGATAGAGATGGTTGCTTGCCTGCAGGACAACGTCGATGTTTTCGCTTGGAGCGCCGCCGAGATGTCAGGGGTTGACGCCAATGTTGTCTGTCATCGCCTCAACCTAGATCTGGAAGTGGATCTCGTTCGTCAAAAGCAAAGGAAGAGCGTTGTCGTGCTGGCTGGTCCGATAAGGGAGGAAGCAGAGAAGTTAGTGAAGACAAGTTTTGTTTTAGAGATCCAGTATCCTGGCTGGGTCTCCAATGTTGTGAGGGTGAAAAAGCAAGGAGGGGGCTGGCGTCTTGGTATTGATTTTTCTATACTGAATAAAGCTTGCCCGAAGGATTGCTACCCCTTGCCTCAAATCGACGCGCTGGTTGATTCCGTCGTCGGGTTTCCTGTGATGAGTTTTCTTGATGCTTTTTCAAGGTATCACCAGATCCGGATGCATCCTCCCGACTATCGCGACGCCTCCTTCATAACCAGAGATGGTTGTTATAGCTACAAGATGAGGTCATTCGAACTCAAGAATGCAGGCGCGACTTACCAGAGAATGATGGATCATATCTTCAAGGAGCAGAAGGGGCGAAACTTGAAAGTCTATGTGGACGATCTCCTTATCAAGAGCAAAAGCGTCAAGGAGCACTTAGCAGATCTGGTGGAGACCTTCGCCACCCTGAGGAAGTACAAGATGTGACTCAACTCGGCCAAGTGCGTCTTCGGTGCAGGAAGAGAAAAGTTCTTAGGTCACCTCCTCACTCCCAAGGGGGTGGAACCTAACCCGGATAAGGTCAAGGCTATTCTGGAAATGGCATCCCCAAGAGATCTCAAAGAGGTCCAAAGGTTGACGGGAAAGCTGGCGGGCCTTAGTCGTTTTTTATCCAAGGCGAGAGAGAAGTTGTAACACCTCCCCTGTAATGACCGTATAATATGGGTCCGGTCGGGGCCCCACAACATACAGACGCCACAGCTTTGGCATTACAAGATGATATTAACTACCCAATCTCAAAACTAAGAATAAAACACAACGAAAATATACCAAACAACTAGAAGTTATCCACTACTAAAACAGGAGTATCACCACGGCCTTATGGCCTTACATCAAATGAGTCCAAAACGGAAAGACCACAAGGTCAAACATCAACGTGCAACAGCACTCCTCGGCTACCTCGGCATGCAAGCCGGAATATACCAAAACATGAAGCATACAATCAAAAGGAAACAAGCTAGAAAACACAGCAAACACTTCATGAGGCTTAGGGCTTTTCAGCCAGCGCACTTGCTCCCGCTTACGATCCTTGCCCTGTAAAAATTTGTATTAATGTGGGTCAGCAAAGGCTGACATCTACTGTGTAACCAACACATCTCCTCCCGGCCGCCCCTAACAGACTCCGGGGTACCCCTCCAACCTGCAAGTCAGCACTTCGTATACTATATACATAAACATGTAAAGTTTTAAAATAGATTTGGATGTCTCATACAATAATCACGTTTTCTATGTTGAGCATAGAACAAAAAGGGGCATACTATGCAGCATGTATGCAAACCCGGGTTTCGCCCAAGGTACCCTATAGCGTATGCAACTAACACATCATTATATCAACTGGGTACTTTCATTTCTCCATTGGCGTAAAGCCGCAAACAAAAGGGGACTACAATGCCCCTAACGGCCCAAAAACCGCTACACGGAAATCTTGTCAAGGCCCCACCCGCACATGAGTCTTAAACCCAGGCTTGCCTGTAAATTCTGACTTCTCGTGTCAGGATTCCGTCTCACACACAAACCGATTCTAAGAACCCTTGTTGGACCCCACTCGCTCATGGCTTCATTTCCCGGGCTTGCCCTACGCTTAGCGTTCTCGTCAGTCTCACAGAAGGGGACTAGTCTCGTCGGGACACTCTCCCCACATGACTTGCACGTCATGGGATAGCCAGCCGACCACGGAGACATAGTCACGCCTTAGCATAACACAACCATAAACTTTCTCACCCTAATCCACCATTTGTACTACAACGTTCCCGCGCACCAAGGAAACCATCTACCGCCAATGCGGAGCTAACCTTGTCCGGTTCTGACTGCAAGTACTCACTCAAGAAAAGGGGGAAAACGCATACATCACAATGGCATCTTGTCGCAGGGATTTCTACCGAATCCTTAAGACTCGCTATGCGACATCACCGATTCGGACTAACGGTCGCGACTACGGCTTCACCTACAATGCCAAATCCACTAATGAAGCGGATCTCTAATGCAAAATCATGTCGGGGACGGACACAATCGACTCGGAAGTTCCTCTTGAACCATGGCAACTCAAACCCCTCTCATTTGAGAGATCTGGAGCCCAAAAATTGAAAAGAAGAGATGCTAAGCGTGCATCCTAAAAATCAAGAGGAGAAGTGTCGTTACCTTACGACCTCTCTTCCTAGCCATGGAGAAACTTGGTCGGATGAGCACCACCGCAACGATCTTGCCTTCGCGGATCTGGACTCCGCTCGAGAAACGGGGCTCCGAAGCTTCTCCGGCGGCCGGAACTCTCCTCCATCTTCTTCCTTGCTCTCCTCTCTCTCTCTAACCCTTAGAAAGAGAAAGACCTAAATGGAATGAGGGTTTGAAACTCTATTCCCGGCCTAATACCTGCAGGGGAAAGCCTGAGACGTCGGATCCTACTTGAAGGAAACGAACGGCCACGATTCGCCCTGAAAAAGAATTTCTTGGGCCGAACACGGCTTGTGACACGCTCGTGTCCAAGGCCGTGTTCCCTCATTCGTCGTCAAACCAGAAATTACAGAATAGGACACGGCCTGTGACATGGTTTGGGACACGCCCGTGTCTCAAGTGACACGTCCGTGTCTCAAGTGACACGCCCGTGTCATGGGCCATATGCCTCAATCAACACAGGACAAAAACGTCCCGAACAGGACACGGCCATGTGACATGCTCGTGTCACATATCGTGTGCTAGACACGCCCTGGGACACGTCCGTGTCTCAGGCCGTGTAACAACATCAACACAACTCGCCAAACTGCCCGAACAGGACACAGCCTATGACACGCCCATGTCTCAAGCCGTGTGCCCTGTCTCAACGCTCGTCAACTGAAATTCGTCGACCTCTCGGAAAATAGTCGAACTCAAGCACGACTCGCCGTGTAACACGCCTGTGTCACAGGACGTGTCAGCCTATTCAGAACCCAACTTGGCCTGAAAATGCCATTCGTTCCTCTCTTGAGTTTTGGGGCATTGCAATTCCTCCCCCCTTAAAAGAATTTTGTCCCGAAATTTAAATAGAAAGTGCACAAAACTTAAACGGTACCTGAGAAGAAAAGCTCGGGGTACTCCTCAAGCATGGCCTGCTCTCACTCCCACGAAAGCTCCTCACGACCACAGTTGTCCCAAAAAACTTTTACGAGTTTGACCTCCTTGTTCCACAACTGCTGAATTTCTGAATCTTCTATACTAATTGGACGAACACGCGTCCTCAAGTCCTCTTCCATCGGCACTAATGCCGATTCGATCACCACAGTAGCCTCTACCAAAGCTTTCCTCAAGACGGAGACATGGAAGACATCGTGTAATCCACTCAGCTCCGTGGAGAACGCCAACCGGTACGCTGCTACTTCCACCCGCTCTATAACCTCGAACGGTCCCAAAAACCTCGAACTCAACTTCTTGAGTCGGCGAATCCGCGAAATGCCTTTGAACGGCTTGATTTTTAGATATACCCAGTCGCCTACTGCGAACTCCACCTTCATGTGGCAAGCATTAAAATATTTTGCTTGCCGATCTTGAGCTACCTTCATGTGCTCTTGAATGGTTCGCACCAACTCACATGCATCAGCTACCACTTCTTTTCCCAAAAGCTTGGTGTCTATCGCCTCTGTCCAAGACATCGGTGTTCGACACTGCCTCCCATACAAAGCTTTGTATGGCGCCATCTTTATACTTGCTTGGTAACTGTTGTTATACGCGAACTCTACCATGAAGAGGTGATCCTTCCATTTCTTGCCGAAGTAAGGAGTACACATCCTCAGCATATCCTCCATAGTACGGTTCATTCTTTCGGTTTGCCCATCAGTTTGAGGATGGAAAGCTGTACTGAACTTGAGCATCGTTCCCAGACTCTTCTGAACCAACCTCCAGTCCTTAGACGTGAAACGTCCATCGCGATCACTAACTATGCTCTTGGGAATCCCATGTAGTCGCACAATGTTGCGAACATACAATTCCACCAGCTTCTCCATGTTGTCCTCCTTCTGATTTGGGATGAAGTGTGCCACTTTGGTCAAGCGATCCACGATCACCCAAATTGCGTCGTTACCCTGCTGCGATCTAAGTAACCCATGCACAAAATCTATGGAGATGTCATTAAATTTCCACTCGGGGATAGGAAGAGGGTTCAAGAACCCGTCCGGCTTATGACACTCGGCCTTCACCAAGGCATAGGTTTGGCACCGACTCACGTACAAAGCTACGTCTCGCTTCAGACCAGGCCACCAATAGGATTTCTTCATATCCAAGTACATCTTTGTACTGCCCAGGTGAATGGAGTACTTTGTGAAGTGGGCCTCAAACATCAATTCCTCACGGAGCTTGCCGAACTGCGGTACACAAATCCTCCCGCCCTTCCTCAGAATCCCATCAATCATCTCCTAGGCGCTACACTCGCCCTTTTGAGCTTCCTCCACGTATGGTTGAAACTCCGCATCCAAACAAGTCGCTTCCCGAATACGATCGGACAAATCGTTCTGCATTTCAATCCAGTTCAACCGAGTCGCACTAGACTCGCCTCTGGCTACACACTCCATGTCAAGGGACTCCCAGTCCCGCCTCAATCGCTCATCATGAGCTTCGATCCAATTCCCTTGCCCAGAGTATTTTCTAATCAAGGCATCAGCCACAACATTGGCTTTGTCTGGCGTATACTGAATCGCCACATCGTAGTCCCCAAGGAACTCAACCCACCTGCGTTGCCGCATATTCAAGTCCTTCTGATCTAGGAGATACTTCAGACTTTTGTGGTTTGTGAAGATCTCCACTTCTGCACCATAAAAGTAGTGCTGCCACAATTTCAGCGCAAAAATTACTGCCGCCAATTTCAAATCATGGACGGGGTAATTCCTCTCGTGATGCTTCAACTGCCTAGACCCAAAGGCGATGACACTGTCATGTTGTACCAATACGCACCCCAAACTGTATCCGGATGCGTCGCTGAAAATTTGAAATCCTTCAGTCCCTTTCGGCAGACATAGGATTGGAGTTGTCATCAGCCTTTCCTTCAGGGTGTCAAATGCCTGATTGCACTCCTGAGTCCACACGAACTTCTGATCCTTACGGGTTAGTGAAGTGAGGGGTAGAGCTATCCGCGAAAAGTTCTCCACGAACCTTCGAAAGTACCCGGCTAGTCCAAAAAAACTTCGTACTTCCGTCACGGTCCTCAATACTAGCCAATCCCTGATGGCTTCCACTTTTGTTGGATCTACCGCCACCCCATCCCCACTAATCACATGGCCCAAAAATGTCACCTTCTCTAACAAGAACTCGCACTTTGAGAACTTTGCATAAAGCTGGTTCTCTCTCAACACTTGCAAGACTATTCTCAAGTGAGTCTCGTGCTCCGCCTCTGACTTGGAGTAAACCAGAATGTCATCAATAAAGACGACTACAAAATAGTCCAAGTATTTGCGAAATACTCGGTTCATCAAGTCCATGAATACGGATGGTGCGTTCGTCAGCCCGAACGGCATCACCGAGAACTCAAAGTGACCATACCTCGTACCAAACACTGTCTTGGGTATGTCTGTTGGGGCTGCGGTCCGGAATCGCCCCCGCGCTGCGGTGCTATGCGGTAATGGCTTAACTGGCTGCCCCGTGGATCCGCCCGAGGACCTTTGATATAAAGATTAGTGGCGCCGTCCTCCAACAGTCCGGGCTTTTGGTGCGAGTGGTTGCGCTAAGTCCTCTCAATTGGTATCAGAGGAGTGAGATGAGGTTCTGCCAGCATAATCATCAAAGTCTAGGTTTGAGATATCCTTGGCAGTTATAGCATGTTCAGCCTTCTGCTTCTCTCTATCTTCTCTTTCTCTTGCTTCCTCAATGGCATCTTGCTCAAGGAGGGCATCAAGATCAACATTTGGAGTGCTCTTCCAGAGTTCTGATTTAGGATACAAGTCAGGAACTATCCTGGGGACCAGTTCTGCAGTAGAAGGAATGGATAGAGGATAGGTAAGGATAGGAGGAGAAAAGATGACAGTATCTGCAGGGGCAGATGCTTTTTCTAGAGAGATGGCTAGGGAATCCAGATGATAAATAGCCAACCCTTCAATGTACTCAGAGGCAATATTCTCAGCCACAAAGGCTATAAATTGTTCTAGGTTTAGAGTACCTGAGCTTGATTCCTTTTCAGTCATCTTGGAGGCTTTTTCTGGTAAATCTAGCACAGCCTCAGCTTCTTCAGCAGCAGTGTTGATTGTGCCTGCAAATAAAGAAAGGGGTTAACAACCAAGTGGGAATAAAATATTCCCCACAAGGTGAACAGCAACAGGTAATTGATAGAGTTACCTGAAGATCTACACAGGATACCACTTTGCATCTAGGAAGGAGGTTATAATTCCCTCTAGATGTTTAGCGACATCAGGGATAGACACCTCTGCAAGGCACACGAGGAGTGCTATACAGGAAAAGAAGAGAGAGTCCTTGATCAAGGGGTCATCAAGGTACTCAGGTCTATAAGAGACCATTTTCTCTTGAAAAGAAGGAACAAGAGGAGTAGATGTGAGTGAGGACTCACAGTCTAGGTTAAGATAGGATTCCAAATCTTCAATGGAATTTGCAGCATCATCTTGCAATACTGATGCAGGATCATCAGCAGCTGAGATGGGATAGGAAGGAATAAGAAATTAACTCCAAGTTGGAGTGAATTAATTAAAAACTTAAATAAAACTATACCATCTGGTTGAGCAGAAGCATTCTCAAGTTGTTGAACCACTACCTCTGAGTCAGTAGTGTTTATTGAACCTTTTTCACACAAGTCCATGAGGACTTCCTCATTATTTTTCTCTGGGAGATCTTCATCAGAAGCTAGATTCACTAGGGAGTGAATGTCTTTGTTAGATAAAGATATCAATTTAAAATCCTGATTATAACCTTTAGAGGAAGTGTTTTTACCTTCTGATTGCTCTAGATCTTTCATTAGAGACTCTTTCTCTGGAAACTCTTGATGTTCTTCTACAATTGCTGTAAGGGGAAGAGAAGAGTTGTCCTGAAGGGCCAAGGCATCACCTGATACCACTTCAACAGACATCTCCCCCTGCATGACTTCAGTGGGGACTGGAGTCATGCATCTTACTGAAGAGGGCTCAGCAGAGGGAGGAAATGATTTGATGGCTTCAGTAAGGGCTTTGATGGATGCAATGAGAGGGGCATTGGCAGCCTCAATCATTTTTTGTATGGATGGAGTGATGAGCTCTACAATTTGTGCAAGCAATTCAGGAGTTATCTGAAATGCTGAGGATGTAGAGGTGGATGGAATGGAAGCAGTATGATCTACCACATGATCAAATGAATCATGTGGAGATGGGTGAACATCAGCATGAGTGTGGGATTCATGTTGAGATAAGTGTGTGAGGATGGTAGCAGTGACCATGTCAACACTGGCTGCGGCTGCCAGATGTTGTGGTATAGGTGACTGGGGTGGAGATGCATGTAGGATGGAAGATGCATGTTGTGGTGGCACTGCAGATTGTGTGGAGGGTAATGCAGGAGATGAGGATGCAGGGGTAAAGAGGGAGGATGAAGGGATTGCTGAGCCTTCCCCAGCAAGCTGGAGAGTGGCTGAATCAGCCCTTGTGTCTGATGGAGGGTTAGGATCAACCCTGGCTGACTTCTTGATAACTCTCTGAGATTTCTTGAACAGAGAGGGGTCCAACCTCTTGCTGGCGTTAACTGCGGAAGGTGCAGAAACAAGCAGCAGGGGTGCTTTCACATATAGAAACACACCCAACACCCTGGCAAGGTTTACTTCTTTCTGATTGTTCTTTCTCCTTATTAGTTCAAACAGAACTTTTCCCCAGGCAATCTGCGTCTTATTCACCAACACTGACATTAAGGCAAATTGTTGCCTGTTGATGTTGTCGTGAGCAGAATGTTTTCCCAAAACGACCTTGCCCACCAGGTCTGCCAGAAACTTATACTCTGGAGCCAGATTTATCTTTAGCAGCTTAGCTGGAATACCCTCAGCATGGCCCATCACAGTTAGCATGCGGCCATATTCTTCTGCAGTTTGCTCATAGTCCTCAGCACCAGTTGGCAGACCAAACAACTCAGTCAGAACTTCAGGAGTCAGGATGACCTCCTCTCCATTTATCTTTCCAATCATCGCTTCGTCGCTGGAGGACGAGGTATATACCCATTCTCGAATCTCTGGTATATTAATCTTTGGTGAGAATGACATAAATTTCTTTAGCCCTTGATCTTCGCATAGCTGCAGAATGTCTTGGATGGGTTGATCACATCGGCTGAAAGAATCGAAGTCGACACAGAAGCCAGTGTCGAACTTCATTCCGAAGAGAACTGCAGAAGGAATCGCCATTAGATTGAAGAGAGAATGACGAATCGAGATGCAAGGCAGGGGAGAAGAGAATCGCGCGGGATTAGAGTTCGAGAGCGGATTCTAAACCAGAAGATGGAATATGAAAAGACGGAGCGGAAGGACGACGATCTTCAGACCTAAATCGACTATCAGATATAAATCTGCGATCGTCGATCCCGGAATAAAATCGGTCGTCGAACAATGACCGACGATAGTCAATTTTTGACTAAACGAAAAACATCGACCGACTACAAGCAGTCACCACGATCGTCGATCAATATATGTTGGTCGACGATTCTCCACACAGCACAGAAAATCTGTCGTCGACCATTGGTCGACGATAGATACCTAAGGAGAGATCGTTGACCAGTTGATCGACGATTTCTGCCTTACTACCGAACGAGCTGTCGTCGACCGTTGGTCGACGATAGTTCTGACCTGGTCGAAGATCGTCGAGCAGTCGTTCGACGATTTTAGACAGAAAACAAGACTAACCAAATTTTCACTACTCTGAACCATTAATCATACCAAGCTGGTTCAGGAAGAACAAATGCCTTTGTTCATCAAGGGGCTTAGTGAAAATATCTCCTCTCTGCAGGTCTGTGGATATAAATTCCATTGCTATCTTGTTCTTTTCCACATTATCTCTCAGAAAATGATGTCTAATCTCAATGTGCTTGGTCTTGGAATGGTGCACAGGATTTTGAGCAATTGATATTGCACTGGTACTGTCACACAGAATTTTTGTTTTTGAGTGTGTATACCCATAATCCACTAGCTGATTTTGAATCCACAGGATCTGTGAACAACAACTAGCTGCTGCAATATATTCAGCCTCAGCAGTTGAAGTAGACACAGATGCATGTTTCTTACAAAACCAAGAGACAAGTCTCTCTCCCAGGAACTGACAGGTCCCTGAGGTGCTTTTCCTATCAACTCTACAACCAGCATAATCAGCATCTGAATATCCAATTAATTCAAATCCTGACTCAGCTGGGTACCACAGTCCTAAGTTAGGGCATCCCTTAAGGTATCTCAAGATCCTCTTGAGAAGAGTTAAGTGAGATTCCTTTGGATTGACCTGAAACCTAGCACATAGGCATGTAGCAAACATTATGTCAGGCCTACTTGCAGTCAAATACAGCAGGGAACCAACAATGGCTCTATAGTTCTTTTGATCAACAGACTTGCCATTGACATCAGAATCAATAACTGCATTTGAGGCCATAGGTGTGCTCATTGATGAGGCATCAGACATTCCAAATCTTTTAACCAGCTCTCTGGCATATTTTGATTGAGAAATGAAGATACCATCAACACACTGTTTCACTTGGAGACCAAGGAAATAGGATAACTCACCCATGCTGCTCATCTCAAACTTGGAGTGCATCAGTTCAGAGAACCTCTTGCATAGTTTGGGATCAGTGGAGCCAAATATAATGTCATCTACATAGATTTGAACTAACAGTTGTGAGTCCTTATGATGTCTAATAAATAGTGTTCTATCTACTACACCTCTCACAAACTTGTGTTCTAGAAGGAAATTTGCTAAGGTCTCATACCAAGCTCTAGGAGCTTGCTTAAGTCCATATAGAGCCTTTTGGAGTTTGAACACATGAGTGGGTAAGGTTGATGAAACAAACCCTGGTGGTTGTTCAACAAACACTTCTTCCTTTAAATCTCCATTGAGGAAGGCACTCTTCACATCCATTTGGAAGACCTTAAATCTCTTATAGGCAGCATAGGCTAGGAAAATCCTAATGGCTTCTAGTCTAGCTACAGGGGCAAAAGTTTGATCATAATCTATGCCTTCCTCCTATCTATAGCCTTGAGCTACTAGCCTAGCCTTATTCCTAACTATTATGCCTTGGGCATCAAGCTTGTTTCTAAATACCCACTTGGTGCCTATGACCAGTTGGCCTCTTGGTCTTGGAACCAAAGTCCAAACTTTACATCTTTCAAACTGGTTAAGTTCCTCTTGCATGGCTATAATCCAGTGTGGATCAAGCTCAGCATCTTTAATGGTTAGGGGCTCAACCTGAGAAAGGAAACAAGCAAACATCACATCTTTGTTGAGTTGATGTCTTGTCTGGACTCCTACTGAAATGTCTCCAATCACTTGAGATACAGGGTGATCTCTAAGTGTGACAAGATCAGTAGGTTCAACAATGATCTGATCTTCAACAGTTTCAGGATTTGATTCCTCATGTGGAATTTGATCAACTGTTGGAGCAGGTGCTTTAACTTCAAGAAGTTCTACATCAGATTCAGAATCTGAGGAAGCAACCTGAGGAGTTTGTTGGGGATGATTCTCCTGTGTGAGTCTCAAACCTTCCAACTCCTTACTTACTCCTAGGACTTGCACTGTACTATTAGAGGAAGAGTCCTTCTCCTTATAATACATGACTGTCTCATCAAAAGAGACATGTGCAGACTCTTCTATCTTAAGAGAGGATTTATTGAGGACCCTATAGGCTTTGCTTACTTGAGAGTATCCTAGAAAAACTCCCATTGAAGCATTTGCCTCAAATTTTCTATGGTATTCTTTGTTATTGTTATGAACAAAAGCAACACAACCAAATACTCTAAAATAATCTATTTTAGGTTTCACTTGTTTAAGTAACTCATAGGGAGTCTTACCCTTAAGTTTATGTATCAGGCTTCTGTTCAATACATAGTTAGCTGTGCTAACTGCTTCAGCCCAAAAGGACAGAGGCATGTTAGCATTTGCCAACAATGTACTTGCAGCTTCAATTAGGGTTCTGTTTTTCCTTTCAACTACCCCATTTTGTTGAGGAGTTCTAGGAGCAGAGAAGCTATGTTTGATATCTTCCTTCTCACAGAATTCTTGCATAAGAAGAGACTCAAACTCAGTACCATGATCACTTCTGATCAAGGCATCTGAGTAGAGTACTCACTCTGTATACACTTTAGAAAATCTGTAAGAACCTTGAAGTTATCAGCCTTAGTTCTCAAGAAGAATACCCAAGTGAACCTAGAGAAGTCATCTACAATTACTAGAGTGTAAGACTTTCCTCCAAGACTCTGTACAGCAATAGGACCAAATAGATCCAAATGTAGCAAGTACAGAATCCTGGGAGAATCACTTTTATTAACTGATTTAAAGCTATTTCTTGTTTGCTTACCTAATTGACAAGCTTTGCAAAGGCCTTCCTTCTTGTAGGGGCAAGAAGATAAGCCTCTTACAAGATTGTATTTAGCCAACCTAGAAATGTTTTTCAAATTTACATGACTAAGTCTCTTATGCCAAAGGGTATTATTACTGGTTACTTCATTAAATAAGCATATTTCAGATTTGGATGAGTTAAAATCTACAACATAAACATTACCAATTCTAATACCTACTAACACAACAGTATTATTTAAAGCAATATTACAAGCAGTGTCAGTAAACCATACCTTGTACCCAGCATCACACATTTGGCTTACAGAGATTAGGTTGTGCTTTAGTCCAGAGACATAAGCAACCTTTTTGAATGTTACAGCTCCTATGGTGAAGCTGTCATACCCTTCAGTCTGTCCACAGCTGGAATCCCCAAATACAACTTTTGGTCCCAGCTTGGCTTTGAACCCTGACAGATTCTTCTTCTTTCCTGTCATATGCTTTGAGCATCCACTATCCAGATACCATTTGTCATGTATGACTGGATAGGTCTTCACCTGCAAAGATATCAATTATACATTGTGGACCCAGGTTACCTTGGGTCCAGTATTCTTCACAAAAGAAAAACTAGATATAAAAGATTTTGCAGGCTTAGATTTATATCCTAACGGGTGTGATCTCCTAGGTGGGATAATCCATTCAGTTAAAGGATTGAACGACCTAGGGTAGTGATTGGGATTTGCAATTCTGGAAGTTTGAAATTTATTTTCCAGCTTAAGTCCAGATCGTCGATCCACGGTCGACGATCGCAAGTCATATCGTCGATCATTTGTAGTAGTGCTTTGTTCTGGATTCCACGATCGTCGATCACTGGTCGATGACTCATGATGAGATCGTCGATCACTGGTCGACGACTCAAGATGAGATCGTCGATCTCCTGCACCGAAGATATCATACTTGGTGAAGGTGTTCAGCGATCGTCGATAGACGTTCGACGATTGGTTTGACGATCGTCGATTAATGTTCGACGATTTCTGTAAAGCTAGAAATTTTTTCTTCCTGTTCTCTTTCTTAATCTTATTCTGAATTTTCTTGCATTTTTCAATTTCCTCAGTATTCTTTATTCCTGATTCAGAAATAAATTTTACTGGAGTGCTAAATCTCTCCTTTGTGAGGAGGATGGGTTCACTAGATGTAGCACCTAAGCCTAGTTTATCATTACCAACCCTAGTGTTTGCTATACTGGTTATTTCAGATAATTTAAGGCTTCTGCCAATTAATTGTTCTTCTAATCTCTTAGATTTAGCTAGTTCTAATTTTAGGAATGTTATTTCTTCTTTTGAGCTTTCTCATTCCTTTTCTAATCTAATTATTTCAGTACTTTCCATGTCTAGTTCCATTATCTTTAATCTAAGTGACTTAATTTCTTTTTCAGATAATAGTAAATCTAAACATAGAGTCTTAAATTTTAATTTGAACTCAGGAGATGAGAAATCAAATGAGTCGATTACCTGGTCTTCCATAAAGGAATCTTCTTCATTGTCTCCTTCTTCTTCAGAATTCTCTGCAGCTGACAGAGAGCTGCAGGCATCAATAGCCATGAGGCAGACCTCTTTGGCTTTCTTCTCTTCTTCTTCTTCTGAATCACTGGAGCTAGAGGAGCAGGTGTCCTCTTCTGTTTCACTCCAGGTAGCAGCCACAAATCCCTTGTCCTTCTTCTTGTATTTGTGTGAGGAGGACTTGGAGTGGTGCTTCCTGTACTCTTTCTCATGTTTCTTCTCCTTGTGTTTCTTCTCTGGACAATCTGGAGCAATATGTCCAGGCTTGCTGCAAACATAACAGATAATTTCTTTAGATGGAGTTTTGTCATACCTTGGTTTGTCCTCATACTTGGAGAACTTCTTTCTGAGGTCTCTGATGATGATGACTCTGAGGATTCTGATAGCTCCCAGAAAAAGAAAAAGGCTGTATCCAAGAAAAGGAAAGCATCTGCTCCTACTGCCAATCCAGACAAGGATGTTCCCTATTTCATTCTGAAGGGAATTGATCCCAAGAGCAAAGAATTTCGACCCTAGATGAGGCTCTCAAAGAATCAGACAAGAGAGAAGAAGAGATCAAAAAGATATGACACTCCTATTCAGAAATTCCCCCCCAGAGGTCCTCCTCCACCTCCTGGTGCTGGAGCCTCTGGAAGTCTCTCTTCTGCCCTATCTGCAAAATCAGAAAGTTCCAACACCTTTCAGTCCTACCAGAGAAGGAGTAACCAAAGCCAGGGAGGCCAAGATGCATCAGGACAAGGAAGGAAAAGAAATCAAAATGTTCTAATGGAACAAATAAAGGAGATGACTTTTCAGCAACCCACTTTCTCTCCTCCTCCTTCTCCTAAAAAGAAAGTTCCAGAATGGAAACCTTCTCCTCCCAGGAGAGGTCCATCCTCCTCATCAAGGAAACCTGCTGCTTCTGAGACAATTGAAACAAAAGGAAAAAGAGTGGTCTATTCAGAGAAATCCCACAAAAAGTTCATTGAACTTGCTCCTCCAAGATCTCTATATGCTGAAACTAATCCTAAGAAGGCTGCACAAATTCCTTCTGACTCAAGCAAAATAGCCACAGCTCTTCAAAGGAACATGGAGATTGCAGCTCAAGCTGATTCTGACAGACCACCCTCTCCATCAGATATGACTGAATCTGAAAGAATTGCCTCTATGGCAAGATTTAAGGAATCTATTGCACTAAGCATGATGGAGAGAGCCAAAGCTCAAGGACTAGACCCTACAGCATATACAACTATGTCTGAATTCAGAGAAAAGGAACTCAGCAAAATTCAAGTCAACTCTGAAATTTTCAATACTGAAGAATACATGAGGTTGCACCCTGCTGCAGTTTTGCCAAGCTATGCTGAAAAGAAAATTATTGGTGAACATGATCTAATGCTATCCAAAAGACAAGCAGCAAATCCAAACAGAGAAATTATCTTCAAACCAGCTGTAATCCCCAAGAAATCATCTGATGCTAAAACCTCTGATAAATCTGCTTGATACTTTAGTTCTGCTGATTTATGGTTTTATGTTTTCCTGTGGATTGCCTGTGATTTAAATTTTTGGTTAATTTCTGCTCTTGTTATTGTGTGCATTACTTTTTAGATCGGATTGGACAACATAACCCAAATAGGGGGAGATTGTTGGTACCCTAGATGTGATTTGGCTTATGTAATCCCTTTCCAGCCCCTCTTGATCCATATAACTATATATGATCATGTTTAGACTTTGTTTAGTCTCCCTAGGGTAGTTTATATCTGACCTAAAGGTTAGACTAGTAGTTCTAGATGTATTTTTGGTTAAGGTTTTTTTCCGTTCGACCATCGTCGAACGAGGCCTCGCGATCGTCGATCAGTGGTCGACGATAGCAGGGCTATAGAATCGTTGAAGTCAAGACAATTATCGTCGACCGATGGTCGACGATCTCAGAGCAAGCTTATTATGCTCTGAAGGTTGGTCGACGATCTGCTATCAGCAGTTCGACGATCGTGGTCTTGCTTCACGATATCTGTCTCGACAGATCTCTGCCTTAGTCGTCGACATCATGAGATGTTCGACGATTTCTGTGTTAACAGATTTTCTGCTTTAGTCGACGATACCTTGAGCTGGTCGACGATTGCCGTTCGACGATTTCTGTTTCGATAGATTTCTGCTTTTAGTCGACGATCTGTTAGCTAGGTCGACGATCATCGAACCCCTGTTCGACGATTTCTGTCTGCCTTTAACAATTTGCACTTATTTTATTCCTTGGTTTATTCCCAAGTGTTTTAGCGTGTGGTTAGAAAGATTTTCTGAAGAATGTCTTTGCTAATTTATGGCTTAAATTCAAATGAATTACTTACCAAATATGTTAAGCATAAATTACGGGATTTCGTATTTTGATAAAGCATTTTTGTCTTATTATACAAAATATATTGCCAGGCTGTATTCTAGCCGTTGGCGGTGTATGCTATTTCCAAGAACGATAAGTCTTTATGCTGAGATTTTTTTTTATTCATTTATTTCCTTATTGGGACTGACAGAGAGCTAATAGGTCATTCTATTCCTATTGCTATATTCTATTTTGAGATAATCTGTTGCAGGGCTCGAGAATTCAAATCAATAGAGTCGTTCCAAAAGATAAATGAGAAGACATATTTAAGAGAGATTTTTTTCTCAGAAAAATAAGAAGTTACAAATATAGAGAGATTTTTTTTGTGCTGGACTCTCAAGCATCTCCAGAGCAACTCTTCACTATCTCACAATCAGAAGAAGAAAAGTTTTCCTGAAGCATAAGCCCAGAGCAATTTCTTTCATTCTCAAGTCTCCTGAGCATCTGCTTAGAGTTTTCAAGACTTCAGAAAGAGCTCCAGATCTGCTTCACATGCTCCAGAATCTGAAGACCTGATAAGAATCAGTCTACAGATTTCTGAGGATTTAGTTTCAGTATATCTGAAACTCCTTCATCCTGAAGCAAAGGCTTTCCCTGGACTTCCACTGAGCCAGGGGGAGACTTTGATTCTTTAGAGAATCCACAAGTCTTCTCTAATCTGTATTAACAACAGAGAAGACAATCTAACCCTCTCAACCCCTTTGTAAAAGAGTTTTCACACCTCTTCAAAAGTGAACTTTGGTGACAGGGCACCTTATCAACAACCTGTGGTTGAGCATCCTTATCAAAAGCTCAAAGGGTCTGTTTGATCTACCTGAATCAGATCATTGGTGGCAGGGCACCTTAGCAAAAACCTGTAGTGGATTCCTACCAGGGTGGTAGAAGAGTGGAGTACCTATTAAGAGGGAACCACTATATATCCTGTGTCTCTCTGGCTGTTTTTGTTTAATTATTTATTCTGTGGCTGTGATAGAACTACCTAGGATTGTTAATTGCTGTGATAGGTTTAAAGTTAAACTGAAATTTCAGTTAACTCTCTCACTTGTGCACGTCACCGTGTTAGGCTCTTAGGGTTCAAGTATCAGATTATTTATTCCGCAAATAAACTCCAAGGGAGCTGACTAGTTATTCATAAAATTTGAATACTCTATTCACCCCCCTCTAGAGTAGTTTACAACTTATCCCCTCACTCTCAATTGGTATCAGAGGGGGTCGCGGGTTCGAAACCCCGGGGTCGTTTCCGGGGGGGATTGTTGGGGCTGCGGTCCGGAATCGCCCCCGCGCTGCGGTGCTATGCGGTAATGGCTTAACTGGCTGCCCCGTGGATCCGCCCGAGGACCTTTGATATAAAGATTAGTGGCGCCGTCCTCCAACAGTCCGGGCTTTTGGTGCGAGTGGTTGCGCTAAGTCCTCTCAATGTCCTTGTCTCGAATTCGCAACTGATAGTATCATGACTTCAGGTCTAACTTTGAATACACCATCGACCCCACCAACTAGTCGAACAGATTGTCTATCCGAGGAATCGGATACTTATTCTTGATAGTAAGTTTATTCAACTCTCGGTAGTATATGCACAACCGCATACTACCGTCTTTCTTCTTCACAAACAACACCGGCGCGCTCCACGGTGAAGAACTGGGTCTGATATACCCCTGCTCCAACAGTTCCTATAATTGTACTTTGAGTTCGGTCAACTCTTTTGGTGTCATCCTAAAAGGAGGACGTGACACCGGCCTAGCCTCTAGCACTAACTCAATAGAGAAATCAATCTCCCGTCGAGGAGGTGCTCCAGGAAGCTCCTCAGGAAACACATCCTCGAATTCTGCCACTACGGGTACTTCTTCAAGGGATAACCTGGAAAGGCTAACCTCCAACAACGCTATAAGGACTACCCCTCCCTGGTTAACTGCCTGCACCAACTACATGGCTGAAACTAGGGAACATGCCACTCCGTGAATACCCTCAAACTTAACTTCTGTTTTCCCTTCACTTCTCAGGGTTACCACCTTGGATAGGCAGTCAATACTGGCACGTTGCTCTGCTAGCCAGTCCATTCCCAATATTACATCAAACTCAACCAATGGTAGGACTGTCGCTATCAACATGAAGTCGACTCCGTCTAAATTCCAACAAATACGTCCCTTCGCCCTGGTGGTCATGGGTGACACATTGGGCATGTGCACCTTCAACTCTATGTCCGTTGAGAATGACTCAACTCCAATCCTTCGGATAAAGCTTTCCGCAAGGAAGGAGTGTGACGCTCCCGTATCAAATAATACTCTAGCGGGGTATCTAGAAACTATCACAAAGCCTAAACACAGCCAACAAACATAAACGGCTTGAAAGTATGAAACCTAAGGTTAAAGTTAAACTCGCATACATGTCACCACATCGGGTTGACGGATCGTTTCCTGCTGCCCAAGGTTGTAGGCCCTTGGTTGCACCGGTTGGAACCGAGAAGCGCTCGACTCCGTCATCTTCCCTTTCTCTGCGACACTGGGGCTGGAGCGCACAGTCTGCTCCTGTCTTGGCTCTTGCTCAGTGCCTCCTTGAGTACAAAATCGAGTTATGTGTTCCACCATGCCACAATTAAAGCATGTCAGAGGTCTCTTAGAGCGAGACCCTCCAAACGTCCAGTTACTTTTCTCACCGGACTTGTACGGGTGAGGCTTTTTCTTCCATCTGCTCCCTTCAGACTTTCCTTAGGATTGAGAAGGCTTCCCTTCCCCTTGCTTGGGTGCGAAACCCTTGCGGCGTTGGGTTAGCTCCATATCGCTCTCCAAAATTCTGGCTGCCTAAACCAACTCATTGAAACCTTCATGTTTCATAGATATGAGGGGTTGCCTCAGGTTCTCCCTCAATCCATGGTAGAAGAGATGGTCCCTCTCCTCATCATCCGCCATAGTCGTTCCCGCATAACGACCCAACCGAGTGAATTCCTGAACATATTCATCCACTGTCTTGTCTCGCTACACAAAGTGCAGAAATTGTCTTTAGAGGGCTAACCTTGTCGACGCAGGAATGTACTTCTTCAGGAAAGCATTCCCAAACTCATCAATGGACGGGGTGCGTCCAGAAAACTGCCGGTCGCTATAGCTCACCCACCACAACTTGGCGTCTCCTTCCAACAAGAAGGTTGCAAACTCTGATTTCTTCTCTTCGGGCGTCTCTACCGCCCTCAAAAGTTCTTGAATCTGTGCCCACCAATCCTATGCATCAGTAGGCATACCGACTCCCTTAAATGTTGGAGGATGGAGCTCAGAAAATACTTCATTTGTCGGTCCCCTTGCCCGACAATCACCCTTTCGGCCAACGGCTCTGCTCGTCTGGCTTCTCCGCCCAGCACGGCCGTCACCGTATCCGGGGTAGCAGGAGTTGCTACCTGAGCAACGGGGGATGCTACTTGTGTTGTCGATGCAGCTTGGGCTGCCACCATTGCTTATGCAAGCATTCGGCAAAAATCGGTCGGGGTTACCCCCATGCCTAAAGGACTCTGCGCAATAGCGCTGCTCGCCGAAGTCTCTTCTCTTGGCCTCGACGTTCTCGGCTCATTGCTTGCACTCTTAACACAAGCAAGGTAAACACAAATCAGTCTCTAATCGTAAGACTCAAACACAGGGACACTCATGGTCCCACAATACTCCTATGTGGATAACTTCTTTTACGCGATTCGATTTGACTTTTGACCATGAATCCTCTCCTTGGAACGCTAACCTCCCTCTGATACCAAATTGTAACACCTCCCTTCTAATGACCGTATAATATGGGTCCGACCGGGGCCCCACAACATACAGACGCCACAGCTTTGGCATTAAAAGATTATATTAACTACCCAATCTCAAAACTCAAAATAAAACACAGCGGAAATATACTAAACAAGTAGAAGTTATCCACTACTAAAATAGGAGTATAATCACGGCCTTATGGCTTTACATCAAATGAGTCCAAAACGAAAAGACCACAAGGTCAAACATCAACGTGCAACAGCACTCCTAGGCTACCTCGGCATGCAAGCCAGAATATACCAAAACATGAAGCATACAATCAAAAGGAAACAAGCTAGAAAGCACAGCAAATACTTCATGAGGCTTAGGGCTTTTCAGCCGGCGCACTTGCTCCCGCTTGCGATCCTTGACCTATAAAAATTTGTAGTAACGTGGGTCAGCAAAGGCTGACCTCTACTGTGTAACCAACACATCTCCTCCCGGCCGCCCCTAACGGACCCCGGGGTACCCCTCCAACCTGCAAGTCAGCACTTCGTATACTATATACATAAACATGTAAAGCTTTAAAACATGTTTGAATGTCTCATACAACAACCACGTTTTCTATGTTGAGCACAGAACAAAAAGGGGCCTACTATACAGCATGTATGCAAACCCGGGCTTCGCCCAAGGCACCCTATAGCGTATGCAACTAGCACATCATCATATCAACTGGGTACTTCCATTTCCCCCATTGGTGTAAAGCCGCAAACAAAAGGGGACTACAATGCCCCTAATGGCCCAAAAGCCGCTACACGGAAATCTTGCCAAGGCCCCACCCGCACATGGGTCTTAAACTCGGGCTTTCCTGCAAATTCTGACTTTTCGCGTCAGGATTCTGTCTCACACACAAACTGATTCTAAGAACCCTTGTTGGACCCCACCCGCTCATGGCTTCATTGTTCAGGCTTGCCCTATGCTTGGCGTTCTCGTCAGTCTCACAGAAGGGGACTAGTCTCACCGGGACACTCTCCCCACATGACTTGCACGTCATGGGATAGCCAGCCGACCACGGAAACAGCCACGCCTTAGCATAACACAACCATAAACTTTCCCACCCTAATCCACCATTTGTACTGCAATGTTCCCGCGCACCAAGGAAACCATATACCGTCAATGCAGAGCTAACATTGTCCGGTTCCGACTATAAGTATTCACTCAAGAAAAGGGGGAAAACGCATACATCACAACGACATCTTGCCGCAACGGATTTCTACTGAATCCTTAAGGCTCGCTATGCAACATCACCGAGTCGGACTAACGGTCGCGACTACGGCTTCACCCACAATGCCTAATCCACTAACGAATCGGATCTTTAATGCAAAATCATGCTGGGGACGGACGCAATCGACCGGGAGGTTCCTCTTGAACCATGGCAACCCAAACCCCTCTCATTTGAGAGATCTGGAGCCCAAAAACTAAAAAGATGAGATGTTAAGCGTGCATCCTAAAAACCAAGAGGAGAAGTGTCGTTACCTTACGACCTCTCTTCCTAGCCATGGAGAAACTTGGTCGGATGAGCACCACCGCAACGATCTTGCCTTTGCGGATCTGGACTCCGCTCGAGAAACGGGGCTCTGAAGCTTCTCCGGCAGCCGAAACTCTCCTCCACCTTCTTTCTTGCTCTCCCCTCTCTCTAACCCTTAGAAAGAGAAAGATCTAAATGGAATGAGGGTTTGAAACTCTATTCCCGGCCTAATACCTGCAGGGGAAAGCCTGAGTCGTTGGATCCTACTTAAAGGAAACGAACGACCACGATTCGCCCTGAAGAAGAATTTCCTGGGACGAACACGGCTTGTGACACGTCAGTGTCCAAGGCCGTGTTCCTTCACTCGCCGTCAAACCAGAAATTACAGAACAGGACACGGCCTGTGACACGGCTTGGGACACGCCCGTGTCTCAAGTGACACGCCCGTTTCGTGGGTCGTGTGCCTCAATCGACACAGGACCAAAATGTCCTGAACAGGACACGGCCATGTGACACGCTCGTGTCACATGTCGTGTGCTAGATACGCCCTGGGACACGTCCGTGGCCCAGGCCGTGTAACAACATCAACACAACTCGCCAAACTGCCCGAGCAGGACACGATCTATGATACGCTCGTGTCTTAGGTCGTGTGCCATGTCTCAACGCTCGTCAACTGAAATTCGTCGACCTCTCGGAAAATCGTCGAACTCAAGCACGGCACGCCCTGTGACACGCCCGTGTCACAGGCCGTGTCAGCCTATTCAGAACCCAACTTGGCCTGAAAACGCCATCCGTTCCTCTCTTGAGTTTCGGGGTGTTATAGAAGTGCTCTCCATTCTTTTAGACTCTTCGGGGGAATCAGAAGTTTGAGTGGACCGCGGAGTGTGAGGAGGCCTTCGGGAAGCTCAAGCAACAGCTAACCCAAGCTCCTCTCCTCCAAGGCCCGCAGGGAGATGAAGACCTCCTACTCTATCTTGGAGTAGGAGCGGAAGAGGTTAGCTCGGTGTTGGTCCGAGAAGAAGGCAAGAAGCAGCTCCCCATCTACTATATGAGTAGAGTGTTGCGACAGGCGGAAACGAGATATCCTACTCTGGAGAAGTTGGTGTTTGCTCTGGTTGTTTCGGCTCGGAGGCTCCGTCCTTATTTTCAGGCTCACTCCATCAGGGTCGTCTTCGATCACCCTCTGCGTAGTATCTTGGATGGAGTGGAGCATTCAGGCAGGTTGGCGAAATGGGCGGTGGAGCTTAGCGAGTTCGACATCTCTTACTCTCTAAGGGTAGCGATCAAGGCGCAGGCAGTAGCAGATTTCCTGGCTGACTTCTCAGTCGAGGTGAAAGAAGACGAAGGCTCTTCTAGACCAGTCTCTTGGAAGATGTTCGTGGACGGGGCTTCAGACAGGTATTCTGTGGGAGCTGGAGTCGTGCTAGTAAGTCCCCAGGGAACCAGGATTGAGCAAGCAGTCGAGATCCTCTTCCCCGTCACGAACAATCAGGCGGAATATGAAGCCATGGTGGCTGGCTTGCGTCTCGCCAAGGAGCTAGCTATTCAGGATATCGGGGCATTCGCTGATTCAATGGTGGTCGCGTCCAAGATCAGAGGAGAGTTTGAAGTAAATGACCCAATCATGCAGAAGTACTTAGTTAAAGTGAAAGGTTTGATCGGGGGGTTTCAATCTTTCTTCGTCGAGCATGTACCCCAAGAGGAGAATTCAGAAGCTGACTACTTTGCCAAGTACGGTCCCGGGGCTAGGGGAACCGTGACCGAGTTGTTCCGACCATCAATCGAGGAAGGGGAGATGATGGAGATCGAGCAAAGAACCTCATGGAAGGATCCGTTCATTACATTCTTAACGACAGGACAGCAGTCTGCCAGCGATGGGGATTAGAGAAAGTTTTGTTACAAAGCTGCTTATTACTTGCTGCAGGAAGGGGAGCTCTACCGCAAGACTATCTCGGGCCCGTTAGCCAGATGTTTGTCAGAGATCGAAATCCCTCGCGTTCTCGAAGAGATCCATTCAGGAGAGTGTGGCAGCCACTCAGGAACTCGTACTCTGGAGCAGAGAATTCTAAGGCACGGATACTTCTGGCCAACCATTTGGAAGGATGCGGAAGCCTTCTCTAGGAAATGTCCCCAATGTCAGCTCTTCGCACCCCTCAGCTACAACCAACTAAGCATCTTCGCTTGATCACTGCTCCATGTCCCTTTGCCATCTGGGGAATGGACTTGATCGACCCTTTTCCTCAGGCTAGCGGACAGAGGAAGTTTGTCTTTGTCATGATTGATTACTTCTCCAAATGGATCGAGGCAAAAGCTCTGGTCAAGACCACTTCTCAGATTGTAAAGAATTTTATCTGGGGAGAGATTGCATGCAGGTTCAGTATTTTTCTCGCCATCGTCACCGACAATGGTCCGCAATTTGCCAGCTTGGAGTTAGAAGACTTCTGCAAGCAGCTAGGGACGAATCTTCGATTCTTCCTCTGTGCATCATCCTCGCAGCAATGGACAAGTGGAGGCCGCCAACAAGTTGATCATCAACCTCCTAAAGAAGAAAGCCACCAACGTTAAAGGTAATTGGGCAGAGCAACTCCCCTCAGTCCTTTGGGCTCTGAGAACAATTTCAAACTCGGCTACTGGGGAAACTCCCTTCAAGTTGTCTCACGGGTCTGAGGCACTCATCCCAGTGGAGTTTGAGGTTCGGAGCCCGAGAGTCATAGCAGCGGGAGACGGCAGCGAAGAATGGCGCTTGGAGAATGAAGACACTCAAAGGCTCTCACTGGATTTTGTTGAAGAACTTCGTGACTTAGCCTCCATCCACTAGGAGAAGATCAAGCGGTGCATGGCCAAGTATTTCGACAAAAACGTCCGCCTAAAACACTTCCTTGCAGGAGATCTTGTCATGAAAAAGGTGGACGTTGCGGGAAGGGGAGCAGCAGTTGGCAAGCTACATCCTAATTTGGAAGGTCCCCTCATCATCCAAGAAGCCTTGGCCACTGAAGGTTATTATCTCCGAGATCAAGTCGGGGAGCAGCTGGGAGGTACTTGGAGCGGGGATGACCTGAAAAGGTTCTATCCCTAACAGTAACACTGTATTTTCCTTGTAAATCTTGATTTCATGTATGTATACAGACAGTGGCAGCCCAATGGTTTCTCTTTGTGCTATTTCATCTCGAGATTTCTGAGGCTTTAGGGTTCAGCTCCGTGCTCGATCTGAGAAACCGGATGTCGACCTGTTCCTCGTAAATATCCCAGTGCGGACGATGAGACGATGTCTCGGGAAGCACTCTTGTAAGACCGAGCCTCTGCACTGACGGCCGAGATCAGATCCTCCTTTGCATGTCGGTCTAGGTACCCCTGACTACATCTCTACTCCGACTGGAGGAACTATCAGGAACAGGTCTGGACTCCAATCTCTCGGATTCGAGGAAGGTTCGACCTTGCCAAGCCTTCGTGTGGGCAACAGCCCTTCAATTATTTTCAAAGGCAGGATAACCGGCCAAAGGGCAGGGATAGGCCCAAGGGAAGATGTTAGTCGCGAGTGCGTCCTTGTGGACCCTCGGAAGAACATTACCCCTCGCTCATACACTCACGCTCGTAGCCAGGTGACAGAGCTGAAAACAGTCTCCACGGTTGGATTGGGAAACGAGCCTTCGACCTGTTTCTCCTAGGAAGCTCAGGGCGGACAATGTCTCGGGATGTAAGTGTCCTTGTAAGACCGAGCCCCTGCATTGACGACCGAGATCAGCTCCCCCCTTGCATGTCGGCCTAGCTACCCCTGATTGCATCTCTCTTCCGACTGGAGGAACTATCACGAACAGGTCTGGACGCCGACCTCCCAACCTGACGAGGGAAAGATCGTCGTACTCATTAGAATTTCTTCGTCCTCAAAGATATTGATGCATTTGACTCATTGGCAATCTCTTAAGCGGCGGGGCAAACGACTCCAGCAGTGATTAAAGTCCTCGAGTGGCAGTTTCATCGTAAGTCCGAGTCCCTGCACGAGCTCCTCTCCTGCACATCGGCCAACGACCTCCTCGAGTGAGACCAAGTTCCTCGTTTGAGTGATGTCGTAGTCTGTGAACTCTGTACGAGCTCCTCTCCTGCAGACCGACTACTTGCCTCCCCGAGTCGACTTACACCACTCTAGTTGAGCAAGGCTCCTGAGAGCTGTCGACTCCAACAGTGATTAAAGTCCTCGAGTGGCAGTTTCATCGTAAGTCTGAGTCCCTGCACGAGCTCCTCTCCTGCACATCGGCCAACGACCTCCTCGAGTGAGACCAAGTTTCTCGTTGAAGTGATGTCGTAGTCCGTGAACTCTGTACGAGCTCCTCTCCAGCAGACCGACTACTTGCCTCCCCGAGTCGACTCACACCACTCTAGTTGAGCAAGGCTCCTAAGAGCTGTCGACTCTAACAGTGATTAAAGTCCTCGAGTGGCAGTGTCATAGTAAGTCTGAGTCCCTGCACGAGCTCCTCTCCTACACATCGGCCAACGACCTCTTCGAGTGAGACCAAGTTCCTCGTTGGAGTGATGTCGTAGTCTGTGAACTATGTACGAGCTCCTCTCCTGCAGACCGACTACTTGCCTCGCCGAGTCGACTCACACCACTCTAGTTGAGCAAGGCTCCTGAGAGCTGTCGACTTCAAAAGTGATTAAAGTCATCGAGTGGCAGTGTCATCGTAAGTCTGAGTCCCTGCACGAGCTCCTCTCCTGCACATCGGCCAACGACCTCCTCGGGTGAGACCAAGTTCCTCGTTGGAGTGATTTCGTACTCCGTGAACTCTGTACGAGCTCCTCTCCTGCAGACCGACTACTTGCCTCCCCGAGTCGACTCACACCACTCTAGTTGAGCAAGGCTCCTGAGAGCTGTCGACTCTAACAGTGATTAAAGTCCTCGAGTGGCAGTGCAATCGTAAATCAGAGTCCCTGCACGAGCTCCTCTCCTGCACATCGGCCAACGATCTCCTCGAGTGAGACCAAGTTCCTCGTTGGAGTGATGGCGTAGTCCGTGAACTCTGTACGGGTTTCTCTCCTGTAGACCGACTACTTGCCTCTCTGAGTCGACTCACACCACTCTAGTTGAGCAAGTCTCCTAAGAGCTGTCGACTTCAACAGTGATTAAAGTCCTCGAGTGGCAGTGTCATCGTAAGTTCGAGTCCCTGCACGAGCTCCTCTCCTACACATCGGCCAATGACCTCCTCGAGTGAGACCAAGTTACTCGTTGGAGTGATGTCGTAGTCCGTGAATCCTGTACGAGCTCCCCTCTTACAGGCCAACTACTAGCCACCCGAGTCGACAGATTCCCACCCCCAGTCGAGCTTGGCTCCTACTGGGTGTCGACTACTTCCCACCACCAGTTGAGCTTGGCTTCTGAAGGGTGTCGGCTCCGATCTCCAAGCCGTTCGGGCTTAGCTCCGGCGAGATAAACGATTATGCAGGTACGAGTATGTCTTGGCAAGCATGCAAGTACGCCTTGGCGAGCATGCGAGTATACTATGGTGAGTATGCGCGTATACATGGATGCAAGCACCGGAATGCGAATTGTTGGATCGACTATGCTCGTGCGAGTATTACGCGACTACGATCGATGTCAACGCACGAGTAAGCGTCACAAGCACTCATCCTCCCTGAGCCTATGAGCCTAGTGAGCGCCATCAACAAACAAGTATGCGAGTAAAGAAGAACAAAGAATGCGATAACTAAAAACTTGTATAAATATATATCTCCAAAAATTTACAAGTTACAAAAGTTTGTTAAACATGCGAGCATGAGGAAAATCGGCGAGCAACTAGGACTCTTCGTCGACAGTATCAGGCCGATATTCGTCATCTCCAATGTCGGCATCCTCCTCGCCGTCTTCATCGCTTCCCTCTCCATCAGTGCTTTTGTCGTTGCCACTGCTACTGCCGCTGCCGCTGGAGACCGATGTCGAGGAAGAGACGCGATCGGACGAGGTGGGCTACTCGGCGAACAGTGCAGGAACGAGCTCGTCGACGGTGAGCTGCTTCTCCCCCTCGATGAGCTGACTGTTGATCCTCAATCGGGAAAGCATGATATTCCCCGCCGCTCACGCTATCTCGCGGTTGGCTGACGACCTATCCTCCCAAAGAAGGCGGGACCGCTTAACAACCCAATGTGGGTCGTCCTCCGGTCGCGGTGCATCAGGAAAGGGAGCTGAAGAGCTCGTGCGTCCCTCGGCGGCGACCAGGCGAGTTTCCATCTCGGCGGCGCGAACCTGAACCGCCTCCAACTACACCAAGAAGTTGGCGAGTTTCTCCTCGCACTCGGAGAGTTTCTTCGTGGCCTCGATCTCGGCAGCCTGCGATTAACGACAATCAGTCAGCAAAATAAATCTAAGTCCAGATCATCCATGTCGCACGGAGGGAGGCGACTTACCTCATAGTCCCTCCAGCGGACCGACTGCATGTCGAGATCTATGGCCTTCTTGGTGACGATCATCAAAGCAACATTCATCTCCAGCAGCTTCCTGGCCGAGTAGTGTCCTAGCTCGACAGTCCGCGCGAGCGAGCATGAGGTCTGTTGGGCAAGTACCTCCAGGCTGAGCTCCAGCAACGACTCAGCGTCGGCTCGCCATATAAAGCGTGGAGGGCGGCGAAGGCCTCCCCCTTATCCTCCCAATCCGCCGACCAAGAGGCGAGGTTGGTGCTCAGCATCACCAAGTGCTCGTCTTCAGACCATGTCACCAACGGGCGACCATAAGAATCCACCGCTCCTCGCCCAAGATTGAAGTTTGGGTGGAAGCGGGGCGCCCGAGCATCTAGCGGCGACTCTTGATCGTCGGAAGGAGAGGAAGACATCTTGGCCCTCTTACTCGCAGGGCCCGGCGACTTGACATTCGCCTTCCCTTTGGCAAGTTTCTTCTTCTCGCCGACATCGGGCGGAGGGTTGGATTCCGGGAAGAATGTGGCGACTTCCTTTGCCGGTGGAAGCGGCTTCTCTGGGAGCTCGCAAGCCACTGCAAACGTCGAGCAACATATTAATACCGAGCTCAAATAAATGGGAGCGAGCATGCAAGCAGGCGTAATTCTCTCTCAAATCTTACCCTCGCATGGATGGATCTCGAGGAGTGTGTTGACATTGAGCCGCCAGTGGATGACGTCGAACTGGCGGCCTCGAAAGGACTCGAACAGCTACTCGCGAACACCTTCCAAGATCTGCAGGAGGAAGGCGACATCGACGGGTTGGTGCGGCCTTCCCAAAATTCCTGCGAAGTCGCCTTGGACGACGACCAGCTGCTCGCTCCACCGGTGGACCTTATTCGCCGTCCCCACCAAGGTGCAGACATGGCTGCTGAAGTAGACGACCCCCTCGGCGGTCGCGGCGAAGGCGAATATCTTGCGGAAAACCAAGAGGTCGAAGGTGACCCTCTCTTCCCGCAGATAGCAAAGAAACCCCATAATGATCGCCACTCCATTAGGGTTGATTTGCGCGGGGACGATGCCAACCGCAAGATCTCGCAATATTCTGGCCAGAAGGGAAGTCGCAGGCCGGCGTCGAAGTGACGGAGTGACAAGATCATTGCACCCTCGATATATGTGTTAAGTCGCTCGCCGCGAGTAGGGAGTCGCCGAGTAGCCATCCGACAGAAGTCGCTCCCTGAACGACTCCAGATCTTGCTCTATGGTTACAGACTTCTTGAAGGTCGCGTCAGCAAAGTTGGCGGCGTGGGCCTGTCGGCGAGCACTAGCATCGTCCCCAACCATTTTTCAGCGAGCTATCGAGACAAAGAGAAAAAAGAGGCGAGAAGAGAAGAAAGACAGAAACACGCGAGCAAGAAAAGATACTCGCGAGTTGGGGTTAGAAAATCGCAGCAGCGTACTTATGTCTTACCTACCCGCTCTATTTATAGGTGAAGGAAAAGGGGGGTATATATCAGTTTCGGCGAGTATCAGCCCAAGTTGCGGTTCAGACGAGTAAACAGATCCCCGGCATCAGCCCCATCTCGCACAGCGCAACAAGAACTATCGCAACAAATAACAGGAGACAAACATCAAGAGCGAGATACAAACTCGCTTATTACAAATATAATATTGTTTATTACAATAGTCGCCTACGGCGAGTTCAAATAAAAAAGAAAAAAATCCTAAGTTCTAGGTGGCCGCTCTGGAGGATGTGGATGTCGCCTGGCCCAACCCATCTCGCGCGCCCGCCGATAATGCTCTGTGGCCACCGACATCGCGTCGTCGCCAAGCCGCAGCTGCCCGGCCCAACCCATCTCGCGCGCCCGCCGATAATGCTCTGTGGCCACCGACATCGCGTCGTCGCCAAGCCGCAGCTGCTCCTCCATCCTCGTCAGTCATCCCATGGAGCCCATACTCGCCCGAATGTCGGCCAGCTCGTCGAGAACGAGCTGGAGGCGAGGGTTGTCTATCGCCAGTTGGCGATCGTTCTCCTTTACCATATGGAATCGGGCCTCGTAGCTCTCTAGGGTGGTCCGAAGCTCTTCTATCTTCGCCACCCGCACCTCCAGGGCTGAGATCCGGCGATGAGGCACGCAGATCGCTAGCTGATCGAACTTGCTCTCCAGCTCCAGATAGGCGCGAGCAGCGGCGTGACGATACTCGCTCCTGGATAACCTGATGGCGTCGATGAAGGCCTCCCCTGGAGTCGTCGGGCGATTTGTCAAAACAGATAAAAAAAGTCTCCAAATCAGAAATGAACGTCTAACTCATCAAATGAAGCAACAGTAGCAAAGGTTACCGCGACGAGGAGACCGTGATCGACGAGGAGAAGGGTCGCGACCTGGGGCATCTCGACGGCCAGAGGATGGACCGCCCGCATGCTCGGCAGGTTTACCTCACCCACAACCTCCATGATCAGGGTCCCCGACTCTCGGCGGGAAGTAGCTCAGTTGCGTCTTATCCAATTTCCGGGCCAGAGTCTTCGACGGAGGCGGCGAAGACTGCGACGAACTCGTCGGCTGATGCAAGGTCTTCAGCGGAAGAGGCGGGGGAGGTCGCTGCAGGTCAGCTTGTTGCCGAGCGATTAGAGGAGGCGGCGGCGGCAAAGGAGCACTCGCCGCCTGCAGAGGGGCGACGTTCAGAGGAGGCGGCGGCGGCAATAGGGAACTCGCCGCTGGCGGTGCAGAATCTTGCGTGGGAGCGGGAGCGACCTTGCTCGCCGGTAGGTCCTTGCTCGCCAGAAGGACGTTCTTCGCCGGAAGGTCCTTGCTCGCCGGAAGGACCTTCTTTGCCGGAAGGTCCTTGCTCCCTGGAGGGTCCTTCTTCGCCGGAAGGTCCTTCGTCGGTGGTTCCTTGCTCGCCGGGGGATCTTCCTTCGCCGTAGGAGTTGAAGCTTCCGACGCTTTCTTGGCGCCGAGATTAATCCTGACTGTGTGCGCGGTCCGGAGTGGTTTATCGGCTGCGAGGGCGAGCAGTGGTGCGGAGTTCAGGGGGCGACATCCAGAACCGCGTCAGCAACATCCGAGGGAGAGTCTGCGAGCAAAGGAAGCGAGTCAGCGATAATTAGGCGGCGACCGACTACTTTATAAAAAGAGTTCGGCAAAAGGACGACCTAGCAAGGAGACGACGTCAATCCGCGGCCGCGCCGACGCTTTGACGACTTCTGGAGGTGGGGTTTTCAGCGGGCTGAGAAGACTGGAGTCAGGAGCGGCTATGTTGGGGATGTCGTCTAACCCAAGGTCGCTGAGGAGCTTCAGGGTACTAACGGAGCGCGTGGGATTGCTGGTCGCAGCGGCGACGTCTTCCTCCCGCGGCCTTTTAGACTTGGCGATGCCGAGAAAGCCGGAAAAAGCTGCAAGGCTGTCCTGAAGAAGTTTCTCGTTGGCGTTCGACATAGTGTGCGAGCTCAAGAGATCCGCCTTAAAAACCAGCCCCCCCCCCCTATTTATAGAGTTAGATAGGCAGGCGTCAAGGGCGAGCAACTCAGATACTCGTCATAACAGTTCGCCGAATAAGTGTTGGATGATTCTTTCTGAGCTCCTACGTCGCTCAAAAAGAGAGGGGATTGTGTACAACCCGTATTCGTCGAAGATGGGTCCTACCACAGCCAGGTCAGCAGAAGTAAAAGTCAATAAGTCAAGACAGAAGTCAAAGTCAGCGTGCAAGACCGCAGAAGACCTGTGCGAGTATGGCAAGCTCCCCTCGCACACTCGCCAGGTAGGCGACTAGGCGAGATACTCGCCCAGCCCGCGCGAGTTCCTTTGGAAGTCGCCTAGTCGTCAAGGGGTGGGGTATAAATATGACCCCCCCCCCTCCTTGGATTTGCCTATAAATAAGACCCCAGGGATACGAGGAGGTGGACCAAAAAATCCTCTGCAGGATACTCGCGAGTTCTCCTTTTTGGATACTAGTCGAGCCTTTGGACTCTTGTTCCTTAGGAGATCAGGTCGCGACCTTGCGACTTAGTCGTCAGCTAGTCTCCCTCGTACCTAGTTCAGCCACTTTTGGTTGAGAAGGGGCTGCTCCTTTCGAGCATCCGGGTACATGGTGGGACCTTCCTGCCGCAACATCCGGGGTCTTGTTTGCCTTAATTCTTCATCCTATTCATCTTAGCCGTCTGGCTTAACCTCTGAACCGGTAACTTTAGGCGGCCTTGATCTGAATCCTGAGATTGGGAATTTCCTGGCCTCAACAATAATGTCTATGAAATCATCCATCAGCTGACGAACATCCGGATCAGTAATCTCAGTTTCGCTAGGGGTCTTGGCCGCCATCATGATTGCCACAAAAAACAAACCCTTACCTATAAGCTCTCTCTCAGGAAATCACCCTTCCTCAAGACATTGAGGGTTCTTGAAGATCCGTACTAACTGATAACTCAACCTTTCCCTTGGGAAGATCCCTGGGTTGGGCCCGGATAAGGGTAATCTTTCGACCCTTGTCGAAGAAAATATACGTGTTAGACCAACCATAATACGTGGCATCACGATCATATAACCAAGGTCTCCTGATAAGAACGTGTGTGACATCCATGGGGATAACATCATACAAAACCTGGTTCTCAGTGGTCGCTAAACGAAACGATACCAAGCATCTCTGTGTAACCTAGATGGTGGGCTTGCCCACCCATAATACACGGTAAGGATGCGGATGTGGCTAAACTATGAGTTGAATCCTCTCCAATCCCTTCCTAGAGATTATATTTACGCAGCTACCACTATCAATGGCGAACTTGCAGGGGCCTCTTGCGCTCGGGAAATATGGGAAGAAGATAGTGGTGCAACGCCAATCCTCCTCGGTACGTGGGGTGTGGAGGATGCGACAGAGGTCTCCTAACTCTAGCGATCTCTCAGCATCGCTCTCCTATCCATCCTATACGATAGTTGTAATCTCCTTAATGGCGACGTCCTCAACCTCAGTATTGGGCACGCCTGACTCCTCAATCAGTAAATTCCTAGTCGGACATTGCGCTGCGAAGTGTCACCTGTCAGAACATCGATAACATTGGACGCCCCGAAGCTTGGGGCCTCCAGGTACAATAGCTTTTCCTGTTGCATTTGTGGAAGCGCGAGGGGTGGCAGTAGTCGTGGCAGGAGTGGGTCTCCTATCTATGGTGGCATCGGGTGAAGAGGTCACCTGCCTCAGGCCCGCAGTGCACAAATAATGTTTGTACTCCAAAGCAAGCAGAAAAACCTGCTCTACTGTCTCAATCCTATGGGGAATCAGTTCCCTTCGGATGTCGGTCCTAAGTCACGTCCGGAAGCGAGATGCAGCAGCGATGGGCTCCTCCTGAATATCACTATGAACGACTAACTCGTCAAATCGAGGCATGCAATCACCAACGGATAGGGTCCCCTGACACAGTGTGTAAAGCTAATCTAAAAGCTGATAACGATATGAGGATTGAAGGTATTTATCTCTCAAGCGCTGATTCATCTCGTCTCATCGGGTGATGGGGTGATAGTCGTCCTGCACCAGAGACCTCTCCAGACTCGACCAATATATTTTTACTTGGCCGATCACTTTCATCTTAGCGAACCGTACACGCCCTTCGTCGCTCATCTCAAACCAGTCAAAATAGTGATTCATGTCCATGAGCAAATCACTAAACGCCTTCGGGTCCAGGTGATCATCGAAGGAGGGAGCGTCAATGCGGATCCGTTAGGTGATATGATCCTCCTCTAGGGTCATCCCACGGCATTGATCACGGTAGTCACCGTATTTATCATCATAGTTATATCGCGCTCGATCTTTATGACCAGGTGGGGATGGTGGGCGTGGTACATCAGGAGGATGGCGATTCCTCCCTGGATCCTGTCGATATTTGTAACCACGATGAAAACTCCCTCTCTTAAGAGGGGGGGTCTCGGTGAGGGATGTCTCTTCCACGTCTCGCAGGAGGTGTAGCACCTCGGGGATCCTCGAGAGGCTCCTCGTCAGGGGAGGAGTCGCTTGACCTCTACGGATCTCTAACTGATCAACTATAGTGCTAACCATCGCGATATCGCCCCTAAGGTGATGCAGGCCCACAGTTTCGACGGGTTAAACTACGCGCTCTCAGGTTCGAAGATTAAATAAAATATGCAGCGAACAATATTTTCTCTAAAACAATTATACTGACTACTCAACTAATTTAGCAACACACAAAACAAAGGGACGCAACCGCTTTTATAGATTGAACAAGGGCTATAGGCCAATGTTCGCTCAAGCGAAAAGGACCCACACGATCCGGACAATTAGCTATTCAAATTAAATTATGCGCAAGTAATTCACAATTCCAAATAAAGAAAATTCCAAGCTAAATTAGTGATTAAATGAAGTCCTAAATTCAATCACAAATTAATTAATATGACGGTTGTCAAATCACTTGAACACCAAAGAAAATCAAGGCTAAGAAAGATCGATTTCTACAAGCGTTCACGAAATTTACCCGTTCCAAGTTATACGGAAAAATATTCGGAATAACAATGTTTAAAAATCAGATTTAAATTACGCACAACATTCAATATAAATCAGGACAATTTACTAGTCTTCTATTCCACCAATACCTCACAAAATTATAGAAGAAATCACACAAAGATGGTTAAGAAATCGTTTCCCAATCCCAAGAAAGATTCGTCCACAAGATGAGTGGAGGAAGCGCTCACGACGGTGGATGATTTTCTATTTTCCACGCAATTCCTCGGATTCGCACCGGACGATGAAGACGCTCGCCGTTTTCCTTTTGCAAAACCCTAGAAGGGGAGAATATGGAAATCCAAAATATATAAGGAAAGTTGGAGAGAGAAAATGTGGTGTAATTATTTTACTAAAGATGATGAGGGGTGGGCGGCTAGGGGGAGATGTGGGTGGCCGGATTTTTGTTTGGAGGGGTGGTAGAGGGTGGCCGGCTAGGTTTATTGGGAGGGAAGAGAGGGCTCGGGTGGTGAAGTTGGTGGTCGGGTTGGTGGTGGAAGTGGGTGGCCGGGGGAGAGAAAGTGGAGGAGGAGAGGGTGGCGGCTTGGGGTAGGCCGAACCCTAAGGGGGTTGTGGTGGCCGGCGAGTTGGAGGAAAGGAGAGGGGACTCGGGTTATGAGATGTAGAGGGTGGGTTGGTTGGTATTCTTTGGAAGAGGAAAGAGGAGGGGGAGGAATATAGAATAGAGAGGAGGGTGGTGGCCGGCAGCCAAGAGAGGGGAGAAAGAAAGGAGGTGGCCGAATTTTTGGAGAGGAGAGGAGAGGAGGAAAATCTCAAAGCAAGATTAGGGTTTTAATTTTTCATTCATTCTCTATAAAATCCTTCATGACATGATCTATATATAGGCTACATCACTCAATCTCCACCCTTGAAAATAAACCACTCATGATGGTTATATGCACCCATCATGACATAACAAATACAATAATTAATAGCATGAAATAAAAATAACAATTGATGGTTATAAGCACCCATCATACATGAAATGAAATACTAAAAATAGAATTGCTTAAAATAAAATTGATAAAATATATAATTATGTAATTTATAATTATATATTTTATTTATTGGCGGCGGCGGACGTCGAGCAAAACATGCAGTGGCGGCGCGGTAGACTCTCATCTTTGAGCTTGTGGCATCGATCGTCTCAATCCACGAACTCTCTATGATGGGAATCAACGGCCGCATCTGCATCGTCGCCATCAATCCTCCCCCACTTAAAATTACTCATCACCGATGAGTGGCCCGTGAGGGGGGAACCGTCGAAAGCAGCAGCAACATGGGGCAAATCCGGCCCCGCAATCTGTGTCGTAGTAGCATGAACATCTCATAGCACTAAGAACCTGTCAGGTGTAGAAATAGCAAAACTCGATATGGTGTTAGGCAAAAGAAAATTAACTTGAATCTTACCATCCGGTTCAAGAACTAAGGAGTCCACGTGAAAATTAGATGCGACAATACTAACACTCCCCACCCCAAGAAAATATTTAGTGGTAGGAGAAAACGACGGAGAAAGGCACTCAGGTGGAACAGAGACGTACAGTAAAAAGTCTGGAAACTTGAAATAAAGTGAAACACTCTGTGTTGTATAAAAATCTGAAATAAAAGCATGAAATCTGACGTTCTTCATAATCAAGGATGGGTCGGCGTTCCTACGTAGTAATTTATTAACGGAGTCATAAGGCATCCGCTCGGGGACTGACCAGACTAAACCCAAATCACTAAATCTAGCGTCGAGCGATCTCGGAAAGGAGTGGAAGTGTGTGCGACATAAATTAAAATGAAACACTAACGTCTTAGATACATGAGAAGAGAATCCATGTGCTATATGACTAGACCAAAACACGGAGGATAAGGGGGTTAAGTTAGGTGGCACGGGAGGCTTATAATCAGAGATGATATTGATGGGCTTCAAAACCGCAATCTTAATTTTAATTTTAATATTCTTACGCTTGGCATAAAGATATGTCAAGGTGAACCGCTCATCAATTGAATTGGACGCTCCCGGATGTGAAAAGTTGTGCGAGCGATACAACTCAAGGGACCCAACTAAAGTCACTAACGTGAGGAAATGAGGGTCATCAAAAGGCGGTGGGTAAATGCGTGCGACCGGGTGTGGTATATAATTATGTATAGGGGACACCACAACCAGAGGCACAATGGCCAAAGAATCAGAATCAGTCGTAGTGGAGGACGGAACCGTAGTCGGACAAGCAAAAAAATGAGCTGTCAAAAGTGACGCGTAGTCATGTCTATGAGGTGCGGTGAGAAGTCCAAATACTAGTGCTCTCAACATAGTAATATCTATACGCTGATACAACGCCAATGTAGGAACTAATAAAGTGGGTGTGACACAAGCTCGGACTAGGTCTACCGATTCCACGTCCTAAAAAGTCAACTAATGCGGGCAAATAAATAGGGGGAATGGTCGGTAAATTCAATCCCGAGATAAAATCCGAGTCAGTAAAAATTTCACTCAATGGTGACGACAGCAAAGAAATCTCATTCGGCTATACAACAATAGAATCGTCCAACATTACCCTTCCCTCAGATGGTAACTCATCCATAATAATAATAGGGGCATCCTCACTTTCAGACTCTTCAGATAACTCGGATACAATCTCAGTGGGTGTAATCGTAGGCTCTAACACAATGGGGATCGTATCCTGGAGAGGGCACTCAATACTAGGGTGAACAGTCACAACGCTAGTAGGGCAAGTAATAGGCAGTGGAATACTCTCACAGATCGGAACGTAATCATCTCATACATCGTCTTCTATATCACTAAGGATTCCCTCACTTTCAGAGTCATCAGGAACTATCGTACGTGAAGGAATACTCTCACCTAGCTGGTTAACTTCCAAATCCAGAGATAATATATCCACATCAGAATCTTCAGAGGTATCAATCACTATCTCAAGGTGCTTAGATGTCGAGGCTAAAGGAGGCATAACCCTAGTAGTAACATTTTCTGATTCCAAAACATAGGGTCTACACTACTTATTTTCCTTAGAAGTGGAATTAGGCACACTAGATGTAGTCCTATCGTTGTGGGGAACAGATCTAACCTGAGACATATGGTAACTCCTAGGGGTAGCTACGGGTCTAGCTCCATAATTATACTCACTCACAAACTTGGTGTTAGTAGTGCGGCGATAGGCGATATCAAATTTATCCGCGAGTAGGCGTCGCATGTGCGGCCAAGCATATGGACAGCTACCAGCATCACGCTCTTCGTTCAGCCAAAACACCAGAGCTTGACCTACTAAGCTCTTCCGGGCTACGACAACCTTGGAGTAGTCGCTATATACATGACGATCAAAATAAGCTTCTATCCCCTTAAGCCAGTCCCTAAAACTTTGATAATTCCCAACACCATCGAACGTGGGTATCTCACTCCTAGTGCGATGAATAGTGTGGGGATGGTTGGAATTCCTAGGGTAGGATGGCAAGGCTTGGGTTTGTTTATCCATGGGATTAACATACCAATAATCTAAACGGGAAGCATAAACATCATAGGCCATAATAATGAGAACCAGAGGGAAAACTCACCCGGAACTGGTGCACATGCAATGAATAATGAACCTGACCCTATATAAAATGCAACAGATGGATTTGTTCCTGCTTAATAACTAAGACAATAAAAAAAAATTTGGATTTTCTTGCTGGAAAAATTATGAGAATTATTAAATAAATTATTTTCATTTGCTGAAAAAATAAAAATATAGACCGCTATTTGCAGACCAAAAATTAAATTTTATAATGACTTAATAAAAATAAGGACTTAATAAAAAATAAAATATTTTTTGGATTTCTTACTAAGAAAATGATGGAGAATTTCCAAAATTTTATTTTTTTTTATTTTGAGAAAAACTGAGAATTTTAGGCCGCTATTTGCAGACCAAAAATTCAAAATTTATTTTATATGTTGTGCAATGAAACGTGCAAGTGCGTGTCGGAAAAAAAAAAGACAGCGGGTGTCAATTAGGAAATTGAAGTGAATCTCCCTCTAATACCAAATTGATGCAGGCTCACGGTTTCGACGGGTTAAACTACGTGCTCTCAGGTTCGAAAATTAAATAAAATATGCAGCGAACAATATTTTCTCTAAAACAATTATACCGACTACTCAACTAATTTAGCAACACACAAAACAAAGGGACGCAACCCCTTTTATAGATTGAACAAGGGATATGCCAATGTTCGCTTAAGCAAAAAGGACCCACACGATTCGGACAGTTAGCTATTCAAATTAAACTATGCGCAAGTAATTCACAATTCCAAATAAAGAAAATTCCAACCTAAATTAGTGATTAAAATGAAGTCCTAAATTCAATCCCAAATTAATTAATATGATAGTTGTCAAATCACTTGAACACCAAAGAAAGACCGATTTCTACAAGCGTTCACAAAATTTACCCGTTCCAAGTTATACGGAAAAATATTCGGAATAACAATGTTTAAAAATCAGATTTAAATTACGCGCAACATTCAATATAAATCAGGACAATTTACTAGTCTTCTATTCCACCAATACCTCACAAAATTATAGAAGAAATCACACAAAGATGGTTAAGAAATCGTTTCCCAATCCCAAGAAAGATTCGTCCACAAGATGAGTGGAGGAAGCGCTCACGACGGTGGATGATTTTCTATTTTCCACGCAATTCCTCGGATTCGCACCGGACGATGAAGACGCTCGCCGTTTTCCTTTTGCAAAACCCTAGAAGGGGAGAATATGGAAATCCAAAATATATAAGGAAAGTTGGAGAGAAAAAATGTGGTGGAATTATTTTACTAAAGATGATGAGGGGTGGGCGGCTAGGGGGAGATGTGGGTGGCCGGATTTTTGTTTGGAGGGGAGGTAGAGGGTGGCCGGCTAGGTTTATTGGGAGGGAAGAGAGGGCTCGGGTGGTGAAGTTGGTGGTCGGGTTGGTGGTGGAAGTGGGTGGCCGGGGGAGAGAAAGTGGAGGAGAGGGTGGCAGCTTGGGGTAGGCTGAACCCTAAGGGGGGTGGTGGTGGCCGGCGACTTGGAGGAAAGGAGAGAGGGCTCGGGTTATGAGATGTAGAGGGTGGGCTGGTTGGTATTCTTTGGAAGAGGAAAGAGGAGGGGGAGGAATATAGAATAGAGAGGAGGGTGGTGGTCGGCAGCCAAGAGAGGGGAGAAAGAAAGGGGGTGGCCGAATTTTTGGAGAGGAGAGGAGGGAAATCTTAAAGCAAGATTAGGGTTTTAATTTTTCATTCATTCTCTACAAAATCCTTTATGACATGGCCTATATATAGGCTACATCACTCAATCTCTACCCTTGAAAAATAAATCACTTATGATGGTTATAAACACCCATCATGACATAACAAATATAATAATTAATAACATAAAATAAAAATAACAATTGATGGTTATAAGCACTCATCAACATGAAATGAAATGCTAAAAATAAAATTGCTTAAAATAAAAATGATAAAATATAAATGATAAAATATATAATTATAATTATGTAATTTATAATTATATTGGCGGCGGCGGACGTCGAGCAAAACATGCAGTGGCGGCGGCGTTTGGCAAAAAAACGTCGTGGTAGACTCCCATCTTCGAGCTTGCGGCATCGATCATTCCAATCCACGAACTCTCTATGACGGGGATCAACGGCCACATCAGCATCGTCGCCAGACTCCCATCTTCGAGCTTGCGGCATCGATCGTCCCAATCCACGAACTCTCTATGACGGGGATCAACGGCCGCATCAGTATCGTCGTCATCATAAGGGTTTTGAACTGGGCTCTCATCTGATCAAATCGATCGAGAACAAGTCTTTGAAACTCAGCGGACGTCATGTCCGACTGTGAACTGGAGGTCATATCGTCGATGTGATTGTGATTCGACATGGACTGACGATAATCCCTACCACTACGTAACATGTAAGTGGCCCTAACCAAGGGCTCTGATACCAATTTGATGCAGTGGTAGGTCGACTCGGGAAGGATACTCTAAATGCAATCATATATGTGATGAAAATGATGAAAATGAAAGTGGGTTCGCTTAAAAAATTACAACTGTAATTAATTAATATAAAGTAGCAGAGGCACAAACGTTCACAACTTTAATTAAAGAAAACAAGTTTTAATTCACCAAGTGATAGAGGAGCAATTACTTGTAAGTGTGTGCGGAATAAGCCCTGCAAATCTTACAAAGTCCAATACTAATAATAAATCAAAATAAAACATCCACTATAGATAAAGGTGCCGAATATGCAACAATAAAAAATACAACTTACACGTACATGCGGCTGATGGTGGGTATCCAAGGGTGTTACGATGGTAGGAGACGACTGTCGGCTGTATAACGGGTAAATGACTGTTGGGTAAGGATGTAGCGGGTTGGTTAGAGGCGAAGAAGGGGTGGGGAAATTGTGACAACTGGGACAAGGTTGGCTAGAAGCGGACGATGATGGGGTGGTAGTCTGGCGACCGGCAAGGAGGATGGTAGTGCTGAGTGGCTGGAATGGAGTTTCGGTTGACAGGGAAAAATGTCGAAATAGGGTTGGTTGCTACGATTGTGGGAGGAAATGGGATTAGGTTGTTGGAAGGAAGTGTTAACGTGAGGAGGAAACGGAAGGTAGCGGTAGAGACTGGCGGTGGAGGGAAATGGTGGAGGCTGATGGGACTGGGGTTGGCGCGGGGAAGAAGGGGGCGGGGGACTTACAGGAGAGGAGGGATGCGGGTTTCCTGGAGTCGCACCGGGTGGATTTCCTTCGGCCTTCGCACCTGAAGGAAGAAGAGACCGAGCGCTTGCCAATTTTGTGCAAGCCTTCGATACCCTACTCACATGAACCGCATGCATATATATAACCTAAAATAATAATTGTTGTATCATAACTGTAAAACCAACATAAGTACCTGAATCAAATGACTTATATTGTTCTGGTAGATCAGGCATCAAATACAACTCCAAATAAAAAAAAGTAATATATGAAGTCGACTCGGATCAACCATCCGGACGCAACCACAGACTCGGATCATCTCACTGGGTAGCAAATCACCGCCCCTTGCGAAAATATACCTATGTTAAACATTGCGCGCCATCACTTACCCTGCATTTATGCAAGAGGATGTTGAGAAGTGATTAAATACTCGAGAAAAATAAGAGCAAACCGAGAAATCAAAGACTCAAAAGTAATTTTGCAAACGATCAATGAACAACGGGAGAGCGGTCTGCAATCTGGAACCGAGCGGTCAAAGGGGCTTGATCTAGTAGAATGAAAGGGACCGACGATCAGCGATAGGGGTTGGGGGCAACGGTCAATGACCAACGATCAATGATTGACGAAAGATGATCGACGATCAGCGGCCGAGAGAAAAAATAATAGGAGGAAAAAATGAAGAGACGTTCACAGAGAATATAAGTTTTCTGCCAAAAGAATTATGTTTAAGCTAGTCTTGTCAAATAAATTAATCTAACATTGGTTTATTATAATGAATAATTTACTAACATTGGTTCACAGAGAATTATCTTTAGTTATAATCTCACTAATGCCTAAGTACTCCAAGGTCATGAATAAAATAAATCAATATTATTTCATTCAAGAGTTTTGTGAAAATATTAGCAATTTGCTTTGAAATGAATTTCACTGAAATGTTTCATTTTCCACATGGTCCAGATGAAATGATGCATTAACTCTATGCGATTGGTTTTGTTGTGCAATGCAGTGTTAGAAGAGAGGGAAATAGCACGGTGTTATCAATAAAATAGAAATCTTGGTAAAATCTTACATTTATGCATTTGGCTCTTTAACCATAGCAGTTGTGCACAAAAACCTCGTACAACTATATACTAAGCTTTTGTTGTTGAAGTGGAGAGAATAATTTGTTTCTTACTGCTACAAGACACCAATTTTGATCCAATGAACTGACATGTTTCTAATGTGCTCTTCCTAACAACTGTACAACTTGCATAATATGCATTTGAAAAGCATAGAGTGCAACCTCTAACTCCCTAAATACCAAAGACCAGGCTCAGGAGATTCTTTCAAGTGCCTGAGGATTTTTTTGACGTGTCATATGAGATTCCTTGGCTGAAACCCGAAACCTACATAGACAAGCAACAAATATAATATATGGTCTATTTATTGTTAGATAAAGTAAAAAGCCAATGATACCTTTATAAATTTTGGAGTTCATAGATTTACCATTTTCATCATTATGTATAACAGTATTATTTTTCAATGGGGTCTTAAGAGAGAAACAGGTCTCTATTTTTCTTTTGTAGAATTTCTCTAGTGTATTTAGACCGGAAATGAAGATGTCTTCACTAAACTTCTTGACCTAAAGATATAGAAGAAATTAAGTTCTCTCATATTGCTCATTTCAAAAAAATTTAGCATTAAATTGATACATTTTTAACAATATTTTTATCTAAGCTATCTACGTATATCTGAACAATAAAGAGTTTGTTCTTATGCTTCATAGTAAATAGAACTATATTCAATTGTCCTCTCATGAAGTCATTCTCCAGAAGAAAATAGGATAAGATTTCATACCAAGCTCTAGAAGTCTAATTGAGACCATGTACGGCCTTATCTAAACTATATATCTAAGAAAGGTGAATATAAGAGAGAAAACTTAAAGTTAATAAATATACACCTCATCTTGCAGCTTTCCATTTAAGAATGAACTCATTATATCCATTTTGAATATCTTGATGTCATGTTGTGCTACATAACAACACTACATCAACCTCGAGCCTTTATCCCACAATAATGGGGTCGGCTATATGGATCCTTTGTCGCCATTGTGCCCTATCCCTCACTAATGCCTAAGTACATATGATTTCCTTATAGTTTCATTCCAAGTCTTTATTGGTCTACCCTCCCTCGTTTAACATGCCAAGTGACTAGTCTCTCACAACATCTAACAGGTGCCTCTAATGGTCTCCTTTGTACGTGTCCAAACAATCTAAGTCGAGCTTCTCACATCTTGTCTGCAATTGGTGCTACTCATGTCTTATCCCTGATACATTCATTCCTAATTTTATCTAATCTCGTGTGTCCACACATCCACCTAAGCATTCTCATCTCTGCAACACTCATTTTTTGCTCATGTACACAATTCACTGCCCAAAACTCAGAACCATAGAGCATCGCTGGTCTAATTGCAGTACGGTAAAACTTGCCCTTAAGTTTTAATGGTACTTTACAATCACATAAGATCCCTGAGGCGCCTCTCCACTTCAACCAACCCGCTTGGATTCTATGTTCACATCTTTATCAATACCTTTGTCTTTTTGAACTATCGATCCAAGATATTTAAAACACTCACTACAGGAAATAACTTGATCACCCAACTTAATAACAAAGTCATTTGTCCTTCTTGCACTGCTAAATTTAAGATCCAAATACTGTCTTTTTCCTGCTCAACCTAAAACCCTTCTTTTCAAGTGTTTCGCCAAGATTCAAGTTTGTGTTTACACCTTCGCGCGTCTCATCGACCAAAATGATATCATCCGCACACAATAACCACCATGGTATTGCTTGTAGGATATATCCAATGAGCTCATCTAAGATAAGGGTAAAGAGATAAGGGCTTAAAGTTGAACCTTGATGTAAGACAACTGTAATATGAAATTCTTGTGTTAATCCTCTAGATGTCCTCACCTTTGTCACTGAATTTGTATACATATCTTTGATTATGTAAATGTATAATACATTTACACCTCTCTTTTCTAAGACTCTCCATAAGATCTCTCTTGGAACTCTATCAAAAGCCTTCCCAAGATCGATAAAAAGCAAAAGCAAATCTTGTTTTCTTTCTCGGTAGTTGTCAATGAGTCCCCTCATGAGATGTATAGCTTCCATGATCGACCGCACTGGCATGAATCCAAATTGATTCTTCAAGATGTTAGTCTCCCGTCTTACTCTTTTTCTATTACTCATTCTCATAGTTTCATGGGTGCTACATAAACCAAGAAAATTTTTAAAACTTTTACCCAGCCACATGATCAAAGGTTTCATCGTAATTAATCTCCTCCACTTATCTATAGTCTTGAGTAACAAGTGTAGTATTACTTCTTATGATCACACAATTTGGGTCTAACTTGTTCTTATAAATCAACTTGGTTTCAATCACTGGAGAATTCTATGGTATCCCCACCAGGTTCTAAACCTTTTGCCTTTCAAATTGTTCAAATTCCTCTTGCATAGCAATGATCCATTGGAGATCATTGTTAGCTTCCTCAAATTTCTTTGACTTTACGTGTGAAATAAAAATACAAAAAAATAACTCATTAGAAGAACCTGCTGTCTTGACTCATTCGAAGATTCATATCACTTGGCGCAGAGAGTGGTCCTTGACATATTAGTAAGCTCTAGGCGAGGGTGCTGGAGAATCTTAATGTGCACCGATCCTTGCAGCTTCCACATGTACATGTGTTTCTTCATCGGCTTCATTGGTAGGTACAATCTCAGCATATTCTTCTTTCTTGGCTGGTTCTTTCTCATCTCTTTCCTCATGTATAGAGGGGAAGTTATGAGTGACATTAACTTCCGCTTCCTTGGCAATTGAAAGTTTCTCAAACTGCAATACTAAATCAAAAAGGGTTTCTCTTCACTGAGAATGTTAGACTCATCGAATGTGACATGAATAGCTTCTTCCACGCATATAATTTTCTTATGATAATATTTATAGACATTGTTATTGGAAGAAGATCGGAAAAAATATTCTATCATCAGCTTTGACCTCAAATTTAGTTAAGGTAGACTTATCATTATTCAAAATATTTTGAATCATTCCTTTTAATAGTTCATAAGGGGTCAACTCATGTAGTTTGTTGGTATAAGATCTATTTAGCACATGGCAAGCAATTTTTAAAGCTTTAACCCAAAAGTACTTGAGTGCTTCAACTTCAGCTACTAAGGTCTTACCTACCTCTATGAGTGTCATGTTCTTCATCTCTGCAACTTCATCTTGCATAGAGTTCTAGGAAAAGAGAAGCTCAATTTGATATCTTGGGATTCAAAAACTCTCTCATCATATGAGATTCAAGTTCAGTGTTATGATCACTTCCAATTATAACTACTGAAGTAGTCATCTCATTTTGGATATGCGTGAGAAGTTAATAAACACGTCATAGTTATCAGACTTATTTCTCAAAAAAACACTCATGTGAATCTAGAAAAATAATTAACTACAAGAGAATATCTTTTTCCTCCTACTAAATTAATAATAGATGTTGTTAGAAAAGCCCAATTAAGGGCTCATGTTTTCTCTCTTTTCTCTCTCCATGTATTAGTCTCACATCTTGTATTTAGGTTTTCTCTTCTCATTCTTCTCCTATATAAGTGTATTCATACTTGTAACTATTCATTCAAGAAGTATATAAAAGGTTTGAGGCCTCTCTTTACATGGTATCTCGCCTTCTCCGCTGCGGCTTGCGGCAACTTCCGTGCGGTCTCTCTCTCCGCCGCGGTCTCTCCCTGCTCGCTAACCGCTGCTCGCGGCAACTTGCCTCTTTTGTTCGCCGTGACCTGCTTCTCGCTCATCGCTGCGGCCTCGCCTATCCGTTGTTGTCCTTCTCAATTGCTACTCGCCTGCGGCCTGCCTTGTCGCTTGGGATCTCCCTCTGCTAGTCGCGTTTTGGTCGCGATCTCCTGGTCGTTGGCGTGTCCGCCGAGACCGTGCGACTACCTCTTCTCACTCTTCTAACCACCCGGCCTCTTCTGCTGGTCGCGCATGACTTCCGATACTTCTGCTGCTACTTCTGCTGCTACTTCTGCTCCGCCAGCCCGTGCGGCTGCCTCGGCTTCCGAACTTCGTGACGAATTACGGATTACGACTATCTCCCTCACTGGAAAAAGGAACTTTGTTGAATGAAAAAGGAACTTTGTTGAATGGGTTCACTCGGTTCGCCGTGTTCTGCAGACGAAGGGTCTTCTTCACCACTTGACCCGGGCCCCTCCGACTGCTCCCTCCGATGACTGGCTTCGCGACGATGGTCGGGTCCAGTCCTGGCTTCTCAACTCCATGGACACCGAGCCCTACCGAATGGCCATGTATCATGACACGGCCAAGACCATGTGGGAGGAGCTTCACTCTTTTTACTCCGGCCATGACAGCCCACAGCACCTCTATGATATCATTTCTGATCTTCAGAATCTTGCCCCCGGTGCTCCTGGCGATATGCTCTCCTTTGTGGCTAAAGCAAAGAGTTTGGCCGAGGCTTGGATTCAACATCAGCCTCCTACTACCGATCTCGCCATTCAACGGAACCAGAAAGAAGCTGTCGTCATCGCCGTGATGATGTCGCGTGTTCCTCCCCACCTGCATAGTGTTCGAGCACAGATCCTATCATCTGCCACAACTCCGTCCCTGTCCGATGTATGTTCCATGCTGCTCAAGGTCACGCCTCCTTCCGAGGCTCCTCATGATTTTTCCCCCGCTCTTCTTCAGCAGCCTCTCCTTCCGAACCCTCCTACTCGTGGATCTTCCACTCGGGGGGCCGGCCGCCGTCTTGGGGACGAGGACGTGGTGGTCGTTCTTCTATGAAATGCACTTACTGTGGCCGCGATAATCATCTCGAAGCTACTTGTTACCGCAAGCACGGTCTGCCTCCTCACCTTACTGCTACTACTTTTACTGCCCCTACTCCCACTGGGCCTTCTGCCCCCGATCTGGCTTCCACTACCCGACAAGATATCGATGAGCTTCGTACCCAACTCCAACAGCTTCAAGGTGCCCTCAGCCGCTCCTCCGGCTCCGTCGCGTCCTTTTCTGCGGAAGGTATAACCTGTCTCTCTTATAGTCCCTGTTGGATCGTTGATTCCGGGGCTACTCGCCATATTACCTCCCAGAAGCCCACCAAGTACCAACGGACGCCTCATCCCCTTTGCATCACTGTGGTCAATGGTGATACACTTCCTGTCTCTGGCACCGCTGCTCTTCAGCTTACTCCGACTCTCTCTTTCCTCGGTTCTTCATGTTCCGGGATCCCCTTTCAATTTACATTATGTTAGTCGTCTCACCCACGACCTTGACTGTTGCATAACTTTTTCACCTTCTTCTTTTCTAATGCAGGATTGTCGCACCCGGAGTACCATTGGTAAGGGGCAGCTGTTGAACGGGCTTTATATCTTGGACATCCCACCTACTACTTTATCTGCTATCTCCACGGTTGATTGGGATCGCCGCCTTGGGCATGCCCCCCTACCGATTCTCAAGCGGGCTCTTCCTGATGTACTTCTGCAGGAGTTCTCTTGTGAATCCTGTATCTACGGCAAACAACATCGCTCTTCCTTTCCCCCTGCTTGTACCAGGAGTAGTACTCCTCTCTCTTTAGTTCACTCTGATGTATGGGGTCTTTATCGTGTCCCCAGTATTTTTGGTTATCGTTATTTTCTCACATTTATTGATGACTACTCGCGTACTACATGGCTTTATTTACTACATGATCGTACTGAACTTCCTTCTGTGTTTCGTGCCTTTTTGACTGAGATGCGTACGCAATTCTCCACCCCCCTCCAAGTCATCCGCACCGATAATGCTCGTGAATATACCGGGCGTGCCTTCTCTACTCTTTGCACCGAGTTCGGTATCATCCATCAAACTTCATGTGCATATACCCCTCAGCAAAACGAGATCGTCGAACGGAAAAATCGTCATCTTCTCGATGTTGCCCGCTCCATTATGTTCCAAATGCAGGTTCCGGTCGAATATTGGAATTTTGCCATCTCCACAGCCTGTCATCTTATTAACCGCCTCCCCTCATCTGTGCTAAATTTTGCATCACCGCTCCAACTTCTCTATCCCTCCACCAACCCCACCTCTCTCACACCACGGGTCTTCGGGTGTGTGTGCTATGTCCACCATCTTGGCCCTCCTTCCGACAAGCTTGCTCCTCGGGCTGCCAAGTATATGTTTATTGGCTACTCCCGGACTCAAAAGGGATATGTCTGCTACTCTCCTTCTGATGGTCGGCTAGTTGTTTCTGCAGATGTCACCTTCTGCGAACACCAGCCCTTCCACGTACCTTGCCCCACCTCGTCTTCTGCTCCACCTCTTCCCCGGCCTGTCGTACCAGTCACGTCATCGTCTCTACCCTCTTCTTCCTCCTCTCAACCAGCTCTTCCTCGGGTTCCTCCACCACTCATTCGGGTCTACTCTCGACGTCCATCCAGGGATACTCCCATGAACCAGCTCCCCGCTACCAGCGATACCTCGGCTACGGCAGATCCGGCTCCCGTCTCTACTGCTCATCCCTTGGCCAACTACGTCTCTCTCCATCGGCTGACACCACCTCTCTACGCCTTTGCCACCTCTCTTTCCTCTATTTCTATTCCTAACTCTGTGCAGGAGGCGCTTACACATCCAGGGTGGCGGGCAGCCATGGAAGATGAAATGTGGGCTCTTGGGGCTAACCAGACCTGGGATCTGGTCCCTCTTCCTACTGGTCATACCTATGTGAGCTGCAAATGAGTCTTTGTTGTCAAGCATGCGGCGGATGGCACTGTTGACCGTCTGAAGGCACGCCTCGTGGCCCGGGGCTTTACTCAGCAACATGGCCTTGATTATGAGGAAACTTTCTCTCCAGTGGCCAAATTGAACACGGTCCGCGTTCTTCTTTCCTTGGCTGTTCATCGTCACTGGCCGCTTTATCAGTTGGATATTAAGAATGCGTTCCTCAACGGCGATCTGCAGGAGACAGTTTATATGCAGCAACCTCCCGGGTTTGAGACCACGGGGGAGTCTTTGGTATGTCACCTTCGGAAATCCATTTATGGTCTCAAACAGTCTTTGCGTGCGTGGTTTGAAAAATTCAGTAAGGTGGTCTGTGCTAGTGGCTTCACTCGGAGCTCGGCTGATTTTTCTCTCTTCACCCGCCACCGGTCAACCGGGACTGTGATTCTTCTGGTCTACGTTGACGATATCCTGATTACTGGCAACGACACGGCAGGAATACAACAGATCAAGGAACAGTTAAATTCCGCCTTTCAGACCAAAGATCTGGGCAACCTTCGGTACTTTCTTGGGCTCGAGGTCGCACGACACTCTGATGGTCTTGTGTTATCTCAAAGAAAGTACTGTATGGACCTCCTTCATGATGCAGGTTATTCTGGGTGCAAACCTGCGGAAACTCCTATGGACGCAAATCACAAGCTCTCGGCCCATAGTTCTGACTCTGACAAGCTGCTTACAAATCCGGAATATTACAGACGCTTGGTTGGGAAGCTGATCTACCTTACGGTGACTCGACCAGACATCTAGTTTGCTGTAGGAGTTGTAAGTCGGTTCATGCACGCTCCTCGGACATCTCATCTTCAAGCAGTCGAGCCCCCGGAAAAGGACTTGTGTATAAGCCATCCACATCTCTATCACTCGTCGCTTACTCTGACGTTGACTACGCAGGATCTATCGATGATAGGCGCTCCACTACGGGGTTCTGCACTTACTTTGGTGGTCATCTCATAACATGGCGTAGCAAGAAACAATCTGTGGTTGCACGCTCTTCTGCTGAAGCCGAGTACCGAGCTATGGCTGCGGTTGCTTCCGAGTTAACCTGGCTTGAGAGCCTTCTGGGAGACTTGGGTGTTCGTCTCTCATCACCGGCTACCTTATTTTGTGACAGTCAAGCAGCAATACATATTGCAAAGAATCTGGTGTTTCACGAACGCACAAAGCATATCGAAGTTGATTGTCACTTTATCCGAGAAAAGGTACAGTCAAAGAAGATAGATTTGGAGCATGTTCCTGCTAAAAACCTAGTTGCGGATATCCTGACAAAAGCTCTCTCCAGGCCTCTATACTATCAGTTTTTATCCAAGCTTGGTGCCTACGACTTGTACGCTCCAGCTTGCGGGGGAGTGTTAGAAAAGCCCAATTAAGGGCCCATGTTTTCTCTCTTTTCTCTCTCCATGTATTAGTCCCACATCTTGTATTTAGGTTTTCTCTTCTCATTCTTCTCCTATATAAGTGCATTCATACTTGTAACTATTCATTCAAGAAGTATATACAAGGTTTGAGGTCTCTCTTTACAGATGTAAACACCTGAGGGTATCATAGAATATTTTGTTTTTTATGTGACTTTGATTTGTTTTTCTAGTTAGTTTTGAAAGGTCTATCCTTAATATATTTTCAATTAGGTGGATCTCTAACTAAATTTTCACTAGATAATTTACATTAGGTTTTGAAGTTAATGTGTGCGAGCTTCATATGCCACAAATGTCAAGTAATAAGAGATTAGTCCATGAGGCAAACAAGGATTTTTATCGAACTAAGATTGACTGCATAAACATTAAATTGAAATGAAACTAAATAAACTTTATCACATAACTGACTGTGTTGCAATCCTTCCACATAAACTACATCTATCAAGGCTATTTTACTAAAAGAAAAATCACCATAACCTCTGGTGAAGTCATGACTTGAGTCCCCAAAGATAACTTTAGGTTTCTTTTTAGCACAATAATCTGATAGCCGACTTCTATCTTCAGTCATATATCTGGAGCATCCGCTGTCTAAATAACAAGTGTGTTTCTTGATAAGACTTAGCCTATAACAACCAACAATAAAAAAAAGTCCTAGAATGGATTTGGGACCAATACCATCAGTAACATAGTTTACACAAACCATTTGCTTCCCCTGATATGGATTACCACTGAGAATGGTGTTTATGTTATTGAACCAACAGTCACCCATGAAATGATCATTTTTTCCAGAACAAAAATAAGAAAAATGATTATATCCGCTTTCTCTTTTAGGAGGAAAAGAGGGATAAGAGAAAGCAATAGGAAAATGCATAAGCTGGGCCTACCGTGGCTTGAAGGCCAGTCGATGCTCAACAATAGGTGACCGCAAGAATGGGAAGCGATCGACGATCATTGTTCGATGATGCAGTCGGCGATCGACTATTGGAAAGCTTGACGACGAACGACTGCAAATGGATCAGCGTTCTTCAAATATCGATGATTAGTTAATCAGCGGTCGAAGGTCATTGACTGCATCTTTAGGCAAGCTATTTTTGCAGTCTTTCCTTTCCCTTTTTTGCCAGTCAAAAGATTCTGTCTTGTGGTTAGAGGAGGAAGACAGCAATTAAATACACTTACAGACTACGAAGCACCGGTACGTGAACGAGTACTATGTACAATACATATGTGGTACGGTTGTACGGGAAAACTATGGGTCCTTTTGAGGTACACCGTTATTAAAATTGACTTGTATATGTGTGTGTGTATATACACACACGTGCGAGCACAAAAAACTTTTTTAAGAGAAAATAACGTTTAGAAAAATCCAAGTTGAACAAGTAAGCAACACCTAATTCTTAAATATACAGTGAAAATAATAATAAAATTTAAATCAAATTCATTATAGTTTTAAAGAAAAAAATACTAAAATCTGCAGAACGATCTGCCAATTCTAAGTGTACTACAAATCAGGGTTGTCAGGATCGAGATCCTAGATGAGATCATTTCGAGGTAGGGTCAGATCGGATAGTAGGGTCGGTTTGAGGATCGCTTTACAAAATCAGGATCGATTTAAAAAATCTGGATCGTAGGATCGTAAGATCCTATGATCCGGATTGCGATCCTGACAACCATGCTACAAACTACAGTAACAAGTGTATCCGCCGAGTATCGGGTACGTAGCCCTCAAGGAAATATTGGTGATTCATAGCTTACATATTGAATCTTAAGAGAATGAGGATGTCTCATATGATTCGTTCCGGTTATACCCTAAACATGAGGTTTAAATACTAGATTCTTATGAAACTCTTGGTAAAATCAACAAAGACTGGTATTATGCTGCACTTAAGAATAGATAAATTTAAAGCATGAGGACTAAAGGTCATTTGCATCAGTTATGTTATGCAATATATGATGGAGATGCATAGAATAAACTCAAGCATTGATCTTGGACTATTAGACATGCTCAACTGGGTGGCTGATGATCCATTTGCTTAGAAATGTATAAATGCATATATATGATGAATACCTATTGAGCGGTTTGGTGTTGTTCTCTTGTGGATGCTTAGTTTGGCAAAGTTCAGTCAAGATTCACAAATGATAATGTTGCTCCATTCTTTCAGGGTGCTTGTCTTATTGGTTTCTCGATGTTGTAGTCTCTCCTCTATCATGTTGTCCAGTCAGAGCTGCCCTGTTCCACAAGTCCATTTTCAAGTTGCTGGTGTTTTTTGATTAACTCATGTCCGCTACGTTGTTTGAGTTTTTGTCATCAATCATTAGGTTTTTGTTGACTTGTGTTTGTAGGCCTTTTTTATTGTTTATGCTTAGAATCACATTTGTTTTAGTTTTTGTTAGAAAAGCTCATATAAATGGCCCATGATTGGGTCTATGTATTTTTTATTTCCTTATTCTCCTATTAGTCCCACATCATTGTATAGGATTTCTTCTCTCCTTTTCTCTCCTATATATTTGTATTCTCTCCTTGTATTTTGACACACAAGCAATACATACAAGTTTTTGAGTTCACTCAAAGTGGTATCAGAGGACACGGTTCGTTCCTTGCGGTTACACTTCATCTAACCGCCCGGCCCGTCATCCTCTCCTGTCCGCATCTCCTCTGCGGCTTGCTCTTCTTCTCGCTCCGGGTAGCGGCCTCTTCGTGCCGCCCCTTTTTCTCTCCGCGGCTTCTCCCTTGCTAGTCGTTGCCTGCTCCCTTTCCCTCCCTCCCTCCCGTGGATCCACCCCTCAATCCTCTTTTATATTTTCTCTTCTCAACTCGTGGGCCCCACTTCCCGCTGTCTTCCTCTTACCGCGCGGGCTCCTTCTCGCCTGGTCCCTCCCCTTTCCGCTCCTTCTTGCCGCTCGAGTAGTTCTTCTCGCGGCCTCTTCTTTCGGCGTGCCGGGTCGCGCGGTCTCCCTCTCGCTCATCCCTCTTCGCCTTGCCGCTCAAGTACTTCAACTCGCGGCCTCCTCTTGCGGTTTCTCTCTCTTGCCGCTCGAGTCCCTACTCGCGGCCTCTGCCCTCCTCTTGCGGCCTTTTCTTGCCGCTCGCGGTTTCTCTCTCTTGCCGCTCGAGCCCCTACTCGCGGCCTTTTCTTGCCTCTGCTTCCTCTCGCTGCTTCCGTCTTCTAGTCGCCCGGTCTCGCTTGCTAGCCGCACGACTTCTCCTGAACTTTTTTGGCCGCTGGTGTTCTCACAGTGACCGTGCGGATTGTCCTTGCTCTCTATCCGCCCGCACCTGGTCGCGGCCTTCTGTCTCTCTCCCCTGGGCTTGTCGCCGTGTCTACCCGTTGCGACCTCTCTTCTAACCGCGTGGGCTTGCCGGGCGTCTCCTCTCCGGCGACCTCCCCCCTCTTCCCGCAGCAGGCGTTGTGTCTAACCGCGCGCTCCTCTAGTCGCTGCGGCCTCCCCAGGCTCCATGGGCACCTCCCTTGACTCTACCGGACAAGCGGCAACTCCTCCTGCTGACCGCCTGGCTTCTCTTCCAGACCTCCGAGATGAGCTGCGGATCTCAACTCTCTCATTATCTGGGAAGAAGAATCTTGTTCCATGGGTCCACTCGGTTCGGCGTGTTCTTCAGGCCAAGGGCCTTGTGCTCCATCTTACTAACGGAACTCCTTCCCCTACTACTGATGACTGGTTACGTAATGACGGCCGCGTCCAAACATGGCTCCTTAATTCGCTGGAGGGTGAGCCATACCAAATGGTCATGTACCATGAGACCGCCAAGGCTATGTGGGAGGAGCTTCACTCCTTGTACTCTGGAAAGGATAGTCTTCAGCACCTCTATGATATTATTACCGACCTTCAGACTCTTGATGTTGGCGGGGCTGCTGACATGACCTCATTTGTTGCTCGTGTCAAGACTCTTGCAGAGGCCTGGATCCAGCATCAGCCTTCTACCACCGACCTTGCTGCTCAGCGCGCGCAAAAGGAGGCTGTCTGCATTGCCATGATGATGGCTCGTGTCCCACCTCACCTTCAGAGCATCCGGGCTCAGGTGTTGGCCTCGGCCTCTACTCCCTCCCTCTCTGATGTCTGTTCTATGCTCCTTCGAGTATCACCACCCCTCGAGTCTCCGGCACCCTCTTCTCCGGCCCTTCTTCAACAGACCCTTCCTCCCTTGCTTCCCCCACCAACCTCTGCGCGCGGTGGACGTTCCGGCTCTCGCGGCAAGGGGCGTGGGGGTCGGGGCCGCCCCAAGTGTTCCTATTGCGGCCGGGATGGCCACACTGATGTCGTCTGCTACAAGAAACATGGCTATCCTCCTCGCCCAACTGCGGCTGCTACCACTGATGGCCCCTCCTCCACTGGTACCGACCTTGAGGCCGTTCGCCTTCAGCTACAGCAACTCCAGGGGCTTCTTAGTCCTCCCTCTGCTTCTGTTGCCTCCATCTCTACCGCAGGTATTACTTGTCTTTCCTCAAGTCCACGTTGGATCTTGGACTCAGGTGCTACTCATCACATCACCTCGATACGGCCACTCAAGTACTCGGATGCTCCTCATCCGCAATCTATCATTGTCGCTAATGGGGCGACTGTTCCGGTCTCCGGTTGCGCCGACATCTCTCTTGCTCCCTCCCTCTCTCTTCGCTCGGCTCTTTATGTTCTTGGCTCTCCATTTAATTTGCTTTCTATTGGTCGCCTCACTCACAATATGGATTGCTCTGTCGCATTTACTCAATCTACTTTTTTGATACAGGATCGGCGGACGCGGACTACCATTGGTAGGGGTCGACGGCAGAACGGGCTCTACCTTCTTGATGCCTCTCCTCTTATCCTCTCCTCCGTCTCCGCTGTTGATAGGCATCGCAGTCTTGGGCATGCCCCTCTACCCGTTCTCCAAAAGGCGCTGCCTGATGTATCTTTTCTTGCTTTCAAATGTGATTCTTGTATTTACGGCAAACAACCGCGTACTTCTTTTCCTGCTCATTGTACTAGGAGCTCTGCTCCGTTTGATTTACTGCACTCCGATGTTTGGGGTCCTTTCAAAATTAAAAGTATCTCTGGCTATCGATATTTTATAACTTTCATTGATGATTATTCTCGCACAACATGGCTTTACCTACTTCGTGATTGCTCCGAGCTCCCTCGCATATTTCGCGATTTTATACACGAAACTCGAACGCAATTCTCCACAACTATCAAAACAATGCGCACTGATAACGCTCGTGAATACATCGGTCATGACTTTCCTAATATATGTGCAGAATTTAGTATTATACATCAAACCTCATGTGCATACACCCCCCAACAAAATGGTGTTGCCGAACGAAAGAACCGCCACCTCCTCGACGTTGCCCGCTCTCTCATGCTTCAAATGCATGTTCCAAAAATTTACTAGAACTTTGCAGTCTCCACTGCGTGTTTTCTCATCAACCACCTTCCCTCCTCGGTTCCCAACTCTGTCACTCCTTTCAGCCTCTTATTCCCCTCTACTCCGGCCTTCCCTATGACACCAAGAATTTTTTGTTGCACTTGCTTTGTTCACCTCCTGGGTCCTTCCTCGGATAAGTTGGATCCCCGTGCAGCTAAAACTATTTTCGTCGGCTATTCTCGCACTCAGAAGGGCTACCTATGTTACTCTCCGGTAAGCCATAAAGTCATCATCTCCGCCGATGTTACTTTTTGGGAAGATCAACCTTTCTTTTCCCCATCTCTCGCTCCTTCCTCCTCGACGACATCTCCACCAATACTTATAACTCGACCCGTCCTCCCTACTACTGCGCATGTTTTCCTACGTCCTTCAAATCCTGCTCCTGCTCCTACTTCAACTCCTGCTCCTGGTCCTGCGCCCTCCAAGCCACCGGCTATCCGGACTTACACTCGCTGCCTTCCTCCTTGTTCCGCTACCCCTCTGCAGTCGGCCTCATCCTCGGCTACCCCGTTCCCTGTTGATCAGGTATCTCCCTTCACCAATCATCCTCTAGCAAAATATGTCTCCATGCATCGCCTCTCTCCCCAACTGCACACATTTGCAACTTCTATTTCCTCCATTTCGGTTCCTAACACTGTGCAGGAAGCGCTACAACATCCTGGCTGGAAGGCTGCCATGGAGGAGGAAATGGCTGCTCTCTGGGCTAACCAGACCTGGACTCTCACACCTCTTCCCCCGGGTCAGAAACCGGTTGGGTGTAAGTGGGTCTTCGTCGTCAAACATGCCGCTGATGGGACGATTGACCGGTTGAAAGCTCGGCTGGTCACCCGGGGCTTCACCCAACAATAAGGGATGGACTATGAGGAAACCTTCTCTCCGGTGGCCAAACTCAACACCGTTCGGGTTCTTATCTCGGTGGCTGTCCATCGCCGGTGGCCCTTACTGCAACTGGATATTAAGAATGCCTTTTTGAATGGCGACTTGCAGGAAACTGTCTATATGCAGCAACCTCCCGGATTTGAGACCATGGGGGAGTCTCAGGTTTGTCGCCTTAAGAAAGCTCTGTATGGCCTCAAACAATCACTGCGGGCATGGTTCGACAGGTTCAGTAAGGCTCTTCGGGAGGTTGGTTTTTCTCGCAGCGCGGCAGACTTCTCGATGTTCACTCGTCACCGAACAACAGGGACAGTTCTTCTGTTAGTGTATGTTGACGACATCATCATTACGGGAGATGACGAAAAGGGAATACAGGAGGTAAAACAACATCTCGGTACAGTTTTTCAAACAAAGGATCTGGGACCCCTCCGGTATTTTTTGGGCCTTGAAGTTGCTAGACGGCCAGATGGTCTCGTCCTTTCTCAACGGAAGTATTGTCTTGACCTTCTTCATGATGCGGGTTACTCTGGTTGTAAGCCGATCAATACCCCAATGGATGTGAATCACAAGTTATGTGATCAGGCTTTCGACTCAGATCTATTACTCGAGAATCCTGAATACTATCGTCATCTAGTTGGAAAATTGATCTACCTCACGGTAACTAGACCGGATATTTCTTTCGCAGTGGGTATTGTCAGTCGGTATATGCATTCCCCGCGAAGAACTCACCTTCACGCCGTTGAACGTATTCTCAGATACCTCAAAACGGCCCCTGGTCAAGGATTGGTCTACAAGACCTCATCGTCAGCTCCTGCATTGATAGCTTACTCAGATGTTGATTACGCCGGGTCTCTTGATGATCGACGGTCAACCAGTGGGTTTTGCACATATTTTGGAGGACATTTGATTACGTGGCGGAGCAAGAAACAAATTGTTGTGGCTCGATCGTCTGCTGAGGCTGAATACCGGGCAATGGCGTCTGTAGTGTCTGAACTAACGTGGCTGGAAAGTCTTCTTACCGATCTAGGTATAAGACTTCCTTCCCCAGCCATTCTCCTTTGTGATAGCCAAGTTGTTATACATATTGCCAAGAACCCGGTATTCCATGAAAGAACTAAACATATTGAAGTTGATTGTCACTTCATCAGAGAAAAGGTTCAAATGAAGAAGATCGACCTGAAGCATGTCCCCGGGACAGAACAAGTTGCGGATGTGCTCACTAAGGCTCTTCTCAGTACTCTCTTCTATCAGTGCTTGTCCAAGCTTGGCGCATACGATTTGTACGCTCCAGCTTGCGGGGGAGTGTTAGAAAAGCCCATATAAATGGCCCATGATTGGGTCCATGTATTTTTTATTTCCTTCTTCTCCTATTAGTCCCACATCATTGTATAGGATTTCTTCTCTCCTTTTATCTCCTATATATTTGTATTCTCTCCTTGTATTTTGACACACAAGCAATACATACAAGTTTTTGAGCTCACTCAACAGTTTTCTAGAGAATTTTTTCCCCTTTGCTGCATACAAACTGGAATTTTAGAGAATAAACAAAGAGGCAAATAAAATATGGGAATTGTCAGAGGCACTGCATTTTTCACTAGTCACACTCATTTGTTAAAAGCACCACACTTTTTTTATATTTGTTATAGGTACTCCTAATTGTTAATTGCACCACAGAATTGTTAAACGCACCACACATAATTCTTGTTATGGTTCGTTCGTTTGGCAGGAAATGAGATGCAGGAATTGGAATTGACCCAATTCTGATTCCCGCAGGAATTGTAATTGAAGTCAATTTCAATTTTGTTGTTTGGCTGAATGCAGGAATTATGTCACGGGAATTGGAATTCACAATTCCACCATTCGGCTACATATTAGATTCAGTCGATAGAATTGATATTAACACGCACATAAACAAACACAGTTTCTAATCAATCCCTGCATCTACACCATATTTCTGCTATAACCTTTAACATGAAACACCCTAGAGAAGCCCTATTCATGGGAAACAGCTTGTAGATTTCTATCTGCGCCTAATGAAACCCTAATCAAGATGATAAACTTTTAAGAATACAAACAGCCATATAAACATGAAAATACAACCAACCATATATTAAAAGACTCCCCACACAAATAGCGAGTTAAAATAGGCCTCTGTTTTCAGTAAATCAAATCCAGAATTTAGAGAAGAGGGAGGAGGAAGTAGAGGGAGAGAAAGAAGAAGGCTTAATTCCATTCTCCCAAAATCTTATAGCAGCCGGCCAATAGAGAGCTTGAAAAACAAATAAAATCCCCGCAGTCACATACAGGAGAAGATCCCGCCCATATTTTATTTAAGTATAATCTATTAAGATAAGAAGCATCAAAAAATAGAACTTAAATCTAGAAGTGGAAAAGGAAGAGAAGACAGTGGGGGCGAGAAGCCCTAATTTGATTTCATTTTCAATCCATATTTATGCCCAAGCCAACTTCTGAAATCTAGAGAAAAAAAACGGGAGGAAAAGAGAACTCACGGTGGGGAAGAAGAAAAATGTTGCATGCTAATCTCAAGCCCCTGCCGATTTAGCAGAAGCATTGTCGAGCCTTGTCGAGAGAACCAATGTCTAAATCAGAGAGTGGGGAAGAAGAAGATGCTGCTTTCACTGCCTGGAAGGAGTAGAAAAATTTAGGTCGCGCAGAGTGGAGCGCGGAATCGTGAAGTTTGATGTCGTGAGGTCAGAATTGGGGAGGGAGCGTTTCCACTATAATCAATTCTCATAGGAATTGAATTGAATGTTGATTCCTAAAAAGATTACAGCCGCCGAACGCTGGAATTGGAATTGTCAATTGAATTCCAATTCCAGCGCTCCAATTAGGACCTAACAAACGGATCCTTAGAGAAAATGACAAAATATATCTGATTTTAATTTTTAGATCATGCAATCAGATTACTGTAGACGGTGGTTATCACTTCTTCGCGTGTGCTCCACCTTTCATGGTTGTTGTTCCCTCCAGGTAGCAAAATCGAGTGAAAGGTGTCAAACTAGACAATAACTGATGTTTCTCATGCATACCTGATCCAAAATGTTCATAATCTCAGTAACATGATTCTCATCGAAGAGTAAATTACTATCTTAAGGCTGTAGAGTGGACACAGAAACAGTGAATCGACATACAGGGTAGAGTTCACCACTAATCTATATAGTGAGATAGAGCCTGTAGCCTGTAATCACAACCAAATTTTGTTATGGAAACAATTTCAACTTACATGAGAAGCTTCCTGACATGGCGGAAAAGTGAGAACTAGAAAATATTGCATAAATTGTGGAAACGCAAAGATAGCAGGAAGTACAAAATGCAATACTACAAAAGCTGGTAAATGTATGACAAATTGATCGAACCATTTTGCCCTCTTTGTATCAATGGAAGCAAGCTCAGTAAGATGCTTGGTTGCAGGCTCCAAGCACCTCCCCGAACACCTTCGCCCCTCACGGCGGCGGACAAAGACAGAAGAACCATCCACGGAGATGCTATGCCGATGCTTCGGTCTCGAGGTCGTAGCAGCCCCCCGACGGGCTGCATTTCCCGTCTTCCACTCCGCTCCCACGCCTCTGCTCTACGCCGGTCAATCTGGGCACACTCCAGACTCCTATCCCGAACAGCAGGACTTTGGTGCTGCTGCGCCAGTGGTCGGCAACGGTGTCAGGATCGCTTCAGGGAAGCCAGAAGGGTTCTGCGAATTGCTTGGGTGGGTGGGTGGGTGGGTGGGTGGGTGGGTGGGTGGGTGGGAGCGGAGTGCGTTCGAGTTATGTGGTGCGATTAGGTTTCTAAGCGGATCATTTTTAATGTCCGTTTATGATAAAATGCGGTGCAACCAGTGAAAAATGTGATGCCTCTAACAGTCACTTAAAATATTTTCCTTGAATTAAAATTACTTCAGCACATGTACAAGAAGCTCCTTATATAAAGAGAGGGCGAAGGAGCTAAGAATGAATCTAAGATGTGGGACTAAAGGAGCCTAAGAGATAAATGGGCCCAATGGGCTACTTATACATGAGCTAAGTACAATGCCTATGACTAAACTATTTATGGGTCTTCTCCAACACTCCCCCGCAAGTTGGAGCATACAAGTTTGGAAAGAAGCTACCGATATAGTGAGCGAGGCAAGGTCCTAGTGAAAACATCTAAAACTTGATCCGGTGCCGACACATATCGCAAAATCAATCTTCGAAGTTAAACCTTTTCTTGGACAAAATGACAGCAGAATTTGATGTGTTTTGCGCACTCATGAAGCACGGGATTTTTAGCTATATGGATAGCAACTAGGCTATCGCAGAAGAGAACGGTCGGTAATGGAAGTTTGACTCCTAAATAAGTAAGGAGAATTTCTATCCATGTGAGTTCAGAAAAGACAGTGGTCATGGAACGATATTCTGCTTTAGCAGAGAAGCAAGCAACAACAATCTGCTTCTTGCTTCGCCAGGTAACCAAATTTCTGCCAAAATACGTGCAGTAATCACTAGTAGATCGACGATCATCTAAGGATCCTTGAAACATGCATTTGCATAAGATATAAAAAGAAGATACAAATGTAAAGCAATTACATGGTTCCACCAATGTCTGCAACTAACTCAATAAACTTCATGGGATTATCAGCCACAATAGGCCAATAAAAGGTAGGCGTCATAGCATATCAGGAACAGAATTCGGCCACTCTGTTTGCCTCACGGGGTATGAACTGAAATCGGAGCTGCGCAAACCCACCAAGAAAGGAAAAGCCCTCTGCCCCATCCGCAGTCGCCTCCCAACGACCCTTGTCAAGGTTCTGACAACAGACCTCCATCAAATTCTTACAATCACCCACCTCGGCACGCAAAGATAGTCGGATCTAAGAGTGATTTAAGAAAGAAGAGGGCGGCGAGTTCCACTCCCCCCAGGTCCCAATGCAATGTAGTGAAGCCGATCGTAAAGAGAATCGCGCCTTCATCATTACGGGCCACAATCCCTAGGCCGACAACGGAGTTGAGGCCAAGGGCACCGTCAATATTAAATTTAAGCCAACCTGGAGGCGAGGGAACCAAAGGATTTGTTGAGACAGCCATGCCAGCTGGTCGGCGCCCCAGTGTCCAAGAAAAGGTGGGATTTTCAGCATAGTGAAGTTTACCACAACGGCCGCCGTCATAACCGTAGGAGCGGCAACTTCCTAGTTATGAATTTTTGCATTACAACCACGCCAAGCCTGGTAGATCGCAAACAAAGGACGCGGAAGGGACCCAACTCACATTTCTTGGTACTGGAAATGGCATTCTAGATCATCAAAGGATCCAACATAATCAGCATCACAGTATGCAATGAGAGAGAGAAGTAGGAGTGTAGACTGGTCCTTGTCCCAAAGCATTCTTCAAGTACTTAAGAACACGCTCGACCGACTACTTGAAGTGACAGTAAGATAGATTTGTTTTCCAACGAGCCATCGATAATACTCCGGATTATGTATGAGTAGATTAGAGTCCAAGCCATGAGGAAAGAGCTAGTGATTCAAATACATAGATGTATCAACAGGCTTACATCTAGAGTAACCGACATCAGGAAGTAGATCGAGGCAATATTTTCGCTGAGACAAGACAAGACCATCAGGTCGTCGGGCTACCTCAATCCCCAAGAAGCATCGAAGGCAGCCCAAATCTTTAGTTTTGAATTGAAAGGCTAGGTGTTTCATGATTTTGAAAGGCAGCCCAGTGACAAGAATATCAACAACATAGACTAAAAGAATCATTGTGCCTGATGGACGGTGACGAACAAACAAGGAGAAGTCTGTAGAGCTCCAAGTGATGTCAAAATCACGAACTACCTGGCTAAACTTATCAAACCACTCCCGTGGAGACTGTTTGAGGTCATAGAGAGATTTCTTCAGATGGAAAGCAAGGGACACCCCCTGGTTGCATAACCAGGGTTGTCGCAAGTATACAGTCTCCATAAGATTGACATTAAGGAAGGTGTTCTTGACTTCAAGTTGATGCAGCGGCCTATGTTGATGGATAACAAGAGAAATTAAGACCCGGACAATGTTGAGTTTCGCTATTGGAGAAAGGACCTCTACATAATCAAGACCGTGTTGTTGAGTAAAGCCTCTAGTAACAAGACGGGCCTTGAGGTGGTCAATCTTCCCATCAGGACGATGCTGAAGTGCCTCCTGCACCGAAGAGAGAGCAAATAAAAGAGAAAGAAGTTGCAAACATGCGTTGGTCAAAGGAGAGAAAATGCACGGAGATATAATTAGTGAGTGAATGGGTAATAGAGGAAGGTATTGAATCAGTTGCGTGCGGACAATCAGCAGTACGCGGGAGCAGGTCCTGTACTCCAGATCGAGGAGGCCGAGTTTAGGCTCAAAGAGGGTTTGAGGTGGGTGGGGGTGTCTGAAGTAGAGGAGGAAGAGAGGAGTGAGTAGGAACAAGGGGACGTGGTAGAGCAGGGATCAGCATAGTCGATGTGGAAGGGAGATGAAAAGGTTGGTTCTCAAAAAACATCACATCAGTAGATGTAACCAACTTCCGAGTACAAGAGAAGTAACAAGCATACCCCTTCTGGGTGCGTGAATACCAACACACATATATCGAGTAGCACGGGGAACAACCTTTGGGGGGGAGGGGGGCCAAAGCACATGCAACCAAAGATTAGGGGAGTCAAACATAAGGGACGTTCGCCGGGAAATAAGATAGATAAAGGTGTTGAGAATTGTTCAAAAAGCCCATGTAAATAGGCTCATTTATTTGTATTTCTTCTTTTCTCATCTTTAGTCTCACATCTTGTATAGGACTCTCTTCTCTCTTTCTCTCTCCTATAAATGTGTATTCATACATTGTATTTCATTATTGAGATAGTATATACAAGGTTGAGTTTTTCTCTGCATGGTATTAGAGGAAAGACGGTCTGACCTGTCGTTTTTGAAACCGCCTGTTCTTTCGGCTTACCGGGCGGCTTCCCCTCTCCTGCATAGCCGCAGTGTCGTGCGGTCTGCCTCTTTCTAGCAGCAGTCTCTGTTACCGCGGCTTCCCGCGCGGACAAGGTCTTTTTAACCGCTTCTTCTGCTCTGTACTCTCGTGGCTTCCACCTCTTCTCCTCCTCCTTGTTTTTTTCTCTGCACGCGCGGTCTCCTTATCTATCCGCGCGGTTTCCCTCTCACTTCTCACCACAGCTTTACCGCTTTCCTTCATCCCGCTCGTCGCGACTTGTCTAAATTCGCCGCGACTTGACTTTATCGCCGCGGTCTCTCTTCTCGCCGCGCGTTGCGCTTCTTACTCGTTGTGGTCTTCTAGTCTACCCGCTGAGATCTTCCTTCTCGCTGCTCTGCTCTCTGCTCGCTGCGGCTTGCCTTAGTCGTCGCGGCTTCTCTTCTCGCCGCGATTTGCCTCGCTTGTCGTTGCGGCTTCTCCTCTTCTCGGCAAGCTCCGCATCTAGGTCATGGCATCTCTCCTTGTCATTGGTGTACTCACCTTGACTGTGCGGACTTCTCGTCTGACCTCTTCACCGCCTAGTCGATGTGACTTGTCTTGTCGCTAGCGGTTTCTCCTCTCTGTTGCGGGCTCCACATACTGGTCGTGGAATCCTCCTTGCGGCTGGTGTTTTATCACCGTGACCGTGCGGCTTCTACCAACTATCCGCTCTGCATTCTGGTCGCGGTGGCCTCATTGCCTTGCCGCTGGTGGATTGCCACCCAGACCATGCGGTCTCTTGTCTGGTCGTTGTTCTTCCTGCTCGCCTAGCCATGGCGACCTCTCCAGAGTCAACCGGACAGACTGCTTCTTCCTCTGCAGACCGGTCGGCCTCTGCCCCTGAACTTCGTGATGAGTTGCGAATTACTACCATTTCGCTAGCTGGGAAGAAGAACTTTGTGGAGTGGGTACACTTTGTTCGCCGCGTACTACAGTCCAAAGATTTTCTCCATCACTTGACCCTAGCGGCTCCTGCTTCTCCTATTAACGATTGGTTGCGCAACGATGGTCGGGTTGAGACATGGCTCCTCAACTCCCTTGATACCGAACCCTACCGCATGGCCATGTATCACGAAACGGCCAAGGCAATGTAGGATGAGCTCCAGTCTCTATATTCCGGAAAAGATAGTCTCCAGCATCTTTATGACATTATTACTGATCTCCAGTCCCTTGATGTTGGCAGGGCCACCGACCTCACCTCCTTTGTTGCTCGGGCCAAGACTTTAGTTGAAGCATGGATCCAACATCAACCTCCTACGTTGGATCTCGCTGCACAACGGGCTCAGAAAGAAGTCGTCGGTGTGGCCATGATGATGGCTCGTGTTCCACCTCATCTTCACAGCGTTCGGGCCCAGATCCTCTCCTCGATTGTTACTCCCTCACTATCAGATGTGTGTTCTATGCTGCTCAAAGTCTCACCGCCTCCTGATAGTTCTGCTCCTCTGTCCCTGGCTCTCCTGCAGCAGACATTTGCACCCTTGCTGCCTTCCCCCCCCCTCCTTCTCGCGGGGGGCATTTTGGCTCTCGGGACCGCGGACGGGGAGGTCGGCCTCGCCCAAAGTGTTCCTTCTGCGGTAAGGACGGTCACCTTAAGACCACATGCTATCGCAAGCATGGGCTTCCTCCTCGTCCACAGGCCACCGTTGCTGCTACCGACTCTTCCGCTCGTACTGACCTTGAAGAGGTCCTCCTTCAGCTCCAATAACTCCATGGTCTGCTCAGTCGCCAACCTGCCTCTGTTGTCTATGCTGCCTCCATCTCCCAAGAAGGTATCGCGTGTCTCTCCACTAGTCCGCGTTGGATAGTGGACTCAGGTGTCACCCATCACACTACGTCCCTGCGGCCACATCAATACCTGGATTCTCCTCATCCTAAGTGTATCATAGTTGTCAATGGGGACACTCTTCCTGTCTCTGGCTCGGCTGACATCTCACTCACTTCTCTCTCTCTACGCTCGGCTCTTCATGTTTTGGACTCCCCGTTTAATTTGTTTTCTGTTGGTCGCCTGACTAATAATTTGAATTGCTCTGTAACCTTCACCTCTTCTTCTTTTCTGATACAAGATCACAGGACGTGGACTATCATTGGTAAGGGGCGACTGCAGAACGGGCTCTACCTCCTTGATCACTCTCCAGCTATCCTCTCTTCAGTCTCCTCAGTCGATTGGCATCGGCGTCTTGGCCATGCCCCTTTACAAGTCCTCCAGAAGGCTCTCCCAAATGTATCTTTACCTTCTTTTCAATGTGAATCATGTGTGTTAGGCAAGCAGCCTCGTTCATCCTTTTCATCTCATTGTACTCGAAGCGCTGCTCCTTTTATTTTAGTACACTCTGATATTTGGGGTCCGTACAAAGTTACTAGCATTTCTGTATATCGTTATTTTCTAACGTTTATTGATGATTATTCGTGAATGACGTGGTTATACCTACTTCGTGATCGCTCCGAGCTTCCTCGTGTATTTTGGGCGTTCCTTCTTTAGACCCAAATGCCCTCTCCACGAACATCAAAACTCTCCGCACAGATAATGCTCGTGAATACACTAACCACGAATTTGCGACTCTTTGCTCTGACTTTGGGGTTATTCACCAAACCTCATGTGCCTATACCCCCCCCCCCAACAAAACGGAGTCGTTGAGCGGAAGAATCGACATCTTCTAGATATGGCCCGCTCCATCATGCTCCAAATGCACGTTCCCAAAACATATTGGAACTTTGCTCTTTTGACGGCTTGCTATTTGATTAACCGTCTTCCCTCCCCCATCCTCCACAATGTCACTCCATTCAGTCTCATGTTCCCGTCTACTCCGGCATTCTCTCACACCCCGCATCTTTGGGTGCACTTGCTACGTTCACACCCTTGGTCCATCCTTGGACAAATTGGATCATCGGGCAGCCAAACACATCTTTGTTGGCTACTCACAAACACAGAAAGAGCATGTATGCTACTCACCGGCTACCCGAAAGGTGAAAGTTTCTGCTGATGTTACCTTTTGGGAGGATCTTCCTTTCTTCTCTGCTTCAGATCATACACCTCCACCACCAACTGTCTTACGTCCTGTCATTCCCATTACCACCCCTCCGCCACCAAGACCTTCAGCCCAGGCCCCCTGTTGCCAAGCCTCCTGTTATGCGTGTCTACACTCGTCGTCATCTTGCCTCCAATGCCCCACTAGAGTCTGCCTCGCCCTCTGATGCTCCGAGTCCCGCTGATCCGGCACCGGAATCTACAGCTCATCCCATGGCGAATTATGTATCCTTACATCGCATATCTCCACAACTTAAGACTTTTGTCACTTCATTATCCTCGATTTCTATACCTAACTCTGTGCAGGAGGCTTTCCAACATCTTGGCTGACGGACAGCCATGGAAGAAGAAATGACGGTTCTCTGGGCTAACCAAACTTGTACCTTGGTACCATTACCTACCGGTCAGACACCTGTTGGGTGTAAATGGGACTTTGTGATCAAGCATGCCCCTGATGGGACGATTGACCGTCTGAAGGTCCGCCTGGTGGCTCGTGGTTTCACCCAACAGCAAGGCCTCGATTATGAGAAAACATTCTCTCTTGTAGCCAAGTTGAACACCGTTCGTGTTCTTCTCTCGGTGGTTGTGCATCGCCAACTGAACATCAAAAATATTTTTCTCAACGGCGACCTCCAGGAAACGGTTTTCATATAGCAACCTCCCTGGTTTAAGACCACGGGGGAGTCACGAGTTTGTCATCTTAAGAGGTTCATCTATGGTCTCAAACAATCCCCTCGGGCATGGTTTGACAAGTTCAGTAAGGCTATCTGGCAAGTCGGCTTTACTCGGACTTCAGCTGACTTCTCATTGTTCACAAGTCATCAGGCAACGGGAACTGTTCTTCTGTTGGTTTATGTTGATGATATCTTAATCACTGGAGACGATTCAAAGGGCATTCAAGCAGTCAAACAGCACCTCAACTCCGTCTTTCAGACCAAGGATCTGGGACATTTTTGTTACTTCCTCGGTCTTGAGGTCGCAAGACGATGGGATGGACTTGTCATCTCCCAAAGGAAGTACTGTCTGGATCTCCTTCAAGATGCTGGCTACTCGGGATGCAAGCCTACAACTACTCCAATAGATGCAAATCATAAGTTGTGTACATTCTTCTGATACAGACCTTCCTCTTCAAAATCCGGAATACTAACGACGACTGGTTGGAAAATTGATTTATCTAACGGTCACAAGACCGGATATTCCTCTGTTGTTGGGGTGGTCAGCAGTAGGGCTGATATCGAGTCGAGTTCGAGCGATTTTGACTCGGCTCGAAATCGAAATTTTCAACTCGAACTCGGCTCGAAATCGACTCGAAACCGAAATTGATTTCGAGTCGAGTCGGCTCGACTCGAAATGGCTCGATTCCGAGTCGGCTCGAAATCGAATCGAGTCGGCTCGAAATCGAATCGAGTCGGCTCGAAATCGAATCGAGTCAGCTCGAAATCAAATCTAGTCGGCTCGAAATCAAATCAAGTCAGCTCGAAATTTAGCAATTTTTCGTTTAAGCCTTCATTCTTTTTATTTAGGTTTAAATTTTGTTATTTTTAATCTTAAAATAACAATATATTAATAAATACATAATTTTTTTTAATTAATTCGAGTTGATTCGAATCATATTTTGAGCGATTCAGGGCTGGCTCGAAATCGGCTCGAAATAAGATTCGAGTCAAATTGAATCGACTCAAATTGAGTCGAATCAATTTTAACCGATTCCGATTCGGCTCAATTTCCGAACGATTTTCGAGTTTCGAATAATATGCTCTGCCCTAGTCAGCAGGTTTATGCATGCTCTGCGAACATCTCACCTTCAAGCTGTTGAGTGCATCCTTAGATACCTTAAAACAGCATCGGGTCAAGGATTGGTATGCAAAACCCCATCCTCTACTCCAATATTAGTTGCGTACTCTGATGCAGACTATGTCGGTTCCTTGGATGATGGCAAGTCACCCAGTGGTATTTGTACCTATTTTGGAGGTCATCTCGTTACCTGGCGAAGTAAGAAACAAGCAGTGGTTGCTCGATCATTAGCTAAAGCAGAATACTGATTGATGGCATTTGTTGTCTCTGAGCTTACCTGGCTTGAAAGTCTCCTGGCCGATCTAGGGGTAAAACTTCCCTCACCTGTCATCCTGTTGTGCGAAAGCCAAGCGGCTATACATATTGCGAAGAATCCAGTCTTTCATGAAAGAACGAAACATATTGAAGTAGACTGTCACTTTATCCGGGAGAAAGTCCAAATAAAGTAGATAGAATTGAAGCATGTTCCTGGTACTGAACAAGTGGTTGATATCCTCACAAAGGCTCTACCTAGCACCCTATTCTACCAGTGTCTGTCCAAGCTTGGTGCATACGACTTGTACGCTCCAGCTTGCGGGAGTGTTGGAAAAGCTCATGTAAATAGGCTCATTTATTTGTATTTCTTCTTTTCTCCTCTTTAGCCCCACATCTTGTATAGGACTCTTTTCTCTCTTTCTCCCTCCTATAAATGTGTATTCATACATTGTATTTCATTATTGAGATAATATATACAAGGTTGAGTTTTTCTCTACCAGAATAAACAAGAGCATGTGATTGATGAGATAGAAGGCGGTAGAGACAACAAAGTGTCAATAGGCGGTGGGGACGTGCATCTGGAACATGAGAGAAGGGGCAATTTCGAGAAGATGACGGTTCTTCAGCTCAGTAACATCACTTTGTTGCAGTGTGTAAGCACGCGAGGTTTGGTGGAGGTACCCAATAGGGTGCAAGTGTCCAATAATGCAAAGAATTTCAATAGAATCAGAAAATTTTGTTTAGTTTTAGCTGCAAAGGAGCGGAATATAGTCAGAAGCTCAGAGCAATTGTGCATCGGGTACAGTCATGTCATGCGTGATCAATCATCAATAAACATTAGAAATAGTGATATCTAGATGTTGGGTTTCTCAGCAATATCATAGATGCATTGCGAGAACTTCAAGAAACCCAAAAAGAAGTGGATCTTGCAAAAATCAGAAATCAAGCAATAGGAATACCTGTTGCGGAATCGAGTCTCACTACTCAATCAAGATACAAGAACGACGGAGATTGTTGTATCGGAATCTAGAATCCAAGATTCACTGTCGATTGATTCATCGAGAACGCAAACTAGATCTGGGTCTTTACAGGTATCCACATTAACGCTGAGAACTCCCTATTTTCGTCGAATGACTACATGTTGAAGAATGATCGAGTTCTTCTCCCTGAACTGCTAGGTTTGATTCCAAGAGTAGATTGGCACTTAGGTTTCAATTCTCCAAAAGAAACCCGCGCACTTCGCTTTTCGCGAACTGAACTGTTCCCTTCTGATAGGCGTTTTTTGAAAAACCCTAGACCAACTATTTATAACGATTTCACGAAAGCTGCTTAAGCCGATAATCTAGTCGACAGACAAGTTATATACTGCGTCGACTTAAGATCTAGTCGACAGACATTCATGTCGACTTAAGATCTAGTCGACAGACAATCAAGTCGATATCACTATATCGACTTGAGGTCCGGTCGATAAACATTCCAGTCAAGTCGACAGACAGTCAAGTCGATATCACTATATCGACTTGAGGTCTAATTGACATTATTTTGTGACTTTTGTCCAGTCGATAAGCAGTCCATATCGATGAAGAGTCTAGCCGATATGCATTAAATCGAAAAACCGTCAAGTCGATATCTTGTAGTCAACAAAGACTTAGTCAAGTCGACAATGTTTCAGTCGACACATAGTCAAGTCGATATCATTATACCGACTTAAGTTATAGTCGACAAACATTTGTGTCGACTTGAAATATGGCCGATATGCACCATATCGACCTAAAGTCTAGTCGACACAGATTAAGTCCAATCATTTCAAGCATGGCTCTTTACTCATATCTTATACAAGAAGAGCTATCAAGATCATTTATCCAATTTTTTGGTATGTTATTATGTGACATCATAAACTCATATTATGTTAGTAGTGAGACTAACTACTTGATTACTTCTAGATCACATAAGACCCTAAGACCAGATACACTAGCTGTTTTATACGAAACTCAAATGTCCGAATGTACTAAATCAAAAGGAACGGAGTTCCAAGTACAAGAAGGAAAAACAGGACATTATTGTTTCTCATAAATACATGATTCGCAATCAAAACTCTATAAGGGAAAATATTGAAGAGTGTTATGGAGGATGGGAAAAGGAGCATGAACACGAAATCGGTGTCAATCAACAGAGCTGATGGAAGAGAAAACGATGACGGGAAGATCCAAAGTGTAAAGCCCATTTGAAAGTCTCCCTCTACAAATAATAGATTGCGTATGTCAATCCAGCACAAAGAGGAAGAGGGGAAAGTGGTTAAGTTGTCATGATCTTGAGTAAGGCAACTGGCGGAAAGTAGATTAAAACAAGAGTTCGGAACATGAAACGGAGCAAAGAAAGAGCGAGGCGGTTAGCGACACATCGCCAGAGCCAATCACTAAAGTGGTGTCATCGTTTACCACCGTAAAAACTTAGGACACTGAGAGTTTAAGTACTGAAAAACCATTGTCGAATTAATGTGATTGGTGGCACCCAAGACCACAATCCAAGTGGGACTATGGGATAAACATGAGGTACCTTCGTTGGAGAAAGGAAACAAAGCTGGAAGGGAGAGAGGTCGTTGCGCGAAGATTTGGAGTTCCTCACGTAAGGTGTCAATGTTGGCATGGGAGGAGGAATGTCCATCAACAATAGGGAAAGCAAGCGGCAGAGAAGAAACTGGCGGTGGGAAGACATTTCCGAAAGTACGTAGCCTCGGTGTGACCAGACCAGCCACAATGAGTACACGGGAGAGGGGGTGTACCATGGAGCAATGGAGACCATCACGTCAACCACCTAGAGAGTCAAAACGACCTCCACGAGCGGAAGAAGGTGGAGGTCTATTGTCAGAACCATGGTGGAGGATAATCGGAGGGGAGGGCACTGGGAGTCCAGGGGGAGGTGCCATCTTTAACAATATTGAACAAACATCGGGCAGTGATGGACGAGAACCGGAGGGGGCACCGGGAGTTCAGGAGGAGGTGTCACCTTCAACAACATGAAACAGACATCAAACAGTGATGGAATACTAGGAGAGGAAAGGATATGTACCCGGACACTATGGAGGTGTGGCGGAATATGGATCATCATCAATGCAATACTGACACTTCTTACCGAGCTCGTTGAATGATAAAATTCAGTGTTGGGGTTGGTGTTGAATCCAAGCCTCAACAAGAGTCTTGGATTAGGCAACAAAGTACGTGAGGTCATCATCTGCACCCGGGTCGGTAATTTGAAGAGCCATGAAAATATCCAATAAGTGTTGGAGATTATCTTTCCTAGAGTAGAGAGAGTATAGTTCATCCCACATTGTTTTGGCGGTGGTGTGATACAGAGTCATCTGATATTATTGACATGGAGTTCAAGATCCAAGATTGAACTCAGTCATTGTCTGTATTGTTAAAGGTGTGTCTCAGGCGCGCGTAAGGCTCAAGGCTCATCAGGCTTACAGGTTTGTGTTGGAGTTACCATTGTGATCTGGAAGTGATCACGTATGTGGCCTCACTACCAACTCAGTATGAGTCTATCAGGGTCGCACATAAGATTGTGGGGAAATTGGGAGATTGGATCTGTATGATATAGCTCATATGATGAGTTGAAAATAACTTAAAATATTCTAAGGCAAAAACGTCGAGTGTGTCAAGACCACTCAACGTCTTCGTCGAGTTAAGAGTCGTCGAATGGTGGCGTTGAGTGAGTTGAGTGTGTTCAACGATTCGTCGAGTCAAGGAGTTGATTCGTCGAATATTTCACTTAAGTGTTGAGTGAGTTGAGTCCATTCAACGATTCGTCAAGTCAAAGTGTTGACTTAACGGATCTGAGTCTTAGGCGTTGAGTGCTGAGTTCACTCAACGCCATTCGACGAATCTGACCTTAGGCGTTGAGTGCACTCAACGTCATGGCGCAGAAAGCGTTGACAGCGTTGAGTTCATTCAACGCCTTCGTCGATGTCAAGTGTTGATTCGGCTGAAGGTAGGCGTTGAGTTCGTCGTGTATCTTATAGATACTCGACGATTCGTCGAGTATAAGATGATACTCGACGATTCGTCGTATATGTCATGGATACTCGACGAATCGTCGAGACAAGGATTGTCTGCTGAATTCTGGATTCTAAGTCAGGGTCTGCCAATAGCGTCAGAAACTGTTCTATTTATTCCTTGGGTATAAATAGAAAGTTTTAGGGTTTCTTCTCACCGACTTTTACTATTCATTCTGTCTAAGCACATGAGCCGGAATGTGCGAAACAACGGAAGCCCTAGAACTCGACGGAAGAGTTCCGGCGCCGTCGCCAATTCCGATCTCGGCGAGTGTCGTTGTCGCCTCTCCTCTAGCAGATCTAGCAATCTGTGGAGACGTTGAGTGTCCTCTCTCGACCCAGCGCTTGTGCGACAAGTTGTTGTGGGTTCTCCCGATCGTGTGGATATCTTGTAGAGGCGCGGACACAATTCTGCGCTCAAGACTCAAGACGTCAGTGCCCGGCTGGAATTTTCTGGAGCATCTTGGTTGAGTATAAACTCAATCCCTCAAAGGTAATTTTAATTACAGCATGCTTTACTTCTTGATTCATGAATTTTGTCAGATCCGAACTCTCTGGGTTTTCTTATTCTCTATTTCCGATGAGCACACAACTGTTGTGTCACCCTAGTAAAAACCAACAGTGGTATCAGAGGGAGGTTGCCGACAATATTCATTATTTCTGAAGTTGCTAAATCCATGGCATGTAGATTTGGAGATTTTAGAAGTGTTCTAAAATTCCTAAATCTATTCTTGGAATCTCTACCAAGAACCCATGTGATTTCTTTGTTGTTACTCCTTAACAGTAACTATTACTTTTGTTGGTTTGATAAACCAAGTATGTGGTAGGTTTTGAATCTCACACATAAAGTGACGAGTTTGTCTACTGTGTAAGTGGAGTTTGTGTTGCTCATGTCCTATGCATGTAAATCTAAAGATTTAGAAGTGTTCTAAATGTTCAGATTTAGCCCGGTTCATCAAATGTTGATTATGTTCTTGTGCACATCTGGGATGCATTTGGATTATGTTTGCTGCTGTTTTATTTTGTTTGATGTGCACATTGGTTAATTGTTAACCATGATTAAAGTATTAATCAAGTATCTAAAATCTCTTAAGTAATATTAAGTATTCGGATGCCTTCCGATGGATGACACTCTTCCTGCCTCGATCGATGAAGTGTGGGTTTGCTAAAGCAAGGTGCATTAATCTATCTTGGTAAAGGTGCGAGCGGATAATTGTGATATCTCACTGTCGACATCGGGTCTAGCTTAACTGGGTGACCTCAAAGGTTGAGTGTCCAGAGGCATAGGGTTGGCATGCACCATATGATGGATGCGAATAAAGAGTTATTCACCAGTCATATAAGAGTTACATAGTGATGCAATTGGCAAGTGTTGTCTACCTAAATAGCTGCATTGTGAGAGAAAAGTCAAAGCTGACTCATAGTGTTAGTGAAATACGGATCTTGTCCACTAAGAGGATTACTCGCTAAACTCTTCGAATTGATATCGAGGGTTATCAGTTTAATAAAAATAGTGGGAGTCATTTTGATTAAAGTTTTAATCGAAAGAAAATTATATTTTGAAATGCAGTACTAATTAGCTTTGCTTGATTCTTGTAGAATTTCCATGGTAAGTGGTTCACATTCCACCCTGTCCCTCCGTGCGATCCTTGAGAAGGAAAAGCACAGCGGGACGAATTAATTGGACTGGTACAGAAGCTTGAGAATTATTTTCAGGCAAGAGCACAAACTCTATGTTTTGGAAGGGGTAACCCCAGATGAGCCTGGCGGGAATGCACCCCGTGCTGATAAGGATGCTTACAAAAAGTATCTCGATGACTCCTTAGACGTCGAATGTCTCATGTTTGCGACCATGAACTTTGAGCTCCAAAAGCAACACGAGAACATGAGTTGCAAGAAAATTGACGAGCATCTCAAGAAAACGTTTCAAGGGCAAGCTCGTCAAGAGAAATTCGATGTCACTAAGGCGTTCCAGTGCAAGATGAGAGCTCGGGACCTAGTAGGGACTCGCGTACTCAAGAAGATTGGGTATATCGAGAACCTTAAAAGACAAGGGTTCCCCCTGGGCCAAGAGTTGGCCACATACCTGATCCTGCAATCGTTGCCGGACAGTTATGAGCAGTTTGTCTTGAACTATAACATGAATGAAATAGATAAGACACTGCCCAAGCTCTTAGGTATGTTGCGAACTGTCAAGATAAACATGAAGAAGGTCAAGCGTGTTAGCCTCATACTGATGGTGCATAAAGGCAAGGGCAAGGCCAAGGACTTCAAGAAGACGAAGGTAGGACCTAAGTCTGCTCTGGAGCTCAAGTCTTCTACACTGAAAAAGAAAGGTTCAGGGAAAGAGGGAAAGTGTCACCATTGTGGCAAGGCTAGTCATTGGAGAAGGAACTGTCCTTCATATATTGAGGGTCTGCAAAAGATGAGGGGAGGTATGACTTCCGCTTCAGGTATATATGTTATAGAGATAAACCTTTCTGCTCCTTCATCTTGGATATTGGATACCGGATGTGGCTCTCACATTTGTATAAATGTGTAGGAACTGGGAAAGAGAAGAATGTTGAGTAAAGGGGAGGTGGACCTACGTGTTGGCAATGGAGCAAGAGTTGATGTTGTTACCGTAGAAGTTTACCGTTTTTCTTTGCCCAGTGGGCTTGTAATAGAATTAGATAACTGTTATTTTGTTCCTTCCATAACTAGAAACATTATATCCATTTCATGTTTGGACATGATGGGTTTTTCTTTTATTATTAAGAACAATTGTTGTTCAATATTTAAGAATGATGTTTGTTATGTTGTAGCCCAAATGTTTAATGGTTTATATGTTTTGAACTTACACCATCAGATCTATAACATAGAAAATACTAAAAGACTAAGAACGAATGACTCGAACCCTACGTAACTTTGGAATTGTCATTTGCGTCATATAAATGAGAAACGTATATCCAAGCTCCATAGAGATGGACTATTGGATTCATTTGATTATGAATCATTTGAGAGATGTGAATCTTGTTTGTTAGGCAAGATGACTAAGGTCCTTTTCACTGGAAACAATGAGAGGGTTGATGATCTCTTGGGTATAGTACATAGTGATGTATGTGAACTCATGAGTTCTATGGCTAGAAGTGGGTTTCTCTACTTTGTTACATTTACTGATGATTTCAGTAGATACGGATACGTGTATCTTATGAAGTGCAAATTCGAGACCTTTGAAAAGATCAAAGAGTTTAAGAACGAAGTAGAGAACCAGCTGGGTAAAAAGGTTAAAGCACTCTGATCTGATCGAGCTGGCGAATATCCGAGTCATGAGTTCCGTGATCATCTGAAAGAGTGTGGTATTGTATCACAGCTCACTCCACCTAGAACACCACAGCATAATGGTGTGTCTGAGAGGAGGAATCGTATTCTATTAGACATGGTACGGTCGATGATGAGTCATGCAGATTTGCCTGTTTCATTTTGGGGTTTTGCTCTAGAAACTGCTATTTTAACACTAAATCGTGCTCCAACGAACGATGTTCTAAAGACACCATATGAGATATGGACTGGGAAGCGTCTTATTATGTCGTTCATTAAGGTTTGGGGTTATGAGGCTTACGTAAGACGTCAAATGCCTGTCAAGCAGGAAACAAATCAGATAAATGTTATCTTGTGGGGTATCCTAAGGAAACTAAATGGTACTATTTCTACCTACCGTCCGAGAGCAAAGTGTTTGTCGCGAGAACTGGTGTCTTTCTTGAGAAAGAGTTCTTAAGTATAAAGACTGTCAGGGTAAAACTTGAAGAATTACAAGAACCACAAAATGTGAATGAACCAGAATTGGAACTTGAGCCAGGACTACAAGTTGTTGTAGCTGGAGAACCTGCTCAGGAAATACAAATTCCACGTAGATCTGGTAGACCAAGGTTTGAGCCTGAGAGATATGGATTTCTCGTGTCTCAAATAGGTAATGTGTTGCTTATGGATCATAGTGATGAGCCTGCAACCTAGCAAGAGGCTATGAGTGAACCGGACTCCGAGAAGTGGCTTGAGGCCATGAAATCTGAAATGGACTTCATGTATGAAAACCAAGTTTGGACCTTGGTGGAACGGCCTGAAGGGGTACGACCCATAGGGTGCAAGTGGATCTTCAAGAAAAAGACCAACCTTGATGGGAATGTACAGACATTCAAAGGGCGACTGGTGGCTAAGGGTTTCAAACAAATTCATGGTATTGACTATGATGAGACCTTTTCTCATGTTGTCACGGTTAAGTCCATCAGAATTCTGCTTGCTATTGTTGCGTATTATGACGACGAGATCTGACAGATGGATGTCAAAACGGCTTTCCTAAATGGAAACCTCCTTGAAGAAGTGTATATGACACAACCCGAGGGTTTTGTATCTGCAGGTGAAGCCACTAAAATATGCAAACTACAGATATCCATATATGGATTAAAACATGCTTCTCGAAGTTGGAATCTTCGTTTTGATGAAAAGATCAAAGAGTTTCGTTTTATCAAGAACGAGGATGAACCGTGTGTTTACAAACGGATTAGTGGGAGCATAGTTGTCTTTCTGATATTGTATTTAGATGACATACTACTTATCGGAAATGGCAAACCTACCCTGCAAGTTGTTAAGAACAACCTAGGGGACTGCTTTTCAATGAAGGACTTGGGTGAAGCGACTTATATACTTGGTATTAAGATCTATAGAGATAGATCGAAGAAGTTGTTGGGTTTAACCCAAAGTACATACATTGACAAGGTGTTGAAACGGTTCAACATACTTGAGTCCAAGAAAGGATTCTTACCCATGTCTCATGGTGTGAGTCTCTCTAAGGACCAGTGTCCTAAGTCTTGTGAAAATAAGGACCGCATGAAGTTGATTACATATGCTTCGGTAATTGGGTCAATCATGCATGCAATGATATGTACTAGACCCGATGTCTCTTAAGCCTTGAGCATGACTAGAAGGTATCAGTCTGATCCCGGTGAAAGTCACTGGATAGCCATCAAGAATATCCTGAAGTACTTGAGAAGGACTAAGGATACGTTCTTGGTGTTTGTGGAGAGGAAGAGTTCGTTGTAAAAGGTTACACGGATGCTAGCTTCCAAACTGATATGGACGACTCAAAGTCTCAGTCAGGGTTTATATTTTGCCTGAATGGAGGTGTTGTTAGCTGGAAAAGTTCCAAGCAGGAGATAGTTGGCTATTCTACAACTGAGGCCGAGTATATCGCCGCTGCAAATGCAGCGAAGGAGGTTGTATGGATTAGGAAATTCATCAGCGAGTTAGATGTAGTTCCTAGCATTGTTCGTCCCGTAGATCTCTACTGTGACAATAACGGTGCAATTGTACTTGCTTCGGAACCTAGATCTCATCAGCGCTCCAAGCACATACTTTGGCAGTTCCATCTAATTCGAGAGATTGTCGATCAAGGAGATGAGAGCATTAGCAGAGTGTCGACTGAGGAGAATATTGCGGATTCACTGACAAAGCCTCTCGCACAGAGAAAGCATAATGGTCATGTTAGATCTATGGGTATACGATACCTGAATGATCAACTCTAGTTAGAGTCTTGTGGATTGTATGTTTGTTGGCTGTAATTTTTCATTTGATGAATAATGTACTGTATGCATTTCTTTTATATATTTTGGCAAGTTTTTTTATTGTATTATTATTTCTATTGTGATAGAGTAGTTAACTAAACAAATGCCCTAGAATGTTTGCTTCTATAGGTCAAGTAGTGACTTGAATGTGAGAACCTATGATCTCAGAAACTTCATTCTTAAAGATCCCTGGTCGTTGTATCATCTTAGAAGCTAAGGGCGATGATGATACCTTTAATACTATCATGTGCGTTGACTGATGACATGCCCTCACATGTCATGATATTGTGATATCAAGTCATCACATGGGTACTTATTATGAACAAGTTGTACTGGACAGACCCACCGTAAGAATACTTTGTGGATTGTTATATGAACGTGTCACAAGTATGGCTCAAGTGGCAATGGTGTTTGTGGTCCTTTGACCTGAAGTCACAGCATTAATCGAGTGAGGAAGAGCGTGCTTTGATGTCATCAAAAGTTCAGTCTTGAGAAAGTTGGATGATAAGGTGGTTATTGGGTACGTTACGAATCATTTGGATGTTTGCGTGTGAACAGAGATGGGATTTGTCCTCCTTTATGACAGGAGTTGCATTCATGGGCCCCTTGATGGAATGGGACTGAGAAAATGCATGGACATGCTTGATTGAGTCAATATATGATATTGGGTTCACCAATTTCTGAAAGTCCATTCTAAATCAACAAACTGGGATTGAACAATTATGAGGGTGACACGATCTATACCTCTAGTTCTATCCAGATGTAAGGAACGAAGGGACATGACAACACTGTAACATTGGTCATAATGGCTTATGAGTTTATAAACTCTTACTGTTTGGGGAGCAATGATGTATTGCTAGATGCCGTTCATTATTTGTGAAACTTTTGTTTGATATTTTCTAGATCAAGTGGGAGACTGTTGGTGTTACCATTGTGATCTGGAAGTGATCAAGCATGTGGCCTCACTACCAACTCAGTATGAGTCTATCAGGGTCGCACAAAATTGTGGGGAAATTGGGAGATTAGATCTGTATGGTATAGCTCATATGATGAGTTGAAAATGACTTAAAATATTTTAAGGCAAAAATGTCGAGTGTGTCGAGACAACTCAACGCCTTCGTCGAGTTAAGAGTTGACTCGCTGAATGGTAGCGTTGAGTTAGTTGAGTGTGCTCAATGATTCGTCGAGTCAAGGAGTTGATTCGTCGAGTATTGCACTTAAGGGTTGAGTCCATTCAACGATTCGTCGAGTCAAAGTGTTGACTTGACAGATCTGAGTCTTAGGCGTTGAGTGTTGAGTCCACTCAACGCCATTCGACGAATCTGACCTTAGGCGTTGAGTGTGTTGAGTGCACTCAACGTCATGGCACAGAAAGCATTGACAGCGTTGAGTCCATTCAACGCCTTCGTCGATGTCAAGTGTTGATTCGGCTAAAGGTAGGCGTTGAGTTCGCCGTGTATCTTATGGATACTCGACGATTCGTCGTATATGTCATGGATACTCGACGAATCATCGAGACAAGAGTTGTCTGGCCAAATTTCTGGATTCTAAGTCAGGGTCTGTCAATAGCGCCGGAAACTGTTCTATTTATTTCTTTGGTATAAATAGAAAGTTTTAGGGTTTCTTCTCACCAACTTTTACTATTCATTCTGTCTAAGCACACGAGTCGGACTGTGCGAAACGACGGAAGTCCTAGAACCCGACGGAAGCGTTCCGCCAATTACGCCGTCGTCGCCGATCCCGGAGAGTGTCGTTGTCGCCTCTCCTCTAACAGATCTAGCACTCTGTGGAGACGTTGAGTGTCCTCTCCCGACCTAGCGCTTGTGCGACAAGTTGTTGTGGGTTCTCCCGATCGTGTGGATATCCTGTAGAGGCGCGGACACAATTCTGCGCTCAAGACTCGAGCCATCAGTGCCCGGCTGGAATTTTCTGGAGCATCTTGGTTGAGTATAAACTCAATCTCTCAAAGGTAATTTTAATTACAACCTAAGTTATCAAGGCGCGCGCCTAGGCGCGCCTAAGGCGCCGGGCGCACCAGGCGCGCGATGTAGCGCCCTATCGAAAGCTGGGCGGGCGATTTGGCCTAGGCGCGCCTGGGGCGCGCCTAGGCGCGCGCCTTGCGTGTATCTCGGGCGCTGATTAGGCGCGCCTGGCCTAAATCCGGTCTAGGCGCCCGGTTCATGCGGTGTTTTATAAGATGCCAGATCGCCGCTTCCCTCATTTCTCCCGATTCACGCGAGCGAGAGGTTAGGGTTGAAGTCGCACTGTTCCGTGCCTGTCGCCGCTCGTCGCCGCTCGGTTTTCCGGTCGCCGCTCCCCTTCCGTTCGCCGGCCACCGCAATTTTTGGTAACTACTCACTCCACTCCTTCTTCTTGCATTTTAAATTCGATTGAATGTTTTTTTCGGCTTCCATTTTTAGGGTTTAGATTTTTTGGATGAATTCCGTGTTTTTTGGTCGCTCTTCTTGGTTCTAGGCTTCTAGCATAGACACGTAGTGCGATCCCGATGTAATTTCTGTGATTTTTTGGATGCTCTCTTCTTTTTAGGGCTTTTAACATGGTCATAGTGGAAGCCCAGTTCACTGTAACAGTGAACTGGGCTTCCAGTTCACTGTTTTACAGTGAACTGGGCTCCAGTTCACTGTAAAACAGTGAACTGGGCTCCAGTTCACTGTACAACAGTGAACCGGGCTAGCCCAGTTCACTGTAACAGTGAACCGGGCTAGCCCAGTTCACTGTAACGGTGTAACCGTAATTATGGATTTACTGTAACAGATTACTGGCTAGCCCAGTTCACTATAAATTGTAAAACCATGAACTGAATGTTATACAACTATAGTTTTCAGCAATTATCTTGTTATAGGAAATAATTTTTTTGTAAAATGTTTTAATAGCTGGAAATGGATGCGAGTGGATCTGGTTCATCCAGTGTCCAATCTAGGATTGATCCAGGTTGGAAGTATGTGCGGCAGACATCGGTTGCAAATAAAAATGATTTAATTTGCATTTTCTGTGAAAAAATCACAAAGGGTGGAATATATCGTGCGAAACAACATCTAGTGGGAGGATTTAGAAATACCAAAGTCTGTCCCAAATGCCCACAACATGTAAGGACAGAAATTCAAGACTATATGCAAAAGAAAATGGCTGTAAGCATGACAGAAAAACAAGCATTCCCGGACTTCGCAAATGTAGATACCTTTGGAAGCGATGAGGATATGGATGACGTCGGTGTGAAGATTCATGGATGTGGTCCAAGTGGTGTGCCTAAAAAGTCTCGGACTAAAGGACCGATGGATGTTTTCTTTGCACCTAATATTGAGAAAAAAATGAAGCAGAAAGGCCAACATCAGCAAATGAAGCAAACTTCTATCAACGAAGCATGTAAGAAGGAACTTAGAGGGAGGGCGTGCAAGCATATAGCTCAGTGGATGTATGATGCAGCCATTCCTTTTAATGCGGTTACCTACCGTAGTTTTGCAGTGATGATAGAGTCAATTGGCCAGTTGGGGTTGGATTGAAACCACCCAGTTATCATGAAGTTCGCGTGCCTTTGTTGAATAATGAAGTGGCTGAAGTTCAGAAGATGATGAAGAACTATGAGGATGAGTGGAGGTTATTTGGATGTTCTATCATGGCAGATGGATGGACAGACAAGAAACAGAGAACACTTATTAATTTTTTGGTAAATTCACCAAAAGGTACATTTTTCTTGGAATCTGTTGATGCATCTGATTACGCAAAGACTGGTGAGAGGATGTTTGAATTGCTTGATAGAGTGGTGGAACGTGTTGGAGAGGTCAATGTTGTTCAAGTTGTTACTGATAGTGCAAGCAATAATGTACTAGCAGGTAAATACATCATTAATCATGCTCTTTTAATATTTGTTTAATTTTAATGTCATATATTAAAATTTTGAAATTAAATAAATGTGTTTATTATGAAATAGGAAAATTATTGGAAGCAAAACGGCCACATTTATATTGGACACCGTGTGCCGCCCATTGCATCGATTTAATGCTGGAGGATATTGGAAAGATGTCAAACATTAGTAGAACAATTAAAAGAGCAATGAGCATCAACAGTTATATTTATGTTCGGCCTGGACTAGTCAACATGCTAAGGAGCTTCACAGGAAAAGTGGAGCTTGTTAGACCTGCTGTTACTAGGTTTGCGACATCATTTTTTGCTCTTCAGCGCATTCATAAGCAAAGGACAAATCTAAGGAAGATGTTCACTTCACTTGAGTGGACATCAAGCAAGTGGGCAAAAGAAACAGGAGGTAAGGAAGTACAGAGCATCATATACATGGTCTCTTTCTGGAGTACTATTGTATACATTTTGAAGATTTTTGGACCTTTAGTTCGGGTACTAAGATTGGTAGATGGGGAGAAAAGACCGGCTATGGGTTACATCTATGAGGCTATGGATAGAGCAAAAGAGACAATCATGAGCTCTTTCAATGGGAAAGAGGAAAAATATAAAGAAGTGTTGGCGATTGTTGACAGGAGATGGGAAAATCAGCTTCATCGACCATTGCATGCGGCGGCGCATTACTTAAATCCAGAGTTTTTCTATTCAAACCCTGAAATGGCATTAGATGGAGAAGTCATGAGGGGTTTATATCAAACAATGCAAAAGCTCATTCCAAGTCCTGAAACTCAAGATATAATTATGGACTAATTAAGTTTGTATAGAAATGCCGAAGGCTTATTTGGAATGCAATTTGCAGTTCGTCATAGAAAAACAAAGTCCCCGGGTTAGTTAATTAAATAATATTTTAAGTTTCATTAATTTTGTCATTAAATATTATTTCAAGATTCATTAATTTCTTGATATTTATTTTTTGGGGCAGCTGAATGGTGGCAATCATATGGAGCTGATACTCCTGATCTGACTAAATTTGCAGTAAAGATTTTAAGTCTCACTTGCAGTTCATTCGGATGTGAACGCAACTGGAGTTTTTTTGAGCATGTATGAATTTTTTTGAAAAAGTATGCAAATATTAATTTATATTATTATATGATTAATTATTTATTTGTTATGTTGCAGGTCCATTGCAAAAAAAGAAATCGACTAGCACAACAGCGGCTAAATGATTTAGTATTTGTAAAATACAATCGTGTCTTGCGTCGGCGATATGATTCACGTGATCGTATTGATCCGATCTCGCTGAAAGATATTGACGATAGCAATGAATGGCTGATGGGAAGAATGGAGGAAGATGAGGAGGTTGAGCAAGATGATGATATAGTTTTTGATGACGAATTATTGACCTGGGGTGCAGTAGCAAGGGCCAGCGGAGTAGAAGAAGACATCTACTCCACGCGCTTATCTAAAGGGAAGATGGTAGCTGACAAGGGGAGCACATCTAAGAAGAGGGCACATACTTCAACAATGCGTACAGATGATGTCGAGGATGAAGAAGAAGCTGAGTTCAATGAGGAAGAAGAAAGTTTTAGTGAAGAAAATGAAACATTTATTGATTCAGACGATGAGTGATGGCATGATCGCCGTGATGTTATGTTATTTTCTTGCACATTAGTTTTTAGTTTATGATTGATGACTTAGTAACGTGGTAGCTTATGTTTGTTTTTGGGTGCGAAAAATTACAATGTTGATTTGATAGATTATGATTGCTTACTTGCTTGATTTATTTATGTTGTTGATAGATTATGATTGCTTACTTGCTTGAATGTTTGATTCTAATACGTCCTTTGTGTTTTATGAAAGGATTTGGTCATTTATTAGCTGAATGGAAGTCATTTATTTGATTTCTAGTTGCACTTTTTATGCATCAATTATGACTATCATGTATTTATATCACTTCTTACGTGTTTAGATAGAATATTGGAAAATATGAGCTCTTATACTAACTTGATAGAATAGAACTAACCCAATTCCAAATTGGGCACCCGGTTCGCTTAATTCCAGCAAATTGGGCTCCCGGTTCGCTCAATTCCAGCGAATTGGGCGCCCAATTCGCTCAATTCCAGCGAATTGGGCGCCCAATTCGCTCAATTCCAGCGAATTGGGCGCCCAATTCGCTCAATTTCAGCGAATTGGGCGCCCAATTCGCTCAATTTCAGCGAATTGGGCGCCCAATTCGCTCAATTTCAGCGAATTGGGCGCCCAATTCGCTCAATTTCATCGAATTGGGCGCCCAATTCGCTCAATTTCATCGAATTGTGCGCCCAATACGCTCAATTTCGTTTTCCCCCAATTTTTGCACCTCACGTGTCTCAGGCGCGCGCCTGCGCCTTGCGCCTTGCGCCTAGGCTCCAGGGGCCCTTTGCGCCTTGGTGCGCCTTGCGCCTTTGATAACTTAGATTACAACATGCTTTACTTCTTGATTCATGAATTTTGTCAGATCTGAACTTTTTGGGTTTTTTTGTTCTTTATTTCTACTGCGCGCACAACTGTTGTGCCACCCTAGTAAAACCAAACAGTTTGCGCCTTCGTGCACCTTTTTTGTGTCTTTGGAGCATAAAAGACGCACATGGGTGTGATTTTTGTTGTAATTTATTTTTCAAAATAATGAAAAAAATAATGCAAAAACTCGATAATTTTTGTATGATTTAGTGTTTTTGAAACAAAATCAGTGTTGAGACTTATATATGATGCAAGTGACGACATTGATCTTATTTTTAAGAGATATAAATTATAGTAATGAATGATTAATGAATAAAATATATGAAAAATCTGTTCAAGAAAATGAACTGATATTTGATGCCGATTATTTAAAATGAATATGGTTGCGCCTTGCCTCCTTTAGGAGCGTCAGCGCCTTGAGCCATGCGCGTAAGCTCTAAGATCTCTTTGTGTCTTGGTCCGCCTTGTGTCTTTAATAACTAAGGTTATCATCTCGAAGCAACTGCTCGGTGAGCTTGGCAGGGGTGGTCTGAGTGAGATGATAAAGAATCCCCTTAGTTTGGAGAACACAGCAAACCTGAGTGCACCCATTCCACAAAAATATTCTTTCCTTGTGAGAGATAATGGTGATCCGGAGTTCATCCCGAGCATTAGGGAGAGGAGCTGGAGCAAGAGCCAGAAGTGTTGAGGTAGCAAGTGCAGCATTCGTACCTATTGGTAAGGGAAACCGTCGTGACAAAAGAAGAGTACAGGAACATGTAGAAGAAACCACAACATCCCGCAGGATCTCAGAAGAGGAGTAGTGTCACACAGGGTCTGCGTTCTCGACGAGCCTACAGGGCGCGATCTCAGTATGACGAGCACAGGGTGCAACCACTGGAGGTCACGGGGCTGAGTTCAGCGGACACAGGAGGCGAGCAGCAAATTACTGTAGGTTCGCCGGACACAACAAGCTCAAAGGAAGAGGTCGCACGTTGAGGAATCCGCAAGACACTGCAGTGTCGGACTCGCCGGTCTCGCGAGCAGACGGTGCAGATCGCACAAGCTATGTCGAACAGAGGAAGCAGTGGGCGTGCAGGTCGCGAGAGCAAGAGATGCAAGGAGAATGTGCCACTTGCAGGAGTTAAGGCGGACAGAAGTAGCGGCAGACTCGAAATTACTATAGGTTCGGTGACACAACGAGCTCAAAGCAAGAGGTCGCGCGTTGAGGAAGACGCAATACACTCCAGTGGCGGACTCGCTGGTCGCACGAGCAGACGATACAGGTCGCGCGAGCAGGAGCAGTGGTGGGTCCCGATAGGAAGTTGAAGAGGACTATAAAAGTAGCATGGGGCTTAACGCATAGGCTCTACGTAGAGGAGCAAGCTCAAAGATGAGTCAACGAGGATGCGTGAGCAGGAGGTTCGAAGAGAAGCGGATGATCGAGCTGGCACTGGGAGCATGAGCTCAACCGAAAAAGAAACTTTAGGATTTGTACAGCTCTGATCCCATGTCTGAACTGAAAATTTAAAGAATAAACAAAGAGGCAAACAAAATATTTTCTATGAATTAAAAATTACTTCAACACATGTACAAGAAGCTCTATATATAGAGAGAGAGAAGGATCTAAGAAAGAATCTATGATGTGGGACTAAAGGATCCTAAGAGAGGAATAGGCCCAATTAGCCATTTATACATGGGCTAAGTACAATGTGATGCGGAGCAGAGACAAGGACGTGCTTTTGGCCCGTTCGGGGCTGATTTGGCAACATTCCATATATGGCGTGCCTGGATCGACGATCGGACTCCGCGATTGCGTCCGGAGCGTCGCCGCGAGTCAAGATACTATATTATTTTATATTTTTAAGTTTATTTTTGATGTATTTTAAGGGTGAACCGACCGGCCAATCAAGCCGTTGATGGAGAAACCCTAATGTGTCTTTTCTTATAAATAGGAGGTATGAGGGCTGATCTAAGTGTGTTGAATTTGGAGAAGAAGCTTTCCCGGATTCCAGCGATCCCTCCCCAGTGCCGACGTCGTGGAACCCTAGGTGACGATTCCTAGGCCGCCAAACTCCCCCCCCCCCCAAGGTACTACTCATCCATAACCTTCTTCTTCCCCCTCCGAAACCCTCATTTGCAACCCCTACAGCCCCCAAATCCCAACCCTTACCGCTATCCAGGAATCACGAATTGATGTTCACCTGAAATTACTGTTCGCCCGCACTGTTCATCTGACGGCACTGTTCAATCGCACTGTTCATCCGTCGTTACTGTTCATACGCACTATTCACCCGTCGGTGTCGTTCATCTGTCGGCCCTATACCAATCCCACAGCCCTTTCCCCTCCGTGGATCCACTTCTCACCGCTCTGAAAACCCTAAATCTATCTTGATCTAGTGCTACCACCCTCCAACCCGTCATTTTCACCCATATTCCTCTTCTCGTAGCTCGGATCCGCCGTCAAATTATCGGATCTATCCACCTACACCCGGATCCATTCCCTAGTGGTCGGATCTCCGTTTCCGACACGATCTCCCTCTTTTCCACCGTGGGCAGCCACCTCGCCGCTGCCGTACCACCGGAGCCACCTCCAATCGCCCGTCTACACATCCGGACCTTCAAATTCTTTAGTGTCTCGATTCAGCCCTCTACGTTGTGAGTTTTGTGATATTGTATTCTTTGATTTGACATTTTCATTTGGTGATTTATTGTATTGTGCTGCGACTATTTCTTGTGTGGAAATTGACTCTAATATACTAATAATTGCATGAGGAATTATTTGCCGCACGCTTTGCTTTGGCCCTCCGAGCGGAGGAAATCATTATAAAAATTGCTGATATTAATTGTTTGTTTTCTAATTCAATTATTTGTGTGGTGCTATTAATTTCATTGTTTAATTTAATCATCGCCATCACCAACGGTTGTATTTGCATTTAGAGTTGCATTAGTGTGTCACCCCTGCACCCGCACCTAGAGTCATAGTTTCTGAGCACCACTAGCCTACCCTACATCACAATGTCAATGACTAAACTATTTATGGGCCTTCTTCAACACTTTGTATTAAGGTGCCTGGGTCACCTTTCATCGTCTTTCTCTTCATAATATTAAAAGAGCATTGTTAATAGCACCCCTCTTTATGCTATTAGCACACTTTAAAGTAACAATTAAACCTCTAAATAGTCGCACCCCTTATTTTTCGCCTGATTAAAGCGGAGGTAGGGTTTATCTTCTTCTTTCTCCAGCGATTTCTTCCCGATGCGATTTCACCAGCCGTCGGGATAAGATTCCGCCGCCTCCTCTTCCGCCGGGATAGGTATCTCACTGAGGGGGTTCTAATTCTTTGTTGTGAGGCATCAACTCTACAAGATCGCCAACTGTCGGGAGTTTCGTCCGCATCAGCTCTCCAAGATCGCGCTTTAGGGTAATCTTCCGCCTCACAGTTTTGAAAGCATTTGGTCCGACCATTCTTCTCTTTGTAAAACCAGTTGTTGGCAAGAAAGTTTTCTGGAATCGAGCAACAGAGTTAAGCTTTCTTGCCAACAGCTGGTGCTCGATTCCTGAAAGCACCGACTCAGGAGTTCTTGCCAACAACAATGCTCGATTCCTGAGTGTTAACTACTGGATTTGAAAGCCTGCATTGCAAATGTTGTTGGTTCTTGCCAACAGCTGCAAGCTTACGACAGTGCTATGAATGGTTAATTTCCTCTTACCTGTAGCTTCATGCTCTGCATTGTAAATTCAATGTTTTTGCTTCAATCATGGTCTGCTCCATCTCTGCCATTCGAGCAGCTTCAAATAATTCAAAGAAATATTGAGTTACCATAGGAGCAAGGGTAGTTTAGATAGAATGATGTATGTCCTTCCTAAACCTATAACTTCATTGCTAATTACTGGAACCATATCAGAGGCATATTTTTCTAATGATTAATTTGGCATTGTATTATTTCACAGTCATAAATCTCTGATATAATCTTGTAAGCTCATCCATCAAATATTTCTTACTGGATGCTAATTAAGAACCATTTTAGAAAGGCAATTACTAACAGTTGCCATGTGATTTTCTCACTAGATTATCCATAATTTCTATCTATTTGCAACTCATCCAACAATCTTCTGCACCCATTATCCAGAATGAACTCCACTATGGGTGAGCAGCCTACTACTATCCAATTAGATGTTTCAAATCATTTTGTAACGGATTTGTCATTTCCAAGTAAGGATGATCTAATTGAATGGACCGGTAATACCGGGAGAGTTTTGGGCTTTGTAGTGACAATTCAAAAAGCTGATAAAATTACAGATAGATCAAGGCCCAGAGTATTCTTTGGCTGTGATAGGGCCGGATTTCAACGTGACAATCAGAGGAAAGGATGGGTTAAGAAGAATTTCAGAAAGAGTAGCACAAAGAGATGTGGTTGTCCATTCTCAATTATCGGTCAAAAAGAATCTTGTTCAGATGATTGGAAAGTTAAACTTAAAAGTGGGATTCATAATCATGAGTTTGTCCATATAGAGGCGCATGCGTATGCCGGCCGATTAAATGAAACAGAGCAAAAGATTGTAGAAGAGTTGTATGTCACCGGTGTTAAGCCTAGAAAAATCTTATCTACTATCAAGAAAAGTGATCCGGCCAACTCCACCATAATGCGAACTATTTATAATGAAAAGTTCAAGTTCTATAAGAAAGAGCTAGCTGGAAGCACTCCTATTCAGTTCTTATATAGAGGTATCAACGAAGTAGGATATACAAGTTACAATAAAGTCAACATAAATAGTTGCATTTATGTCTAATGAAACAGAAACGAGCTATATTTGGGCATTGCAGTGTTTTAAGAACAATTTAAAGCATGGAACTTTACCGGGTGTATTAGTAGTTGATCGGGAAATAGCACTAATAAATGCTATCAAGGTAGTGTTTCCAACTTCTGCAATCATTTTATGTCAAGTGCATATAAGTAGAAATATATTAGCCCATTGCAAGAAATACTTTAAACAAGGCAAAGACTGTGAAGGGTTCTTAATTATATGGCATCAATTAGTTAACTCTCCGACATTGCATATATTTCAAGAGAGATATAACTCAATGTTAAGTATTTATTCGGAGAAGTTTCCAAATGTTATCAAGTACGTGATTACCACATGGATAGAGCCTTACAAAGAGTATTTCATCTCTGCGTGGATAGATAAATATTTACATTTGGGAAATTCCACGACTAATCGTGTGGAGAGTGGTCATTGCCAACTCAAAAGATTTCTAGAAGTATCGATATGCAACTTAACTTCTGTTTGGAAAGCATTCGACCAAATGCGTCATCTACAACATACGGAAATTAAACGGTCTTTTGGTCAAAGTGTTATGCAAGTTACCAAGGGTTTTAGAGGATCACTTTACGTTGAGTTGCTTGGTTCTATTTCTATATTTGCATTGGAGGTAATTAAAAAAGAAGAAGAATATGCAAGAAGTGGTTGTGTGGATGCAAATGAGTGTTTACATAAGGTTAGATCCACTATGGGTTTACCTTGTGCTCATGAGTTGTTGAATTACATAAAGCACTCAACTGCCTATCCCTTATGGATGATCCATAAACATTGGAAACAACTCACTTTGAATGAAGTTAGTGTGGCTCCAAAAGCAGTGCATGTCAACAAAGAGAGCAAAATGCCAGATATACATCTTGAATTGGATGGAATACTTCACAAATATGAAAATATTTCCGATTTACAACGACAAGAAATGAAGAAGAAGCTACGGGAGATATTGGATCCAACAACTAGCCAAACATTAGAACCGATAATGCCCAAGAGATTAAAAGGCCGGCCAAAAGGTAGTTCTACTAAATGCAAGGTGGAGTACAAATCAACTAAAAGAGACCCATCTCTTTTTGAACATGTTCTAATGGGTGAACAAAAAAATTTGGAGAAGCAACAAAAGACACTAGCAAAAAAGATTACATCTAGAAATAGATTTGTTAGTTCAATTCGAAAACAAATGCCCTCTTACATTGCAAGTCACATAGTTGATGCTATCAACGTGTCGGGGGATGGCCATTGTGGTTACCGAGTTATTAGTGATGCTATGGATATGGGTGAAAATTTCATGCAGGTGCGCCTTGATCTTATAAGAGAAATAACATGTAATGAGAATCAATATACACACATATATGGAAAAGCGAGACTACAGGAGTTATTGGATTCCTTGGATTGCAAGGTATCTCCCGCGCCATTAGACAAATGGATGTCGATGCCAGATATGGGATTAGTAATTTCATCGTGCTATAACATTGTCGTGGTTCATTATTCTAAATATCAGTCTATTACATTTCTTCCTTTGCATTCCGAACGCACGGATGATCACAAGATTGTTTACATTGGCTTTGTTGATGATAATCATTTCATTCGATTGATTATGCGCGAGGATTGTCCGCTACCCCCGGTTTTTTCTGTATGGACAAGATATTATAGTGCTATAGCGGAGACATGGGACTTGCCATATATCTCACGTATTAGAGTTCCCACCACCAAGAATGTTATGAAGCAAATTATCAATGTATCCGATCTATGATCTAAGGTATAGTATAATTTTACTTGTTCAATTTTCATTAAACTTTAATTTACTAGTTCAATTTTAAGTAATATGTTTGGAGAGACTAATGATACATTTATTCGTGTGCAGGTTGCTACGACATGTATTGGTTTTCATTTTTGGGAGCTTACTGGCTCATTTTGAATTTTGTAGAGCTCTTGTTCTTCATTTGGGAAGTTATGATCATTTTGAGGAGTTAGGAACATTTTGTGGAGCTTATTAACTAGTTTTCATCATTAGCATTTTGTATCATTTTGTGAAATTTTGTTAAAAAAGAACTAGTTGAATCTTTATTTGATGTTCTCACATGTATGTAAAAAATTAATTTTTTTTTTATTTTTGGATGGTGTGCTAATAGCGAGAATACAAATATGAGGGTGCTACTATCGCAGGTGTGTTAATAGCGTAAAGAGGGATGCTATTAACAATGCTCTATTAAAATTCATTGCATAATGCAATTCACACCAATACCTTTGGAGGGAAAATGCAGTACAGGCAACCAAAGCAGCACACTAGCTCATGAAAGTGGGATTCATGACAACTATATCTTCATGTTCTAGATATAACATTCGAAAGGTTCAAGATTAAAATGTCTAATTTGCATTGTCAGCTGCATGCCCAAGGAATAAGAACAAACAAAAGTAACTCTTATGTACTAAATGACTAAAACCAGTTGGAGTTCAGAAGACATCACTGGTTAATGACCTGCTAATGACCATCAAATGAAGAGGTTCTTGTACTTCCCATTGGCAAGTTGGCACAGACTATTGTAGGATGCAGCATCTGTAGAAAAATGGAGAAAGACAATGCGTTCAGAAGAAATATAACAATAAATTTGCTTACTATCATTTTTTGCTTGCAATAATTCTGCCCGGAGTGCAAAAAAGAAATATCCTTCCATAATTATTTTTCAACTGGACCAAGATATCATACAGATATAATCACCCCAAAACATAAAATAGTTCTAATTTGGTGGATCTTTTGTTGAAAATATCTGGGTGATACTGGGTCAAATTTAGAAATGTTTCCATGGACACAAAAACAATGAATTTGATTCATCCTTGATTCAAACATCGCTTGAAATCAAAATTAATTAAGTCCATCTAACTAGACTGAAAATTTCAAAATTTCAAGTCAACTCAAACCAATTCTGGGAAGTCTCAAAATATATTTATATATGTAGAAAACAAAGGGCAAACCTTGCATATACTTCTTCATGTATAAAATACAAGAGAGAATACAAATATATAGGAGAGAAGAGAGAGAGATCTAACTATACAATCAATGTGGGACTAAACACTAAAACCTATATGGGCCAAGTTAATGGGTCTGATGGAGACCAGACGGACAAAAGGCGCGGGATCACGCGCGTTTATTCCCGCCGGAGGCGGCTTTGATCCTCTTCATTAGTTGGGCCTTCCTTTGCGAACGATCCGGCTCCACGGATGCGTTCGGAAAGTCGACGTCCATTATTTTTGTATTTTGCTTTATTTATTTCGGTCATTTATTTTGGTAGTTTTGGCACCCGGAAGTTCGGCCAATCATAGCCGTCCATTATGGAAGCTTCCGGATGCCCCCTTCTTTTCCTATAAATAAACCCTAAATCTAAGAGGAGAGGACCGATGTTTTGAGAGCTTCTAGCAGCCGGTCTTTGGTGCGACGCCAAACCTTCAGGTGCGACTCCTGCCTATCCTTCCTCCTTCCGCGACCATCCTAATCCCTGTCTTCGCCGATCCCCTCCCACAGCCACCGATAGCCTCTCCAGCCCCACCACTCCCTCCGTCGACCTCACCAAACATTCCCCGTCCCTCTACAACCGCCGGCAACCACACCCGGCCCCGCTCCTCCTCTCCATTAGCCCCGCCGACAACCCTACCTCCATCCACCACCGTCGACAACCCCACCCCCTCCTTCCAGCAACTCGCCGACCACCATTCTCCCTCCCACAGCCACCGATAGCCACGCCCTGCCCCGGTTTTCCCCTCCAGCAGCCTCACCAACAACCCCACCCCCATCTACCACCATTGACAACCTCTGTCCCTCCTTCGCAGCACCCAGACTCGGCAACGGGCTTCTCCCGTCGATTCCTACTCCCTCTCAGATTTGGGTTCAAGCGTGTTTGTAAGTCATTGTTTGCTTTAATATCTGAAATATTGAATATGCTCGTTGACGTTATATGCTTATGGTGATTCCGTCTATTATTGCATTGGTTGCTTGAGATCGTACTAACTTGCAGGGACGTTCGAACGGCAGTTCGACTAATTGTACTCTCCGAGTGTGAACCGCTTCTGTGGCTTACTTTCATTGCGTAATCCCTTTCCGTATAATTGCATATGCCGCAAACGCATTTTAAATCCACTTAAAATGGTTGGCCTCATTGGTGCTTGACTCGTGTTTGACAAACGACCTCTCGGGTCCCTTGGTGTGTCAAGTTTTCTTCACCCCTAGTCTACCACTGCATCAAATTGGTATCAGAGGGCGGAGGTTGGTTAGTTTCTTAGCTTGCCATCGACCCCCGCCTCCCCAACCTTGCACACGTTAGGCTAGGGAGCGTATGCTACGTAGTGGTAGACCATTTAGGCATAGCATGTCTGATCCAAATCTCACAGACAATCGGCCCGGCAACTCCAACTCGACGGCGGAGATGCCTACCGCCGAATTCCAACACTTGATGCTAGATCGCCTTAACCAACTAGGCGGTCAACTGGACGAACTCCGTGCGCGTCAAGATGCTTATGAGGGCCAGGGCGACCATGCCGCCCCTCGTCAAGGTGGTCAACCTGAGGATCGTCGCCATCACCCCATTCCCGATCGTCGCCCCCGACAGCGACCACAGTCCCCCGACTATGCCCCTCGCGACCACTTCGATGGCTACCCCGGCCACCGAAGAGGGCCCCCACCTATGGAAGAAGAGATCTTACGCCGTATCCGTATTGAGGTCCCAACATTCGATGGTCATCAAGACCCTGGTGCCTTCAGTGATTGGCTCCGAGAGATGGAAACATGTTTCGACTGGTACGATATGAGTGACGAGCGTAGGGTGAGATTTGCACGCATGAAACTAGTAGGTTCCGCCATGAACTACTGGACTAGTGTGGAACGAGCCTTAGAGCGAGACGGCTATCGGCCCATCATCCGATGGGAAGACATGACGAGGCGCTTAAAAGAAAAGTACCTCCCCGCTTCTTATCGCGACCGACTCCTAGATCAAGTCTATGCGCTGCGACAAGGAACGATGTCAGTGGCAGAATATATGACCAAATTCGATGACTTGATCGTGTGGAGTGATCTTCGGGAAGAGAGCAGTGCCTCGGCATCCAGGTTTCGGCACGGCCTGAAACATGACATTAGGCGTGAGCTGATTCCCCATCGTCGAGAGACCGTTGAGCAGATTTATGAGTTAGCCCTTGAGTATGAGCTTTACCTCCAGTCCACTGGCTCTCGCCAGCAGACCCCCAAGCCCGAGGGCTCCACATTCAGGAGATCCACACCTCCTCATTCTCAGGCTTCTGCGCCTCCCCGCATCCCCGAGGATGCAAAAGGGAAGGCCATCTGGACTGGACCCTCTAAGTCCAGTGGGCCTCAGTGTTATAGATGTTCCAAGAGAGGCCACTACGCCGCTCAGTGCCCGATGCGGAGTCTGATCGTTGAGGAAGACGAGGACGAGAATGTAGAGGAGACCAAGGAGGACTTGGTAGTTACTGCTGAGGAAGATTGGGAGGATGACGCTGAGAGATCACTGGAATTGGGAGTTGTACGCCGCCTCCTGCACACCCCCCGTGCGGAGGATGACTGGCGTCGCACCAACATCTTCTATACGTACTTCCAGAGCGCGGGCGGACCCTGCAAACTTGTCCATTGATGGTGGGAGTTGTGTCAATATTGTGGCCAAGAAGGCTCTCGAGCGTATGCAGATTACTCCAGAGCCACACCCCCATCCCTACCGTGTCCTTTGGGTGGACAAATCTGCGATCCAAGTTACCCAGCGGTGCTTGGTGCCCCTCCGATTAGCGTCCTTCGAGGACAAGGTCTGGTGTGACGTCATCCCGATGGACGTGGCCCACGTCTTATTAGGTCGACCCTGGTTATTTGACCACGATGCGACGTGCTTCGGACGATCGAACACATGCGTATTCTATGATAAGGGCCAGAAGATTACCCTGACCCCGACCCAGCCCAAGGGACCACCCAAGGGCAAGGTTGAGTCATCTGTCAGTTCTGGGTCTGCCAAGCCCTTACATATGATGAGATCGAGTGATTTCTTGAGAGTTAGCCATGAGTCAGGGATAGTATTTATTGTGGCTGCCACCTTAGCATCGGACACCCCCACTGGAGATTTCGTCACTACAGACCCCGCAGTGCAGCGACTATTACGGGAGTTTTCTGACGTTATGCCCGAGGAGCTCCCCGATGAGCTCCCTCCTTTGAGAGACATCCAGCACGCGATTGATCTTGTACCTGGGGCATCGTTGCCCAACCTCCCACACTATCGCATGAACCCGACTGAGCACGCCGAGCTAAAACGGCAAGTGGACGAACTACTGGGGAAGGGCTTCGTGCGTGAGAGCTTGAGCCCGTGTGCGGTCCCCGCCCTTCTCACCCCGAAGAAGGATGGTAGCTGGCGCATGTGCATAGATAGCAGAGCCGTCAACAAGATCACGGTAAAGTACCGTTTTCCTATTCCCCGCCTCGATGACTTACTTGATGCCATGACTGGTGCTCGCTTCTTCACAAAGATCGACCTCAGGAGCGGGTATCACCAGATTAGGGTGCGCGAGGGCGATGAGTGCAAGACGGCCTTCAAAACGAAGGATGGCCTCTTTGAGTGGCTCGTGATGCCCTTTGGGTTGTCAAACGCCCCCAGCACGTTTATGCGGGTGATGACTCAGATTTTGCGGCCCTACATGGGCAAGTTCCTGGTCGTATATTTTGACGATATCCTGATCTATAGCCAGGAGCGCGCTGATCATCTTCATCACATCCGACTGGTGTTAGACACCCTCCGAAAAGAGCACCTATTTGTGAACTTGAAGAAGTGTGATTTCCTAGCCGAGTCAGTTCATTTCCTTGGGCACATTATCTCTGCGTCAGGTATCGCTGTGGATCCTGACAAAGTGCGAGCTATCCGCGAGTGGCCTGTTCCCACGAATATCCACGAGGCCAGGAGTTTTCACGGACTTGCCACCTTCTATAGGAGGTTTGTTCGGAGCTTCAGTGCGATTATGGCCCCCTTTACGAGCTGCCTTCGTAAGGGAGAATTTGCGTGAACCAAGGCAGCAACTAAGGCCTTCGAGGAAATTAAGGACCGACTAGCTACTGCCCCCGTCCTTAGACTACCATATTTTGGTTTAGCGTTTGAGGTGGCTTGTGATGCCTCCGGACTTGGGATTGGTGGAGTACTCAGCCAGGAGGGCCACCCGGTTGCTTATTTCAGCGAGAAGCTGAATGAGGCCCGGCAGCGGTACTCTACATATGACCGGGAGTTCTACGCGGTAGTTCAGGCCTTACGCTATTGCCGACACTATCTCCTGCATAAGGAGTTCGTGTTATATTCCGATCACCAGGTATTACGGTATCTAGACTCCCAGTCAAAACTTAGCCATCGCCATGCCAAGTGGGTCGAGTTCATGCAGAGTTATCATTATGTTCTCAAGCACCGCGCGGATATTGAGAACAAACCGGCTGATGCTTTGAGTCGCCGGATCACCCTGCTGCAGGCAATGAGCACGCAGGTGGTGGGATTTGAGCGCCTACCCGGAGACTACGTTGAGTGCTCAGATTTCAGAGATATCTACGGAACCCTCACCCGGGACCCACTGGGGTGATGGAGGATTTCTCCGTGTCTGACGGCTACCTATTCTTTGGCACTCGGCTATGCATTCCTGATACCTCCCTCCGCGATTTCTTGATTTGGGAGATGCACGCGGGAGGAGCCGCAGGGCATTTCGGACGTGATAAGACTACCACCCTGGTGGAGGATCGCTTCTTTTGGCCCTCCCTAAAGAAGGACGTGGCACGAGTGACCAGGCACTGCAGGACGTGCCAGATAGCGAAGGGCTCACGCCAACCTAGTGGGTTGTATACACCTTTGCCCATTCCTCACAGGCCTTGGGTCGATATTAGCATGGACTTTGTTCTTGGACTGCCCCGCACGCTCAAGAAACTTGATTCCATTTATGTCGTCGTGGACCGCTTCTCCAAGATGGCCCATTTTATTCCCTGCCGCAAGACGGCCGACGCATCTTCAGTAGCCACCTTGTTTTTTAGGGAAGTGTTCAAATTCCACGGACTACCATCCTCTATCGTGTCTGATCGTGACGTTCGATTCATGAGCTATTTCTGGAAGACATTATGGATGAAGACGGGCACCACACTGAAATTTTCCACGGCCTATCACCCACAGACCGACGGCCAGACCGAAGTGGTCAATAGGAGTTTGGGAGCCCTCCTTCGGTGCCTTGTTGGCGAGCACGTGTCTACTTGGGATTCTGTGTTGCCCTCGGCCGAATTTGCATACAACAGTTCGGTGAATAGGACCACGGGTCTCAGTCCCTTCCATATTCTACTAGGATACGAGCCTAGGAAGCCCGTAGATCTGATACCCCTTCCCCTAGAGTCTCGACCTAGTGCGTCAGCTGAGTCGTTTGTCGAGCACTTGCATGAGCTTCACGAGTCCATCCGTAAAAAAATCGCAACAAATAATGAAAATTATAAGGCATATGCAGACATACGCAGAAGGGAGAGAAACTTTGAGATTGGCGCACAGGTTTTGGTTCGCATTCGTCCTGAGAGGTTCCCTTCGGGGACCGCAAGGAAGTTGAACGCCCGACGAATGGGCCCCTATACGGTAGTACGAAGGATTGGGACTAATGCTTATGAGATTGATATCCCAAACCATATGGGCATCAGCCGGGTATTCAACGTTGAAGATTTGACTGCATACTTTGAGGAACAAGCATATGAGGATCCATTTGAGTCCCTTCCCGTGGAGCCACCACTTGAGCCAACACTACCACACGTGCCACCCTCGCCTTCCCAGCCACAGCCAACCGCGTCTCAACCCGAGGACTTGGCAGCACCACCGGCAGTACCACCTGTGAGCCCACTTGAGTGTGAGACACCTTCGGCAGCATTGACAGCGGACTCGGAGACCATTGAGGGCATCTTGGCCCACGACTATGTGACAACGGCGGATCCACGTACACTGCGGTACCTGGTTCATTGGAGAGGTCGTCCCAGTCTTGATGATACGTGGATCGCCCCAGCTGAGCTTGAGAGACTCGCCCCCGAGCTACGTCAGGAGTACAATCGTCTCCATTCTTCGGAGATGAATGTTTTTAAGCCAGGGGGAGTTGATGGAGACCAGACGGACAAAAGGCGCAGGATCACGCGCGTTTATTCACGCCGGAGGCGGCTTTGATCTTCTTCATTAGTTGGGCCTTCCTTTGCGAACGATCCGGCTCCACGGATGCGTTCGGAAAGTCGACGCCCATTATTTTTGTATTTTGCTTTATTTATTTCGGTCATTTATTTTGGTAGTTTTGGCACCCGGAAGTTCGGCCAATCATAGTCGTCCATTATGGAAGCTTCCGGATGCCCCCTTCTTTTCCTATAAATAAACCCTAAATCTAAGAGGAGAGGACCGATGTTTTGAGAGCTTCTAGCAGCCGGTCTTTGGTGCGACGCCAAACCTTCAGGTGCGACTCCTGCCTATCCTTCCTCCTTCCGCGACCATCTTCATCCCTGTCTTCGCCGATCCCCTCCCACAGCCACCGATAGCCTCTCCATCCCCACCACTCCCTTCGTCGATCCTCGCCAAACATTCCTCGTCCCTCTACAACCGCCGGCAACCACACCCGGCCCCGCTCCTCCTCTCCATTAGCCCCGCCGACAACCCTACCTCCATCCACCACCGTCGACAACCCCACCCCCTCCTTCCAGCAACTCGCCGACCACCATTCTCCCTCCCACAGCCACCGATAGCCACGCCCTGCCCCGGTTTTCCCCTCCAGCAGCCTCACCAACAACCCCACCCCCATCTACCACCATCGACAACCTCTGTCCCTCCTTCGCAGCCCCCAGACTCGGCAACGGGCTTCTCCCGTCGATTCCTACTCCCTCTCAGATTTGGGTTCAAGCGTGTTTGTAAGTCATTGTTTGCTTTCATATCTGGAATATTGAATATGCTCGTTGACGTTATATGCTTATGGTGATTCCGTCTATTATTGCATTGGTTGCTTGAGATCGTACTAACTTGCAGGGACGTTCGAACGGCAGTTCGACTAATTGTACTCTCCGAGTGTGAACCGCTTCTGTGGCTTACTTTCATTGCGTAATCCCTTTCCGTATAATTGCATATGCCGCAAACGCATTTTAAATCCACTTAAAACGGTTGGCCTCATTGGTGCTTGACTCGTGTTTGACAAACGACCTCTCGGGTCCCTTGGTGTGTCAAGTTTTCTTCACCCCTAGTCTACCACTGCATCAGGGTCAATACATCATTTTTTCCTAATATTCTTTAACACTCCCCCGCAAGCTGGAGCGTACAAATCGTAGGCACCAAGCTTGGACAAGAACTGATAGTAGACACGTCGTGGTAAGGCCTTGGTGAGGATATCAGCAACTTGCTGAGCAGCAGGAACATGTGTTAACTCTATCTTCTTCAACTGAATCTTCTCCCTAATGAAGTGACAGTCAACTTCAATATGTTTTGTTCGTTCATGGAAGACTGGATTCTTGGCAATGTGTATAGCAGCTTGACTGTCGCACAATAAAGCTGCAGGAGAGGAGAGCTTGACTCCTAAATCATTAAGGAGACCCTCAAGCCATGTGAGCTCATACACAACAACTGCCATAGATCGATATTCAGCCTCAGCAGCTGAGCGAGCAACCATGGACTGTTTCTTGTTGCGCCATGTAATAAGATGTCCTCCAAAGTAAGTGCAGTATCCACTTGTGGAACGACGATCATCCAAAGAGCCAGCATAATCAACATCAGAGTATGCAATCAAAGATAAGGGAGACGAAGAGGGCTTGTATACAAGCCCTTGTCCGGGAGCAGTCTTCAAGTATCGAAGAATACGTTCGACAACCTGAAGATGAGAGATACGTGGCTCATGCATGAATCGACTGACAACTCCAACAGCAAATGATATATCAGGTCTAGTAACAGTGAGGTATATCATCTTTCCCACAAGACGACGATAATACTCTGGATTCGGAAGGAGAACATCGGAGTCCGAGGCATGAGCACAAAGCTTGTAATTGATATCCATGGGAGTGGCAGCAGGCTTGCATCCAAAATAGCCCGCATCATAAAGTAAGTCAAGACAGTACTTTCTCTGAGATAACACAAGCCCATCATGTCTCCGAGCCACTTCGAGACCAAGAAAATATTGAAGGCTTCCCAAATCCTTAGTTTGAAACACAGTAGCTAGATGTTGTTTGATCACCTGTATGCCTGAAAGATCATCTCCTGTAATCAGAATATCATCCACATAAACTAGAAGAATAACTGTGCTCGTTGGACGATGACGAGTGAAGAGAGAGAAGTCGGCCGAACTCCGAGGGAACCCAATAGCACTAACGGTCTTACTAAATTTGTCAAACCATGCCCGAGGAGATTGTTTGAGACCATAAAGAGACTTCTTTAGACAACAGACAAGGGACTCCCCCGTGGTCTCAAACCCGGGAGGTTGTTGCATATAAACGATCTCCTGTAAGTCGCAATTAAGAAAAGCATTTTTGACATCCAGTTGGTGCAAGGGCCAGTGGCGGTGAACAGCAAGGGAGATCAATACACGAACAGTATTGAGTTTAGCGACTGGAGAAAAGGTCTCATCATAGTCCAGACCTTGTTGTTGAGTGAAGCCGCGAGCTACAAGACGAGCTTTCAAACGTTGAACCGTCCCATCCGGATCCTGTTTGACGGCAAACACCCACTTACATCCCACACAAGATTGCCCAAGAGGAAGCGGGACCAAATCCCAAGTGTGGTTTGCCAAAAGAGCAGACATTTCCTCGTCCATAGCCACCCGCCACCCAGGATGTTGGAGAGCCTCCTGCACAGAATTAGGGGTGGAAATAGATGATAAAGAAAGAGCACTCTTCCGGAGTTCCGGAGAGAGGCGGTGAAAAGAGACATAGTTTGCCATCGGGTGAGCAGTGGAACCTGTTGCCGGATCTGCATGCTGCAAAGCATCATTAGAGGAGGGCATCTCTCGTAGGGTAGTAGACGAAGAAGAGCGTCGAGAGTACATACAGATGACAGGTGGTTTAGATGGAATTGGTGTGGGAAGTTGAGGTTGTGTAGGCGGGATTGGTGTGGGAAGGGAAGGTAGTTTAGGTGGGATTGGTGTGGGAAGGAGCTGAGGAAGGTTTGAGTTAATAGGTATAACCGGCCGCGGAAGAGGTGGCGGAAGTGGAAATCAGCTGGTTGAGAGTAATAGGGCTGATCTTCAAGAAAGGTGACATCAGCAGAAGTAACGACCTTGCGATCAGTGGGAGAAAACAAACATAGCCTTTCTGAGTCCGCGAGTAGCCTACAAACATATATTTATGGGCACGTGGAGCCAGTTTGTCAGTGGATGGGCCAAGATGGCGAACAAAACACACGCAGTCAAACACGCGAGGTGTGATGGAGAAAGGAGATTTGGAGGGAAAAAGAAGATTGAAGGGAATCGCAAAATTGAGAATGGAGAAAAGCATGTTGTTAATAAGAGTGCAGGCGGTAGAAACCGCAAAATTTCAATATTGTTTGGGAACATTCATTTGAATCATAAGAAGCGGGTGACCTCAAGCAGGTGTCGGTTCTTGCGTTCAGCGATGCCATTTTGTTAGGGGGTATAAGTACAGGAGGTTTGATGGATGATTCCAAACTCAACACAGAGGTGTGCAAATGCATGACTAGTGTATTCTCGGGCATTATCGGTGCGGAGGGTTTTAATGGTAGTAAAAAACTGGTTGTGAGTTTCAATGAAAAAAGTAAGGAATACACCGGGTAATTCAGAGCGGTCATGAAGGAGATACAGCCAGGTCACCCGCGAGTACTCATCAATAAATGTGACAAAGTAACGATATCCAAAAACACTCGCAATTTTGTAGGGTCCCCAAATATCGGAGTGTACTAGATCAAAGGGAGTAGGATTCCGAGTAGGATGTGGTGAGAATGTAGACCGATGATGTTTCACATAGATACATGATTCACACGTGAACTCTTGGAGGGACACGTCAGGGAGAGATTTTCTGAGTATGTTTACAGGGGCGTGACCAAGACGTCGATGCCAATCAACAGAGCTAATAGAGGACAACACTGTTGGGGGAGAGGGATCAAGGATATAAAGACCATTCGACAGATGTCCTTTTCCAATGATAGTCCGCGTCTTGGGATCCTGCACAACACACAAGTTGGAAGAAAAAAGTTACATCACAACCAAGGTCAGTAGTGAGGCGACCAACAGAGAGAAGCTTGAAAGGAGAGCCCGGAACATGAAGGGAAGAGCGAAGAGTAATGTAGGGAGTGATATGAATATCTGCCACGCCAGAAACGGGAAGAGTGTCCCCACTAGCAACAGTAATGAAATTGGGATGCAAGGAGTCCAAGTATTGTGGTGGTGTCCGCGAGGTAATGTGGTGAGAGGCCCCGGAATCCAAAATCCAAGATGAGCTATGAACAAGGCAGGAGGTACCACCACCGAAAATAGACACCACAGAGCCCGGAGGACAGTTGATCATCTTGCAAGGGACAGACCGCAGCGGTCACGGTGACAGCACACCAGCGGCAAGAAGGGTCACGACCAGCGCGGTAAGAAACAGTCTTCAGCGGGCAGAAACAGGCCGCGACGGTTAAGAAACCGGAGCAGGCAGTGCGAGTAGGAGAATACTGCCACCAGGTCACAGCGACCGCACGGCTAGGAGCAGACCGCAACACGAAAAACAATAGAAACCCGAAGGCGCAGGCAGACCGCGCGAACAGCCCAGACGGGAAGAACAAACACCCGGGCGGTTAGAGGCGGACCGCAACCAGAGCAGCAGACACGGTCTAGACGCGGGAGGAGCAAACTCACAGCGGGAAGACCGAGGCCGCAACGGGAAGAAGCTGGGAGCAGAGAAGGCCTAGCCGCAGCGGTCAGAAGGCACAAGGCAGTCCACAACCCGGAGCGGTTAGAGAAGAGAGGACACCTTGAGAGAGACGAGGTCGGCAGAGGAAGTAGTCGCACGGTCTCGGGGACACACCAGCGACAAGGAAAGTCGCGACCAGGATGCGGCTAAGGGAAGAGGAGACACCGCTAGCGACAAGATAGGTCGCAGCGGCTAGTCGGAGAAGAGGTTAGAGAGGAAGTCTGAACGGTCAAGGTGAAGTTACCAGTGGCAAGGAGAGATGCCACGACCTAGATGCGGACTGAAGCGAGTAAGAGAAAAAGAGGAAGAAACCGCGGCGACTTGAGAGAGACCGCGACAAGCGGGAAGAGAGGCCGCGCGGATATCAAGGGAGAGAAGCCGCAAGGATAGGAAGGGAGACCGGGTGGTCAGAACAAGAAGCAAGAGAGGGTGGACCCCACGTGTGAGAAAAGTTATAAACGGGATGGTAGGAGGAGGAGGAGACGTGAAAGCCACGAGGGAAACAGAGACAAGGAGATAGCGGTTAGAAAAAGGATAGGCCGCTCGAAACTGCGGCTAAGCAGGAGAAGGAAGGGCCGCGCGGTCAGCCGGGAGAACAGCCGGTTTGCAAACGGACAGGCCGGCTAACCGAGCTCGGGCGGTTAGAAAAAAAGGAGACCGCGAGTTGCCGCAAACAGAAGACCGAATACCCAAGGAGGAGACCGGTCCCTCTGATACCATGTAGAAAACAAAGGGCAAACCTTGCATATACTTCTTCATGTATAAAATACAAGAGAAAATACAAATATATAGGAGAGAAGAGAGAGAGATCTAATTATACAATCAATGTGGGACAAAATACTAAAACCTATATAGGCCAAGTTAATGGGCCAATACATCATTTTTCCCTAATATTCTTTAACAATATAGTTGAGAAAAATTTAAGTATTATATAATTATTAATCCATTACATTATATGAAATATATTATGCACTTATAAACCATTTTGAGTTAACTTTTGAGTCGAGTTAGTCAAGCAAGTCATGTTAACCTTGAAATCAATTTCAAGTTCAAAGTAAAGCTAAAAATACAATTGAATTGGACTACTAACAATATTTGAGTTTCAAGTATTTTTAACCATCCTAAGCATATAAATAAATTTTATGTCATTTTAAAAATGAGAAATGCAAAGCATAACAAAAGATATAGTAATAGTCAAATTTAATTGCAAAAAAAACCCAATGAAGTAAATTTTTGTATGCTTAAGCCATCATCGTCAGCATCATTAGGCAATCTCAATCGTTCTGGATAGGATTTATCAGCACTCATTTTTTATTTATCACTACTTAGTGATGCAGAGGTATTAAAACATAATTGTTGGAAATAATCTAGAAACTTTTCTCTTTGTTACCTTAAGCTTACCCAATTTTCTTCATAACCCTTTAACACAACTTTAATTTGCTCATCTAATGGGTGCACTTTAGAAACATCCAACAAGCAATACCTTGGTGTTTATTATTTGCAGATATCATTTTGGTCAATGGGACTCGTGAGGGTGTAAACGCGAAATTTGAATCTTGGCGAGACACTTTAGAAAATAAGAATTTTAGGTTGAGCATGGCAAAGACGGAGTATATGGAGCTTAAATTTAGCAGTGCAAGAAGGACGGATGACTTCGATATTAAGTTGGGTGGTTAAGATATTTCTCACAGTGAGTACTATAAATATCTTGGATCGATAGTTCAAAAAGATGGAGGTGTTGATATTTGATAAAGATGTGATACATAGAATCCAAGCAGGTTGGTTGAAGTGGAGAAGAGCGTCAGAGATCTTATGTGATCGTAAAGTACCATTAAACTTAAAGGTAAGCTTTATGGTACTGTAATTAGACCAGCGATGCTCTATAGTTCTGAGTGTTGTGTCGTCAATTGTGTACATGAGCAAAAAATGGAAGTTGCGGAGATGAGAATGCTTAGGTGGATGTGTGGACACACGAGACTGGATAAAATTAGGAATGAATGTATAAGGGATAAGTGATGTAAACTCGACTAGGGGTTTTTAAAATTAAACATTTTTCAGTAAAATAATATATTTATTATAAAATAAATTTAGGATTTTGAAAAATAAGTTGATTTTCTAAATCTTTTTTGAAAAAAGACCGAGCGGCCAAACTCAAAGCTTTGTGCACGAAATTACTCTTGACGTTTGATTTTCTCGAAGCTGTCAATTGTTATCCGGAAAACGTTCATCGGTGCTTAATGAATTGAATCGTCGCGAGATTTGTACATGCACAAGTACAACACAGATAATAATTTATGAAATAACGGTAATTAAAGTGGTAAGAACGTTTGAGGCAAACTTAGATTAATTATTGAGTTGCATAAAAGTTACGCTAATAAGTGTAGCAAGAGACACGAAATTACCCTAGCAAGAGGTCCACTCACATCCAATTGTTCTGCACTGGACCGGTTTTGAAAGGAGGAGATTTTCCAACAGCCGGCCGGCTTTGAAATTTCAGGCGTATTGGCCGATGTCGGCGCTCGGAAGGAGGGATGCCAACGGCGCCTGCAGGGTAAGTCCACCAGTGTCCTCATTGTCGGAATAAAGGGCCGAAGACGACGACAAACCAGGGAGGGAGGAAACCGCGACAGACCGGCCGAATCGTGCGTCCTGGCATCGTAGGGTCGTCGGAGAAGAGGAGTTTCGTTGAGCGCTTGCCGGATCTTGGAAGTGTTGCGACGACTGAGGGGGTGGCTCTGCCTGATTCTCGATCAGGAAGAACAGTTGTCGGGTTAACAGAGGAACGACTGTTCTGTCGTTCTCTGTATTCCCCGGCTGCTTTTTGACACCGTGAGGGGCCACTTTTAAAGAGCAATTAGGGTTTGTCCCTTATAACATTTACGAAATAATTTTTTTCTTGAAGAGGGGGTTACCAAATGATCTCAGATTTTGCTTCCTAAATTATTCTCTCAATGAACCTTTTAACAGAGAATATTTTATTTTGATTTAATTTTCTATTTGATCTTATACTCTTTATAATTAAATTTAAACTTGGCTCTTTCGTTCTAGCTACTAAAATTACCGGACCTATTTATTCAGACTCTCAACGAGCGGTCAATCCGACGAGCCAAACAAATTCAAATACATGAAATAAGAACGGGTACATGAAATGAAATACAAAAGTAAAAAATAAATATACAGGCAAGGATTACAATGCGACGAAGGGTGCATAAATTCTCCCGGGGCTGAAAGAGCTCGTCCCCGACGAGACTTCACAAAAACTGGCAATGGAGAGACCGGGTATCGTCGCTGGAGCTAGATCAGGTGGAATATCTGGGGCATTGACGGGTGGCTCAACTGGGGGCCCAATGTGCTGATGATTATGAACAAGATCAAACCTCTTGCAATAAGCAATCACCTGACCACCCTTTGAAAAGTACATCTCATGGCGATAACGACCAAATATGAGTTTGTAATATTCAAAGGTTGCTCGCAAAAGATTAGCAGTAAATTTTATGTAGTTCTTTTAAATAATTAATATGAGTTTGTGCATCGAAAGAAATACGTTCATGGAATGAAAGATGATGGCGGTCACGTGGGTGGGGCAACGCATAGAAAATTTTGAAAGGAGATATATTAAGAGAACGGCGTTTAGAATTATTACATGTGAATGTAGCTTGTGGAGGCACAAAAACTCATTGCTTTATATTTCCCTCGATTAAACGCCTAAGAAAGTTCTCCAAAATCGGATTAACAATTTCAATCAATTCATCGGTTAGAGAGTGATGAGCACTACTAAACTCGAGTTTGGTGTCCATTCGACCCCATAATATATTCAAAAATTTGATTATAAAATGTTTAATACCTTGTTGCAATTTCACGTATTCGCTTACGTCTAACTTAATATCATAAATTTTAGAATTGATTATAATTAGTCTTTCAGAAGTTTACAAAGAAATCTTTTAAAACGCGTGTCTTTATTAAGGGTTAAAATTTGTGGATTTCTCACAATCCTTATATCACGAGTTTTCTTAAATGTTTATAATTTGAAAGTGAATTTTTTTCAAACATATTTATATTTAGAGGATAATGAAGTGATATGAAATGATGTTCTCTAAATATAAAATCAATATTTGGTGGTGATTCCAATGTTGAGGCCAAATGATCATTAGACATAGTGTTTGTGCGCTCAAGTGTTTGTGGTGGTAGTGGCCTAGGAGAATCAGGACATATGTAGCTCGACTCTACGTCACCTAAGGTGTGGGGCTTATCACTAGCCAACTCCATCTTTGAGATTGAAACTGTGTCATCCAAGGTGAGTGTGGCAACACTATTACGTTCTTTTTCCTGGAGCAGGGGCTCGGGAAGAGACTCAATGACTACAGCTGGAGATTCGGTGCGTGCAAGTGCAGTCTCTACTTTAATTGGGATGACATAAATATGAGGAAGAAACTCTTTTTCCTAAAGCTGGGGCTCAGGAAGAGACTCCTCAACTGGAGAGAGTGCTACTGTGGAGCTAAGTTGGGATAATGTACTTATGGGGGTGGCAACACTAGGGAAATCTATGTCCTTAAAAGTGGGGGCAACAACGAAACTAGCGGGAGGTCTAGCAGTAGACCTAAGCTCAGACTCCACCTTAAGGGTCAAACTAGAAACTTCTGTTAAATTGCGATAATTGTGCAGCTCTAGTTGAAGCCTAATGGGGTAGTGTAACCCGTGTAGGTAACGGGATACAATCATTTTATCACCCTTCTGAATATATAATCAAGACTGAAGGACTAGAAATTCTTTAGTGTACTCATCAACCGACAAACCTCTTTGTTGTAGATTTTGAAATCTACGATATGAAGTGTGAAGGTAATCGGGAGAGACATGATGTTTGCGTAGCTCTTATTTGAACTCAATCCAAGTAGTAATTGGAGGCAACCACAGCTTATCTCTCATGCGTTGAAGTTGTTTTCACCATTCTAAGGAGGGTCTCTTAAGCCTATGGGTCACATACTCGATTTGTCTACTCAAAGGTACTTGCCTTCAACTCAAAAGCGATTCTATGTAATGACATCAATCTAAGCATTCATCAGGTCCTAGTCGTCCGTAAAAATCGCTCAGATGTGTGTACTCAAAGCCTTTATGATTAGTGTTCTCTCCTTGCAATCCGTGATTTATGTTAGGGAGAGACACTATCATTTCTGTTAAATTTTTTATTCGAGCATTTAAGTCTTCCAAATGATTCTCCAGTCGCGCGTTAAATCCTAAGTGATCGATCATTTTCTCCTCTGAATTTGTTTTATTCTCTCAAATTTTATAGTAATTGATTTTAAAATCCTCATTTTACATTTTCTTTTTTTATTTTCTTTTTTTATTTTAAAATAAATAAAAGAATTTAAGATTTTAAAATAAAATAAAGTTTTAAGTTAAAGATAATAATTAAATATTTTTATTAATAAATAGATTATAAATTTTTTAAAGAAATGGAATTATTTTGAAAACATTTTTTAACAAAACCGGATCGTATGATTCGCGATAGGAGCGGATCACAGTTCCCTCTGGTACCAAACTGAAGTAGACTCGACTAGGGCTTTTTAAAATTAAACATTTTTTCAGTAAAATAATATATTTGTTATAAAATAAAATTAGGATTTTGAAAAATAAGTTGATTTTCGAATTCATTTTTGAAAAAAGATCGATCGGCCAAAATCGAAGCTTTGCGCACGAAATTACTCTTGTCGTTTGATTTTCTCGAAGCCGTCAATCGTTATCTGGAGAACGTTCATTGGCGCTTAATGAATTGAATCGTCGCGAGCATTGTATGTTGAAACTGATGTTTCACATTCCTGTGTTTGAGAATATCAACTCTCAGGTTATATTTGATCATGTCTTGTGTTGATAGAGTGTGCAGGTTGACAGGTACAAGCGAAGAATAAGACTTCTATGGACACTAACGCTGAGCGGTAGATGTTACCGCTGAGCGGTAGATGTTACCGCTGAGCGGTAGATGTTACCGCTGAGCGGTAGATGTTACCGCTGAGCGGTAGATGTTACCGCTGAGCGGTAGATGTTACCGCTGAGCGGTAGATGTTACCGCTGAGCGGTAGATGTTACCGCTGAGCGGTAGATGTTACCGCTGTAGATGTTACCGCTGAGCGGTAGATGTTACCGCTGAGCGGTAGATGTTACCGCTGAGCGGTAGATGTTACCGCTGAGCGGTAGATGTGAGCGGTAGATGTTACCGCTGAGAGATAAGCGGTAGCCGGAGCGGTAGATGTTACCGCTGAGCGGTAGATGTTACGAGTTCTCGGGAAATTACCGCGCCGCGCTAGTCCTACCGCTCGTGCTAACGCAATGAATTATTTGGTCAAGCTCTCGGGAAACTACCGCAGGCGGTAGTGCTTACCGCGCCGCGCTAGCCTCTCGACGAATGGCGAGAAGGCCTTCTCGCGAAACGTTAATCTCTCGACGAACTTCAAGCAGGATTTCTCGAGAAATGACCTATCGTCAGGCGATAGCAGTTACCGCGCCGCGCTAGCCGTTCGACGAATATCGACGCGTTGTTTCTGATTCGTCGTGTCCTATATTACCGCGCGGCGGTAGCGGTAACCGTGCGGCGTTAGCAACGATGAAACGGCAAATATTTGTTTTAATTATTATTCCAGATTTGGACGACAACTGGCACAACAAGCGCGCGAACTTATCGCCGACTGTAGCCTATTTTCATGAAAACGTATAAAAGGTCGCTTTGGTTTCTATGCCCATAGATTGAAGGACTGAAGAGCGACGGGAGTTCGTGAATTCTAGGGTTCGGCCGCCTTCTTGTGCTCCGTTCCAAAAGTCTTCGTTGAATAAGAAGAAAGTCGTCTCCCTTCCGTTCGTGAACGAAGAACTCTGGCGATCCAAGATCTACATCGATTACAAAGTGTCGACCGATTGCTAGCAAACGAAGATCTTAAGCAACGGTCGCGGATCGCTCAACGGAGAAGTCGTCAAGAGGGAGAACTTCTAACTTTTAGATTATTTACATCTTTTATTCTTGTAATCTTTTCGTTTTCTAAATCTTGTGTGAGGGAAATCGACCGGAGGGTCGTCGAAATCCGGGAAGGATTTCATGAGAAATCGACCGGGGAAGGTCGTCGGAATCCGGGTAGAATTCCGCGGTAAATCGTCCTGGAGATAGGGACGTCTAGATCGGAGGATCTAGCGGGGCTCTAAGACCCTTCCTTGTGAGGAGGTGAGGAGTCGGCTCGAAGACTTTTCTTGGAGGGAAAAGGAGAGAGCCAACCGGTCCGTGGAGCGGATCGGTATAGAAACCAAAAGAGTTTTTTTATTTCTCATCGCCTTAGATCTCCGGCGTCACGGAGATCACCCTTTTTGTAATCATCTAGAACAATAGTTATTCTGATTCATGCAATGGAATTCCAGTTTTTGTTTTGATTAACTTTGTGATTGTTCTGGTTTGTTAAAGTGAGTGTTTGTGCTGTGGGGCTTGCGAACGAATCTGCACAGGAAAACGAGCATTGTGACTTACCACCGCGCGTTAGCTACCTAATGCCCCGCGGTAGCTTCCAGAACTCGATTTTCTGAGGCGAAATATTTTTAAATTTTATTTAACGTTAAAACCTTATTCACCCCCCCCCCCCTCCTCTAAGGTTGGCCACTAGATCCAACAAGTGGTATCAGAGAGAGGTTACTTCTTAAGGCTTAAAATCCTGAAGTAAGATGGTCAACTCTGTTCACGCGTTCTCTGAGGGACAAGGTGTGAGTAGACCTCCACTCTTTATGGGGAGTGACTATAGTCACTGGAAAACACGCATGAGAATCTTTCTGATGACTCAAAGCATGGACGTATGGGCCATGGTAGAGACAAAATACACTGCACCCACTGTCACTATAGGGGACACCGTCCTAGTCAAACCAAACGATAAGTGGGATGACGCAGATAAGCTTAGATGCATGAACAATGCCAAGGCCATGAACTCGTTATTATGTGTCTTGGACAAAACTGAATTCAATAGAATATGTAACTGTGAGACTGCTTATGATATATGGTATATTCTTGAGCTCACTCACGAAGGTACTCTGCAGGTGAAGGAGTCGAAGCTATTCCGACTCGAATCTGAATATGAACAGTTCCGGATGGAGATTGACGAGGATGTGGACAACATGTACACGCGATTTACTAAGATCGTCAACGCCTCAAGATCTCTCGGAAAGAACTTTCCAAATGGTGACCTAGTGAGGAAGATCCTACGATCTTTGCCTCCTCGCTTCAACCCGAAGGTGACAGCTATTGTTGAGTCTCATGAGATCAGCACCCTGGAGATAGAGAGCCTCATCGGCAATCTGAAGACACGCGAACTTGAATTGAAGATTCAAGCAGAGGTATATCCCAGGGAAGTAAAGAAGAAGAGACCGGCGCTGAAGGCCGCAAAGGAGAGAAAAGCTGCTGAAGATTCTGAGGAAGATGAGGAGGAGAGCCTCTACGTTCGGGAGTTCAGAAAATTTATGAAGAATCCCAAGAAGCAGGGACAATTCAAGAAATCCCTGAAGAGAGAAGCTGGAGAAGGAAGGTGGAACAAGCCATCAAAAGAGACGGAAAGCGATGATGAGAAGTCCCAGTCGGAGTGTTATCACTGCTACAAGCCTGGGCATTTTCTATTTTTAATGTTCTGTATGTAGATGGACTTAAGCATAATCTCATCTCTATTAGTCAATTGTGTGATAAAGGTCTAAATGTCTTATTTGAGTCGTCTACAAACACTTGCAAAATTATTGATGTCAAAACTACTAGTGTATTGCTTGTAGCTCATAGAAATCATAATGTTTATACTGTTAATTTTGATGATATATCTGCATCTGATCTGAAATGCCTAGTTACAAAGAATGAGGAACTAGATCTTTGGCATAGGAGACTAGGACATACTGGTAGCAAGCTTATTGTAAAACTATCGAAAAAGAAACTTGTTCAGGGACTTCCCAACTTAAGCGGTAGTTTAAATGTCTTGTGCGCTCCTTGTCAAAAAGGCAAATTTCTCAAAACCTCTTTCAAAAGCAAAGATGAAGTTTCCACGTCAAGACCATTCGAACTGATTCACATAGACTTGTTTGGACCTCTAAGTACGTGTAGTCTAGGTGGAAAAAGATACACTTTCGTTATCATATAGCTGATTACTCACATTATTGCTGGACGATCTTTCTAGCAAATAAATCGGACACCTTTAGCGAATTCTCCAATCTCTGCACGTGACTTCAAAATGAGGAGCTAAAGATAAAATGTATTAGATCAGATCATGGAGGAGAGTTTGAGAATGAAGACTTCTCAAACCTGTGTGACTCCTTAGGAATTAAGCATAAATTCTCTGCCCCTCGCACTCCACAACAGAACGGGGTTGTAGAAAGAAATGACTGCACTCTTCAGGAATTAGACCCCAGAATGCTCGCCGAGTTCGGCTTACCACGGTCTTTCTGGGCTGAAGCGGTTAACACGGCAAGCTACGCGATGAACCGAGTCATGCTTCGCCCTATTTTAAAGTGAACTCCATATGAGCTGTATTTCGAAAAGAAACCCTCTGAATCGTACTTTAGGGTCTTTGGTTGCCCATGCTACATTCTAAACATTTGATGAAAAAATCTGATCAAGGTACCTTCTTAGGATACTCGAGCAAGAGTCGGGACTATAGGATCTACAATAAGAGGACCTTAGTGGTTGGCTGAAGAATCGGCTCATGTGCATTTCGATGAAAACTCCCCAACTAACGAGCCTAAGGCGAATGAAGAAGAGGTTGAAGAGAGTGTACCGATAGGGAATGAAGGTGAGGAGAGAATCGTGGAGAGTGAAACTCAAAGTCTTGAACAAGGATATAGGCCTCCTAGTAACTTAATTTTTTCAAAGCAACATACTCGTGATCTAGTCATAGGAGAGCCATCTCATGGAGTTAGAACTCGGTCCGCACTTCATGAGTCATTCTCAAACTTGTGTTTTCTATCTAATATTGAACCCAAGAACGTTTCAAAAGCCTTAAAAGATGAATCATGATTCTTGACGATGAATGAGGAGCTGAGCCAATTCGAGCGAAGTAAGGTATGGGTGTTAGTGGAACGTTCAGATAACCATCCAGTGATAGGCTTAAAATGGGTTTTCAAAAATAAACTTGATGGTGAGTGTAGGATAACAAGAAACAAGCTAGGTTGGTGGCTCAAGAGTATTCTCAGATAGAGGGTGTGGATTTTGAAGAGTCATTTGCCCCGGTTGCTCGTGTTGAGTCCATCCGTATGTTTTTGGCGTTTGCTAGTTATAAGCAAATTAGATTGTACCAAATGGACGTTAAAAGTGTCTTCCTAAACGGATATATTAAGGAAGAGGTATATGTCGAGCAACCACCCGGTTTCATGAATGGCGCCTACCCAAACCACGTATACAAGTTGGTGAAGGTCATGTACTGATTGAAGTAGGCACCCCGTGCTTGGTACAATAGGCTCACTACTTTTCTCTTAGATCATGGCTTTAGGATGGGTAGTGCGGACACAACCTTATTTGTAAAGATCAAGAATTCAAATCTAATTATACTACAAATCTATGTGGATAATATCATTTTTGGGACAACGAATGAAAAGATGTGTGAAGAAATTGTCACCCTAATGAAATCTGAATTCGAAATAAGTCTAGTAGGAGAACTTACCTATTTCCTAGGATTTCAAATTTCTCAACGGCAAAGACGGGATTTTTATAAGTCAATCAAAATATATTAAAGATATGTTTGTGCGTTTGTGGTATGAGAATTTGAAACAAGTCAAAACTCCTATGAGTGCCTCTCTTAAATTAAGAAAAGATGAAGGTGGCATTTCCGTCGATCAGACTGTGTTTAGAGGTATGATAGGATCATTGTTATATTTGAGTGCCTCTAGGCCAGATATCACGTTTGCGGTAGGTATGTGTGCTAGGTACCAAGCCGACCCTAGAGAGTCTCATTTGAAAGCAGTAAAGCATATTTTTAGGTACCTTATAGGAACACAACCTTGGACTCTGGTACCCACATACCACCGATTTCACACTACACGGGTACTCTGATTCTGACTATGCAAGGTGTTCACTTGATCGCAAGAGCACAAGTGGTACATGTCATTTCCTAGGCCCTGCACTAGTCTCCTGGTCAAAACGCAAACAAAACTCGGTTGCACTATCCATCGCTGAAGCCGAGTATATCACCTTAGAAAGTTGTTACGCTCAAGCATTATGGATGTCTCAAACGTTAGAAGACTCTGGCTTATCTTGTAGGAATGTTACACTTAGGTGCGACAACAAGAGTGTCATAGACTTGACATATAATCCAGTGCACCATTCTAGATCAAGACATATTGACGTGCGTCACCACTTCATTCGCAATCATATAAAAAAGGAGAACGTTAGTGTAAGCTTCATCGTCACTGATGACCAACTAGCTGACATATTTACCAAGCCACTCCCAGATGCACGTTTCTCATTACTTCGACTCGAGCTTGGTGTTCTGGATCTCTCATCCTAGTCATCGATGGTTGTGTTTGCCTGTTTTATTTGCGATTTTTTCTTTGTCCATGTTTCACTTTCGTGCGTACTTGCTTATGAGTTTGCTCATTTGAGTTTCCTTTTTTTAAAAACAAAAAACAACAAAAAAACATGCACTTGCTTTCTTTGTGACGTTTGAAAAAAAAACAGCAACCAAAAATAGAAAACCCAAAATAAATAAAAAACTAAAAACCCAAAATAAAAAAAACTGTTGTAGAAATATAATGCTCTTGGGCTCATATGACTGCGACTTATATCATAACGCGTACGTACAATGTTTGAGTTCAGACTCTTAATCTATGCAAACATTGTCCTCCGGTCATAGTGGGTTGAATCTATAAGTGCTTAGCTATTGAGTGCGACAAGACGGGGTCGTGTCTGTTGTCTATGCCTCTAAGGTATGTGTGAGGACTTAGATAGGGGAATGACTTCACATGATACACACATTCCTAGCTGATGCACTCAAGACAAAAAATATTATGCGGACATGCTATTAATCGTGATACTATATTCTAACACGCTAGAAATATGTTGAATAATCAATGTCACGATACACTTGTGACTATACTAGGTGTGAAACTTTGGGCCAAAACTCTAGTACAAAAGTCGTATGTATACAAGTTAAAGTGTATCTATCTAGGTGGATAGATTTCGATTGACTCGGGACTCCATGAACCTTTTTTAAAAAAATGATTAAAGTGATAGATCTACGCTAACAAAATAAAACTATGGAAGCTATCACATCTCTTGTCACGGTCCCCTCAAGCACTACTCATTCCTCTTGATAAGTCTTCATGAGCATTGTGAGGATGAGCACCTTGGTTGAAGAGTCACTTCGATCTTGTGCATCGACTCTATCTTTAGCTTAGTGCCCTTAGTTTTTGCCTAGGTATGACATCGAATGACATGTGAGGTGACTATTCACCTTATTTTTCTTGTGTTAGGTTCCTAGACGATCGAGATTCACATGGACAATATGTTATTTTTCCCTTGGTGTTATCTCGCTTTTGATGCTACACGTACACATGTCATTGCCTTGTCTAAGACTTCCGCACATAAGAATTGGACTGCAACTACACTATCTCTTTTTAGCACAATACGTACTAGCACGCGATTTACACTCATTATGTTTTTAATGTTTGTTTCACTTGATTACTTCCTTACTCTTATAGCATTGTAGACGTACCCGTTGTGTGCTTAGTTTAGTCTGTGCTATCCAATTCATATGAACTCTGAAAATTGAATCTTTGTCTGTGTACCTTGCTCTACTTTGTGACTCATGTGCTTACAATTTTCTGATATGTATTTCCGTTTTGAGTCCCCTCTAAGATTATCATCTCTAACTTTACTTTGTGTGTGCACTATTTGTTGTTTGTCTAAACACTCATCATATCTACTATTTTTCATCCTGCATGTCTGGTTGTCCTTGTCCTCCCTTTTGATATTATCAAAGGGAAAGAATAAATTGTTCATGAGTATGGTCATGAGTATGAGTCACGGGTTAGGAGAGGTCACATGTAGGGGGAGCATGTTAACAATGTGTGCGCATAGATAGGGGGAGCAAGTCGAACATGTAGATAGGGGGAGCGTGTGTGTAGGGGAGCTACATAGCGAACCTGCAACCTGATGATAGCCTATAACTCTTATTCTAGCCTATAACTCTTATTCTTTATATGCACTCTATCTCATTGTTATTAATCATGAACGGAAGTTGATATTATCAAAAGGGGAAGTTTGTTGGAACTGATGTTTCACATTTCCTGTGTTTGAGAATATCAACTCACAGGTTGTATTTGATCATGTCTTGTGTTGATAGAGTGTGCAGGTTGACAGGTACAATCGAAGAAGAAGACTTCTATGGACACTAACGTCGAGCGGTAGCCGTGAATAAATTGGACAGAGTTCTCGGGAAATTACCGCGCCGCGCTAGTCCTACCGCTCGCGCTAACACAATGAATTATTTATTCAAGCTCTCGGGAAACTACCGCAGGCGGTAGTGCTTGCCGCGCGGCGCTAGCCTCTTGACGAATGTCGAGAAGGCCTTCTCGCGAAACTCTAATCTCTCGATGAACGTCAAGCGGGATTTCTCGAGAAACGACCTACCGCCAGGCGATAACAGTTACCGCGCCGCGCTAGCCGTTCGACGAATATCGACGCGTTGTTTCCAATTCGCAGTGTCCTATATTACCGCGCGGCGGTAGCGGTAACCGCGTCGCACTAGCAACGATGAAACGGCAAATATTTGTTTTAATTATTATTTCATATTTGGACGACAGCTGGCACAACAAGCGCGCGAACTTACCGTCGGGCGCTAGTCTTACCGCCGGCGGTAGCCTATTTTCATGAAGACGTATAAAAGGTCGTCTTGGTTTCTGTGCCCATAGATTGAAAGACTGAAGAGTGACGGGAGTTCGTGAATTCTAGGGTTCGACCGTCTTCTTGTGCTCCGGAAGAAAGTCGTTTCCCTTCTGTTCGTGAACGAAGAACTCTGGCGATCCAAAATCTACATCGAATACGAAGTGTCGACCGATTGCTGGCAAACGAAGATCTTAAGCACCGGTCGCGATTCGCTCAACGGAGAAGTCGTCAAGAGGGAGAACTTCAACTTTTAGATTATTTACATCTTTTATTCTTGTAATCTTTTCGTTTTCTAAATCTTGTGTGAGGGAAATCGACCGGAGGGTCGTCGAAATCCGGGAAGGATTTCGTGAGAAATCGACCGGGGAAGGTCGTCGGAATCCGGGTAGGATTCTACGGTAAATCGTCCTGGGGATAGGGACGTCTAGATCAGAGGATCTAGCGGGGTTCTAAGACCCTTCCTTGTGAGGAGGTGAGGAGCCGGCTCGAAGACTTTTCTTGGAGGAAAAAAGAGAGAGCCAACCGGTCCATGGAGTGGATCGGTATAGAAACCAAAAGAGTTTTTTTATTTCTCATCGCCTTAGATCTCCGGCGTCACGGAGATCACCTTTTTTGTAATCATCTAGAACAATAGTTATTCTGATTCATGCAATGGAATTCCAGATTTTGTTTTGATTAACTTTGTGATTGTTCTGGTTTGTTAAAGTGAGTGATTGTGTTGTGGGGCTTGCGAACGAATCTGCACGGGAAAACGAGCACTGTGACTTACCGCCACGCGTTAGCTACCTAACGCCCCGCGGTAACTTCCAGAACTCGATTTTCTGAGGCGAAATATTTTTAAATTCTATTTAACGTTAAAACCTTATTCACCCCCCCCCCCCTCTAAGGTTGGCCACTAGATCCAACATTGTACATCCACAAGCACAACACAGATAATAATTTATGAAATAACTGTAATTAAGGCGGCAAAAACGTTTGAGGCAAGCTTAGATTAATTATTGAGTTGCATAAAAGTTACGCTAATAAGTGGAGTAAGAGACACACGAAATTACCCCAGCAAGAGGTCCACTCACATCCAATTGTTCTGCACTGGACCAGTTTTGAAAGTAGGAGATTTTCCAATAGCCGGCCGGCTTTGAAATTTCAGGCGTATTGGTCGATGGCGGCGCTCGGACGGAGGGATGGCAACGACGCCTGTAGGGGAAGTCCACCAGGGTCCTCCTTATTGTCGAATAAAGAGCCAAAGTCGACGGCAAACTCGGGGAGGGAGGAAACCGCAGCAAACCGGTCGAATCGTGCGTCCTGGCATCGTCGGATCGTCAGAGAAGGAGTTTCGCTGAGCGTCCGCCGGATCTGGCAAGTGTTGTGACGGCTGAGGGGGTGGCTCCACCTGATTCTCGATCGGGAAGAACAGTCGTGGGGCTAACAGAAGAACGATTGTTCTGTCGTTCTCTGTATTCCCTAGCTGCTTTTTGTCACCGTGAGGGGCCTCTTTTAAAGAGCAATTAGGGTTTGGCCCTTATAACATTTACGAAAATAATTTTTTCCCTAAAGAGGGGGTTACCAAATGATCTCAGATTTTGCTTCCTAAATTATTCTCCCAATGAACCTTTTAACATAGAATATTTTATTTTGATTTTATTTTTTATTTGAGCTTATACTCTTTATAATTAAATTTAAACTTACCTCTTTCGTTCTAGCTACTAAAATTATCGGACCTATTTATTCAGGGTCTCAATGGGCGGACAATCCGACGAGCAAAACAAATTCAAATACATGAAATAATAATGGGTACATGAAATGAAATACAAAAGTAAAAATAAATATACGGGCAAGGATTACAATGCGACGAAGGGTGCATCAATAAGACAGGAATGGCACCAATTGCAAAGAAGATGTGAGAAGCTCAACTAAGATGCTTTGAACACGTACAAAGGAGACCATTAGAGACACTTGTTAGGCGTTGTGAGTGTTTAGTCACTAGGCATGTTAAACGGGGGAGGGGTAGACCAATAAAGACTTGGAAGGAAACTTAAGGAAAGACATGATGTACTTAGGCATTAGAGAGATTGTGACTAAAGATAGGGCACAATGGCGACAAAGGATCCATATAGCCGACCCACTATAGTGAGATAAATGCTTGAGTGTTGTAACTAATAGAGGGACTTGCTATCTTTTATGTACATGTACAAACCACTAATATTAACTAATGTATCTTTGATAGATTTCACTCGAACTATTCCATTACTATAATAACTCTATAATTCATCCTTTTAACTCATAACACACGCCAACTAGACATTCTACCAAACTCAGCATAGCTATCAATAATTATATAATCATGTGACTCTCAAATTTCTACTGATTTTTTAAAAAAAATTGCATTAAAATATTCATGATATCTTCTCACAAATCATTTATGAGACACCACTTCAGTTAACCACTAGAATTTAACTCCATAAGTTATATCTTCATCAATATCCTTGTTCTTTCAAATAAAGTAGAGCAATAAATCCTTTTGCACATGTATGCAAAAAAATAAGTTAACGTAAATTCTCTTGTATAAGATTCTAACAAGAATTATATAAAATTATTAATTTTAGACTCACTAAAATGGCATGTCGTAAACTTAATAGTCATTATACTAATTCTGAGTTTACTATCTTCAACATGTTTTCTCCATTATTTTGTCACAGTCATGTCACTGAATATCTTGCCAATTAAAAATGTCATCAATATAAAAAAATATAACATTTAATAAGGTTCTCCTTAAATAATACAAAAATATGAACTCAAAGTCTATATTCCAATAATCTCCATGTAAATTCATTGTATGTTTAATTTAGGCAATTGTTATTTGCAGATCATAAGTGTTTATCCGCGGATCAATTTCTCACTTTATTTGAGTTTACAAATTGTTATCCGCAGCCAAATTTTAAACTTCAGCGGTCGATGACTTTGTTTTCCTGAGCAGGGCCCGACAACGAAGGAACATCTCTGATGACATTTTGAGCACTTCAATGTGTGCACGGATCGTGATTCATAAAATGAATACGCGGATAGAGACCGAGTTGAAGAGAGACGATTTTTCATTGTTCATGTGACTTAGGCTTGTTTGGGAAGATTTAGACAGGGTTTGTTTGAGAAGATTTAGGCTCCGTTTGGGGGGACTTATTTTCACCGTCAAGCGGTCACGACCGCATGTACCGGACCTTAATTAAGTCTCAATTCATGCGGTCATAACCGCTTGACCGGTGAAAATAAGTCCCCCCAAACGGAGCCTTAGATAGCTAGGGTTATTCTCTCCCTGTGGTGAGGAAGGCGAAAAGGATGACCAAAGTTTTTTTTTATTTTCTTTACTAATCTATGGATAACAAATTTATCTATGAATAACAAATTTGACTTCCTTTAGAGCCGCTAATAGACAAAATCTGCAAATAGACAACCGCCTTAATTTATTTATAATAGAAACAATCTTGAACATCTCATTGATCTTAAACATTGATATTAAAATGTTCATCATTAATCAGTTGGTATTCTCTTAATCTCAACAATTCCATTATTTTTTTGTTAATCAAATCACTTCAAAATCCATCAGAACTTTTCAGAACTCAATAGGTATAACCTAAACCACAAAAATTAAATTTATGTATACTCTTCAAAATTAATTTGACTTCATCTTTTGCAAAAATTGACAGTATAATTAGAACATATGTTTCATGAGAATTGAGAAGAAAAAGGTGTTAATACTGAGACTGAAGTACGTGTTGAGGACAAAACACAACTATCGTTGGGTTTAGAACTGAAAAAACATTACCCCCTGACCTCAACGCCTCTTTAACAAAATATGGACCCTCCCAGTTTGGGTTGAGCTTTCCCACGACAACTGATCTCCCTGCAGCATCTACCTTTTTCAAGACCAAGTCACGCATCGCTCAATGGAGGAAACATCTTGAGTGAGATTCAATCTTAATTCTTCTTTAATCTTTTTGTACTTTTCTCTTTTCCACGTTCTTGTGGTGAGGAAATTCGACCGGTGAAGGTCGTCGAAATCCGAGGAGGAATCCGTGAGAAATCGTCCCTAATTGAAAAGTCTTCCACCCTTTGAAATTCCTTCTTTTATTACCATTGATATCCCAACTCTCTTTCAAAGAATTAATGTCGGCCCTCACAATGAAACCCCCCTTCATTAACCATCTTATTTGAAACAAGCCTTCATTCCTCTTGTAACAAAGTTAAGCATGAAAATTTAGGAGTCTTACCCGACCCACAAAGACCCCTTCCCTTAATCGCAGCCCTCTAGAATTGGGTAAAATTTATACCTACATTAATTTTGTTTTGTTTAGTCGGAGAAATTAACATGTGTTAAGTTGATGTGATTTAAGTAGATGCTACTTATATATGTTGTTAAAATTTTATATTATTTGAGTATACGAGATCAAAAATGTGTTCTTAAGATTACTTATATATTGTTTGGATATGATTATCATGTATGAGTGCAAATATCATGTTTGAGTACAAATATCATGTTTAAGTACAAATATCATGTTTGAGTTTGAGGTACCAATAACAATCTCCTTTATAACAACTCTATTTATGGGGTACAAATATTCATTTATAGGGTACAAATATCATGTTTGAGTGCAAACATATTGTTTGACTTGTACGAGTCCTTTTCAGAATTTATTTTTCTTGCATGCAGGTATTATGCAATTCACAAAGATGTTTATAATTGGTTTGACATAAGTTTTGATTTTTTTGGCCGCACATCTACCCCGGAACAGACTGAAGTTTGCCAAGCAATTTTCCAGAAACTGTTGGAAAATAGTTGGCTATCTGAGAACAATATGCGCAGGCATGTTTTTAAATTTACTTTATATTGCTTCCACTATAAACTAGAAAACTATGAGGATTCATGTTAGGTGAAGCTTAATAGTATGTTGCTCTGTTATTGGATTTGATATCTGCTCTAACCATGATTTGAATCTATAATATAGCTCTACTGCGATACATGCAAACGCTTCTTAGCTGATCGGCTTGTTGAGGGTACATGTCTGTCATGCCCTAGACCAAATTGTAATTATCAGTCTGCACGGGGTGATCAATGTGAAAATTGTGGGAACTTGTTGAACCCCACAGAATTACAAGATCCCAAATGCAAGGTTTGTTCTATAACACATTGAAAAAGTTATTTTTGTTAAAATTGTGGGAACTTGTTGACTACCCCTATCTAGTAAGGTTCTCATGCATCCAATATGGCAAAGGACATTGATGTAAACATGACAATATTTTCCTTCCTGTAGTAAATTACAAGGAATATTATTGATATATTTATATACCAATTATATGCTTAGATTCCATCAATCCTCATCCATATAAAAATGATCATGGGTCCAATAAATGAATCAGGGTTTATAAGAACTTACATAAAACAATTTGACAAGGTTGGGCAATATGTTAACGTTTATGCCATTATGGACTAAGGCTCCGTTTGGCACGGTGGTGGCGGTAGTGAATGCGATGGTTATGAACCATCATTCATAAATGCCTGAATTCACCTAAGGAACTTCATCCACTATATTCAAAACTAGTTTTTTTTCTTGATGGCAGACATAACCGTTGTCATGCCAAACATACATTCTATGACGGCGGTGTTTTGTCCAAACTCACCGGAGAAAAAACGTCGCGCCAAACGGAGCCAAAGTCACGCCTTCAATCACCTTAGACATGCTTAAAATATAATATTTGAACACCAGCAATCATGCACCAAAAGAAATTTTTGTCAAATGTTTCCCTAAAATTGACATTGAAATGAGGATTTATAAAACTGACATCAAAGGACTGATATATAAAACTGACATCAAAGGACTGATATAAAGTTAATGATGATGATATTAGTGATGTTGATGATGGAACTAGGAAACAATTAATGGATAAAAATAAATTATTGTGAAAAATTAAGAGATATTCCTCAGTCCCACCAATCAGGATTCGAGAGGAATAAGGCATTGAATCTTTCTTTGTCACACAACCATGAAATGAAATGGACCTCCAGTTGAGGTCCCAAATGTAGAGAATCCTGGTCCATAAATTACAGGGGGCTCGGGTCAAATGAAAGAAAAAAAATCGCTTACCAAATCGTTCGCCGAAATCGGTGCATATCTCGGCTCGGATGGAATGATTTCCGTCGGCGATTCCGATGACTTCAACGTAGTGGGAGAGGGTGAAACTCTGCGGGTCGCCGCCCTTCACCGTGAGCTGCTGCCCATCGGTAGATTGGCCGACAATGCTGCCGCCTTCATTCCTCGCGACTTGGACGACAGCCCGCACTCGCTTTCCCATGTGCATCTTGAGAAGCTCCGCGTTCACGAACACCGCAGGGCTTGAGGTGTCCATTGCGTCTGAAGATATCGAAAGTTACCAGCGTCTCCTTACCGCGACAAGGAGAGATTATTATATTTAAATTGCTAGGGTTTCGAGGATAATTGGCACTTTGCACCCTTTAAAGGACACCTTTTGGCACATTGCGCCCTAACTTTCAGATCTTGGCACTTTGCACTCTCTAAAGATCTTTTGTTTGCACTTTGCACCCCCCCCCCCCCCTTTATTTAATTCCATTTTTCTAAATATTCCGGTTAATGGAAAAGGGCAATTTAGGTACTGCGAAATTTATAAGTCCTAAATCAGCAAACTCCTTTACGGTTCACCTTCTCCCGGCGGCTCCTTGTCGCACGAATTCGTCGCTCCAACTCCCCCTTGTCTCCACGATTTCACCTTCTCCCAGCTGCTCCGGCAAAGTGCTCTCCAGGCCATTGCTAAGCCCGGCGAACTCCTCTCTAGCATTGCAACGTCGGCGAACTCCTCTCCAGGACTGCTCACGGTTTCATCGCTAGGTACTTCCGATCATCCCAGGTTTGCGATCTCTTCTCATCCCAAGTTTCTAAAAAAAATCTTTGCGATCACAGGCCTCTTCAGCCTTGTTAAATGCTTGCTGATTTTAGTTTGGAAGTGCTGAAACTTTCGATCTTTCCTTGTTTGATGGTTTTGATTCCCAGTGGACATGTTAGTTTTTGGGTAGTTTGCATTTATTCAGTGCCTTGTTAAATGCTTGCTGCATTTTTTCTTGCAGTTGCTCTTCATCTCCGGGACATTGCTAAGTTGGCCAAATCTGCTTTGGTTTAGGTATAATTTCTATTTCTCATTCATGATTTTGAGCTTCACATCTTCAATGGAGATTAGGTTATGTCTATTTTTTTGTTGGTGGTGTTGAGTACATTTAATTTTTTTTTTGCATGTAAAAGAACGATGTGGATTGTGAGAGCTAATAATACAATTGATTGTGCGCCCTATATATCATTCGAAGTTTCTTTATTCACAATCCGATTGCATCATTCGGGATCATTCATGGGTTCCACAAACATTACCTACGTACCCGATATAATAAGTTATGTTGACTACTATAATTGCGATGAAATAATGATACATGATTTGCATGAAATGACAATGCAACTTGGTCACAGTGGATGGGTCAGGTTTTTTGCTTTTTATCTGGGCGTGGTGACTGTAGTAATTTGATAATGTTAGATACTGATGCGGATGTTAAAGGTTTGATACAGTATATCAACATGAAAAGAGAAGTTGATGTTTATATTGACACAGTGGTAGCTCAAGTAGTCTCGGTGAGTGATGATACTACACCAATAATTGAACTTCATAATTACAGCGACTCGATTAGTAATGAAGAAGATAGTGATGACACTGATTCAGATTTTACTGATGGTTTTCAAGATGGTGATTATGATAGTGATGATCTGCAGTTTGACGAAAATATTGATGAATCTGTAGAATTGGTTGGAGTGAAAGTGCCAACTCCAAAGATTGGGCAGAGTTCGTTTATTGCCACTACCAATCCAAAGAAAAGTAGTTCAACACATTATCAGATTTATGAAGGCGATGCAGGTAATTCAGATTTTCAATTTCATGTTGGGCAATGCTTTAACACTTCCCAGGATTTTAGAGATGCGGTGCGGACATACATAAATATGCAAGGGAGACCAATTAAATTTACGAAAAATTGTAGTGATAAAGTGCAGGTTACTTGTGAATGTGGATGGGTTATGTATGCTGCATTCATCTCTAGGAATGATCACACATTTCAAGTGAAGACTATTAAAGGTGAGCACACTTGCTATAGAACCTCAAGTTCTAAACAATGTACCTCAGATTTTCTTGCGAAAAAATATCAACACCATCTTAGAAGTAATCCTGAATGGCCCGTCAATTCAATGCAAGAGACTATGCAGATGGTAGAACATCTCTTTCTATTTGGAAGATGTATCGAGTAAAGAAGCATGCCAACAAGATAACTCACGGTACAGATTTGGAGCAATACGCCAGACTATGGGATTACTGTGAAGAATTGCGCCTAAGTAATCCTAACACAATAGTTAAACTGCAGTGTAAACAAGTACCTGGAAATGAAGCATGTGTATTTAAAAGACTGTATATTTGTTGGGGTGCTTTAAAGTTGGGTTTTATTGCTGGGTGCCGGCAAATTATAGGACTTGATAGAACTCACCTAAAAACTTCTACTGGAGGAGTTCTGTTATGTGCGGTTGGTATTGATGGGAATAATGGAATGTATCGTATAGCTTATTCTATGGTTTTGAGAGGGATAGGAAAAGTTGGCAATGATTTATTAGTCTTTTAATGCAAGATTTAAACATCATAAACAACTATGCATGGACTATCATTTCTGATAAACAGAATGGATTAATACAGGCAGTTGAAGAATTACTACCAAATGCAGAGCATAGGTTTTGTTTAAGGCACATGTATAGTAACTTCAAACAGCTACATAAAGGATTACAACTCAAATCCTTGTTGTGAAAGGCTGCATCATCTGCACGATTAGTTGATTTCAACATGAAGATTAAGAAGTTGAAATAGTGTAATATATCGGGTTATGAATGGGTAAGGGCAAGAGATCCCAAAAATTAGGCAAGATCACATTTTAACACGTGGACAAAATGTGATATGCTGCTTAATAATCTATGTGAATGCTTCAATAATGTAATATTAAAAGCAAGAGACAAACCCATAATCACGATGCTTGAGATTATTAGAATTATTATGATGAAAATGATGCATACCCAAAGGGACAAAATATTTAAATCAAGTGGAGATATATGTCCGACCATTCAGAAGATTCTAGAAAATAACAAAAGGGGAGTTCAAGACTACATTTTAGAGTGGAATGGAAAAGAGAAATTTGAGGTGAAAGGTTGGGCAGGCGATACATGGCTTGTTGATTTAATGTCCAATAGTTGTACTTACAAGAAGTGGGACTTAAGTGAAATACCATGTGTACATGCTATAGCTTGCATCTTCTTTAAAAGGGAGAAGGTTGAGGACTATGTAGATTATTGGTATAAGAAGACTACTTTCTTAAAATCTTATGACTATATGTTGAATCCCATTAAAGGACAAGGTGAGTGGCCTCAATGTAATTTAAATTTTGTGGTGCCATGGAAGGTAAAACCAAAATTGTCAGGTAGGCCTTCAAAACATGCAAGAAGACAAGATGAAGAAGAGTTGAGTAACATGAAATATGGTTTAAATTGACGCGGTACAAAGTATGCTTGGTCAAAGTGTGGAGTAGTCAGGACATAATAAAAAAAATTGTTGCCAATCGTCCAAGATAACCGAACCACCATTACCAACCACATCAACTTCCAGATTAAAGCTTTCTGTGAGTTAAAATTCTATTAGTAATTTTCATGTTATTTTTTTACCTTTGACTGATTAATAGATCTCATTCATACATATGTCATGTCAAATTAGGTGAAAAAGAAGGTCGCACATTCAAGTGTAAAGGTCGATACTATTGATGAGCATGAAGTATTAAGTGGGCCATCACATTCGACATTTGCTGGTACTCAATCAATGATTTTGTATATTTCAACCTCTCCATTTATTGCTTAATTTTTAAACTTACTCGTGTTCTTCGCAGGTGAGACGGATGATTATGAAGATTATACCAGATATATGTGATCGTAGCCACTTTATAATCATAGACGGATGTGGCTTCAAGAATGCTGCAAAATCTGCATCAAGCGATTTTCAATATGTTTTGATTTGCGACTGTGTTCTTTTCCAATGTGCTTGTTACTATTAGTAGTTGTATGGCTTGTTCAAACAGATTTGGTTCTTTTTCAAGACTGTGTTCTCCATTTATTGCTATAATTATCAACATTAGAATTCATCAAATTAATCTGGTTTGGAATGTAATACAGTGGCTATATTTAAGCCAGTGAAACTGTTGTTTTTCATTAATTGACATTTTCAAAATAACTCATCCAGCTAAAGGATATTTAGAATTTAGGGGTTGAGCATTATGCATTTCGAATTCAGGGAAAAGATGAGGACCAATGTGAAAAGCTCAGGCTTTGCGAGATTGAGTTGTTGGGATGGGAGTGATCACGAAATATAAGATTATAGGAGTGGAAGATATAATTTCGGGGTTGGAAATCAGACGGATAAGAGATGTTTGATAGTATATAATTCACAACTTGAGAATTTTTTTGGCAAGCAGCACCTGCGTTGGAATTTTTATTTAATTCACTTCTTTTATTTTGTTTTCAGTGTTTATTTCTAAATAAAAGGTACCTGAGCTGAAATGTAAGACCAAAATGCCCTTTAAAGTTTCATTTAAAAAGAATAAAAAAGTAAGAAATAAAGGAAAGGGTGCAAAGTGCCAAATTAATAGGTTTGAGGGGTGCAAAGTGCCAAAAAATAAATATTAGGGTGCAAAGTGCCAAAACACCCTAATTGGAGGGTGCAAAGTGCCAAAAAATCTTTCCGGGTTTCGACGAAACTGAAAAACCCTTACATGGAGTGCTGGTATGTGCAGTCTAATTTTAGCCAGGTGAAAATCATAAAAAAAACAAAAAAAATAAAAGGCAATATTCCTTCTATCCTCAAAAAGGTTAGGTGCACTTAAACAATTTCTCCAAGAAGCCAAACATTCACTATTTGTTGATTGGCATCAGGAGTTTCTTCACACCAATTTCTTAATTGGAGGGGCTCAATGTAAGACCCTCTCCCCCTTACTAAGGAGGTTACCCAGTCTTATGCACAGAACTGTCGTCTTACGGTGACACTAAAACACAGGCTAGTCGACACCGCAAAAAGCCGATCCTGCCGGCTAGTATGATCATTCAACCTATTTGGTCAATCGAGAAAATAAGTACAACAAGTAGTAAATAAAACTAACAAGCCCACAATGTCACAGTATAATATCATCATATATGTAAATGAAAAGTGCAATAGTCTAAATGAGTACAAAATAAGAGAAGGGTTTACGCCTGATACATGCCAAATAAAATTTATCTCTCTCTCACTACAACACTAAGCAGAAGTGGTAGCTGAAAAACTCGTCATAACCTGACATCGAACTGTGGTAGAAGTAGTGCGCGGTAACTGCTCCTCAGGTCCTACCACCCGTCCTGCTAGTTGCGCTGGTGCTCCATCTCCTCAAGCTCCTAAAATGATACTGTCACAACCGACCGTAGTCATAAAGACTAAGCCATTTTATCCTTGCCTCACCCTCGAGACTCCTATGCACCGTGCGGGAGGACAAAAGCGGATAACAACAAAGCAAAAACAAAGGAAAGCAGGTGATAGTGGATCTATTTTATCATGGATATATTTCTAACAGTTATATCATTGAACTGGTAGTTTTATATAACACATGTAAAGTAAGTAAGCAGTACTAAAAAGAAGTGCAGTAAGTAAAGTAAATAAAGAGAAAAAAATAAACTATCTACCGTTACACTAACATCACAGGAGTATCTTAACTTATATGAATGCTCATATAAACTTATAAGTTAAGGTTTTAGAAATATAACTTATCATATAAAAGTGCTCATACTAATTTATATAATAAGGATCTGTAATGCGTATGCCTAAGTATGTATGCGTGCTATGATGAGTTATGCAGGTTATGATTCGTACAAGTGCAACTCACACACACGACTCTATGATCACGGACCTTTAGTTCCCACTTTTTGGAGTTACTTGAACTCTCTGGTACCACCGTTATGGCTACGACAGCAGTGGAGCGGGCGTCTCCACTTACTAGGCGGGTATACACACTACCAGGCATAGACCCTTCGTACGTCTCTGTACACGTCTTAGGTGTACTCTAGAGTTCCTGCGTACTATTTGCTGGCCATATCCACTAGTCTTGTTAGTCGAGTGTGCGTTTTCAGGGATCGTCCTCTAGACCGCAATGTAAAACAACCCACTGGCCCCTCAAACCCTCACACCTCGCCAGAGCCACCATACTGTTGTTGGTGTGACGACTAGTCCAGTATCGCATGACTTGCCACTAATATGTTTTATGCACATGCAAGTTATTTTGAATCCGAGCCTCCAGCTCACAGGACCAAACCCATTCTGAAGTAACCACCCGAGCCTCCAACTCGAAGGACTAAACCCATCCTGTATCCAAACATTCGAGCCTCCAGCTCGCAGGACTAAATTCGTCATGTATCCACAAATTCGAGCCTCCAGCTCACAGGACTAAACCCATCCTGAATCCATCCAACCCTGTGCTGGTAAGTTTGGCATATCATTCCCTTAACCTATTAGACTACTCTTGTCTAATTCTTGTTATACATAGCAATTTAGGGTTTGTCCTTGGATTGCCCAGGGCATACCCAGTGAAGGGCTCTCGGGAGCACTAGGAACTACGATGGACTGAAGCCCAGAGCTCCCTTTCTCAAGTACACTTACTTTTATTGGTGTCTACACATTATTAATACCCCAATCTCGTTATTGCTCTTGAGTAGACCCAATGGTTTAAAATACTTATTTGGAATGACGACAATCTTTCGCTGGCCCTCGTTATAATTGTTCTCATATGACTTGCACTCTAACACTCATTACTATGTAGTGACCTACTTGTGATCCTGACCAGGGTTTCAACTTACCAATATAGTTCTTAATCCAACCACCTATCATATCTCTTGTGGGTCCTAGTGTTATACGTTACTTTTGCTAAACGTAACTCATGACCTAATACTAACCATATGAGATGACTTTTAATTCCTTGGTCCAAAGGCCCCTAAATATTTATCATGAGTTTGTCATGTGTATGAAGTTGACCATTTAGAATTTCATCAATTTTCTAAGTATTTAGGACCATAAATTAAATCGTTTAATTAGGTGACCTAGGTCACTTTGTACATGAGCTACTATATCACATGGTCCATTATGTCTAGATAATTTACTTGGAGTTCATCTAGGATAAATATGACTTATCACCAAAGATAATAATTTTTCCACTTGATTTGCCATTCATTTTCTATTTAAGATTATAATCACAATTATTCCATTTTCTAAATGAAGTACCTAAACTATTCAACTAAAAATTCATATAAAATTACTGGTGATTAACATTGTCATTATAATAATCAAAACAAAATTTCATACTCCTAGCCAGTGATTTGACCTAAAATGATTGCATGTGAATATTATTACAAAAATGCCACTACTAAGTTTTTCAGCATAAATATTCATTAAAAAATTCTTAAATAAATTCATAGGGGTTTATATCACAGACATAAGAGTCTGTACATTTTTCCATAATTTTTCAAACATTATTACCCCTACTTTTTATTTAAATCACAAAAGGGTAGAATTGTAAATATGCTAATTACACAAAAAATAAATCTCAAACTTGCTCCAAAAATTTTCTAGAGATGTAAAATATCCTAATAAGGCTTGTATTAAAATATTGGAATTTTCTAAAGTCAGTGGCCCCATTTCTCATTTTTAATTCTATAAGAGCTAATTTTCTAATAATTCAAATTAATTGAATTTTTGATCCAAAAATCCCAATCTTTCTGTGGGAGGTGTATTTCATCCCTATGAGCCTCTGTACAAAATCTCATGGACATGCATTGGGCCAAATAAGCTAATTTTCTCTTTTCCCATTTTTACTATTGGCACACCATTTACAAACCTACCTCCACGGCTCAACCATGCATGTTGGATTTCCCCAACATGTAGAGGTCCAAATGGTCTTAAATTTTTACCATGGTCATATGATGACCCTATGGACATGCCACGCAAATTTGGGGGCATTTGGAAAAGGGAATCTCCTTATATTCATTTTATTTAATAAATGAAATTTCTATAAAAACTATAGAAAAATACCCCCCAAAAATTCTGATTTTTGGGTAGGGCCTAAGGTGGCGTTTGGTTAAGCTTTTCAGCTGCTGTGCGGATGGACCGCACCGCTATTTTGACAATAAGCGGCGTTTGGTTTGACTTATTTTCAAACCCCCGTTTTTTTAATTCCACTCTTTTCTTCCTTACCCAAGCCACGACTTTTTAATGCGGTGAACCGCAAAAGCCGCGCAGCTTTGTTGCTTTCCTGCGCTGCAGATTCCGCCGCTGCCTCTCTTCCTCCCCGCGCCTCCTGCACAGCATCGCAAAAGCCCTCTTTTTTGCGCTGCCGATTCCGCCGCTGCCTCTCTTCTTCCCCGCGCCTCCTGCACAGCATCGCAAAAGCCCTCTTTTCTTCCTTACCCTAATCACCCGATTCTCGCACCCTCGCCGGTTCTTCCGCCGGCTCTTCCGCCGGCTCTTCCGTCGGGGCTTCCGCCGGGGCTTCCACCGTATCTTCCGCACAACAAGAGCTTGCTCATCTTCTCTCCCGCAACAGCTTCTGGTCGGAGCTAGTAACCTCTTTCTTCCTCCTCTACGACAACCACTGCTCGGAGCTTCTTCCTCCAACATCCACCAGCCATTCTTCCTCCTCTTTGGCCAACTTCCTTTCTCCCATTAGGTATAAAGTTTTTTTTGGTTCCTACAAATTGGTGGATGCATTTTTATCATTTTATTAATGTGTTTAGGGTTTATAATGATAGCATTGAATGATTTAGAATTTTTTTTTGTAGTCTCTATATGTAGATGTTTGTATGATTGTGTAGATTGGGGATTTGTATGTGTAGATGTGTGTGTGTATATATTTTTGTGTATGTGTGTGTGTGTATATATTTTTGTGTATGTGTGTGAGTTTTATGTGTTTGTGATTGTGTGTGTGTTTGTATGTGTATGTGTGTATGTGTGTGAGCATGTGTGTATGTGTGTGTGTATGTGATGGTGTGTGTACATGTGTTTGTATGCGTATGTGTATGTGATTGTTTGTGTGTGAGTTATATGTTTGTGTGTATATGTGTATTGCAATGTGTGTGTGAGTTGTATGTGTGTGTTATGTGTTTATTTAGCTTGTTGATTTTTTTTTGGAAAAAAAATTTAATTCAAAACGGAAAACAACTTATTCAAAATTCTGTTTTCAAAACTCCATTTCATCCAAACAGTTTTTTAACAAAACTCTGTTTTCCAGAATCAGCACTTTCTCCATCAGCAGCTTCTCATCAGCAGCTTTCCATCAGCAACAGCCCAACCAAACAGAGCCTAAGTCTAACATAAACACATGCATGACCTAAATTTCACTCCATGTGGACTTAGGGTTTGACCTAGGCATTCGTTTGAATTTCTGCCCTATCCTAGGAGGAGTCCTAGGAGAATGGTCCTATAGGGGGCTAAATTGCTCCAAATTACAAGTTTAGAATGTCAAATCAAAGGTAAGACCTAGATCTACATTTTTTATGTTAATTATTATTTCTGAAATTGCCTCTAATGGGTCTATATTTAGCATTCAAGATGTCTGTTTAAAGGTGACAAAAAATCTAATTAAATAAGTAAATTATATAGTTTAATGTAATTAAAACGAGTGGCATCCCTTCATCTTCTCCACCGAGCAGACGACCACGATTTTCCCGTGCTGTACCGACTTGGATCCCTATTTCTTGGCCATCTAGCCACCTCCCTGGCCGGCCACCACCACCACCTCTGTTGAGGTGGTGGCCATTGTTTGGCGGCGACTTGGTTGCCGGAAGCAGCAGTTTTCGGCAAACCCAAACACCTCAATAAATCTGAAATTCCTTGTTTTGCTCTTATGGAATCAGGCTCAATTGAGCCCGATATCTCTCCTAATTGATCTATGAAGCTAGCACAAAGGGAGAGGAGGGGAAACGGACCATTAGACAAGCTTGGCGGCGGGTTTGATGGTGGTGCTCCATGACCGACAACCTCTCCAGCAAGCTAGCTTGTTTCCCAGTTTCTCTTGCTATCTCGTTGCTCCAGCTATCGATTTCCACTCCTCAGGGCTCACTGAAGGTGATAGTGGGGTTGAATGGAGGTTGGTTGGTTGTTAGTGGAGTTTTGTTTAAGGGGGTGTGTTAGAACACCCTATTACTAATTTGGGCAAGGATCACTATGTTCTTAGGAAATTGTATTGACCTTATTGTATAGTCTTAAAGGTCAATTAGAATGAGTCTAAAGGTTAGAACTTAGGTTTTGAAGCTGCCCCCAAGACCTTCTAAGATCAGTATTCAAGTGCTGAAAACTAGGTCATTTTTCGTCGAGCTCAGGTCGACGAAACGTCGAACTCAGTTCGACTATCTCTGAGCTCAGTTCACGAGTCGTCGAACTCGGTTCGACGATCTTCGAGCTCAGATCGGCGTTTCTGTCTCTAGCAGTAATCCAATCTCTGAGCTCAGGTCGACGATAGTTGAGCTCAGATCGACGCTTTTCTGAAGAAATTGACGATTTCAAGAATTCAAATTCAGACAGTTATGGAATTCAATCTAATTTATTATCAGCATTTATTTCAAAGGATTCTGTAGCCGTTTCAACTAATCTGGAGCAAGTTTCAAGGAATACAAAAAGGAATGTCTCTTAGGACTTTCCTCTTGAGACAAATGTCATTTAAGGCAGTCATTTATGACTGATTAACTGCTATCTCAAAGATAGATTTTCAGTATATCTCCAGAGAATAATTGAGAAAGAGAACAAGAGATATCAATCAAGAATTCTGGGAATAGACTCAAGAGACACAAGTCTACAGGATTACTGAGTTAGAATTCATACAGAACACAAGGAATAATACTGTGAAGAAGATCATCAAACTTCTATTCTACTCCTTCAAGATCTTCTTGATTCAAGTGTTCAAAGGCTTCTTCATCAAAGACTCCAGACACATCACATTTCAGCAACTACTGAAATCATCTCTTGCTGGAGATCTAAAGTTTCTGAAGACCTATCACCCTATGCAAAGCTCTTCTTCCTGAACAATTGCAGATCTCAGGGGGAGCTTTGACAACATCATCCACTAGTCTTCTCTTAGACTGTTGACAGAGAAGAACAACAACATTTTCTTTTTCCTTACTCTGCTGTAAAAGGGTTTCTCAAAACTCCCTTCAAAAGTTTTGTGGCTGGTTTCCGAGACCTTGTCAAAACTCAGTGGTGGCAAGACACCTGATCAAAAAATCTGGGTTTAGTTTTTGAGCACCTTATCAAAAGCTCATTGGTGCCCATGACACCTTATCAACTATTCCTATAGTGGATTCCTACCTAGGGTGGTAGAAGAGTGGATGCACCCAGGTTGATTGGGGAACCACTATAGATCCTTGTGTCATCTGGTTTGCTGTGTTTTTGCTTTGCTGTGTGCTGTGATTTTTTTCTTTCTTGCTTTCTTAGTTTTATTTTCTGCAAGCACATTACACCTATACTTAAATCAAGTATTCCACTGCAAATAATTTTTATCTGGAAAATTATTTTAAAATACTCTATTCACCCCCCTTCTAGAGTAAAGGTAGATCTTACCCTTACTTTCAATTGGTATCAGAGGGAGGTTGGTTACTCAACAACTGAATCTTCATTAGATTGGTTGTTCCTACAGGCTAACACCTGAACCAAAAGATCTCTGATAAGATCAATCTTCTATAGAGGGTTATTTTTTTATTATACTTATTTTCATACAAAACCATGACACAGAACAAAGATTATGCTAGCACCAGACCTCTAGTGTGCAACCTTTCTAAGTTTGCACTTTGGAAAGCAAGGATAAAATTATATATGAATTCTATTGATGAGGACATCTACAATTCTGTTTTGACAGTGTGTCCAAGACCCCCAGTGAATACAAATACAAGTGTTGTTCCACCTCCTTCAGGAACAAATGCAGAAATTAAGAAATGGAAAGTTGCAGATGCCAAAGCAATGATTATTCTGGCTCAGACTATGTCTGATGAAATATTTCAGAAAGTGGCTGAATGCAACTCAACAAAAGAAATATGGGACAAGTTGTCAGAAATTGTATCAGGATTTGCTGATGAAAGGAAAGAAAGAAGATCCCATCTCATAACCCAGTATGAGAACTTCAAAAAGGGAGAAACTGAGTCAGTTGCTGACATATACAACAGGCTCAGCCTAATAGTTAGTGAGTTAAAAACATTGGACAAGGAGATCTCACTAACTGAACTCAATGACAAAATCCTAATGTGCTTCCCCAGCACTTGGGACTCAAGGATCTGGCCAATCAAGGATGCCATAAGCCAAACTGAGATTACTACTGAGGCTCTATTGGGCAAGCTCAAGTCCTATGAGCTGCTCAACAAGAATAGAGAGGAAGAACAAAAGGTTGCTTCTCCAGCTATCAGGACGAGAAGACAATAGCATTCAAAGCTACAGAAGACCAGCCTGAAGATAAAGTCACAGACAATGAAGAACTAATGAGCTTACTGGCAAAAAGATTCTATAAGATGGCCAGGAAAGATTTCAGAAAGAGGTCATCCAGAGGGCATGAGAAGCCAAGGTATGACAAATCCAATAATAAAAAAAATATTTGTTTTGGATGCAGGAAACCAGGCAAAATTGTGCCTGATTGTCCAGAAAATCAGAATAAGGACAAGAGGGACAAGAAAGATAGGTGAAAAGACAAGGACTCCTGGAGAAACAACAATGACAAATCCTCTTCCAGCAAGAACAAACACACCAGGAAGGGATTTGTAGTTGAAACCTGGAGTGAAACTGAAGAAGAATCAGAGGCTTCATCAAGCTCAAGTGATGATGAAGATGATGCTGAAGAGAAGGAGTTTTGCATGATGGCTATTAATGCCTCCCAACATAGTTCTGATGCAGAACATGAATCAGAATCAGAATCTGAACATGAAGATGAAGAAGACCAGGTAATATATTCCTTTGATTTTAATTCAGAGGACTTTAAATCTGAATTTAAGGCACTTTGTTTAGACCTGCTAAAGTCTGAGAAAGAGATTATCTCTCTCAGAAATCAATTGTCTGAACATAGCACTTTAAAATCAGACAACCTCAAACTCTCTGAGGAGTTAGAATGCTGTAGGGAGGAGATTGCTTCACTGAAAAGTGAACTATCCCAGGCAAGGAAGTTTGAAGAATCCCTTAATGGGAGAAGCATCAGACTGATGGACATCACAAGCACAGTGAACTCTAGACTTAACAGTACACTGGGCTTGGGTGCTCCATCCAGCTAACCTATAGTATTAACAACCCCAATTAATTTATCTTAGATAAAGGAAAGGGTGTTGTAGAGGTAGCTAGGAAGAATCCTGATTTACCTAAGAAAAACAAGGTTCAACGGAAAACGTCGAACAGAGCTCGACGATCGTCGAATAGAGCTAAGCGATCTCAAGTTGAATCGTCAAACTCAGGTCGACGATCGCCAAACTATGAACTCAAGCAAAGTCGATCTTCGAACGGAGCTCGACGATCTGACCCAAGATCGTCGAACTCAGCTCAGAGATCGTCAAACAAAGATCAAAGTTATGAACAATTTTTTAAAGGTAAATCAAACTTCAATCCTAGAGGTCCTACATCCCAAAACTTTAACCCTTATACTGAATGGATAATACCTCCAAGGAGATATCATTCTGAAGGTTATAAGAGTCAGCCAGGGATGTCTTTCATTTCAGAATTTAAAGGTTATCAACCTAGGCCCAAGGTAAACTGGGTCAAAAACATATAAGTTGCTTATGTGCAGGTGAAGACCTATCCACCAATGAACCAACAATGGTATCTGGATAGTGGGTGCTCAAAGCACATGACAAGAAGCAAGGAGAATCTCACATCCTTCAAAACCAAACTTGGACCCAAACTAATATTTGGAGATTCAAACTTTGGACAAACAAAAGGATATGGTGCGGTTCAGATTGGCTCAGTCACATTCAAGAAGGTGGATTATGTGGAAGGACTGAAGCATAATTTAATCAGCATCAGTCAACTATGTGATGAAGGCTACCAGGTGACATTCAACAAATCCTCATGCAAAATCAAATCAGAGGATAACACAGCTGTGTTGACAGGTAAAAGGAAAGGTAACATTTATCTTGTAGATTTTCTTTCAACTAAGACAAATATTTGTTTATTCAATTCTGTTTGCAAGCCAAATGATCTGTGGCATAAAAGATTAGGACATATAAACCTTAGAACCATTGCTAGGCTTTCCAAGGACAACCTTGTTAGAGGACTACCTTCTGGCCTCTATAAGAAGGAAGGACTTTGCAGGGCTTGTCAATTAGGCAAGCAAACTAAAAATAGTTTAAAGTCACTTAATAAGAGTGATTCACCTAGGATCTTGTATCTGTTACACATGGATCTTTTTGGACCCATTACAGTACAAAGCCTAGGAGGGAAATCTTACACTTTAGTGGTTGTAGATGACTTCTCTAGATTAACATGGGTGTTCTTTCTAAGGAAGAAGTCTGATAACTTTAAGTGTTTGACAGAGTTTCTCAAATGCATACAGATTGAGTTCAATACTCACATTGCCCTTATCAGAAGTGATCATGGGACAGAGTTTGATTATCTTCTTATGCAAGAGTTCTGTTAGAGTGAAGGGATCATGCACACTTTCTCAGCTCCTAGAACTCCTCAACAAAATGAGGTAGCTGAAAGGAAAAATAGAACCCTTATTGAATCTGCCACCACATTGTTGACAGATGCTCACCTTCCTCTATCCTTTTGGGCAGAGGAGTGAACACCTCAAACTATGTGTTGATTAGAAGTTTGATACATAAACTGAAGGGCAAGACTTCTTATGAATTACTCAAAGGTAAGAAACCTAAAGTAGATTATTTCAAAAATTTTGGTTGCATTTGTTACATACACAATAATGACAAGAAGTATATAGCAAAATTTCAAGCTAAAGCTGATGAAGGAGTATTTCTGGGATACTCCATGATCAGTAAAGCTTATATGGTGTATAATAAAACTTCTCTTAAAATTGAAGAATCTGTACATGTATCTTTTGATGAAACTAACATGTGTTATAAGGAGAAGAATATTTCTACCATAGAACCTTTGTAGGTACACTCTCTTTCAAAAAATTTGGACAGGTTATATATTGTTGAAAAGGATACAACACAGTCACCTACCCAACAAAGAGGTGAAATCAGTGAAGATGAAGAGGACACTCAACATCTTGGTACTCAACATCCTGGTGAGAATCATCTTGAAGAGCCAGTTGTTGTTCCACAAGAGGAAACAACAACACAGGTTGGTGAATAATCAATACCCCCTGTTGATTTAGTAACATCAAGAGATCATCCAATCTCCCAAGTGATTGGAGACATCTCAGCTGGTGTGCAAACCAGAAATTAGGTCAACCAAAACCTGATGCACACAGGCTTTCTATCTCAAATTGAACCTCAATCCATACAAGATGCAGAACAAGATCCACAATGGATCATTGCAATGCAAGAGGAATTGCATCAATTTGAAAGGAACAAAGTTTGGGAGCTAGTGCCAAGGCCTAAGGATCACTCCATTGTTGGAACAAAGTGGGTGTTCAGAAACAAGTTGGATGATCAAGGAATCATTGTCAGGAATAAGGCAAGGCTAGTTGCACAAGGATACTCTTAAGAAGAAGTAATAGACAATGACCAGACCTTTGCACCAGTTGCAAGGTTGGAGGCCATAAGAATATTCCTAGCTTATGCAGCTCACAAAGGATTCAAGGTCTATCAGATGGATGTAAAGAGTGCATTTCTCAATGGAGATATCAAGGAAGAAGTCTATGTTAGACAACCTCCAGGTTTTATCTCTCCAACTCATCCTGATTATGTTTTCAAATTGAACAAAGCATTATATGGTCTCAAGCAAGCTCCTAGAGCATGGTATGAGACCTTAGCATGCTTTCTTCTAAAAAATGATTTTATAAGGGGTAGAGTAGACTAAACTCTTTTTATTAGAATCCATAAGTCCAATATCCTACTAGTGCAAATATATGTAGATGATATTATATTTGGATCTACTGATTCAAATTTGTGCAAACGATTCTCTAATCTAATGCATTCTAAATTTGAAATGAGTAGCATGGGTGAGCTTTCCTTCTTTCTAGGATTGCAAGTCAAATAACATGCTGATGACATATTTATTTCTCAAACCAAGTATGCAAAAGAATTGGTTAAGAAATTTGGTATGTCTGAAGCATCATGTATGAAAACACCTATGCCTACTAATATTGTATTAGATGCTGATGAACATGGAAAACCTGTTGATCAGACAACATATAGAGCAATGATTGGCTGTTTATTGTACCTTACAGCTAGTAGACCTGACATAATGTTTGTTACATGCATATGTGCTATATTCCAAGTAAGCCCTAGAGAGTCACACCTAACATTAGTAAAAAGGATTCTTAGGTATGTGAAAAGTTGTCCAAATCTAGGTCTCTGGTATCCAAAAGACTCAGGATTTGAATTAACTGGATTTTCAGATGTTGATTATGCTGGATGTAGAGTAGACAGGAAAAGTACCAGTGGAACTTGCCAGTTTTTTAGTGACAGACTTGTCTTCTGGTTCTGTAAGAAACAAACACCTGTGTCCACTTCAACTGCTGAAGCTGAATACATGGCAGTAGGTAGTTATTGCTCACAGATTTTGTGGATTCAAAACCCTCTCCTAGACTATGGTTACAACTTAGAAAGGTCAAAAATATTTTGTGATAACACTATTGCTATTTCTATAGCACAAAATCCAGTCCTCCATAGTAGGACAAAACATATAGAGATTAGACATCAGTTTTTAAGGGATAATGTTGAGAAGAATAAAATTGAACTTCAATATATCTCACATGATTTGCGAAAGGGGAGATATTTTCACCAAACCATTGGATGAAAAGAAACACACTTTCTTTCTGAATCAGTTAGGAATGTTAGATGGAAAAAGTCTAAATTAAGATCCAAGATTATTAAAACCCTAAAATTGACCAAGACAAGGTTAAAAACATGATTTTTTTCTAGTGTCTATAGGGTGTTTCTGAACTCTGAACTGCGCTCGACGTTTTTCCCCAAGATCGTCGAACGGAGAACGACGTTTTCCGAAAGCGTCGACCTGAGTTAAGCACTTTCAGATAAAGCTAGGTTATTCTCTTCTGGTAAGAGATCGGCGAACGGAGTTCGACAATATCCAATATCGTCGAACGGAGATCGACAATGTTGAAGACTCTTCAGATTCCTTTAAAAGCCCAGATCGTCGAACAGAGTTCAACGATCTTTCCTTTTCGGCGTCGAACCCTAATATAAAACTCATTTTTCGGCCGTCGTTCTCCTTTGCGCATTCATACTCTCTGCAGAACTTTTCTTTCCCTCCAAACTTCTCTATACTTGGTCTCGTTTGTTCGTTTTTGCAGGTAAACAATGACAGTTTCTGTTGCAGTTCTTGCCGCAATGAAATTCGATACTGGATTCGACATTGATATGGATTCCTTTGACGGCAGTGACCAGATATTCAAAGACATTCTCGACTTATTCAAAGAACATCAGTTGGTGCATATTATGACCACAAGGATGAAACTTGCTGCCGATGAGATCAAAGAATGGGTGTACACGACTCATAATCTGGATCAGAATACTGTGGTTGGTACTATAGACGGGACACAGGTATCCCTAACCCTTGCCCTCCTGACCGAAGTTTTTCAGTTGAGTTCTGGAAATGATTCTGTTGAGTTATCTGGAGAAGAGTTTGCAAGTATGCTTGATAGAATGGGTCACTCTGCAGCAAACCCTAACAAGCTGCTTAAGAAGAATCTGTCAATTGAATATAGATTCTTAGCTGATGTTGTTGGAAAGGTGCTTTTAGCCAAGCATTCGGCTCATGATACCATTTCTAGGTATCAATTCTGTCTGATGGCTGCTGTAGTGGATAAGAAACATCTTAATTGGGGAGAGATTTTCTTTGATTTAATCAAGAAAAAGGTGAATAAGAAGTTTGTTAATTTTGGGAGGATTCTAGGGCTATTCTTGCATAACAGATGCCCACAGCTGCTTGTGTCCAGTGGGATGCACATTAATGCCTCTAAGAGGCTGTCCTGTGCCCTATTTGGTAAATGGGACAGACAGATTGTAAAACCAAGCAGAGCATCTGCAGCTATCTAATCTTCAGGCACCAGGACTGTTCAGGTCACTTCCCCACAGGCAACTGCCCCATTAGAAGAACTGCCTGCCTCCTCCTCATCTCCACCATCTCCACCCATTGTTTCTTCAACCACTACCTCATCCACCATCAATACCTCAATCTCCTCACCCATCACCATTTCATCTCCACTCTCAATTCCTTCACCACCACCAGCAACTTCTGTAGACCTTTTCCATCCCCTACACTATTATCTACCCTTGGATATTGACTCATCCATTCCATCCTTCAGTCTTCTGGATGACTCCTAGATGGATGATTCCCATTCCTCACCTCTTGACCTCCCATCATCCTCTACCTCCTACCAACAACTACTCCAAGACATTCTCACACAACCATCTTTCACCCCATCCATTTCCACTCCAATAACTTCCATCTCCACCATTCTAATGTCTCAACCATCCATCCTACCATCCACAATTTCCCTTCCCATATCTGCAGCATCTTCTACACCATTCTCTGTCACTCTCTCCTCTACCTCTACTCAGGTTTCACTTGAGCAAGTAGACCTTCCTGCCCTGACAGATAGGCTGTATGGGATGTTGGCTCCCAGGCTAACAGTCCTGCTGGAGACCTCCATGGCTCCACTCCTGAAATCCATCCAGGAGTTATCTTCCAGGCTCTCTTCCCTTTCTCCTCCTCAGGCAATCCCTTCTGTGGGGTGCCTTGATCTAGTGTATACTGAATCTAGGCAGGGGGAGATGCCTCATGAAGAAGAGCTAGTGCCTGCCTCAGAAGATCTCCTGCCAGAGCTTCTAGTTACAGCTTCAGCTCCAGTGCTTTCCTTCAGAACAATTGACTTTAAGTCACTGCTGTCAGATTTTGATGTTCTTCACAGCAGATTTCTTCCAGCTTATGAAGCTGAAGACCTTACTAAGGCCATTGTGCCTATTGCCAGCTGTGAGCCCAGCCTGATTTCTGCTTATATCAAGTCCCTTAAGGCTGTGGAAAATGTTCTTTCTGTTGATGATATGAATGATGCTGCTACTGCTGTTGATGTAGTATGTTCTGATAGTGTTGCTGACTTACTGATGACAGAGGCTGATGAGCCTTCTGTTCATATTGAAGAATCTATTGTCTCTGATGTTGTTATTTCAGTTTCTATTTCTGCTACTGAAGTGTCTGTATCTGCTACTCCTGTTGCTCCAATGGTCTCTGCTGTTGATGAGCCTGCTGCTGTTATTATATCTGTCAGTGCTTCTTCTGTCACTGTTGTTGTTGCTGCTGCTGTTATCTCTGCTGAACAATCAAAATAAAAACAAGAATACCTTAAAAGGATTGATGAATTATATGACAATCCTCAGAGTTCAGAGAGTGACAAATTCCAAACTGATTCTGATGACTCCTCTACAACTATTGCAAGGAAGAGGAAAGCTATAAGCAAGACATTTAAGAGGGTACCTCTAGAAAAGGTGAAAGATGACAATGATATTCCTTACTATATTCTGTATGATTGCCCCATCTCTGAACCATGGATGCAGTACTCAAAGAACCAGCTTAAGGCAATGAAGAAAAAGTGGAAGATTGATAAGTATGATAAAGGATCTTCTCATTTTAATCATCCTCCTCCTCCTCCAGATGCAGGTACTGGTGGAGGTTCTGCTTCTCAATTTGGATCTGCTGCAAAACAAAGCTCTTCTCAACCTTCAAACAGATCTCAACCAAGAGTATATCAACAAAGAGGTTATCAGTCAAAGAGAGGACAACACAGAGGAAGGCAAAGAGATTTTAAAGTATACTCCAAAGATCAATCTAGACAACATCCATATCAAAGGGAAGGACAAGGATCCATTGACTCAACTTCTGGTCCTTTCCCTTATAAGCTGAAAGATACTGTTGCTTCAAGAGTTGCTCCTTCTGATGATACAATAAATAGATATGAACCTCCAGTTCCTTTTGAGGATCCAAAAAATAATCCACTAGCTTGGACTGCCAGAATGAAAAAGCTAGCTGCCTTGGATCAGATAAAGAAGGCTAGGGAACAGGGAAAAGACACTTCAAACATCACAATCTTATCTGAGCAAAGAAAGAAGGAACTAGAAAGATACTCATCAAGAAAATTCTTTGATCCAGAAAGCTATATGAAGCTACACCCAGAGGCTGTGGTTCCAAGGCCCAAATCTCAAACCTCCTTAGGTGCTGCTGATGACAGAAGATCTAAGAAGGAAGCTCTCAACCCTAACCGAGAAATCTTATTCAAGAAGGGCAATGAAAAGAAGTAAATGTGTAAGCTGACAGTATATATCTAATTCTGACTATCTGCTGTGATTCTATCTGCTTCTGCAATACTGCAATTCTTTTCTCTACATTGTTGCTTCTGTTGTTTTTTAATTATGCATGTATGCTTGTTATTTCCTATTTGTCATGTAAATAGTAATCCTAACCCAAATAGGGGGAGATTGTTGGAACACCCTATTACTAATTTGGGCAAGGATCACTATGTTCTTAGGAAATTGTATTGACCTTATTGTATAGTCTTAAAGGTCAATTAGAATGAGTCTAAGGGTTAGAACTTAGGTTTGGAAGCTGCCCCTAATACCTTCTAAGATCAGGATTCAAGTGCTGAAGACTAGGACATTTTTCGTTGAGCTCAGGTCGACGAAACGTCGAACTCAGTTCGGCTATCTCTGAGCTCAGTTCAACGAGTCGTCGAACTCGGTTCGACGATCTTCGAGCTCAGATCGACGTTTCTGTCTCTAGAAGTAATCAAGTCTCTGAGCTCAGGTCGACGATAGTTGAGCTCAGATCGACGCTTTTCTGAAGAGATCGACGATTTCAAGAATTCAAATTCAGACAGTTATGGAATTCAATCTAATTTATTATCAACATTTATTTCAAAGGATTCTGTAGCCGTTTCAACTAATCTGGAGCAAGTTTTAAGGAATACAAAAAGGAATATCTCTTAGGACTTTCCTCTTGAGAAAAATGTCATTTAAGGCAGTCATTTATGACTGATTAACGACTATCTCAAAGACAGATTTTCAGTATATCTCCAGAGAATAATTGAGAAAGAGAACAAGAGATATCAATCAAGAATTCTGGGAATAGACTCAAGAGACACAAGTCTACAAGATTACTGAGTTAGAATTCATACAAAACACAAGGAATAATACTGTGAAGAAGATCATCAAACTTCTATTCTACTCCTTCAAGATCTTCTTGATTCAAGTGTTCAAAGGCTTCTTCATCAAAGACTCTAGACACATCACATTTCAGCAACTGCTGAAATCATCTCTTGCTGGAGATCTAAAGTTTCTGAAGACCTATCACCCTATGCAAAGCTCTTCTTCCTGAACAATTGCAGATCTCAGGGGGAGCTTTGACAACATCATCCACTAGTCTTCTCTTAGACTGTTGACAGAGAAGAACAACAACTTTTTCTTTTTCCTTACTCTGCTGTAAAAGGGTTTCTCAAAACTCCCTTCAAAAGTTTTGTGGTTGGTTTCTGAGACCTTGTCAAAACTCATTGGTGGCAAGACACCTGATCAAAAAATCTGGGTTTGGTTTTTGAGCACCTTATCAAAAGCTCATTGGTGCCCAGGACACCTTATCAACTATTCTTGCAGTGGATTCCTACCTAGGGTGGTAGAAGAGTGGATGTACCCAGGTTGATTGGGGAACCACTATAGATCCTTGTGTCATCTGGTTTGCTGTGTTTTTGCTTTGCTGTGTGCTGTGATTTTTTCTTTCTTGCTTTCTTAGTTTTATTTTCTGCAAGCACATTACACCTATACTTAAATCAAGTATTCTACTGCAAATAATTTTTATCTGGAAAATTATTTTAAAATACTCTATTCACCCCCCTTCTAGAGTAAAGGTAGATCTTACCCTCACTTTCAATTGGTATCAGAGGGAGGTTGGTTACTCAACAACTGAATCTTCATTAGATTGGTTGTTCCTACAGGCTAACACCTGAACCAAAAGATCTCTAATAAGATCAATCTTCTATAGAGGGTTATTTTTTTTATTATACTTATTTTCATACAAAACCATGGCACAGAACAAAGATTATGCTAGCACCAGACCTCTAGTGTGCAACCTTTCTAAGTTTGCACTTTGGAAAGCAAGGATAAAATTATATATGAATTCTATTGATGAGGACATCTACAATTCTGTTTTGACAGTGTATCCAAGACCCCCAGTGAATATAAGTACAAGTGCTGTTCCACCTCCTTCAGGAACAGATGCAGAAATTAAGAAATGGAAAGTTGCAGATGCCAAAGCAATGATTATTCTGGCTCAGACTATGTCTGATGAAATATTTCAGAAAGTGGCTGCATGCAACTCAACGAAAGAAATATGGGACAAGTTGTCAGAAATTTTATCAGGATTTGCTGATGAAAGGAAAGAAAGAAGATCCCATCTCATAACCCAGTATGAGAACTTCAAAAAGGGAGAAACTGAGTCAGTTGCTGACATGTACAACAGGCTCAGCCTAATAGTTAGTGAGTTAAAAATATTGGACAAGGAGATCTCACTAACTGAACTCAATGACAAAATCCTAATGTGCTTCCCCAGCACTTGGGACTCAAGGATCTGGCCAATCAAGGATGCCATAAGCCAAACTGAGATTACTACTGAGGCTCTATTGGGCAAGCTCAAGTCCTATGAGCTGCTCAACAAGAATAGAGAGGAAGAACAAAAGGTTGCTTCTCTAGCTATCAGGAAGGAGAAGACAATAGCATTCAAAGCTACAGAAGACCAGCCTGAAGATAAAGTCACAGACAATGAAGAACTAATGAGCTTACTGGCAAAAAGATTCTATAAGATGGCCAGGAAAGATTTCAGAAAGAGGTCATCCAGAGGGCATGAGAAGCCAAGGTATGACAAATCTAATAATAAAAAAAGTATTTGTTTTGGATGCAGGAAACCAGGCAAAATTATGCCTGATTGTCCAGAAAATCAGAATAAGGACAAGAGGGACAAGAAAGATAAGAGAAAAGACAAGGACTCCTGGAGAAACAACAATGACAAATACTCTTCCAGCAAGAACAAACACACCAGGAAGGGATTTGTAGCTGAAACCTAGAGTGAAACTGAAGAAGAATCAGAGGCTTCATCAAGCTCAAGTGATGATGAAGATGATGCTGAAGAGAAGGAGTTCTGCATGATGGCTATTAATGCCTCCCAACATAGTTCTGATGCAGAACATGAATCAGAATCTGAATCTGAACATGAAGATGAAGAAGACCAGGTAATAGATTCCTTTGATTTTAATTCAGAGGACTTTAAATCTGAATTTAAGGCACTTTGTTTAGACCTGCTAAAGTCTGAGAAAGAGATTATCTCTCTCAGAAATCAATTGTCTGAACATAGCACTTTAAAATCAGACAACCTCAAACTCTCTGAGGAGTTAGAATGCTGTAGGGAGGAGATTGCTTCACTGAAAAGTGAACTATCCCAGGCAAGGAAGTTTGAAGAATCCCTTAATGGGAGAAGCATCAGACTGATGGACATCACAAGCACAGTGAACTCTAGACTTAACAGTACACTGGGCTTGGGTGCTTCATCCAGCCAACCTATAGTATTAACAACCCCAATTAAATTTATCTCAGATAAAGGAAAGGGTGTTGTAGAGGTAGCTAGGAAGAATCCTGATTTACCTAAGAAAAACAAGGTTCAACAGAAATCGTCGAACAGAGCTCGACGATCGTCGAATAGAGCTAAGCGATCTCAAGTTGAATCGTCAAACTCAGGTCGACGATCGCCGAACTATGAACTCTGGCAAAGTCGATCTTCGAACGGAGCTCAACGATCTGACCCAAGATCGTCGAACTCAGCTCAGAGATCTTCAAACAGAGATCAAAGTTATGAACAATTTTTTAAAGGTAAATCAAACTTCAATCCTAGAGGTCCTACATCCCAAAACTTTAACCCTTATACTGAATGGATAATACCTCCAAGGAGATATCATCCTGAAGGTTATAAGAGTCAGCCAGGGATGTCTTTCATTTCAGAATTTAAAGGTTATCAACCTAGGCCCAAGGTAAACTGGGTCAAAAACATATAAGTTGCTTATGTGCAGGTGAAGACCTATCCACCAATGAACCAACAATGGTATCTGGATAGTGGGTGCTCAAAGCACATGACAGGAAGCATGGAGAATCTTACATCCTTCAAAACCAAACTTGGACCCAAACTAATATTTGGAGATTCAAACTTTGGACAAACAAAAGGATATGGTGCTGTTCAGATTGGCAAAGTCACATTCAAGAAGGTGGATTATGCGGAAGGACTGAAGCATAATTTAATCAGCATCAGTCAACTATGTGATGAAGGCTACCAGGTGGCATTCAACAAATCCTCATGCAAAATCAAATCAGAGGATAACACAGCTGTGTTGACAGGTAAAAGGAAAGGTAACATTTATCTTGTAGATTTTCTTTCAACTAAGACAAATATTTGTTTATTCAATTCTGTTTGCAAGCCAAATGATCTGTGGCATAAAAGATTAGGACATATAAACCTTAGAACCATTGCTAGGCTGTCCAAGGACAACCTTGTTAGAGGACTACCTTCTGGCCCCTATAAGAAGGAAGGACTTTGCAGGGCTTGTCAATTAGGCAAGCAAACTAAAAATAGTTTAAAGTCACTTAATAAGAGTGATTCACCTAGGATCTTGTATCTGTTATACATGGATCTTTTTGGACCCATTACAGTACAAAGCCTAGGAGGTAAATCTTACACTTTAGTGGTTGTAGATGACTTCTCTAGATTAACATGGGTGTTCTTTCTAAGGAAGAAGTCTGATAACTTTAAGTGTTTGACAGAGTTTCTCAAATGCATACAGATTGAGTTCAATACTCACATTGCCCTGATCAGAAGTGATCATGGGACAGAGTTTGATTATCTTCTTATGCAAGAGTTCTGTTAGAGTGAAGGGATCATACACACTTTCTCAGCTCCTAAAACTCCTCAACAAAATGGGATAGCTGAAAGGAAAAATAGAACCCTTATTGAATCTGCCACCACATTGTTGACAGATGCTCACCTTCCTCTATCCTTTTGGGCAGAGGCAGTGAACACCTCAAACTATGTGTTGAATAGAAGTTTGATACATAAACTAAAGGGCAAGACTTCTTATGAATTACTCAAAGGGAAGAAACATAAAGTAGATTATTTCAAAAATTTTGGTTGCATTTGTTATATACACAATAATGACAAGAAGTATATAGCAAAATTTCAAGCTAAAGCTGATGAAGGAGTATTTCTGGGATACTCCATGATCAGTAAAACTTATATGGTGTATAACAAAACTTCTCTTAAAATTGAAGAATCTGTACATGTATCTTTTGATGAAACTAACATGTGTTATAAGGAGAAGAATATTTCTACCATAGAACCTTTATAGGTACACTCTCTTTCAAAAAATTTGGATAGGTTATATATTGTTGAAAAGGATACAACACAGTCACCTACCCAACAAAGAGGTGAAATCAGTGAAGATGAAGAGGACACTCAACATCTTGGTACTCAACATCCTGGTGAGAATCATCTTGAAGAGCCAGTTGTTGTTCCACAAGAGGAAACAACAGCACAGGTTGGTGAACAATCAACACCCCCTGTTAATTTAGTAACATCAAGAGATCATCTAATCTCCCAAGTGATTGGAGACATCTCAGCTGGTGTGCAAACCAGAAATCAGGTCAACCAAAACCTGATGCACACATGCTTTCTATCTCAAATTGAACCTCAATCCATACAAGATGCAGAACAAGATCCACACTGGATCATTGTAATGTAAGAGGAATTGCATCAATTTGAAAGGAACAAAGTTTGAGAGCTAGTGCTAAGGCCTAAGGATCACTCCATTGTTGGAACAAAATGGGTGTTCAGAAACAAGTTGGATGATCAAGGAATCATTGTCAGGAATAAGGCAAGGCTAGTTGCACAAGGATACTCTTAAGAAGAAGGAATAGACTATGACCAGACCTTTGCACCAGTTGCAAGGTTGGAGGCCATAAGAATATTCCTAGCTTATGCAGCTCACAATAGATTCAAGGTCTATCAGATGGATGTAAAGAGTGCATTTCTCAATGGAGATATCAAGGAAGAAGTCTATGTTAGACAACCCCCAGGTTTTATCTCTCCAACTCATCCTGATTATGTTTTCAAATTGAACAAAGCATTATATGGTCTCAAGCAAGCTCCTAGAGCATGGTATGAGACCTTAACATGCTTTCTTCTAAAAAATGATTTTATAAGGGGTAGAGTAGATCAAACTCTTTTTATTAGAATCCATAAGTCCAATATCCTACTAGTGCAAATATATGTAGATGATATTATATTTGGATCTACTGATTCAAATTTGTGCAAATGATTCTCTAATCTAATGCATTCTAAATTTGAAATGAGTAGCATGGGTGAGCTTTCCTTCTTTCTAGGATTGCAAGTCAAATAATATGCTGATGACATATTTATTTCTCAAACCAAGTATGCAAAAGAATTGGTTAAGAAATTTGGTATGTCTGAAGCATCATGTATGAAAACACCTATGCCTACTAATGCTATATTAGATGCTGATGAACATGGAAAACCTGTTGATCAGACAATATATAGAGCAATGATTGGCTCTTTATTGTACCTTACAGCTAGTAGACCTGACATAATGTTTGCTACATACATATGTGCTAGATTCCAAGTAAGCCCTAGAGAGTCACACCTAACATTAGTAAAAAGGATTCTTAGGTATGTGAAAAGTTGTCCAAATCTAGGTCTGTGGTATCCAAAAGACTCAGGATTTGAATTAACTGGATTTTTAGATGCTGATTATGCTGGATGTAGAGTAGACAGAAAAAGCACTAGTAGAACTTGCCAGTTTCTTGGTGACAGACTTGTCTTCTAGTTCTGTAAGAAACAAACACCTGTGTCCACTTCAACTGCTGAAGCTGAATACATGACAGCAGGTAGTTGTTGCTCATAGATTTTGTGGATTCAAAACTAGCTCCTAGACTATGGTTACAACTTAGAAAGGTCAAAAATATTTTGTGATAACACTAGTGCTATTTCTATAGCACAAAATCTAGTCCTCCATAGTAGGACAAAACATATAGAGATTAGACATCAGTTTTTAAGGGATAATGTTGAGAAGAATAAAATTGAACTTCAATATATCTCAACTGATTTGCAAAGGGGAGACATATTCACCAAACCATTGGATGAAAAGAAACACACTTTCTTCCTGAATCAGTTAGGAATGTTAGATGGAGGAAGTCTAAATTAAGATCCAAGATTTTTAAAACCCTAAAATTGACCAAGACTAGGTTAAAAACATGATTTTTTCTAGTGTCTATAGGGTGTTTCTGAACTCTGAACTGCGCTCGACATTTTTCCCCAAGATCGTCGAACGGAGATCGACGTTTTTCGAAAGCGTCAACCTGAGTTCAGCGCTTTCAGATAGCGCTAGGTTATTCTCTTCTAGTCAGAGATCGGCGAATGGAGTTCGACAATCTCCAATATCGTCGAACGGAGATCGACGATGTTGAATACTCTTCAGATTCCTTTAGAAGCCCAGATCGTCGAACGGAGTTCAACGATCTTTCCTTTTCGGTGTCGAACCCTAATATAAAACTCATTTTTCGGCCGTCATTCTCCTTTGCGCATTCATACTCTCTGCAGAACTTTTCTTTCCCTCCAAACATCTCTACACTTCGTCTCGTTTGTTCGCTTTTGCAGGTAAACAATGGAAGTTTCTGTTGCAGTTCTTGCCGCAATGAAATTCGATACTGGATTCGACATTGATATGGATTCCTTTGACGACAGTGACCAGATATTCAAAGACATTCTCGACTTATTCAAAGAACAGCAGTTGGTGCATATTATGACCACAAGGTTGAAACTTGCTGCCGATGAGATCAAAGAATGGGTATACACGACTCATAATCTGGATCAGAATACTGTGGTTGGTACTATAGCCGGGACACAGGTATCCCTAACCCCTGCCCTCCTGACCGAAGTTTTTCAGTTGAGTTCTGGAAATGATTCTGTTGAGTTATCTGGAGAAGAGTTTGCAAGTATGCTTGATAGAATGGGTCACTCTACAGCAAACCCTAACAAGCTGCTTAAGAAGAATCTGTCAATTGAATATAGATTCTTAGCTGATGTTGTTGGAAAGGTGCTTTTAGCTAAGCATTCAGCTCATGATACCATTTCTAGGTATCAATTCTGTCTGATGGCTGCTATAGTGGATAAGAAACATCTCAATTGGGGAGAGATTTTCTTTGATTTAATCAAGAAAAAGGTGAATAAGAAGTTTGTTAATTTTGGGAGGATTCTAGGGCTGTTCTTGCATAATAGATGCCCACAGCTGCTTGTGTCCAGTGGGATGCACATTAATGCCTCTAAGAGGCTGTCCTGTGCCCTATTTGGTAAATGGGACAGACAGATTGTAAAACCAAGCAGAGCGTCTGCAGCTATCTCATCTTCAGGCACCAAGACTGTTCAGGTCACTTCCCCACAGGCAACTGCCCCATTAGAAGAACTGCCTGCCTCCTCCTCATCTCCACCATCTCCACCCATTGTTTCTTCAACCACTACCTCATCCACCATCAATACCTCAATCTCCTCCCTCATCACATTTTCATCTCCACTCTAAATTCCTTCACCACCACCAGCAACTTCTGTAGACCTTTTCTATCCCCTACACTATTATCCACCCCTGGATATTAACTCATCCATTCCATCCTTCAGTCTTCTGGATGACTCCTACATGGATGATTCCCATTCCTCACCTTTTGACCTCCCATCATCCTCTACCTCCTACCAACAACTACTTTAAGACATTCTCACACAACCATCTTTCACCCCATCCATTTCCACTCCAATAACTTCCATCTCCACCATTCCAATCTCTCAACCATCCATCATACCATCCACAATTTCCCTTCCCATATCTGCAGCCCCTTCTACACCATTCTCTGTCACTCTCTCCTCTACCTCTACTCAGGTTTCACTTGAGCAAGTAGACCTTCCTACCCTGGTAGATAGGCTGTATGGGATGTTGGCTCCCAGGCTAACAGTCCTGCTGGAGACCTCCATGGCTCCACTCCTGAAATCCATCCAGGAGTTATCTTCCAGGCTCTCTTCCCTTTCTCCTCCTCAGGCAATCCCTTCTGTGGGGTGCCTTGATCCAGTGTATACTGAATCTGGGCAGGGGGAGATGCCTCATGAAGAAGAGCTAGTGCCTGACTCAGAAGATCTCCTGCCAGAGCTTCTAGTTACAGCTTCAGCTCCAGTGCTTTCCTTCAGAACAGTTGACTTTAAGTCACTGCTGTCAGATTTTGATGCTCTTCACAACAGATTTCTTCCAGCTTATGAAGCTGAAGACCTTACTAAGGCCATTGTGCCTATTGCCAGCTGTGAGCCCAGCCTGATTTATGCTTATATCAAGTCCCTTAAGGCTGTGGAAAATGTTCTTTCTATTGATGATATGAATGATGCTGCTGCTGCTGTTGATGTAGTCTGTTCTGATAGTGTTGCTGACTTACTGATGATAGAGGCTGATGAGCCTTCTGTTCATATTGAAGAATCTGCTGTCTCTGATGTTGTTATTTTAGTTTCTTTTTCTGCTACTGAAGTGCATGTATTTGCTGCTCCTGTTGCTCCAATGGTCTCTGCTGCTGATGAGCCTGCTGGTGTTATTGTATCTGTCAGTGCTTCTTTTGTCACTATTGTTGCTGCTGCTGCTGCTGTTATCTCTGCTGAACAATCAAAACAACAACAAGAATACCTTAAAAGGATTGATGAATTATATGACAATCCTCAGAGTTCAGACAGTGACAAATTCCAAACTGATTCTGATGACTCCTCTGCAACTATTGCAAGGAAGAGGAAAGCTAGAAGCAAGGCATTGAAGAGGGTACCTCTAGAAAAGGTGAAAGATGATAATGATATTCCTTACTATATTCTACATGATTGCCCCATCTCTGAACCATGGATGCAGTACTCAAAGAACCAGCTTAAGGCAATGTAGAAAAAGAGGAAGATTGATAAGTATGATAAAGGATCTTCTCACTTTAATCCTCCTCCTCCTCCTCCAGATGCAGGTACTGGTGGAGGTTCTGCTTCTCAATTTGGATCTGCTGCAAAACAAATCTCTTCTCAACCTTCAGACAGATCTCAACCAAGAGTATATCAACAAAGAGGTTATCAGTAAAGGAGAGGACAGCACAGAGGAAGGCAAAGAGATTTTAAAGTATACTCCAAAGATCAATCTAGACAACATCCATATCAAAGGGAAGGATAAGGATCCATTGACTCAACTTCTGGTCCTTTCCCTTATAAGCTGAAAGATACTGTTACTTCAAGAGTTTCTCCTTCTGATGATACAATAAATAGATATGAACCTCCAGTTCCTTTTGAGGATCCAGAAAATAATCCACTAGCTTGGACTGCCAGAATGAAAGAGCTAGCTGCCTTGGATCAGATAAAGAAGGCTAGGGAACAGGGAAAAGACACTTCAAACATCACAACCTTATCTGAGCAAAGAAAGAAGGAACTAGAAAGATACTCATCAAGAAAATTCTTTGATCCAGAAAGCTATATGAAGCTGCACCCAGAGGCTGTGGTTCCCAGGCCCAAATCTCAAACCTCCTTAGGTGCTGCTGATGACAGAAGATCTAAGAAGGAAGCTCTCAACCCTAACAGAGAAATCTTATTCAAGAAGGGCAATGAAAAGAAGTAAATGTGTAAGCTGACAGTATATATCTAATTCTGACTGTCTGCTGTGATTCTATCTGCTTCTGCAATGCTGCAATTCTTTTCTCTACATTGTTGCTTCTGTTGTTTTTTAATTATGCATGTATGCTTGTTATTTCCTATTTGTCATGTAAATAGTAATCCTAACCCAAATAGGGGGAGATTGTTGGAACACCCTATTACTAATTTGGGCAAGGATCACTATGTTCTTAGGAAATTGTATTGACCTTATTGTATAGTCTTAAAGGTCAATTAGAATGAGTCTAAGGGTTAGAACTTAGGTTTGGAAGCTGCCCCCAAGACCTTCTAAGATCAGGATTCAAGTGCTGAAGACTAGGATATTTTTCGTCGAGCTCAGGTCGACGAAACGTCAAACTCAGTTCGGCTATCTCTGAGCTCAGTTCAACGAGTCGTCAAACTCGGTTCGACGATCTTCGAGCTCAGATTGACGTTTCTGTCTCTAGCAGTAATCCAATCTCTGAGCTCAGGTCGACGATAGTTGAGCTCAGATCGACGCTTTTCTGAAGAGATCGACGATTTCAGGAATTCAAATTCAGACAGTTATGGAATTCAATCTAATTTATTATCAACATTTATTTCAAAGGATTCTGTAGCCGTTTCAACTAATCTGGAGCAAGTTTCAAGGAATACAAAAAGGAATGTCTCTTAGGACTTTCCTCTTGAGACAAATGTCATTTAAGGCAGTCATTTATGACTGATTAACGGCTATCTCAAAGATAGATTTTTAGTATATCTCCAGAGAATAATTGAGAAAGAGAACAAGAGATATCAATCAAGAATTCTGGGAATAGACTCAAGAGACACAAGTCTACAGGATTACTGAGTTAGAATTCATACAGAACACAAGGAATAATATTGTGAAGAAGATCATCAAACTTCTATTCTACTCCTTCAAGATCTTCTTGATTCAAGTGTTCAAAGGCTTCTTCATCAAAGACTCAAGACACATCATATTTCAGCAACTGCTGAAATCATCTCTTGCTGGAGATCTAAAGTTTCTGAAGACCTATCACCCTATGCAAAGCTCTTCTTCCTGAACAATTGCAGATCTCAGGGGGAGCTTTGACAATATCATCCACTAGTCTTCTCTTAGACTGTTGACAGAGAAGAACAACAACTTTTTCTCTTTCCTTACTGTACTGTAAAAGGGTTTCTCAAAACTCCCTTCAAAAGTTTTGTGGTTGGTTTCTGAGACCTTGTCAAAACTCAGTGGTGGCAAGACACCTGATCAAAAAAATCTGGGTTTGGTTTTTGAGCACCTTATCAAAAGCTCATTGGTGCCCAGGACACCTTATCAACTATTCCTGCAGTGGATTCCTACCTATGGTTGTAGAAGAGTGGATGTACCCAGGTTGATTGGGGAACCACTATAGATCCTTGTGTCATCTGGTTTGCTGTATTTTTGCTTTGCTGTGTGCTGTGATTTTTTCTTTCTTGCTTTCTTAGTTTTATTTTTTGCAAGCATATTACACCTATACTTAAATCAAGTCTTCCACTGCAAATAATTTTTATCTGGAAAATTATTTTAATATACTCTATTCATCCCCCTTTAGAGTAAAGGTAGATCTTACCCTCATTTTCAGGGTGGCCGACCATGAGAATATGATGCTCCTCCTTGCTGTGAAGTGGCCACCATCCCCTAAAACCCGCTGGAAATTTGCTTGGGAGCTCAGATAAGGGCTTGGGCAGAGGGAAGGAGGGACAAGTGGCCTCCATTCCCTCTTTCTCTCTCTTCTCTCTCTTCCCTTTAGCCCAAATTCCTAAAATGCCCCTTGCATGTCACTAACCTCCAAATTCAAAGGGTAGGAGCTGTAAATGAGGACTTGGGATGGTCATGGGCTTGACCTCTCTTTTCCTTCTTTAGGCTTCATGTTGACTTTGTTGACTTTTTTGGGTTGACTTGGTCAACTTGATGAGTGGGCTGGCCCCACTTGATGGTCATGGACCCTATGACACGACCCAACATGGGTAGGGCCATGGTGGTGCCCCACATGGGCTAATTGGGTATATGTGTGTGGGTTTGACCAAATTAGGGTTAAAGTTGACTTGGGTCAACTTGGGTCAATTGGTGACCCAATGATGTGGCTTTTGGTTCACTTAGATTGTTTTTAGGGTTAGGGGCATAATGGTGGGGCCAATGTGTACCTTTGGTTCCACCTTGGGCTAGTTTGACCTAAGTTGGCTTGAACCCCATAGTAGGCCCCATGTGTATCCATCCTAATTCCTTGGGTCAAACCTAGACTAACCCCACTCACCCACCACATGTTATAACCTAATCTAAGTTTAGGGGTCTATTAGAAAATGGGATATTACACTCAACGCTAGGCATTGTCGAACTGTGTTGTGCTCAGCATAGTGGTCTGCACTCCAGATGCTAGATTGTATTTATTTATGTACTTGCACTCCTCATCTCCATTCAAAAATCCGCCAACACTCTAATCTCATCGAGTTAACCCTACAAGATCGTTCAGGAGTTTCTTGTCCATTGTGTCGGAAGCTTCGCTACCATTGTAGAAGGTCGTGTGAGCTTATTGTCATGTTTCCCCACTATAGACATTGGGAATGAGGCCAAATTCTGGTGAAAATAGAGTGAATACTAGGAAGTAGATGTACTGAGGAATTTTTAGGTGTGTTAGGAAGTAGATATACCAATTATCTTAATACATAAATCGATTTCATATTAATCTTCCGAGCACAATACAAAATTGTTTACCCTGCCATTGCATGAGTCATCGGAGTCTGTCACATTAAGATTGTCGGGGGAAAATAGATGGTATGGGAGCCAGCAAAGGCGAGCATCGTCGTACATTTTCATATTTATTGAAATGACAAATAAAGTAGAAATCTCATGGTAAAAGTGGAATGTGAAATTTTGAGGAAAACAAATCTAGACGATGGAATAATCAGATAACTCTCAATGGGCAACTCCCATACTACATGTTTCGTGTAGGTTGTTGTTGGGTATTGTATCAACAATAACCCGAATTTGATGAATGACCCAGTTAAGCTAAGATGAATTTTGACTGTATTTGATGTCGCTTTTGAGTTATGTACTTGCAGGTCTACAATGCCAAGTACACACCAATGTTAGGTTACAGTGGATCAATAAACACAGGATTATACAATGTAATTCCTTATTGTGTAGGTCATTGTGTTGACTCACGTGTAATCTCTCTATTGGGATGTACTTATATCCCAAGTACAAGAGAAGGCTTAAGGATGGTCAAGGGTTAGACCTAGGAAAAATAGGAATTTTACCTAAGTAAAATTCGGCGAGTATGGTTAAGCATACACGTCGAATTCGTCGAGTTTCATCGTTAATACTTGCCAAATTCGTGGAGTATACTTATTAATACCCGTCGAATAAGTCGTATATACTTAGGGTAAATTCATTGGAAAATTGAAAAAACTGTTAAGTAAAATTCACTGAGTATCATCGTGCATACTCGTCAAATTCGTCGAATGTATCTAACGATACTCACTGAATTCGTCGAATATGCTAAGTGATACACGCCGAATTCGTTGAGTCCAGTCGACGCTACTTTTCTAGATTTTTCTAAGTATAATTCGCCGAATATCAAAGCGTTGAGTTAACTCGACGATATTCGACAAATGTCGCCTATGGCGTTGAGTGAGCAAAAAGTGTTGAGTGCCATGGCGTTGAGAGCGTTGAGTTTATTGACCAATACTCGACGAATTCGTCGAGTATACCTGGTGATACTCGACGAATTCATCGATTATGACTCTGCGCTATAGCGTTGTTTGACCATCCGACCTGGGATGATTTGGTAAAGTCCTTTTCGTCGTATATCAAGATGTATTCGACGAGTATCATTATGATACTCGACGAATTTGATTTGGGTCATTTTCCGAAAAATTCTTCCTGCTGTCACGGGTTCGGTCGGCCATGTACAATGTCTTTTAGCTTTCGTTTTTGGAAATACTCTTTATATTGTTGGAGGGATTATCTCTATAAATACCTAGGGATATTCTTATTTATTGTTAATCTTGCTTTGTGCTAATTTGCTCTCCGATTCAAACGAGAAAAACTTTCCAAAATAAATGATCGTCCCTCTTATTCGCACACAATTTCCGATCGGCCGATACCCGCAAGCACAATAAGATCTCATCTTCCTCGACCTCTACATCTTGATTGCTGCCTTCTAAAGACTTCTATTCCTCCAGATCTAGATGGGTGAAGAATCAAGATTCAAGTTCTTCAAGATTTCAACTTTCCGAGTTCTCCAAGCTTCAAGATTTTCTTTTATGAAGAACGTCGGAGCGAAGACTTGTAATCGTTTTTGTCATTGTAATATTCTTTTACATATTGTAGGAGATTTTTCTCTGAGTTTTGTAGATTCGTTTGTGGATCGAGAGAGTAAATCTGATTGTGGATCGAGTGAGTAGATTTGGTTTGTGGATTGAGTTGTAGAAGAGATTGTTCTCCGAGTTGTAGGAACGTCGCCTCTGAGTTATAGGAGTTGCGGCTCCGAGGTGTAAGATTTTACGAAATCTAAGTTTGGTGAAGTAGCCGAATCTAGCTCTTCGTGGTAGATAGGCGAGGCGGGAAAGTGGACGTATCCAACTTGGAGAACCACTATAAATCTCTGTGTTTGTGTGCTTGATTTTTAAGTGATTTTTATTCCGCGAAAAGACACAAACATCACATATTCACCACCTCCTGGTGATTTAGGTAGACGCTAGATACTTTCAATTGGTATCAGAGGGCGGTTTTGGTCGATAAGGTTAACACTTTGATCAAGATCCCTAATCTAGCGTTAAGAGATTCCGCATAATCACCATGGACAGAAGTAGGGACATGACATCTATGAAGCTGCCTATATGCACGAAAGAGAATTTTCTCATGTGGAAAGAAAGAGTCAGGTTCTTCATGGAAGCTGCGGATCCCAGAATTTTTCAGATAGTATAAGAAGGACCACATATTCTGACACATGCCTTAGCTCTAAATCTGGCCATCATGATTCCCAAGAAAATGATGGATCTCACTAAGGATGAGATTGCCCTAGTCTCACTAGACAAGAAGGCAAAGAATATCATAACAAGTGCAATGGACGATTAAATGCTCCAGAACTTATTCCACTACAAGTCTTCCAAGGAGATGCGAGATTGTCTTGTTGTTCTAATGGAAGGTACTGAAGAAGTGAGAGACAATCGCAGATCATTGATGAACCAGGAGTACGAAACCTTCAAGCAATGTGCCAATTATTCCATAGCTGATAGCTTCGAGAAGTTCTTCAAGATAGTGAACGGTCTCAGGAACTACGGTCGCGTCTTTACTAATGGTGAATTGAATGACAAATTCCTTAGATCCCTGACTAAGGACTTGGATACCAAATTTGTTGCCATTAGAGAATTTGGGAAGTTGCTGGAAAAAGACCTGTTTGGAAAATTTCTCTCCTACGAACTCCAGATGAATACCATGAAGAAGGAGGAGCAAAGCAACAGATCTTCAAGTAGAGACAAGCCAATGGCTCTGAAGGCTGAAGGTTCGAGGAAGTCTAAAGCTGTGTCACCCGTAAGGACACGAGCTCCCGATACTCTAGAAGACCTCGAGCCAAGCACGTTAGGCTCCAAGCTATCAGATAAAGAATTGTCTCTTATCTCCAAGCAGTTCAAGAAACTGCTCAGTAAGAGGAGACAAATGAATAATCAGTCGTTCTCCCCTGACTACAAAAAATCTCATCGTGATGGAGACCGCTCAAAGAAAGCTTCAATAAAGAGGATAGGTATAAATCAAAACCGAATAAACTTTTTTCCTCTAATATTGTTTGCTACTATTGCAATAAGTCAGGACATGTGATTGCGGAGTGTCCCTATAAGAAGAAGGATGGTTCCAAGAAGGAAGAAAAGAGATCCTTCAAGGGAAAAAGAAAAGAAGAAAAGTGCTTCTTTGCCAAGAAGTCGAAGACTCTCAGTGACAGTGACTCGAGTGAGTCAAGCTCAGAAAATGAGAAAGTCTACTTCGGGTTTATGGCACAATAAGATGAGGAAGTGGGCGACTCTGAGTACCACAGGAAGGTAAATTCGCACGCAATACTCTCTGAGTCTAAAACGTCCACTAATGGTCATGAAGGCTACTCTTCTGATGAGGATGAATCAGAATTGATGGTTCAGCACAAGAACCTATTAAAGGCTTTCGAAAAATGCCGTAAGGTAGTCCAAAAGTAGTTAAAAGAGATTGCCTTCCTCAAGGTAGTGAAAACTAATCTGAAGGAAGAAATTTCAAAATTACTTCCTCTCAGAGATGAAGTCCACTCCTTGAAAGAGGAACTCAAGGGCTCCGCTGAGACATTGAGTCTGAAAGAAAAATATCTTGATGAGCTAGAAGAAAAGCTCGCGGTGGAGAGAAAACTCATTGAGAGTTACTCCAAGCCGAAGACTATTCTCCCTCTCATTAATGAGTTCTCAGCTCCCAAGAAGGGTAGTGGTCTTGGCCACGTAGCTGGAAAAGGTAAGGATGTAGCATCCTGAATTTTATTGGGCCACCAAAGCCCTAGTGGGCCCAATAAAAGTGGCCCAAACCCTACCCATGACCCGGTGGGAGGTAACTCTAGGCAGGAAATAGAGCTAGAGAACTCCGAATTGAGTTCTGTCAGTTCCTATGACCTCGTATAGTCAATACAAGCGCATCAGAACTCGTTCAGTTGGACCCCGAGGTCATATAGTGGATGTGACCATTTCTCGTAAAACGCAACGAGAGCAAGATTTTGGATATCGAGCTAGATAACTCCGAATTGAGTTCTGTCAATTCCTGTGACCTCATATAACCTAGACGGGTGCATCGGAACCCGTCGCGTCACAATTTCGGACTTTGGCCAAATGGACTCCGATTTAACCCCAGTCAATGACGTTGGACTCGTATGGTCAATACGAAGTCAACATAAGTCGTTCCAGTCTATTTTCATGACAATTGGTCAACCCGTAGTCAAATCAAGCATAGTCGTGCATCGAAAAGCGTGCACACACCAATTATGACACGATGCCTGAACTTTGACCCGATCCCGATGATTTGGACTCACTTTTACTTTGACCCATATGGGGGACCCACCCCATGGTTTACTTGGTCAAACCCCCCTAAAAACCCATTTTTGGGATTTTTCCTATGGAGGAGCACATCCCCTCTCCATGAATGATATGGCCTTCCCCTCATCCCTTGGGCCACCCAAAACCAGCCTCTTAATGATGAATGGGCCATGGGCAAGGAAAGCCCAACCTTTCCCTTCCCCTTCCCTTCTCCCCTTAGGAACCAAAGCCCAAGCCCATAAGGGCTCAGCTTTTTCCCCACATGGGGGAAATGTTGGGGACTCCAGTTGTCTTTGGACAGCTGTAGGGTGGGGATTAATCACTCCCTAAGGAGGGATTTATCCCACATTGGCAAGGGGAGGAGATCCCCTCCTCCCCAAGCCTATAAAATGGCACCCCCTCTCCTTTGCCCTCAAGCTCTCTAAGCAACCTCCTCCCCCTGCCCAACCTCTGCCGGAGCCCAGGTGGTCGGAAAAGGCAAGCCAAGGGAACCCTCCCCCTCCAACACCGCCACCTTTGGCATGGTCGACTAGGCCGGCCCCTCCCGAGCCCGCCAAACTCAGGTGGATACCTTCTCCCTCCCTCTTCCCTATTCTAGATGACCTGCATGTGCCTCCCGGCGGCCGGAACGCCGCCGGCGCCACCCGAGCCATGCTCCACGCTAGGTGATGCCCAAGGAGGAAAGACCCTCCCCCAGAACCGGTGGTGGCACTGGGGGAGTGCTAGACCACTTGTTGCGGCGATCTCCAGCAGAGGAGAGCGTCAGTGTCCTGAAAAACGCGGCTTCGGCGGCACCCGAAAAACAGAGCAATGCTCTGTTTAGAGTTAGCGGCGGCTGGCATCGTAAGGCAACCGAGCCACCGCCGGCGAGAAGCCTGACCCCCGGTGCGCCGGCCGGGGGTGATGCGGTAGACGGCCAACCACCTGAGGAGCAAGGGTGGCGCGGTGGTGCCGGGAGCAGAGCCCCCGCCACCCTAGGCTCTCGGGTTAGATTTTCCGGCGGCGACCGGCGGCGCAAGGATGCTGGACCACCGCCTAGAGAATCGCCAGCCCCTGGCGAGTTGATAGGGGCCGGTGTCGGCGTCTTACAGCGGCCTGCTAGCGGTGGTGGAGGTCGCTCATCCTCTGCACCGCCGGCGAGGAGCAGCAGCCGCCCGATCTAGTGATGAAGATCAGACGGCTGGATTTTCTTAATGCCCGCCCCGCCTCAACATCAGCGCCCCCCATAGCGGATCCTCGGCCGATCCGCTAATGGGACAGAGGGATGAAACACATCCTGCGGCTCAATCTCAGTCGCAGGATCAAGCTGATCTGCTATATGCAGACCAAAATCAAGGGGCAAAAATTTGTAGAAATTTCTGGGCCAAACCTAGGCCCCTAGGGGAAAAGTGATCAACATGAAAAATGTTTCCCATGATGAGTTCTTCCTCCACCAAAATTTTGAGAATTTTTGGAGTTGATTTAGTATTTTTAAAAGACAAAATAAAATTTGTTTGGCCAAATTAAAAGCCCAAAATACTTGGAAAAATTACAAAAAAATTACCAGGCTCATTTTAGGCCCTCCTAAGGGTTGTATCAAAATTTGGGGTCATGGGGATAGGTTTTGATATTTTTTCCTAAAATTTGGAAGCCTATGGTCGCGCTCGAAACGTATTCCGCTCATTTTCCCTCGAAGGTGAAAATTGGAGCGTGCGACCACCCTTTATAATCAAATAAGAAATTCAAACTATTTTATCGACGAGAGTGGTCGAGGCAAGTGACTAAGCTCCGAGAATTCTGAGATTTCGTAAAATTATCGAGCGCCCCGACCCTCGGGTGAATTGAGCACGCTCGGAAGGTGAGAGTACGGGTGGTGAGTTATGAATTATTCCCGACGAATAAAAATAAGAATGTAACTCCTAACAAGCCCTGATCTGATTAAGCCGTAATAAAAATGGTCCAGCCAAATTAATCGGATCCTAATAATTGGTACAACCTAATGAAATCTCTTTTAAGTCTGAGATGGAATTGAAGCCTCCTGAATAAGATTGATTGGACTACTAACTATTTTCCTTGTGTTTTCTCCAGTCTCATACTGGTCAAGCTTATTTCAATACTTTCAATTCAGTACTACTCCAGTCTCGTACTGGTCAAGCTTATTTCAGTACTTTCTATTCAGTACTACTCCAGTCTCGTACTGTTCAAGCTTATTTCAATACTTTCAATTCAGTACTACTCTAGTCTCGCACTGGTCAAGTTTATTTCAGTACTTTCGGTTCAGTAGTACTCCAGTCTTGCACTAGTAAAGCTTATTTCAGCACTTTCAATTCAGTACTACTCCAGTCTCGTACTGGTCATGCTTATGTCAGTACTTTCTATTCAGTACTACTCCAGTCTCGTACTGGTCAAGCTTATATCAGTACTTTCTATTCAGTACTACTCCAGTCTCGTACTGGTCAAGCTTATCTCAGAACTTTTTATTCAGTACTAGTCCATTCTCGTACTGGTCACATTTCATTCCAGCACTTTAAATAAGCAGCATAATCACCGCACTTGTCCTCATTGTAATTTTATATTATAATCCCGGGTCTTGCTCTGACGAGCAGTCGTTGTTAAAGTTAATCCTTAGTTGGGGATAACCGGAGTTGAAGTAGTCCTCACGGTCTAGCCCCAAATAATGCTCTCCCATGCTCCTTGATGAAAGTAGAGCTGATAGCCGCCGCCCGAAGTTTAAGCCTAGTAGGGCAGGCCGACGTAGACTCGGTGTGTATTATGATTGCCATTTGATTGATTATAAAATGCTTGCGGTGAAATAGTGGAGGGTCAGTCCCTCCCACAGACCGTTCGTACTGGTGTAGGAAGGTCGACGGCTCAAGGCGACAGGGAGATGGGTACCACGGGTGACCGACCGTTATATTATTCCCCTTCGTGTTTTCCTCCGCTATTCCGCCAAAATGATTTGCCGGATGTCGCTCACATCCAAGAGTATATAAGGTTGTACGTTAGGGCCTGGGGTTGTTCGGTACGACCACCCCTAGAAGTGGCAGGACTGGCCACTGTCACCGACGACCACATCGGGGAGGCCCGCAGGGCTCGCTACCCTGCTAGAACAGAAGCGGTCCAAGCTATGTCGACATAGGGCTTGTGTGCGCGGCTATGAATGTCTGCGGTGTGTGTGAGGCTGTGAATGCCTGCGATAGAATACAGGATGTGAAAACTTGATGTGCTAATTGTAATATCCCCCTTTTTTTATAGATCAAACCCCGAGGTCTTATGCCCAGAATCGCCGCTTTGCGGTGACACCTCCGCGCCCGGGAAGGTCGTCACTACAAAATGCCGATTCTGCCGGCCTTATTGATCACAAAAGTAGCTGTAAAATAGTAAGAAAATGCATTCCATATCCAGATCACATATAATAAAAATCTCCACGAAGGGAGTGCCCATAGAATAAATAAAAGAGTACAGAAAAGAAGGCTAAAGCCCGGTACATCAATATCCTCACTACAGAACTCTCATGCGGAAGCAAAATGAAACCTCACTAGAAGTCGGTACTCACGATCCCAGCTGACTGTACTCCTGAGCTAGACTGCCCTGTCTCCAATCGCACCGGTCTCCTGGGCTGCTCCTCCCTGCTGGGCTCCGCGATCCCCTAATATGATGTGGTTCCAAAACTGTTAGTCTATAAGACTAAGCCCTATCGTCCCCCGCCCCTTCCCCCATGCTCCTAGGCACCGAGCGGGGAGGAAGAAAGGAAATGACGTGAAAGTGAGAGTAAAACAAGCAGGTGACAGGGGGACCTAGCTAGCAATTTATAATCATGTTGTAATAAGTAAAGTAAGAAAAGAATTTAACCTTCACTTATGTGAGTACACATAAGCCAACAGATCTTCTACAAGGCTACCATCGTATAAAATATCCCATACCATTTTATACGTTGGGGTGTCGGTTGTCACAAGCAGCATATATATAAATTGAAATAACCTTAATTTATAAACTTGCCCACACAAGCTTATAGACTAAGGGGTCGTTTAGCAGGTCCTAACGTATAAGCGTCCCATACCACTTATACATTAGGTGTCACAGGTTATTATGAATGATTATGATATGCATCTATATGGTAGGTATGTTATGATCAAGTAGTGCAACTCACACACCCGACTTTGTGTACACAAACCTTTAGTTCCCCCTTTCAGAGCCGTTACCTCCCAGGATACCTCCGTAGTGGCAGACAGAAGCAGTGGGTTGGGCCTCGCCCACCTCAAAACTAGTATAGCACAACCGGTCTGACCTATCGTACGCCTCAATGCTTGGTGCACAAAGAGGACACCTGCGTACTCTTGCCGACTGGACCGCCGGACTTAGCTTTGGCGAAGTGTAAAACCACACTTGCCGAGTCATCGTACTGGTGTCAGTGCTACGACAACCCAGTACCGAAGACCCACCACCTTAGATATTCCTTTTTATGCACATGCAATATTCTTAAAAGAAACCAACAAGTCAAGTTCCCGGACTAACTGTCCGAATCAACCTCAAACCGAGACTAAGCTCCCCGGTCTAACTGTCCGAATCAACCTCAAACCGAGACTAAGCTCCCCGGACTAAACCGTCTGGCTCAATTACCAAACCTCATCCCCTTGAACACCGCGGGATGGCGCCCCTTTGAACACCTTGGGATGACTTATCCATTTCCAAGTCTTGTCCACCTAGTGTGTGCAGTGTGAAACCCTATCTACTAAATTACTCTTTCAGTTTATCTTAAGGTTTACGTTAGCCCAGGATTGCCTACGGATTATACCCTGTGAGGGGTTCTCAATAGGCACTAGGAACTACGATGGTATGACAGACCAAAGTTCTCTTTCGCAAGGCACTTATTATTATTGGTTATCTTCCCTTGCCCGTTCCCTTTTTATATTACATTAAACCTGTACCTAGGGTAGTTTGAACCTTCTACTCTCACGAGAACGATGATCTTTCGTCGAACCCGCACACCCTCTAACCCGCACCAATTCGATTCTTGCCACTCCTTAGAACTTCTTAGGGTGACTCATCTACTTTCATCTAACCAATTCCACAAGACTAGCGCTACACTATTCTAAATCTTATCTTGATACAACTTTTCCCCAAATTACTATTTGCAGACCAACCTATACTAAGTGATGTTAATGATAGGGTGTCCTTCAAGTTTTCATCCGAATGGTCTAGGTTATTTACTGGAGTTCTATTATGACATAAATGATTTAATTCCAGAATATTGTATTTTCCTCAATTAATCTTCTATTTAAATAATTTCTTAAAAGAGCCAATCATTGTCAAGTTGATCATGAAGTATACATTCTAGACAGGATTAATGTTTCATAAATTCATGATAAAATTCCATATGTTTAAAAGTGACAATTTCCAAATTTGGCATTTTCTACAAACATTTAAGGGTCCTAAAATTATTTTAGCAGTAATTCTCATATTCCAAGATTTGTAAATCAACTACTTGAAATTTTCATCCAAATAAATTGAATTAAATATAATACACTACTACAGTTCTAAAATTATCACTGGCCAACTTTCATGATTTTTCACAGAATATTTAATTCTAAATAAATTCAATACAAAAATCTAATCAAGGCATAATTGTGAATCAAGTACTATGAATATACTTCAAAAATTCATAATTAAATTCCTAATAGTAGATATCATCCTAAAATTACTAGTGGCCAAAATTCACATTTTTACAAGTTAAATTATTCTTTAAATGATTTATTTACCAAGTATGGCCTTTACAAAATTTGTGAAGAAAGCAATTTATAAAGTTCTTTAAAAATTATAATAAAATTTAGAGACCTCTATTTAGGTCAAAAACCTCTACTGACCAATTTTTACTAGATTCCATTTAAGCCAACTGATCAAATTAAGTCAAATACTAATTGTACACTTTGATATTTAACAAAGGAACTACCATGAATGTAATCTATAAAATTCCAAAAAAATATCTAGGGCTTCAACTCACCCTAAGATTCATTCTACCCCATCTTCATAATTTTTAGATGATGTTAAGTTACTGTTTTGACCTAATAATGCTTCTAGCCTAAGGCTAGGGTTTGACTTTTGAGATACTTAACTACTTCTAAATTCCCTAACATTTCAACCAGAGGCTTAAATATACATAAGCTATCTTTCTACTAAATTACAAGGCCATACAAGGGCATTTGCCCCTATGTCCTTCATAACTCCCAAAGGTCCTTTCTTAGGGTTTGAACTTGGGTCCAAGGGTAAATCAACCCTAATTCATCCATCTTCCCCAAGGGGTGGGGGTACTTAGGGTAATTCTAAGCCAGTGGTCCAAAAGGGTTGTGCACTCAATATTTCATTTTTGACTATAAGCACACCAAACCCTTTATTAGCCAACACAACCAAGGGGATTTACCCAACTTGCTGTGGTCCATATGGGCTTAAAATTTAACCATGCCCTAATAATGTCCCCATGGTCATGCCACCAAAAATTGGGGCCTTTTGGAGTTGAACTACTCCAAGAATCACTTAAACAAGCCTCGGGGTATTTTAGTAATTTCCCCCTAAATTTAATTCCAATTATTCCCATTTTTGGGCAGGGCCTATATATGCCCTAAACCAGTTACTTACCAAAATCCCAGGTAATTTGGGCCTCTGGATGGGCTTGGGCATCCCTTCCAATTTTCTGCATTTTTGCTATTTGCAGCCCAAGACAATTCCTTTTTCAGATCTTGCAAGTGAGATATCTCAACATGCAGAGGGCTAAATTGACTAATTTTTCTACCATAGGTCTAATATACCCCTAAGGGAAGGCCACCAAAATTTGGGGCCAATTGGAGTTGGTATGGTCCAAAAATCAACATTATTTGATTTATCAAATTTTGACTAAAACTATAGGATTATTTTCCCCAAAAATTCCCATTTTTGGGGAGAATCTAGATATACCTAAATAAGCCACATGCCCAAAATTTCAGCCCCTTTGGACTTAGGGTTTGGGCAGGGCACTCATTTTAATTTCTAACCTACCCTAGGACTAGTCCTAGTAAAATGGCTCTATAGGGCAGCCTACTCAACCAAATTAAATGTGTAATATATCAAATTAAAGGTAACTCAAAGACCTATAATTTGTATGTTAAACACTATTTATGAAAAGGGCCAGAGGTGCCCTAAATTTGACATGCCAAAGATCTGTTTTATAAGGCAGGATTTAACACTATTCATATAATTAAATAATACAGGATTTAAAATATATTTGCATTGCACTAATCCTAAAGCAAATCGGATGGCCTGTGTATTTCTTCACCAAAACACAGGGGATGTCCAGCCCGATAACTGGGTTCTCTCACAGGCAGTTTTTCGGCGGCCACCGGCGGCGTAACCCCCGACGAACTTCACCTCCACCCTTACGGTGGTGGGGGCAAGAACTGCCGGTAGCTAGGGCTGCGGAAAACGGCGGCGCCACCCAACCCGAGAAGCTTCAGAACTCCATTAATGGAGAAGGAGGCAAGCTGGTTTCGGGCTCATTCGAGCCCGAACCCTATCCCTAACAGTCCTAAGATCTACAATAAGAAGAAAGGGGTGAGGGAGGACCTTCCCGGCGGCCATGCTACATGAGGAGCGGCGGAGAGCCATTTCCGGCAGTGGTGGCAGCATTTCCCTTGTTTCACAGCTCCCAGCTCTGGTTCAGGCTCCTCTCTCTCGGGAAAACAAATGAAATGGGGCTGAGAGGGGGGAGATGAGTAGAGGATATATGGGGGGGGGGGCAATGATATCAAGGGGGGAGGCGATATCATCAAGGGGAGGTCGGGTTGCCTTGTTCTTGTCACCAAGCATGCATGGGTGGGCCCCACTGGTTCAAGCTCCTCCTAATGGGGTTAAATGGGTAAGCCAACCCATGTGTGGGCTTAGGAAATGAGTGGGGAGGAGGGTATGAAGCCACATGGCTAGGTAGGGTTGGTTTTTGGGCTTGGGCTTGCCTCCAAGCATGCAATGTGGGCCCCACTTGCTCCCATTCCTCCTAAGTGGGTTAAAGGGGTCGGCCAGCCCATGTGTGGGCTGGTGTCATGGACACAAGTGGGCCCAAACTCAATATCACCCCAAAATGTCCTTTCTCTCTCCTATTTTATTAAAATTCTCTCTCCTAGGTTAATTTTAAAAATATCCATGTATGAAACCCATTTTTATCCTCCCTATGGGGTATGAGTTGTCTTTGGCCCATTGGGTGGCATTGGGTTAGTTTGGGTGGACCCAACTCAAGGAATAGGGTTTAGGGTCATTTCTGGCTAATTAGGTCAAAGTGTTGACTGGGGTCAACATGGGTCCTATGGTTGACCCTATGACCTCCTTTAGGGTCCACTTAGGTTGGACTTACTTGGCCCTCCAATTCTAGGGTTTCTGGGTTTTACTATTTGCAGACCAAGTGACACTCAACTAAAATCCTAGTTTCACTTGGTCCTTCTTGGTTCTCTAAGGGTTTGTCCTGACCTAATCAGGACAAAATCACTCTTAGGGGTCTAGTTGGAAATGGGATGTTACAAATCCTAATAAACAAAATAAAAATTTCGTCCCCGAAATTAAAGTTAAGCTTACGGGGTTTTTCTATCGGTAAAATTAAAGTGTAACATCCCATAAATGAGTTGACATGCCTACTTGCTTAATAAAAACAAGGGCTAGCCCCAATAAACAAAAGGATTAGCCTCTATCCTTTTAGATGACTCTACTAATAAAAGTAATTAGGAAGAACGCTTAAACCACTTGAGGAGTTGCGAGGTATACCTGACTAAATAACTCCGGATATCTTTCCTACATCAGGTCCTGTGGCTCCCAAGTATTCTCCTCTCGTCCGTGGTTCCTCCACAAGACCTTGACTAGTGGGATCTTCTTGCGGCACAAGACTCGTATCCCCTGGTCGTCGATCCGTATCGGCTCCAAATGTACAGATCAATCCGAAGCTACCGGCCCATCAGTGGCCGTAATCTGTAACTCTGGGCGTAGTAAAGCCCTCCTGAATGAAGACACGTGGAAGACGTCGTGCAAGCCGGCCAGCTCCGGTGACAGCTCCAACCGGTAAGCTAGGGGACCGATCCGCTCCAGGATTCTGAACGGCCCCATGTACCTCGTGATAAGCTTCTTCCGTCGACCACGTACTCATGAAACCCCATGCATCGGCCGGATCTTCAAGAACACCCGATCCTCTACCTGAAACTCCACCAGACGATGTCGAGCATCATAATATTTCGCCTGCCTGCTCTGCGCCTCCAACATTCTATCTCGTATCAGCCGTACCTGTGCCTCGGTATCCTTAATAAAGTCCGTGCCCACAATCTTCGGATCCCCGTCTTGTATCCAGGACAACGGAGTCCTACACTTTCGCCCATACAACGCCTCATACAGAGCCATCCGTATACTGGACTGATAACTGTTATTATATGAAAACTACACTAGGGGCAACATCCTCTCCCAGGGCTCTCCACGGTCCACAATACACAGTCTCAGCAGGTCCTCCAATGTCCGGTTGGTGCGCTCTGTCAGCCCATCTGTCTGGGGGTTGAAGGCCGTACTGAAAGCCAGTCGAGTACCCAAGTATGTCTGTACAGACCTCCACTCCCTGGACGTGAATCGTCCATCTCGATCCGACACGATCGTCTTGGGCACCCCATGATATCGCACAAACTACTTTATGAACCTCCGTACCAGTACTCCGACAGTATCCTCCTTCTTGATCGGGATGAACCTAGCCACCTTCGTCAGTCGGTCAACGATTACCCAGATAGAATCGTTTCCCGCCCGTGATCCTCAAATTTCCACTCCGGCACCGGGAGTGGCTGCAATAAACTAGCGGAATGTCTGCACTCTACCTTCACTAACTGGCACGCCTCGCAGTGGGTCACGAAGTAGGTGATGTCCTTCTTCATGCCCGGCCAGTATAAAGTCTTCTTCAAATCCGCCGTCATCTTAGTGATCCCGGGATGTATAGAATATCTGCTATGATAAGCCTCGGCCATGATGTCCTCCCGAATTTGGCCTTCATCCGGTATGTAAGACCGACCTCTGAAACATATCAAACCATCTCGTATCGTGTAGTCCCCAGCTGAGCCTGCCTCCAAGGCACGAAAAATCGGCTCGAGCTTGGCATCCCGCCTCTGCCAATCCCTGACTCTGTCATGTATATCATAGGTGGTGCTTGTAGCGGCCAGGTACTCCTTGTACAGCTCAGGGTCATCAGATGATACCAGAGTTATATGCATCTCTTCAAAACTCCGTAGTAGCTCCATGGACATAAGCTGGGGCCCTACTCCAGAAGTGGAAGCTCTCCGGCTCAGTGCATCAGCCACCACGTTTGCTTTACCCGGATGGTAGTGCATCTCGTACTGATAGTCCGCTAGAAACTCCACCCATCTGCATTACCGGATATTCAGTTCCTTCTGCGTATCTACATATTTCATATTTTTATGATCTTAAAATATGTCGCAGTTGACACCATAGAGGTAGTGCCGCCAGACCTTCAATGCAAATATAACTGCTCCCATCTCCAAATCGTGAACTGGATAGTTCTGATCATGTTTCTTTAGCTGGCGGGAGGCATAAGCGATCACATGTCCTTTTTGCATCAAATCTGCTCCCATGCCCTTGTAGGAGGCATCCTTATAAACCTGAAATCCTTCTCTCCCCGAGGGGAGGGCAAGTATCGGGGCCGAAGTGAGTCATCTTTTCAGCTCTTGGAATGCCGTCTCGCACTGTGGTGTCCAGAAAAATGGTATCTCCTTCCTCGTCAGAGAGGTAAGTGGGAGGGCAAGTCTAGAAAAACCCTCTACGAACTTCCGGTAGTAGCCGGCAAGTCCGAGGAAGCTTTGTACGTCCGTAGCTGTCTTCAATTGTGGCCAATCCGGGACTTCCTGAATCATGGCCGGATCTACTGCCAACCCTTCTCCACTAATAACGTGTCCGAGGAAGGCCACCTCCTTCAGCCAGAACTGGAATTTGCTGAATTTGGCATATAATTGATGTTCCCGTAGCTTCTCTAAGGTCAGTGTCAGATGCCTCTTGTGCTCCTCCTCGGTCCCCGAGTAAATGAGGATGTCATCGATGAAAACGATGACAAACACATCTAGATATGCCTCGAAGACCCGGTTCATGAGAGTCATGAATGCTGACGGCGCATTCGTGAGCCCAAAGGGCATCACAGTAAACTTATATAGTCCATACCTGCTACTAAAAGAAGTCTTCTGTATATCCTCCTCTTAGATCCGCAACTGATAATAGCTCGATCTCAAGTCCAACTTCGAGAAGAAGTGGGCTCCTTCCAGCTGGTCGAACAGCTCGTCTATCCTTGGCAGAGGATATGTATTCCTGACTGTTAGCCGGTTCAACGCCCGATAATCTAGACACAACCTGAGTGTTCCGTCTTTCTTCTTGACGAACAACACGGGGGCTCCCTATGGCGAAGAGCTCAGCCGGACAAACCCGGCTTCCACCAACTCCTGCAGCTGACTCCGGAACTCTATCAGCTCCCTTGGGGCCATACGGTAGGGAGCTCTGGATGCCGGCTTAGCCCCTAGCATAAGCAATATCTGGAAGTCCTGCTCTCTGTGCGGGGGTAGCCCTAGTAGTTTCTCCAGGAAGACGTCCGCAAAATCTCGCACCACGGGAACGTCGGATACAGATCCATTGACCTCCGCCATCTCGAAGAGAATCTGATTAATCTCGTCGCCTTGCATGTGGGCCTTGATGACCTGAATAAACGATATAGATATATGGGAGGTAGGTCTAATACTTTGAAAGATAACTTTTGTGTTCGTATGCAACAACCAGATTAGCCTCCTTGCACAATCGATCCTGGCGTAGTAGTACTCCAGCCACTTCATGCCCAAGATGATATCAAACCCCGACATTTCCAATACCGTTGCAGGGGTTACAAAAATCTTCCCTCCAATGCATACTCCCAGGTCGCACTTCGCCGATGATGTCATCTCGGAGCCGTCTAGGAGGCGTACTCTCCGAGGGATTCCCGTGAAGTGATGTTCGGCTCCTATCTCCTTAACAAAGTTTGCCGAAACAAATGAGTGCGTATAGCCGGTGTCAAACAGGGTGTAGGCTGGCCTGCCGTTGGCTGTGAATATGCCTGGGGGTAATCAAATGTCTTAGAAGTCTAACAATAGTTTTCATTTCTAGTTTGAAGTTTCTAAAGCAAAAGTCCAATTATTTATGAAAGCACATAAAATATTCTGGCGTACCTGTGATTAATTGTTCCGGGTTCCTGGGTTGAGCCAGGTCCAGTGCATAAATCTGCTGTCCTTCCGGCCTGCGGTCTTTACCCTGATATCCGCGTCCTATGCCACGTCCTCGACCTCCATAATGCTGAGCCGGTGGGGCAATCTGCGGTGCTGGTTGAGGTATCCCTCTCATGGGATAGTTTCTCTTGATGTGCCCCACCTGATGACAGTGGTAACATTCCGGCGGAGTGTAAGCCCCACCTCCCGATCTCTGCACATCTCGCATCTAAATAGGCTGAGGGGCCAGTGTCACCTGCTCCCTCGACTCCTGCCTCACCTCCTGTCGAGGCTGATCCTCCACCTTTAGTACCTCTGGCGCACGACCTCGCCGCTGATCGTTCCGGACTCCCCGGCTCTGATCCTCCGTTGGCCGCTTCCGGACTCCTATGGTGACCCAATCTGCCTCTAACCTTTTTGCTATCTCCAGAATATGAGTGATAGGCCCGTCTGAAATGAAAAGAAGGGAATCCCTCATGTCTTCCCGTAAACCTTTGTAGAACCTCTTGATGTACGCTGCCTCATCTAGCTGGTAAGAGTCTGCAAAATGAGCCAGATGGTTGAACTCTCGATGGTAATCCACCACCGTCCTGGTACCTTGCTTCAACTGCAAGAAGGGATCCTCCAACTCGTCTCGGGCCGACTGCGGAACAAAGTGCTCCAACAGCATGGGCCTGAACTCCTCCCACGTCACCTCGAGAACCTCCCTACCAGCAAAGGTAGTCTCCAGAACTGTCTTCTACCACCGCATGGCATGGGACTCCAAGCAGGAAACAACCAGTGGCACCCTTTCCTCCCAAGGGCTCCGTATCCCTGTCAGCATCTCCTCCATGATGTCTAATCACTCCTCGGTCCGAACTACCACCTCTGTCCCCAAGTAGGACGGGAGAGAGAGTCCTCGAAAGATGCTGAGCCAGTTGGCTACCGGAATAGGCTGCGGAGCCGGGGCCTGTTGGTTCCTGAAGGCTTCCAAGATAGCCGTTAGAGTCTGCCCCATGTCAGACTGTAGGAACTGAGTGGGAACCGACGACAGTTGTGCAACTTCCGGAATCTGCGGGGTTCCACCCGGTTGTGTAGGCAGTGCTGGAGGCTGCGCCACAAAATTTATCGTCAGAAATTTTTCAACCTTAACTAAAATGGACAATTATATATGAGATCCCCATATGGGCACACCACTGCTTCCGCTGCTTAGTTTTTCCCCAAACTAAACTCGAGCGGGGGTGACCCAGGGTTAGTGGACTGCTACTTTTTCCGATCGATGTTACGCTTTGATACCAGTTTGTAAGACCCCCTTTTTTTTCTCGATCAAACCCCGGGGTCTTATGCCCAGAACCGCCGCTTTGCGGTGACACCTCTGCGCCCGGGAAGGTCGTCACTACAAAACGCCGATTCTGTTGGCCTTATTGATCACAAAAGTAGCTGTAGAATAGTAAGAAAATGCAGTCCACATCCAGATCACATATAATAAAATCTCCACGAAGGGAGTGTCCACAGAATAAATGAAAGAGTACAAAAAAGAAGGCTAAAGCCCGGTACATCAATATCCTCACTACAGATCTCTCATGCGGAAGCAAAATGAAACCTCACTAGAAGTCGGTAATCACAATCCCAGCTGGATGTACTCCTGAGCTAGACTGCCCTATCTCCAATCGCACCGGTCTCCTGGGCTGTTCCTCCCTGCTGGGCTCCGCGATCCCCTAATATGATGTGGTTCGAAAACCGTTTGTCTATAAGACTAAGCCCAATCGTCCCCCGCCCCTTCCCCCATGCTCCTAGGCACCGAGCGAGGAGGAAGAAAGGAAAGGACGTGAAAGTGGAGATTAAAACAAGCAAGTGACAGGGGGACCTAGCTAGCAATTTATAATCATGTTGTAATAAGTAAAGTAAGAAAAGAATTTAACCTTCACTTATGTGAGTACACATAAACCAAGGGATCTTCTACAAGGCTCCCATCATATAAAATATCCCATACCATTTTATACGTTGGGGTGTCGGTTGTCACAAGCAACATATATATAAATTGAAATAACTTTAATTTATAAACTTGCCCACACAAGCTTATAGACTAAGGGGTTGTTTAGCAGGTCCTAACGTATAAGCGCCCCATACCACTTATACATTAGGTGTCACAGGTTATTATGAATGATTATGATATACATCGATATGGTGGGTATGTTATGATCAAGCAGTGCAATTCACACACCCGACTTTGTGTACACAAACCTTTAGTTCCCCTTTCGGAGCCGTTACCTCCCAGGATACCTCCGTAGTGGCAGACGGAAGCGGCAGGTTGGGCCTCGCCCACCTCAAAACCAGTATAGCACAACCGGTCTGACCTATCGTACGCCTCAACGCTTGGTGCACAAAGCGGACGCCTGCGTACTCTTGCCGACTGGATCACCAGACTTAGCTTTGGCGAAGTATAAAACCACACTTGCCGAGTCATCGTACTGGCGTCGGTGCTACGACAACCCAGTACCGAAGACCCACCACCTTAGATATTCCTTTTTATGCACATGCAATATTCTTAAAAGAAACCAACAAGTCAAGCTCCCGGACTAACTGTCCGTATCAACCTCAAACCGAGACTAAGCTCCCGGGACGAACTATCCGAATCAACCTCAAACAGAGACTAAGCTCCCCGGACTAAACCGTCCGACTCAATTACCAAACCTCATCCCCTTGAACACCGCGGGATGGCTCCCCTTTGAACACCTCAGGACGACTTATCTATTTCCAAGTCTTGTCCACCTAGTGTGTGCAGTGTGAAACCCTATCTACTAAATTACTCTTTCAGTTTATCTAAAGGTTTACGTTAGCCCAGGACTGCCTCCGGATTATATCCTATGAGGGGTTCTCAATAGGCACTAGGAACTACGATGGTATGACAGACCAAAGTTCTCTTTCGCAAGACACTTATTATTATTGGTTGTCTTCCCTTGCCCGTTCCCTTTTTATATTACATTAAACCTGTACCTACGGTAGTTTGAACCTTCCACTCTCATGGGAACGACGATCTTTCGTTGAACCCGCGCACCCTCAAACCCGCACCAATTCGATTCTCGCCACTCCTTAGAACTTCCTATGGTGACTCATCTACTTTCATCTAACCAATTCCACAAGACTAGCTCTACACTATTCTAAATCTTATCTTGATACAACTTTTCCCCAAATTACTATTTACAGACCAACCTATACTAAGTGATGTTCATGATAGGGTGTCCTTCAAGTTTTCATCCGAATGGCCTAGGTTATTTACTGGAGTTCTATCATGACATAAATGATTTAATTCCAGAATATTGTATTTTCCTCAATTAATCTTCTATTTAAATAATTTCTTAAAAGAGCCAATCATTGTCAAGTTGATCATGAAGTATACATTTTAGACAGGATTAATGTTTCATAAATTCATGATAAAATTCCATATGTCTAAAAGTGACAATTTCCAAATTTGGCATTTTCTACAAACATTTAAGGGTCCTAAAATTATTTTAGCAGTAATTCTCATATTCCAAGATTTGTAAATCAACTACTTGAAATGATCATCCAAATAATTTGAGTTAAATATAATACACTACTACAGTTCTAAAATTATCACTGGCCATGTACAACCCCGTATCCGCCGAGTGGGCCCATGGAGGCCAGACCGGCCAGTCCAGACCGCCTCACGGCCGGGCAGGGTTCACCGCCGAGCTCGAACTCGGCAGATCATCGTACCGAGCTCGGAGATCGTCGGGCCGAAATCAGGGCTGCTCGCCAGCCGAGCCTGCACTCGCCAAATCAGGGCTGCTCGCCAGCCGAGCCCGCACTCGCCAAATCAGGGCTGCTCGCCAGCCGAGCCCGCACTCGCCAAATCAGGGCTGCTCGCCAGCCGAGCCCGCACTCGCCAAATCAGGGCTGCTCGCCAGCCAAGCTCGTATTCGCCATTGGCCGAGCAGAATCGGCGGGTGCCAGCCCCATCGGGTTCTGACCACCCTGGTCGAGCAGGGGATCCAGTGGCCATCCCGCCCTAGGTGGTCTGCCTGTGGCCCCTCATAACAGCGGAGTTTGGCTATTGGCTGGCCAGCCCAAGGGGGCTTTCAGTAATTTCAGATCAGCATAGGTAAGCTATTTGCAGGTCGTTTTCAGTTCTCTATAAATAGGACCCAAGGGGTACCTCAGAAAAGGGGAGGCTCACTAATTCTCAGGTCTCAAAGCGCTTTCTGAGGTACCTTAGCCCGGCAATTGACTAAGGAGGGGAAGCGCTCTAAGATCTTCCGGGTGTGTGGTGGGACCTCCGCGTCGGGCCCTTGGTCTAGTCCTTTGTTCTTCACTTTCTTGTCATTTTCTTGCAGGAGCAGAGAAGGTGCGCGACCACCCCTTCCCCAAGGGTCGAACTCCACAGAGACCGGTTTTACGGTTTCAACATTTTGGTGCGGTGAGCGTGGAGAGTGGTCAGCAGAGAAAATCTTCTGCAGGTTCGATGGCCGGAGAAGAAGGACAAGGATCAGGCAGGGGCAACTCGCTACCCCCTCCTCCGCCCCTACCGCCGGGTGTGCCAGCGGAGCTCAGGGAGGAGATCCTCGGGCTCGTCAGGACGGCACTCGGCATGCGAGATGAGAGCGCGACGCCGGCAGTCCCGGTGGTCGCCGCCCCCGCGCTCGGCGATGACGCGCAGCTCAGGCGACCAGGGAAGGAGCCCGCCGAGTGAGGCGAGCGCGAGTACTAGGGGCGAGTCCTATTCCCTGGCTTGGCTGCCGAGTACCACTTCGGCGAGACAGCTGGGAGGGAGTTCCCATCTCGCCCGGCTGAGGGGGGGGGGGGGGAGCCCCTTCAGCGAGTTTGTCTCTTTATCCCCAGTTCCAGAGGGGTTCCGTAAGCCGGAGATGTCCTATTACTCCGGGAGAGGGGACCCAGTCCACCACATCCAGTGGTTTGAGGACATGGCCTCTATCCGATAGATGTCGGATGGCTTTAAGTGCCGACTCTTCGCCATCACCCTTAGGGAGAAGGCGAGAGAGTGGTTTCATCAACTCCCGACCGGGTCCGTCTACTGCTTCGAGGACCTGTGACGGGGGTTCATGTTGAGATTCACCACTTCCAAGAAGAGGAAGAAGGAGGCGGAGTCTTTGTTCCGCATTAAGCAGAGGGTGGGGGAGACTTTGGGAAGCTATCTGGACAGGTTCCAGGAGGAACTGTCCCAAGTACAGGAGATGCCGGGACACACCATGATGGTGGCCTTTACCCTGGGTCTCCAGTCCGGGTTCTTCGCGATGGAACTAAAGAGATCACCTCCAGTATCTTTTGAGGCACTCCTAGAGAGGGCGGCCAGAGAGGCTGATATGGAGGCAGCGCATCCGGAGTTTGCGCGGAGGTTGGCCAAGTGGGCCGTGGAGGGAGAGGCCAAGGGGTGGTCGAGCTCAGGAGGAGAGGAGGGCTGAGCCCCGACAGAGGGAGCAGCCACAGCAGCAGCCACAACCCAGGTGGGGGCGTCCGGAATAGACCCACCGTTTGGGATGGAGACCGGAGTGGCAGGACCAGGCACCCCGGAGAGGTTATCAGGGAGGGTATAACCGCCAGGGGGGCCGGGGGCAGTTCAACCCCCAAGGAGGTAGGTAGGGCCAGAGGCCCCCTCTCCCCGACCAGGAGGAGGCAATGGCAATCGCCATGAGAGGAAGGAGGAGAGGGCAGTTGAGGAGAAGGAGGGAGGTCAGGGTAGACCTGCCCTATTGCGATTTCCATCAAGAAGAAGGGCACCTCACGTCCACGTGCCCGGAGTTCCTCGAGATGAGAGGGAACAGGGAGCAACAACCGCGAAACCATCAGGAAGTGCGGATAGAGGAAATCCGGCCTCGGGTGGAGGAGGATCGGTGTGATGACCGGGTTGATTTAGGCACCCGAGGTAGGATTGGAGCAATCCACGGTGGGGCTGGGATCGAGGCTTCCCATAAGTCAAGCCTCCACACCATGTACCGTAGGAGCGTTGGCTCCACGTCCCAGTCCCCGCCTCCGGATGAGAAAATCATCTTCTCTAGGGAGGATATGCCAGGTCACGAGGACCCCTTTTGCGATGCGCTGGTCATCCAGACAGCCATCGAGGATTTTACTGTCTCCCGGATCCTCGTCGATAATGGGAGCTAAGTCAATGTCATCTTCAAGAGGGTGTTCGACGCGATGAAAGTAGAGGCCAGAAGGGTGTTGGCCTCGGATGGACCCCTGTTCGGCTTCTCGGGAGAAAGGAAAGAGGTCGAGGGAGGAGTAGGACTCCACGTCACTCTGGGGGGGGGGGGCAGTCCCGTAACTGCAAGTTCGTCATCGTAGATTCCCCCAGCAGTTACAGCGCCATCTTCGGAAGGCCCCTCATCAGTGCCTTCCACTGCGTCCCCTCGTCCTTCCACTAGTGCCTAAAGTTCAACGTCGAGGGGGTCCATATCCGGATCCGAGGAGACCCTAAGGAGGCAAGGGAGTGCTACGTCTCGGTAGTGAACTCCATCTCTTGGCGGGAGGGGGCCGAGGAGATGGGGCGGAGGTTGGAGGAGGTGGAGCAGGAAGCTGGCGGGGAAGAAATGAAGGTGGAGGAATGCCGTACCCAGGCGGGGGTCGCGGAAGAGGCCCGAGAGCCGGTCGAGGCAATGGCCGAGGAGGAAGCTGAGGAAGAAATCCTCGCCCTCGGAGGGGGAGGTACCGAGGAAGGGGGGGAGCGGTCTCGTTTGGAGGCAGCGGAGGAGGTGGTGGAGATGGAGGTTCTCACTATCGGGGGACAGGGTGGAGAAGGTCCGCGTCAGCGGAGGATTGACCCCGGAGGCTCAAGGCAGGATACTGGAGTGCATCCAGAAGAATGTGGAACTCTTCGCCTGGAATGCCGCGAAGATGCCAGGGATCGACCCCAACGTGGCCTGCCACCGCCTCAACCTGGACCCGGAGGTCCGCCCCATCTAGCAGAAGAAGAGGTCCATCGCGGACAAGCTCACCGAGCCCATCAGGGAGGAAGTCGCCAAGCTCCTCCAGGCTGGCTTTGTATCCGAAATCCAATACCCTGGCTGGGTCTCCAACGTTGTAATGGTTAAAAAAGGAGACGGCCGGTGGAGGATGTGTATTGACTTTTCCCTTCTTAATAAATCATGCCCGAAAGATTGTTATCCCTTGCCTCGGATCGATGCGCTGGTTGACTCAGCCGTCGGTTTCCCTATAATGAGTTTTCTGGATGCTTTTTCAGGTTATCACCAAATTAGAATGCACCCCCCGACGTCAAAGATGTCTCGTTCATCACAGGGGAAGGATGCTATTGCTATAAAATGGTTCCCTTCGGGCTAAAGAATGCGGGGGCTACCTACTAGAAAATGATGGACATGGTCTTCCGGGAGCAGAAGGGAAGAAATTTGGAGGTGTACGTGGACGATCTCATGGTCAAAATTCTGGACGTCGATTCCCACCTCCGGGACCTGGAGGAGACTTTCGCTACCCTCCGCAAATATAAGATGAGGTTGAACACCCTGAAATGCACCTTCGGGGCAAGCATGGGAAAGTTCCTGGGGCATCTCCTCACCCCAGCTGGCGTGGAGCCTAATCCGGATAAGGTAAGGGAAATCGTGGAACTAAGGTCACCGTGAGATACTAAGGAGGTACAGCGGTTGACAGGGAAGTTGGCAGGGTTGAGCAAGTTCCTCTCCCGGGCCGGGGAAAGGTGCTCCTCGTTTTTCAAAACCTTGAGAGGGGATCAGAAGTTTGAATGGACCTTAGAGTGCGAGGAGGCGTTCCAGGCCTTAAAGAAACAGCTGAATCAGGCTCCCCTGCTCCAAGGGCCCAAAGGGGGGGGGGGGGAGGATTAATTTTTGTACTTGGGGGTCGGGGCGGAGGCCTTGAGCTCGATTTTAGTTCGGGAGGAGGGGAAGAAGCAACTCCCCATTTATTATGTGAGTCGGGTATTGAGGAAGGCCGAGCTTCGGTATCCCATCTTGGAAAAGTTGGCCTTTGCCCTGATCATCTCAGCCCGGAGACTCCGACCCTATTTTCAGGCACACTCGATCCGAGTGGTGACTGACCACCCCCTCCGCAGCATCTTCGAGGGGGTGGAGCATTCAGGCAGGTTGGACAAATGGTCGGTGGAACTGAGTGAGTTCGACATCTCCTTCGTTCCCCGCCTCTCGATCAAGGCCCAAGCTATGGCGGATTTCTTAGCAGATTATGTGGTTGAGGTGGTGGAGGAGAAACTCACTCGTCCGGTCCCTTGGAAAGTCTTGGTGGATGGTGCCTCGGGGAGACATTCTTTGGGGGTTGGGTTCATCATGGAAAGCCCCCAGGGGACAAGAATCGAACAAACCGTGATAGTGCATTTCTCTATCACCAATAATCAGGCCGAATACGAAGCTGTAATCGCAGGTCTGCGCCTAGCAAGGGAGTTAGGGGTGCATGATGTGGAAGTCCTCACAGACTCCATGGTGGTGGCTTCCCAGATCAATGGGGAGTTTGAGGTAAGGGAGCCCACCCTGCAGCTCTATCTGACAAAGGCAAAGAGAATTATAGGGACCTTCCAGACCTTCTCCATCAAGCACGTGTCTCGAGAGGAAAATGAGCAGGCAGACCAGCTGGCAAAGCACGGCCCCAGGGTGGGGGGGTACCATCATAGATCTCTTCCAACCTTCCATTGAGGAGGGGGAACTAATGGAGGTCGAGCAGCATCCCTCATGGATGGACCCCTTCGTCACCTTTCTGTCCACAGAAGAGTACCCAGAGGGGATGGATCGTAGAGGGCTCAAGCACAAGGCAACATACTACCTCCTGCGCAAGGGGGAGTTATACCGCAAGACCCTCTCGGGGATGCTGGCTCGTTGCGTGGCCGAAAGGGAGGTGCATAAAATTTTGGAGGAGGTCCATTCCGGCGAGTGTGGGAGTCACTCGGGGAGCCGGACCTTGGAAGGGAGGGTCATCAGGCAAGGGTACTTCTGGCCTACCCTCGGTCAAGATGCAGCCGAATTCGTAAAAACATGTCATAAGTGCCAGCTCTATGCTCCACTCCAGTTACAGCCGGCTCAGAGACTAAGGAGCATCATGACACCATGGCCCTTCGCCATATGGGGTTTGGATCTCGTAGGGCCTTTCCCTCAGGCTAGCGGGCAGAGAAGGTTTTTGCTAGTCATGATTGATTATTTCTCTAAGTGGCTGGAGGTGAAGGCTCTAGCCAAGGTAACCTCCCAAGTGATCAGGAATTTTATCTGGGGGGAGATCATCTGCAGGCACGGGCTACCACAGGCAATCGTCACGGACAACGGGCCTCAGTTCGCCAGCACGGAGTTCATTCGCTTTTGCGAACAACTGGGAATTGACCTTCGGTTCGCCTCTGTCCACCACCCCAGGAGCAACGGGCAGGTGGAGGCGGCCAACAAAATAATCGTGTACCTTTTGAAAAAGAAAGTGGAAAATCTGAGGGGGAGCTGGGTGGAGCAACTCCCTTCGGTCCTCTGGGCCCTTAGGACCACCCCCAATACGGCCACGGGAGAGACGCCCTTTAAACTTTCTCATGGCTGCGAAGCCGTTCTGCCCGTTGAGTTCGAGGTCCGGACACCCCGGGTCACCGAGGCGGAGGATGGAAGGGAGGAGTGGAGATCAGAAAATGAGGAGGAGCTCCGACTCTCCCTTGATATGGTCGAGGAGTTGCGTGACTTGTTCACCGTTAGACAGGAGGAGGTCAAGCGGAGGATGGCCAAGTACTTCAACAAGCACGTCCGGGTCAAGCAGTTCGTGGAAGGAGACCTTATCCTGAAAAAAGTGGATGCGGCAGGGAGATCGGCCGCTGTGGGAAAACTCCATCCCAATTGGGAGGGCCCCTACATTGTACAGGAGACCTTAAAATCAGGGGGGTACTGCCTCCAGGATGTAAAAGGGAATACCCTCAGCCACACTTGGAATGGCGATGATCTGAAACATTTTTACCCTTGAAAATATAGTAGGTATTCTTATTTCATGAACCAAAATGAATCTCATCATCGTGTCTTGTGCTTTTGCAAAACTGTAATGGCAGGATGACTCGCGATTCGAAGCCCGATAGGCGAATGTTTCTAAGTCTTCTCGATCTGGGGTTAGGTCTCGTCACTCCCCTGCCAGGCTTCCACCTAGCTGGCACGGCTGAGTCTCGATGGACATCGCTATGACCCTGGGGCTGAGCCCGGAGGATGTTCAACACCCGCCCTCAGGATTTCACCTAGCTGACTGGCCCGGTGGTAACACCCTGGATAAGCGAATGTTTCTAAGTCTTCTCGCTCTGGGGTTAGGTCTCGTCACTCCCCTGCCAGGCTTCCACCTAGCTGGCACGGCTGAGTCTCGATGGACATCGCTATGACCCTGGGGCTGAGCCTAGAGGATGTTTAACACCCGCCCTCAGGCTTTCACCTAGCTGACTGGCCCGGTGGTAGCACCCGGGATAGGCGAATGTTTCTAAGTCTTCACGCTCTGAGGTTAGGTCTCGTCACTCCCCTTCCAGGCTTCCACCTAGCTGGCACGGCTGAGTCTCGATGGACATCGCTATGACCCTGGGGCTGAGCCCGGAGGATGTTCAACACCCGCCCTCAAGCTTTCACCTAGCTGACTGGCCCGGTGGTAGCACCTGGGATAGGCGAATGTTTCTAAGTGTTCTCGCTCTGGGGTTAGGTCTCGTCACTCCCCTGCCAGTCTTCCACCTAGCTGGCACGACTGAGTCTCGATGGACATCGCTATGACCTGGGGGCTGAGCCCGGAGGATGTTCAACACCCGCCTTCATGCTTTCACCTAGCTGACTGGCCCGCTGGTAGCACCCGGGATAGGCGAATATTTCTAAGTCTTCTCGCTCTGGGGTTAGGTCTCGTCACTCCCCTGCCAGGCTTCCACCTAGCTGGCACGACTGAGTCTCGATGGGCATCGCTATGACCCTGGGGCTGAGCCCGGAGGATGTTCAACACCCGCCCTCTTGCTTTCACCTAGCTGACTGGCCCAATGGTAGCACCCGGGATAGACGAATGTTTTTAAGTCTTCTCGCTCTGGGGTTAGGTCTCGTCACTCCCCTTCTAGGCTTCCATCTAGCTGGCACGGTTGAGTCTCGATGGACATCGCTATGACCCTAGGGCTGAGCCCGGAGGATGTTCAACACCCGCCCTCAGGCTTTCACCTAGCTGACTGGCCCGGTGGTAGCACCCGGGATAGGCGAATGTTTCTAAGTCTTCTCGCTCTAGGGTTAGGTCTCGTCACTCCCCTGCCAGGCTTCCACCTAGCTGGCACGGCTGAGTCTCGATGGGCATCGCTATGACCCTGGAGCTGAGCCCGGAGGATGTTCAACACCCGCCCTCAGGCTTTCACCTAGCTGACTGGCCCGGTGGTAGCACCCGGGATAGGCGAATGTTTCTAAGTCTTCTCGCTCTGGGGTTAGGTATCGTCACTCCCCTGCCAGGCTTCCATCTAGCTGGCACGGCTGAGTCTCGATGGACATTGCTATGACCCTGGGGCTGAGCCCGGAGGATGTTCAACACCCGCCCTCAGGCTTTTACCTAGTTGACTGGTCCGGTGGTAGCACCCAGGATAGGCGAATGTTTCTAAGTCTTCTCGCTCTGGGGTTAGGTCTCATCACTCCCCTGCCAGGCTTCCACCTAGCTGGTACGGCTGAGTCTCGATGGGCATCGCTATGACCCTGGGGCTAAGCCCGGAGGATGTTCAACACCCGCCCTCAGGCTTTCACCTAGCTGACTGGCCCGGTGGTAGCACCCGGGATAGGCGAATGTTTCTAAGTCTTCTCGCTCTGGGGTTAGGTCTCGTCACTCCCCTGCCAGGCTTCCACCTAGCTGGTACGACTGAGTCTCGATGGACATCGCTATGACCCTGGGGCTGAGCCCGGAGGATGTTCAACACCCTCCCTCAGGCTTTCTCCTAGCTGACTGGCCCGGTGGTAGCACCCGGGATAGACGAATGTTTCTAAGTCTTCTCGCTCTGGGGTTAGGTCTCGTCACTCCCCTGCCAGGCTTCCACCTAGCTGGCATGGCTGAGTCTCGATGGACATCGCTATGACCCTAGGGCTGAGCCCGAAGGATGTTCAACACCCGCCCTCAGGCTTTCACCTAGCTGACTGGCCCAGTGGTAGCACCCGGGATAGGCGAATGTTTCTAAGTCTTCTCGCTCTGGGGTTAGGTCTCGTCACTCCCCTGCCAGGCTTCCACCTAGCTGGCACAGCTGAGTCTCGATGGACATCGCTATGATACTGGGGCTGAGCCCGGAGAATGCTCAACACCCTCCCTCAGGCTTTCACCTAGCTGACTGGCCCGGTGGTAGCACCCGCGATAGGCGAATGTTCCAAAGTCTTCTCGCTCTGGTGTTAGGTCTCGCCGCTCCCCCGCCAGGTTTCCACCTAGTTGGCACGACTAAGTTGATCTGAGAAAAGCTTTAGGGGGGGGGGGGGGGAGCTCGCCAGCCAAGACGGCGAGTTCGGGATATTCCGCCTCCCCCCAGCTCGCCACCTAGGAGGTCATGGTCTCATCTCGGACTCGGGGGGGGGGGGGGGGATAGTTCCCTCAAGCGAGTCCGACCTCGCCGCGAGCACCGGTAACATCAGCGAGTCCAGCTACGGTCGGCGCCTAGTGTCTCGCCGCAAGCGCTCGCCCTAGCTCATAGACATCCTACAGACAGGGTCGGACTCGGCAGGATTGCCTAAAGGGGGATCGTGCGCACAGATACAATCGCAAGCAAGCTTAAAAAGAAGTTAGAAAAATTGTGTGAAAATTGTCCGTTTTACTATTATGATTACAAAATCAGGCTTGCCTCGGCAAGGTACAAAAAGAAGAAGATAACAAGAAGAAAACAAAGGTTGAGGAGCCCCGTCAGCTCTCGCCTTCCCTCCCTGCGTGGCGATCCTCCTCGCCGCCTAGCTGAGTGTCCTTCTCTCCCATCCCTGCGAAGAGCGAGTCGAAGCTGTCTTCTTTCTTACTGAGCGGGCTGGGTGGGAATAAGGTCGGCAGGAGATCCCGGACGGTGACTCTTTCGCAGCCTTCAGCCAAAATCCCCGTCCCCCGCATGGCCTTCAGGAGGCACTCAGCAGACTCAATAGAGTTGACTCACAGCCGCTCTGCGACGTCAGCCTCGCCAAAGACCCGAGGCCTCTTGTAGGGGAAGGGTGGCTCGCTGGCGCCGGGGGAATGAGAGCTTCAGCCTGGCGGAGGACCTCGCCATAGAGCTCCTTGTTCTTCTCCTTCAAATCCGCCGCTTCCATCCTCAGCTGAGCAGCAACAGCCTCCTGCTCGCGAGAGTGCGTCCTCTGCTCGACAAGCTGGGTCTCCCGCTCGGCAAGCTGAGCTTGCAGCTGAGCCACCTCGCCTCGCAGCGCGTCGGCGGCTTCGGCATCCTGCAGGACTAGAGTTCAGAACAAGCACAAGAATAATCCTAAGTAAGATGAGTAGAGATATCAAGTGATTACCAAGCCACCGGCGGATTTTGCGAACAGAGCGTCGGCAAGGCCGAACCGCCTTTCCGCGTCGGCCATGCTCTCCTTCGCCAGGTCACGCTCCTACTCGGCAGTCTGCAGGGAATTGCTGAGCTGGAAGCCGCGGCGGACCATCATGTGGTGAAGCTCGAAGGCCTGCAGGTGGGCCTGCAACCCCTCACGGCCAAGCTGGCGGGGGGTTAGCTGTTTATACGACTCGGCACTGTCACGGCCGTAGAGGCCGAAGCCGAAGGCGAAGGCGTGACCAGTGGGAGGCCGGCGAGCCCCCCAGGAGGGGGCGCGAGTGGAAATGGAGACCCGGTGGGCCCCCTCATCCCATTTCAGGATAGGCTCGCCGGCCGCATCCTTGCTCCTTCCTCCCTTGCCGAAGTGGGGGTGATCCTTCGGCAGGCTGGGTTCGCGAAGGACAACCCCCTCGGCAGAATCAGAGGGGGAAGGACCATCCCTCTTCTTCTTCTCCCTTCGGGGGGAGGGCGCTTCCTTCAGCGGGCTCAATGGGGGGTCGTCGGAGGAAGCCTCCGGTGAGCTCATTAACTTGACGGGCGAGGAGGGGAGATGCAGCCTCCCGCGCGAGACCACCTTGGCCTTTTTCTTCTTCGGTGCTGAGGGATCTGGGCGCGAGCTTGACTCCGCGAGCTCCAAGCGCTTCTTGCTAAGGGGTTGGCCCCGCGTTTGTTCGTCTCGGCAGGCCTCCACCGCTGCCCGGGCCCGCTCTAGGGGATCAGAGAATATCCCCGGGTCGGCGAACGGCAGGTGCTCCGGTAGAAGTCGCTCCCCTGCAGGAAAAACTTGATCAGAAAAACCGAGGTTCACTTTGACAGAGCTCGCGAGAAGACATGGCGAGGTGTGCCTTCACCAGGGAGGATGGGTTGAAGCGAGTCGAGGCCGCGGCAGAGGTAGGAGACCTCGAAGTCTTTGTGAAGGAAGAATTTGTGGAGGTCGGCGTCGCCGCCGAACAGGGAAGGAGGACGGTAGATGTCCTCGCCTTTCTGCAGGGGCCGGAAGGGGATGTTGCCGAGCTCGCCCTTGATAAAGACGAGCCGGGTCATCCAGTTATAGTTCTTGTTCGCGAGCTCGCGAACCTTGACGAGGGATCCGCCGAAGTAGGCGACCCCATCGGGGGTGGCCTTGTAGGAGAACAGCTTACGGAAGACCATGAGATTGAATTCAATCCGCTCTCGGCGGAGAAAGCAGGCGAACGCCACCATTATGGCGATGGCGTTGGAGTTCAGCTGCACGGGCACCGCGCCATAATACTTCAGAATTTGTCGGATCTCTGGCCAGAGGGGGAGGCGAAGCCCCACCTCAAAGTGCGAGATGGGGAAGGCGAGCTCACCTTCAGGGAAAGAGTTGATAGCTTCATGCTCGGCGGGCTGGCGAGCCTAGAAGCCTGGAGGGACGAACTCGGCCGTGAACTCGGCAATCTCCTCCTCTGTGATGTGCCCCTCAAAGAAGCAGTGGTCGATGAAGTGCCGGGCGCACTTGGATCGGCCATCTGCGTCAGGGTTAGTTTTCACCATTCTAGCAAACGAGGAAAAGGCGCGAGCTCGGGGTGACGGAGGGGAGGTAAGGGTTCGGGAGCAATAAAGGCGTATCCATGGGAGTAGGTGAGAGGGCCTATTTATAGAAAGAAAAAGTAAGGCAGGGAAGGGCGAGGGCGAGCCGATCGATCTGCCCAACCCCTCCACGCCGCCTCGCCGCCTCGCCGCCCCTTGCTCGCCAAGACCCGCGAGCTAGCCTGGTCCAAGAAGGAGGAATTCGAAAGGATGCTTATCAGGATATCAAAAACACATCTTCATATATATACGAGGTCACGTAAAATTTGTTTAAATTATTACAGACAGTTGAGTTATTCGAAGCAGGGAAAAGTAAAGGCGCGAGGACCACACGAGGGCGAGCGCGAGCACCGGTCGGCCGACAGAGGAGCCGTCCTATTCTCGCCGGTCTCGCCGGTCCGCCGTCGCAGATCGCCGCGCGTAGAGCTCGCGAAGCCGCCCCATATTCCTATTTACCACCCGCAGGTTCTCGTCAATCTCATCCATCAGCACCAAGGAAGACGCCTCCTCGAACGCCAAGCTGACCCCAGCACCGTCCGCAAGCCGCGAGCACTCCTACTACAGCCTGTTGTTGTCCTTCCGCAGGTCGTGGAGCTCGCGCACGAGCTTCTTGAGAACCTTCTGCTCCCGTTTTGCACGCTCGGGGATGCTCAGTTCGGGGTCCAGGAAGGAATCCAGGGCGCGTGGAGAGGGGAGGGGCGAGTAAGGGGGACGATCCACGGACTTATCGTCTTCAGTCCGGCCAAGAAGGTCTACATGAAGAATCGAAACAGATTGAAGAGCGGGCACCACCAGAACAGGGAAGTATAGAGCTGAAGACTTACCGCGCGAGCCTGGATCCTCCGGGTTGACGCGAGGAGAGAAGTGGCGCAGGTCCTTGCCATGACCATGCATTAGTTCCTGATGGATGGGTTGATAGCCGGGGACGGGGATATGCCTGGCGCCTCCCCCCGCGAGTACAGAACTAGGGGACGGTTGCCGAGAAGGGGGACGACTCGGCGACGCCAGTTTCTGCGAGTCCAGCTCCTTGACCTTGGACTCCCGTCTGGGCGAGCTGTCAGGAATGCTTTTGACCCGTGGGGTGGACGCCTCACCACTATTCTCCCGGCTGGAAGAAAGCTCCACGAGGTCTTTTGCAGGAGAATCAAGAGTCGGCTGGTTGGAGGAGCCAGCCCCGCTCCCTAAGGCCGTTGTAAAATCGGCTAGAATGGGCTCAGCCCCCGGAGGAAAGGGTTTCACCCGCTTAGCCGAGCCGAAATCAGTGAAGCGGTGAGCAGGGACCTCTAGGCTGGTCAGGCTCGCAGCTTGAGCGGCGATTTCATCGCGGGTGCGTGCGAGCCGCTCTAGGACTTCCTTGGGAAGCGACATCCTAGCAGGATTCCAGGAACGGCAAGGGTCAGTCAGTTGCATAGGGGTACATATATATAGCTGCCTGTGGGGCCTACCAGAAGATTCTTCCTTTAGCGCATGCCTCCCATTCGTCGGATCCTGCGAGGTTGGATGTATCTTTCCGAGCTTGTCCGAACCTCGCAAAGAGCGGGGATTGTGTACAACCCCGTATCCGCCGAGTGGGCCCACGGAGGCCAGACCGGCCGGTCCAGACCGCCTCACGGCGGGCAGGGTTCACCGCCGAGCTCAAACTCGGCAGATCGTCGTACCGAGCTCGGAGATCGTCGGGCCGAAATCAGGGCTGCTCGCCAGCCGAGCCCGCACTCGCCAAATCAGGGCTGCTCGCCAGCCGAGCCCGCACTCGCCAAATCAGGGCTGCTCGCTGATGACGCATATTTTGACTAAAATATGTTCATCATTATTATTATATTTATATTATAAATTATATGTATTTACTCTTAATTTTAATATAATTATCTAATTATTAATATATCATAATTATTTATACTAATATCGTTTTATTTTGTTTTGTGACAGGCTTGGGGGGAATTCGGCACGATTCGACGTAAAACGCCCGCTGTCAATTTTTGTACGAGAAATATTTCTCATGCAAATAAGTTTTGCATGCATGTTGCTTTCCCACCACCTTTTTCTCTCTCCTCCCCATACATGAATTATCCTTTCTTATTATTATCATTACATGAAATATATATATGCATGGTAATTGATTTTTCATGCATGACCATTTATAACTATCAATACATGTAGCCTCCTTTCCCATGCAAGCCTCTTTACAAAATTATTTCATGTAGCATCTTCTTATTTTATTTTTATATAATCCTCTCCCATAAATACATCATGTCATGTTGCCACTCATTTTATTTTTTTTATATTCATTTACATGTGGCCGGCCACCCCTTTCTCTCCCCCTCATTTATTCTCTATTTTTAGCATGACAACTATTATTAGCATTATCAATCCAATTAAAACCGGCCAAACCTTTCAATTTAATTAAAACCGGCCATTCATTTTCTCCACCACTATTAATAGTAAACCCCAATTCATATGGCCGGCCAAACCTTTCAATTTAATTAAAACCCACCATTCATAACCGGCCACTTATAACCTCCTTAATCAAAACCGCCCACCATAAGTTCCTCCTTCATTTCTTAATTAATCACATTAACTCCAATCAATTAAAACCCCATATTCATTAATTCATCACCATTTCATGTGGCCGGCCCTACTCTTTGCATGATTATTTTCTTTTATTTTATTTCTATTTTATATCACATTAAATCTACTCATTCCATGCATTCACCTTTTCACCTCCCTCCACCTCTTCATTTCCCCACATTTATTCTCACCAATTAAACCATATGTCCTTTCATTTTATTCTTTATCTAGATCCTTCCATGGTTGCTATAAAAGGAGCATGAGGCCAAGGCTTTTGGGAGGGGAAAAAGTGTTAGAGTTGGAGAAGAGAGCAAGTTCAAGAGAGAGAGAGTTCTACCTTGTATGAGAGTTTCTTTTATGTCATTTTTTATGCTTTAATTTTCATTGTGTTGTGTACTTTTGTTATTTCCCTTCTAATGAAAATGCAAACTTTTTATTTCATTGTTGTTGTTTTCTTTATCATGAGTAGCTAAATCCTTTCTTAGTACTTGATTGGTTAGTATTGGGATGAAGATTTAATTATAATCTTTCGTCTCTATTTGTTGAATTTCTCATTGCGATTTATTTCCGATTAAAATTTGGCGGCGGGTTTATATTGCTAGTATATAAAATTTCGCTATCCGATTGGTAATCTAGTTAGCCGAGAGGCTCGTGAATGTCATGGATCGCTCGGAAATAAAGAGATTTTGATATTCTTCTTTGAGAATTGAGATTATCAAATCTTTTGGATTTGGGATTTATCGTTCATACAATTTTAAATTACTTTCAAATTTTAAGAGATTATGTTTGAAATGTTTTTAAAATTAGGCGGTAGTTGTCTCTAGCGAGTTGCTATTGTATTTTTCAATCCCCCAATCGAAACGGATTCTCAAGAATTAGAACGCATCTTTTATAATCGGATTCCCAAGAACGCCCAATCAAGTGCTAAGGCTTTTAAATCGTGAATTTTCTCGTTAGTCAACTTTCTTCGTTTTTACAAAAACCAAAACCAATTTTCGCTCGATAAGTTAATAGTTCCACCTTGTGAGTAGAAGTACTCAAAAGACCCGGGAAATACGACACTTGATCATACTACAAGCGATAGGTGTACTTGCCTACTGCAACAATCAGATTTTAAGCTTCAAGTTTTTGGCGCCGTTGCCGGGGACATAATTTTTGATATTTTTAAAGCAAGGTTCTATTACTCTTATCATTTTCTTATTATTATTATTATTATTATTATTATTTTTTTTTTTTTTCATATAAATTTTTGATTTTTAAATTTTTATAATTAAAACTTCTAGCGAAAGGGCCGTGTTGGGTTTTTATCCCACAAGACCGCCTAGTACCTCGAGAGCCCTTCACCGGGTATTCCTTGGGAAGTCCTAGAATTTTTATTTTATAAATTTTTAATCTTGAAATTTTTATGTGTGGTGTATGACCCGAGGGAATTCGTCACCTCTTTTTGATTTGGATCCGGAAATCGAGCGAACCCTTCGGCACCGCTTACGATTTCGAGTTCCGAATTTTCAAGATACGGAATCTTTAGGAGACACTCCTAATCCTTCATTAATTTTCTCTCCGTCACCGCCTTCTTCTTCTCCTTCTTCATTTAGTTCTTCTTCCCATTCTCCTAGATCTCCTTCTTCTTCTTCTTCCAATATGGGTGAGCCAAATGCGGTCGAACAAAGGACTATGTCCTATTATGCCCGTCCAAACTTGGACGAGGCTCAATTTAGTATTATTCGCCCCGCTGTTGCCCCCAATAATTTTGAGTTGAAGCCAAGCATTATACAAATGGTACAACAATATGTACAATTTGATGGGCTTCAAGATGAAGATCCAAACGCGCATATTTCTAATTTCTTAGAAATATGCGATACTTTTAAAATTAATGGTGTATCCGATGATGCCATCCGGCTAAGGTTATTTCCATTTACATTGCGCACTAAAGCCAAGCAATGGTTGAATTCTCTACCAAGAGGATCAATCACAACATGGGCTCAAATGACGGAAAGATTTCTTACGAAATACTTTCCGCCGGCTAAAACGGCTAAATTGCGCAATGATATTACGTATTTCTCCCAACTTGATTCGGAAACGTTATATGAGACTTGGGAGCATTTCAAGGAATTGCTTCGTCGATGTCCTCATCATGCAATTCCGGATTGGTTACAAATCCAAACCTTCTATAACGGCCTAAATTCTCAAACTAGGCAACATATTGATGCCGCCGCCGGTGGAACGCTTAATAATAAAACACCGGCGGCCGCCCAAGAGCTTATAGAAGGTATGGCTTTGAATACCTATCAATGGAGTACACCTCGGTCTAAACCACCTAAACCGGCCGGAATGTATAAAATTGATACGGTCTCCAATCTATCTCTCCAGGTTGAGATGCTAAACAAAAGATTAGAAGAGATGTCTGCTTCCTCTTCTACGCCTACCTGGGATCGTACTTCTTCCCCCTCTCCCACTACGTTGGCCGAGCATGTGGATTATATGGGAAATCCGAATCGGCCACCCTTTAATCCGGGTAATACTAATTATGGTAATACCTATCACCCAGGTTATAGAAACCACCCCAATTTCTCGTGGAGCAATCCGAGGAATGCTGTGCGTCCCCCAAATGCAAATCCACCCAGATTTCCTCCACCACAAGCTCCAAAACCTCCTTCTTTGGAGGAAGTTTTCACCAAATATACGGCAACTAATGATGCAAATATCCGGAATCTCACCGGATCCATCCGTAATTTGGAAAACCAAATTGGGCAAATTGCAAAAATGCTCTCCGATTGCCAACAAGGAGCGTTACCAGGCAATACGGAGGCCAACCCAAAGGAGAAAGCGAAGGACATCACGCTTCGGAGCGGTAAAGAGGTAACCACTCATGAAAAGCCGGTTGAAAAGGAGGTACCCATTTCTTCTTCCCCTCCTCCTACTCCTCAAGTTTCAAATTCTAATTCTAATAAAATTAAGGAATATCAACCGCCTCTTCCGTATCCGTCAAAATTAGCTAAAGAACAACTAGATGCGCATTACGGCAAATTTTTATCTATGTTTAAACAAATTCATATCAATTTACCTTTATGTGAAGCGATAGCTAATATGCCGAAGTATGCGAAATATTTGAAAGATCTTTTAACTAACAAAAAGAAATTGGAAAGTCTGTCTCATGTTACTTTAAACGCCGAGTGCTCCGCGGTTTTAACGAATAATTTACCTAAAAAATAAATGATCCTGGTAGCTTTTCTATTCCATGCGTTTTTGGTGATTTATTTGTGAAACGTGCGTTGGCCGATTTAGGAGCGAGCATCAACTTGATGCCTTTTTCTCTTTTTAAGAAGCTAGGATTAGGCACTCTAAGCCCGACTAGGATGAGTATTCAACTTGCAGATAGGACCATAAAATATCCGCTAGGAATAGTTGAGGACGTGCTCGTAAAGGTTGACAAGTTTATCTTTCCAGTAGACTTTGTCATTTTGGATATCGAAGAGAACGTCGAGGTTCCCTTAATCCTTGGCCGCCCTTTTCTTGCCACCTCTCGTGCGGTAATTGATGTAAGCAACGGAAAACTTTTTTTACGAGTAGGTGATGACGAAGTTTCATTTTCCATCACCCCTTCTATGAAAAATACTTCATCCAATGACGACTCTTGTTTTTTCTTAGATGTTTCTCAAGACGAGTCAAATTTTCCTTTTGAAAATTTTTCTAAAAAAGTTTTTCTTCTTTTTCGAAACTCCCGCATAATTTTCCACCTAATACAATTATGGCCATCAACAATATTTCAGAAAGTGAGCCAAAATCCAAATCTTTTGAAGAAATTATTTTGGAAAAAAGATAAAATTTTAAAATCTTCTTACGAGGAGCCACCCACTTTGGAGCTTAAGCAATTACCCGATCATCTCAAATATATATTTTTGGAAAATAATTCTAATTTACCGGTTATAGTCTCAGCCTTTTTAACGGAATCCGAAAATAAAAAATTATTAATCGTATTACAAAAGCACCGTCGGGCTATAGCTTGGCAAATTTCAGATATAAAAGGCATAAGCCCATCTTTTTGTACACATAAAATACTTTTAGAAGATAACTCCCGCAATGTCGTTCAACCTCAACGCCGATTAAACCCAAATATGAAAGACGTAGTAAAAAGCGAGTTTATTAAATTATTAGATGCGTGGATTATCTATCCAATTTCGGATAGCAAATGGGTCAGCCTGGTTCAAGTAGTTTCTAAGAAAGGGGGTATAACCGTAGTAAAAAATGAAAAAAATGATTTAATTCCAACACGAACGGTAACCGGATGGCGGATGTGCATAAATTATCGCAAATTAAACGATGTCACTCGTAAAGATCACTTCCCATTACCGTTTATCGATCAAATATTAGAGCGCTTATCCGGTCATAGATTTTATTGTTTTCTTGATGGTCTCTCGGGATATTTCCAAATTCCCATAGCACCCGAGGACCAAGAGAAAACAACGTTTACTTGTCCCTTTGGCACCTTCGCCTATTGAAGAATGCCATTTGGTTTATGTAATGCGCCGACTACATTTCAAAGATGTATGTTGGCTATTTTTGATAAGTACGTAGAAGACATTATGGAAGTATTCATGGACGATTTTTCGGTTTTTGGAGATTCTTTTGATTTATGTTTGAAAAATTTAGAAAAAGTTTTAAAAAGATGTGAAGAAACAAATCTTGTTTTAAATTGGGAAAAGTGTCATTTCATGGTGCGTGAAGGTTTAGTTTTAGGTCATAAGATTTCTTCTAAGGGTATCGAGGTAGATAGAGCAAAAATAGAAGTAATCGAACAACTTCCTCCGCCGACTAACGTAAAAGTTATTAGAAGTTTCTTAGGACATGCTGGTTTTTATCGGCGCTTTATAAAAGATTTTTCAAAGATCACTAAACCTCTCACTCATCTCCTTGAAAAAGATACACCATTTTTATTTGACGACGCTTGTCTAAATGCTTTTAACTTAATTAAGGAAAAACTTATTAATGCGCCGATCATGATTGCTCCGGTTTGGAACCTTCCATTTGAGATTATGTGCGATGCGAGTAGTTTTGCCGTTGGTGCAGTTTTAGGCCAACGTATTTCTAAAAACTTTCATCCAATCTATTATGCAAGTAAGACACTCACTTCGGCACAAGAAAATTACACCACAACGGAAAAAGAGCTTTTAGCCGTTATTTTTGCATTTGATAAGTTTCGTCCTTATATCACCCTCTCGAAAGTTATTGTTTTTACCGATCATTCGGCTCTTAAATATTTACTCTCTAAACCGGATGCCAAGCCGCGCTTAATTCGTTGGATTCTACTACTTCAAGAGTTCGACTTGGAAATCCGGGATAAGAAAGGAGCCGAAAATCTTGCGGCCGATCATTTATCTCGTTTAGAAAATCCATTTATTGAAGAATTAAATGAAAAATCTTTTAACGACTCTTTTCCGGATGAATTTTTTTTAAAAATCAATTCTTCATCTTCTGCGCCTTGGTTTGCCAATATTGCCAATTATTTAGTGGCACGCATCCTCCCAAAAGATTTTTCTTTTCAACAAAAGAAGAAATTCTTTTCTGATTTGAAAAATTACTTTTGGGAGGACCCATTTCTCTTTAGAGTATGTGCGGACCAAGTAGTACGAAGATGTGTTTCGTTTGAAGAAGGTCAAAATATTTTGAAACATGTACATGAAGGACCGACCGGTGGCCATTATCAAGACAATCGGACCGCTCACAAAGTTCTTAGTGCAGGCTTTTATTGGCCTAGCCTTTTCAAAGATGCTCAATCTTTGGTGAGACTGTGCGATAGTTGCCAACGGACCGGAAATATTTCTAATAAAAATGAAATGACGCAAAACTATTTTCTTGAATGCGAAGTTTTTGATCTTTGGGGAATAGATTTTGTAGGCCCCCTTCCTTCAAGTTGCGGTAATAAATACATTTTCGTTGCGGTTGATTATGTTTCCCGATGGGTGGAAGCCCAAGCTCTTCCTACGAATGATTCTCGTGTTGTTATTTCTTTTCTAAAAAAATTATTTTCTCGATTTGGCACACCGAGGGCGATCGTTAGTGATAGGGGTGCGCATTTTTGTAACGCCCAACTTTCAAAAATTTTATTAAAATATGGCGTTACGCATAAGCTTTCCACCGCATACCACCCCCAAACTAACGGCCAAGTCGAAGTTGTTAACCGAGAAATCAAGCGTATATTGGAAAAAACCGTTTCTTCTTCTAAAAAAGATTGGTCTTTAAAACTCGACGACGCTCTTTGGGCTTATCGAACGGCTTATAAAACCGCCATCGGTTGTACTCCGTATCGATTAGTCTATGGAAAATCGTGTCACTTACCTGTAGAACTAGAACACCGTGCTTTTTGGGCCTTAAAATTTTTAAATATTGATCCTCACTCTGTCGCCGAACATCGCAAATTCCAACTAAACGAACTCGACGAGTGGCGCTCCAACGCTTATGAAAATAACAAAATTTATAAAGAGCGAACGAAGCACTTTCACGATAAAAATTTAAGGCACCCAAAAACATTTAAACCGGGTGACCGAGTCTTACTTTATAATTCTCGCTTACGCTTATTTCCCGGAAAATTGAAATCACGTTGGTCTGGCCCATTTATGGTGAAAGAAGTTTTTCCATATGGTACTGTGTTGCTTTCACACCCTAACAAGGGTGATTTTAAAGTTAATGGTCATCGTCTTAAACTCTATTATTCTGGTGATGTTATTGCCGAGGACAATGAAGTTGTTTTTCTTCCAAACACTTAGTAATTTTTATTATTCTTTTTTTTTCTTTTGTCTTTTTTTTTCTCCTTTTGCATTTTTTTTCTTTGTTCCGGCGGCTCCTACGAATTGGTCACTTGATCATCTGCTTCAACGTTGCTGATTTTTATGATGATTCAAGCCAAGTTTCAAGATGTTCTACAAAGCAAGCATGAGGAAGCAGAATCAACCTTCAGACTTGTCAATTCAGGGAAGTGCCTGTTTTATTTTCAATTTCTTTTATTTATTCTTTTTAACATCGAGGACGATGTTTTCCCCAAGTCCGGTGGGATTGAGTTAGTTTGAATTTTGTTTTGTTTATATTAGAAATTTTTTTAAAAAAAATCATATCAAATTTAGGTAAAAAATTTTCAAAAAAAGAAAAGTTTTATGTTCTTTCATTATCTCAAATATATATAAAAATACAAAAAAATAGAAAAACCAAAAATTATAAAAATTTAGCAAATTGAAATCTAATTTCTTGGAGAGGGCAATTTGAGCTTTCATCCTATCTCATCCCCTAGTACTTGCGAACCCTTCACCGAGTAGCCCTTGGGAAGTCCAAGGAAAAAAAATTATTTAAGCTTATGTTTATGTTATTAGGTTATAAAAAAACACAAAAAAAGATAATATTTTAACAAACAAAACAAATTAGGAAACTTAAAATTTGAAAACCATCAAAAATTATTTCCTATCATTATTTTAGTATGTTTTTTGAGTGTTGTGTAGGCTCATGTAGTATTCTTAATCATTGGTAGTATGTTAGGATAGAATCTAGTTTAACCATATTACTCTTGCATATCTTAATTTTGTCATTTTCTCTTTCATAAATTTTGGCATCAGTTTTATTTTAATGAAATAATGATGTTGTAGTTATCTCTTCTAATCTAAGTGTAATAGCTTGCTTATTTTGTTAGACGATATTATTAGACACTCACTCGCAAGGTGGTCTTTCTTGGTGGCTAGAACTTGCCTCAAGTGACTCTCAAAACATTTGCATAAGTTTGTCATGATCTTTTAGAAGTGATTTAGGCCTCCTTTTGGATCGTTTGTGCCTTTTTGCCCACCATAAAAATTCACTTTGTTAAACCATTTTGGGCCTTTCCTAATTTTCCTTGTTATCTCCACCTTTCATTTTCACCAAAGCCAAAACATCTATCCCATGATCACACTAAATATTTGAGTTTTATTAAAATGTTGGGATGTGGTTTTTATTGTGAAAAAATAGGGAAATTTTCACATTTATATTTGGAGCTGTTTTGTATTAAAAATAAAGTATAAATGAAAAAAAATATTTAAAAAAAAAGCAAGTGAAAAAGAATTTCATTGGCCAATTTTGAAAGAAAAATATTCATGGCCTTATGTTTCAAAAAAAAGAAGAGTTTATTGTAAAATTTTCTTTTTGATTGAGGGTTTTATTTTAAAATTTTATAAAACTCTCACCTTGGTTTAGTGTGAACTTTAGCCTTCGTGTTTATCTTTTGATTTCCAAATCCTTATCATTTACCTAAGCCAAATTTTATTCCTAATGAAAGCCCTTTTGATCTTTAAGTCATTACCTTGTGTAGTGGAGAGAGTGTGACCGGGCAAGCCTATGATCACCATCATTAATGGATTTCTTTGGAGGTTATCTTGGAGTGTTTTGTAGAATAATCGAAGTCTAGCAACATGTTGTTTGTTCAATGCACTTATTTTGGTTGAATCACTACATTTGTTATGTTTGTTAGGTAACATGTTGATGCCTTATTTTTATGTTGGTAGAAAATTTACAATCTAAGTATATGCCATAGTAATATTTTTAATCTCTTCTTTATTCTCCTCTACAGTGATTTCTATCGCCGCACTCATTGGTAGCATATTAATTTCGATAGTTTAATTTTTGTTTTGGTGTTCTTTAAAATTTTTTTTTGTTAATTTAACTTTTATTTTAAGTCTTGTTTTGCTTGAGGACAAGCAAAGGCTTAAGTCTGGTGGGATTTGATGACGCATATTTTGACTAAAATATGTTCATCATTATTATTATATTTATATTATAAATTATATGTATTTACTCTTAATTTTAATATAATTATCTAATTATTAATATATCATAATTATTTATACTAATATCGTTTTATTTTGTTTTGTGACAGGCTTGGGGGGAATTCGGTACGATTCGACGTAAAACGCCCGCTGTCAATTTTTGTACGAGAAATATTTCTCATGCAAATAAGTTTTGCATGCATGTTGCTTTCCCACCACCTTTTTCTCTCTCCTCCCCATACATGAATTATCCTTTCTTATTATTATCATTACATGAAATATATATATGCATGGTAATTGATTTTTCATGCATGACCATTTATAACTATCAATACATGTAGCCTCCTTTCCCATACAAGTCTCTTTACAAAATTATTTCATGTAGCATCTTCTTATTTTATTTTTATATAATCCTCTCCCATAAATACATCATGTCATGTTGCCACTCATTTTATTTTTTTTATCTTCATTTACATGTGGCCGGCCACCCCTTTCTCTCCCCCTCATTTATTCTCTATTTTTAGCATGACAACTATTATTAGCATTATCAATCCAATTAAAACCGGCCAAACCTTTCAATTTAATTAAAACCGGCCAAACCTTTCAATTTAATTAAAACCGGCCATTCATTTTCTCCACCACTATTAATAGTAAACCCCAATTCATATGGCCGGCCAAACCTTTCAATTTAATTAAAACCCACCATTCATAACCGGCCACTTATAACCTCCTTAATCAAAACCACCCACCATAAGTTCCTCCTTCATTTCTTAATTAATCACATTAACTCCAATCAATTAAAACCCCATATTCATTAATTCATCACCATTTCATGTGGCCGGCCCTACTCTTTGCATGATTATTTTCTTTTATTTTATTTCTATTTTATATCACATTAAATCTACTCATTCCATGCATTCACCTTTTCACCTCCCTCCACCTCTTCATTTCCCCACATTTATTCTCACCAATTAAACCATATTTCCTTTCATTTTCTTCTTTATCTAGATCCTTCCATGGTTGCTATAAAAGGAGCATGAGGCCAAGGCTTTTGGGAGGGGAAAAAAGTGTTAGAGTTGGAGAAGAGAGCAAGTTCAAGAGAGAGAGAGTTCTACCTTGTATGAGAGTTTCTTTTATGTCATTTTTTATGCTTTAATTTTCATTGTGTTATGTACTTTTGTTATTTCCCTTCTAATGAAAATGCAAACTTTTTATTTCATTGTTGTTGTTTTCTTTATCATGAGTAGCTAAATCCTTTCTTAGTACTTGATTGGTTAGTATTGGGATGAAGATTTAATTATAATCTTTCGTCTCTATTTGTTGAATTTCTCATTGCGATTTATTTCCGATTAAAATTTGGCGGCAGGTTTATATTGCTAGTATATAAAATTTCGCTATCCGATTGGTAATCTAGTTAGCCGAGAGGCTCGTGAATGTCATGGATCGCTCGGAAATAAAGAGATTTTGATATTCTTCTTTGAGAATTGAGATTATCAAATCTTTTGGATTTGGGATTTATTGTTCATGCAATTTTAAATTACTTTCAAATTTTAAGAGATTATGTTTGAAATGTTTTTAAAATTAGGCGGTAGTTGTCTCTAGCAAGTTGCTATTGTATTTTTCAATCCCCCAATCGAAATGGATTCTCAAGAATTAGAACGCATCTTTTATAATCGGATTCCCAAGAACGCCCAATCAAGTGCTAAGGCTTTTAAATCGTGAATTTTCTCGTTAGTCAACTTTCTTCGTTTTTACAAAAACCAAAACCAATTTTCGCTCGATAAGTTAATAGTTCCACCTTGTGAGTAGAAGTACTCAAAAGACCTGGGAAATACGACACTTGATCATACTACAAGCGATAGGTGCGCTTGCCTACTGCAACAATTAGATTTTAAGCATCACTCGCCAGCCGAGCCCGCACTCTCCAAATCAGGGCTGCTCGCCAGCCAAGCTCGTATTCGCCATTGGCCGTGCAGAATTGGTGGGTGCTAGCCCCATCGGGTTCTCACCACCCTGGTCGAGCAGGGGATCCAGTGTCCATCCCGCCCCAGGTGGTCTGCCTGTGGCCCCTCATAACAGCGGAGTTTGGCTGTTGGCCGGCCAGCCCAAGGGGGCTTTCAGTAATTTCAGATCAGCAGAGGTAAGTTATTTGCAGGCCGTTTTCAGTTCTCTATAAATAGGACCCAAGGGGTACCTTAGAAAAGGGGAGGCTCACTAATTCTCAGGTCTCAAAGCGCTTTCTGAGGTACCTTAGCCCGGCAATTGGCTAAGGAGGGGAAGCGCTCTAAGATCTTTCGGGTGTGTGGTGGGACCTCCGCGCCGGGCCCTTGGTCTATTCCTTTGTTCTTCACTTTCTTGTCATTTTCTTGTAGGAGCAGAGTAGGTGCGCGACCACCCCTTCCCCAAGGGTCGAACTCCACAGAGATCGGTTTTACGGTTTCAACAGGCCAACTTTCATGATTTTTCACAGAATGTTTAATTCTAAATAAATTCAATACAAAAATCTAATCAAGGCATAATTGTGAATCAAGTTCTATGAATATACTTCAAAAATTCATAATTAAATTCATAACAGTAGATATCATCCTATAATTATCAGTGACCAAAATTCACATTTTTACATGTTAAATTATTCTTTAAATGATTTATTTACCAAGTATGGCCTTTACAAAATTTGTGAAGGAAGCAATGTATAAAGTCCTTTAAAAATTATAATAAAATTTAGAGACCTCTATTTAGGTCAAAAACCTCTACTGACCAATTTTTACTAGATTCATTTAAGCCAACTGATCAAATTAAGTCAAATACTAATTGTACACTTTGATATTTAACAAAGGAACTACCATGAATATAATCTATAAAATTCCAAAAAAATATCTTGGGGTTCAACTCACCCTAAGATTCATTCTACCCCATCTTCACAATTTTTAGATGATGTTAAGTTACTGTTTTGACCTAATAGTGCTTCTACCCTAAGACTAGGGTTTGACTTTTGAGATACTTAACTACTTCAAAATTCCCTAACATTTCAACCAGAGGCTTAAATATACATAAGCTATCTTTCTACTAAATTACAAGGCCATACAAGGGCATTTGCCCCTATATCCTTCACAACTCCCAAAGGTCCTTTCTTAGGGTTTGAACTTGGGTCCAAGGGTAAATCAACCCTAATTCATCCATCTTCCCCAAGGGGTGGGGGTACTTAGGGTAATTCTAAGCCAGTGGTCCAAAAGGGTTATGCACTCAATATTTCATTTTTGACTATAAGCACACCAAACCCTTTACTAGCCAACACAAACAAGGGGATTTACCCAACTTGCTGTGGTCCATATGGGCTGAAAATTTAACCATGCCATAATAATGTCCCCATGGTCATGGCACAAAAAATTGGGGCCTTTTGGAGTTGAACTACTCCAAGAATCACCTAAACAAGATTAGGTGTATTTTTGTAATTTCCACCTAATTTTAATTCCAATTAATCCCATTTTTTGGCAGGGCCTATATATGCCCTAAACCAGTTACTGACCAAAATCCCAGGTCATCTGGGCCTCTGGATGGGCTTGGGCATCCCTTCCAATTTTCTGCATTTTTGTTATTTGCAGCCCAAGACAATTCCTTTTTCAGATTTTGCAAGTGAGATATATCAACATGTAGAGGGATAAATTGACTAATTGTTCTACCATAGGTCTAATATACCCCTAAGGGAAGGACACCAAAATTTGGGGCAAATTGGAGTTGGTATGCTCCAAAAATCATCATTATTTGATTTATCAAATTTTGACTAAAACTATAGGATAATTTTCCCCAAAAATTCCCATTTTTTGGGAGAATCTAGAGATACCTAAATAATCCGCATTCCTAAAATTTCAGCCCATTTGGACTTCGGGTTTGGGCAGTGCACTCATTTTAATTTCCGACCTACCCTAGGACCAGTCCTAGGAAAATGGCTCTATAGGGCAGCCTACTCAACCAAATTAAATGTGTAATATATCAAATTAAAGGTAACTCAAAGACCTATAATTTTTATGTTAAACACTATTTAAGAAAGTGTCCAGAGGTACTCTGAATTTGACATGCAAAAGATATGTTTTATAAGGCAGGATTTAACACTATTCATATAATTAAATAATACAGGATTTATAATATATTTGCATGGCACTAATCCTAAAGCAAATCGGATGGCCTGTGTATTTCTTCACCAAAACGCAGGGGATGTCCAACCCGATAACTGGGGGCTCTTACGGGCGGTTTTCCGGCGGCCACCGGTGACACAACCCTCGGCGAACTTCACCTCCACCCTCACGGTGGTGGGGGCAAGCACTGCCGACAGCTAGGGCGGCGGAAAACGGCGGCGCCACCCAACCCGAGAAGCTTCAGAACTCCATTAATGGAGAAGGAGGCAAGCTGGGTTCGGGCTCATTCGAGCCCGAACCCTATCCCTAACAGTCCTAAGATCTACAACAAGAAGAGAGGGGTGAGGGAGGACCTTCCCGGCGGCCATGCTACGTGAGGAGCGGCGGGGAGCCATTTCCGGCAGTGGTGGCGGCGTTTCCCTAGTTTCACAGCTCTCAGCTCTGGTTCAGGCTCCTCTCTCTCGGGAAAACAAATGAAATGAGGCTGAGAGGGGGGAGATGAGTAGAGGATATATGGGGGGCGATAATATCAAGGGGGGAGGCGATATCATCAAGGGGAGGTCGGGTTTCCTTGTTCTTGTCACCAAGCATGCATGGGTGGGCCCCACTAGTTCAAGCTCCTCCTAATTGGGTTAAATGGGTCGGCCAACCCATGTGTGGGCTGAGGAAATGAGTGGGGAGGAGGGTATGAAGCCATATGGCTAGGTAGGGTTGGTTTTTTGGCTTGGGCTTGCCTCCAAGCATTCAATGTGGGCCCCACTTGCTCCCATTCCTCCTAAGTGGGTTAAAGGGGTCGGCCAGCCCATGTGTGGGCTGGTGGCATGGACACAAGTGGGCCCAAACTCAATATCACCCCAAAATGTCCTTTCTCTCTCCTATTTTATTAAAATTCTCTCTCCTAGGTTAATTTTCAAAATATCCATGCATGAAACCCATTTTTCTCCTCCCTATGGGGTATGAGTTGTCTTTGGCCCATTGGGTGGCATTGGGTTAGTTTGGGTGGACCCAACTCAAGGAATAGGGTTTAGGGTCATTTCTGGCTAATTAGGTCAAAGTGTTGACTGGGGTCAACATGGGTCCTATGGTTGACCCTATGACCTCCCCTAGGGTCCACTTAGGTTGGACTTACTTGGCCCTCCAATTCTAGGGTTTCTGGGTTTTACTATTTGCAGACCAAGTGACACTCAACTAAAATCCTAGGTTCACTTGGTCCTTCTTGGTTCTCTAAGGGTTTGTCCTGACCTAGTCAGGACAAAATCACTCCTAGGGGTCTAGTTGGAAATGGGATGTTACACTGATGTGCTAGTGGAGCCTTGTTATAACTAATTTATATTGCTGCTTTTCCCAATTATACTATCCTACACTCTTTTATAGTGGCTCCTAGCTGTACATATATGAAATATTGTGTTAACCCTCTCTTGCTTCAGCTATTTACTTCTATTGGGTGGGTGTGTGCTCGTCCCCAGGATATGGATCTTGGGAGGAGATTTGTTTCCATATAGTTATGTGACTAACAGTTATCTAAATAACCATTCACAAGAAATGGAGCATCATAGTGACCCGATACCACCGGAGATTACGTCAGCGGCTAGGACTACTCGAGCAGATGAACCCCCGACGTCCTCGGAGTTTAGAGACGTGAGTACCACCGAGCAGCATAGGGAGAGAGAGTGTGAGGGTTATATGTATTACATGTATAGCTCACGGGCTTATATAAACACTTAGGCTTCGACCCTAGAACCTTTGTATTATTATATGATGTATTATATATATCTGCAGTGGTTTCCTGTTAATGCTTCTGCTATACTCTGTTTGGTTGTGAATATTGTGATTCGAGCCGAGCAAGGCGGCCAACTAGTGCTTAGATAAGGTGGATAATTTCCCCTAAGGAGCACTGGGTAGACGTCTTGGGCCAGTAGTACCCCTCCGGCTTGACCCAGGAAAAAGGTTGGGGGTGGGGGGTGCTATTAAATGGATCAGAGCGATCACGATTTGTCCTTGTGGAGCAGTCTCAGAATCCCTTCGTCCCTCGCATCATTCTTGGTTCGGGAAAAACCATGCAGCATAAGCATGGTGGACCCTGGTGTAGAGGCTTAGGGATTCTAGACTGTACGATAGTACGCCCATACACCGTTGTTTCCGCTTTGTTTGTCGTTTTTGCAAATTTTCCCCTACTTTTGAAAAAAAATACTAACACTCTTTCCCGTTACTTCTCCAGATACCAGAGTATAGTAACGGGGGATCCTCGTCTAGAGGATATGTTCCAGCTACCCCACCTCTAGACCCGGTCGCTCCCACGACCGTACCATTTGCTAAAACAGATATGGGGCAGACACTGACGACTATTCTAGTGACTTTTCGGGCTGCCCTGGAACAACCACCGCGAGAGATGGCATCACCCACCGATCTGCTGTCGACTTTCTGAGGACTGAGGCCTCCCCCTTTCAGAGGTACAGAGACGTCCATCCAGATAGAGGAGTGGGTGGAGGAGCTATTAGTGGGAATGATGTGCCCAGCTGTGGCTGCAGTATCTTTAGTGGTGACCCTTTTGGAGGGATACGCGAGGGATTGGTGGAGAGCGGCTAGTCGCTCTACTTTTCTAGGTCGGTCATTGAGCGTGATCCTTTGGGGGGAGTTCTCTGAGGCTCTACTAGAGTTATTCATCATGGATGCAGACCGAGCTGCACTATAGGAGAGGTTCTTTCTCATTCGACTAGACAACCATACAATGGCAGAGTATGAGAGAGAGTTTATACACCTAACACGCTTTGCCAGGAATCTGGCTGCCTCTAATAGAGATAGAGCTTCTCGGTTCAACCGAGGACTATGAGACGACCTGAGGAAGGCCCTGACCATGCTCTCTCAGGCCACCTTTCACACCATAGCCACCCATGCGACAACATTGGAGATGGACCATCGGACAGTGGCTCAGCAGCGCAGAGGCCATGTAGAGATTCCTCGAGACTAAAGGCGAGACAGAGGAGTCGCTCCCCACAAACATGATAGAGAGCGCAGGCAGTGACGCCGCAGACAGCCCTATAGGCACCCACCAGTACACCCAGCACCCCCAGCCACGCAGCCAGACATCAGACCAGCTCCAGCACCACATCCCGCACCAGTGGCCCGACAATATGTTCCCTTTGCAGGGAAGTGCTTCTTATGTCAGCAACCGGGATATATGAGAGCTTTCTATCCACAGACGACAGGGAGACTAGGATTAGGAGAAGTTCATGGTGGATAGCTAGTATGGGGACAGGGTCAGAGAGGCCGCAGAGGCAGAGCTGGCAGGAGAGGCCAGCAAGACCGAGCAGCGCCCTTGGAGGCCTACGCACCGGACTTGCAGCATGAACCGGCCCCTGACGTAGTTATAGGTATATTCTTTAGGCGATAGGGAGATACCAGATCTTACTACTAATGTTGTATATTACTTTTATATATATTCTTACATCTTCTGTATTAGTTAGATGATATATACGTATATACTTCCCATATCGCCAGGAATCTTGTTGATAGAAGGACACCCTGCCAAGACCCTTTTCGACACAGGAGAGATATATTCTTTCGTTTCCCACGAATTCATCGCAATAAAAGAGAATGTTATTCGTTCAACCGGACTATCTATACGAATCCGTTTACCGGATGGGTCAGATATGACATCTACGGAAAAGAGCTCGTTCCAGGTTGTGCTGGAAGAAGTAGAATTTGAGATCTATGCAACCATCTTAGCAATAACCGGATTTGACATTATTCTGGGGATGGACTGGCTGGCCGAGCACCAGACACAAATAAACTGTTCCACGCGAGAAGTCCGGCTACAGAACCCAAATGGCCAGAGCATCACGTTGACAGGTGTGCCCTCTATCTCGCGCATTATTCTGACTTCTATGTATATTATGAAATCAGTCCGATAGAAGGACAAAGTATACCTTATCTACTTCAAGATGGAAGACAAAACCCAAGTACTCGCCAAAGTTCTAGTAGTCCGCGACTTTCCAGATATTTTCCCTGAGTCCCTCCAGGGATTACCACCCCAACGAGAGGTCGACTTTCAGATTGAGCTCATGTCCGGAGCACGACCAGTATCACGAGCCCCTTACCGGATGGCCCCAAGAGAGCTGACTGAACTGAAAATCCAACTGCAGGAACTCATAGATGCTGGATTCGTCCGTCCTAATTCCTCGTCCTGGGGAGCCCCGATGCTATTCGTCAAGAAGAAAGACGAAACATTGCGCCTGTGCATCGACTACAGGGAACTAAATAAACTTACTATACAAAACACATACCCCCTCCCTAGGATCGACGAACTGTTCGATCAGTTGCAAGGTGCATCCGTATTCTCCAAGATGGACCTGAGATCTGGCTATTATCAGCTTCGAGTCCGAGAGGAAGACATTCCCAAGAATGCCTTCAACTCCCGTTACGGTCTTTATGAGTTCCTATTGATGCCCTTTGGTCTCACCAATGCACCCTCCGCCTTTATGGCTCTGATGAATAAAGTCTTCGAACCCTTCTTGGATCACTTGTCATCGTCTTCATAGACGACATCTTAATCTAATCAAAGACCAAGACAGACCATACTTGATATCTATAGATGGTGCTACTAAAACTCTGGGAGCACTCCCTCTTCGCCAAATTCAATAAGTGTGAGTTTTGGTTGGAAGAAGTTGGATTCTTGGGCCATACGATAAATAAGGAGGGAGTAGCAGTGGACCAAGCCAAGATCCAGGCAGTAGAAAATTGGCCACCACTCAGGACAGCTGCGGATATCTGAAGTTATCTCGGTATTGCCGGATACTACAAGAAGTTCGTCGAAGGTTTTTCCAAGATCGCCCTACCTCTAACTGCTCTCACTAGAAAAGACGTCGCATTCTGATGGACGCCGGAGTGCGAGGCTGCGTTCGTCGAACTGAAGAAGCGGCTGACTTCTGCGCCAAACCTTTCGATCCCCACAGGCACCGAGGGATTCCAAATCTACACTGATGCCTCCCTGACATGATTGGGAGCCGTTCTAATGCATCATGTCAAGGTAGTGGCCTACGCATCTTGGTAATTAAAGCCGCACGAATTAAATTACGCAGCACATGATTTAGAGTTGGGCGCCGTCGTCTTCGCCCTTAAAATTTGGAGGCATTACTTGTACGGAGTAAGATGTGAGATCTTCTCTAACCACAAAAGCCTCAAATATATCTTCACGCAGAAAGAGCTGAATCTCCGGCAGTGCCGATGGCTAGAGTTCCTGTGCGATTATGATTTCGCTCTCCAATATCACCCTGGGAAAGCTAATAGAGTCGCTGACGCTTTGAGCCGCCAGCCTGCGATAGCTGGGAGTTGGATGGAGCAAATCCCTAACGAGCTATTCCAGTCCTTGATAGACTTGGAAATTACCCTAGTTTCCCGAAGAGATCCGGAAGAGTACAAGCTCAGCTTTATTGGATGGAGATCCAATGCGACATCCGAGACCGGATACGTGAAGCTCAGAAGATCGACCCAGAGGTAGTGTCGATCATCCGATCTCTGCAAGAAGGGGCACAAGAGGATTATAATCTGCATGACGAGATTCTACAATTCAAGCATCGCATATTCGTTCTCGCTACCGGAGGAATTTGTGAAGAAATTCTGCAAGAAGTCCATCAGTCAAGGTACTCGATTCACCCTGGTGTGGTTAAAATGTACGTGGACCTGTGTAGGACCATTTATTGGCCTAGAATGAAGAGAGATGTCATCAACTTCGTGGTCCAGTGTTAGACCTATCAGAAGGTTAAAGCCGAATGCCGAAGTCCAAGAGGCCTATTACAACCCCTGCCGATACCAAGAATGGAAGTTAAAAGATATCTCCATGGACTTCATCCACGGCCTACCTCGATCCCGCACTGGGAATGACTCAATTTGGGTAGTCGTAGATCGACTCACCAAGATAGCACGGTTCATTCCAAATCGACAGGGTGACGTAGTTGATATCCTGGCCAGAATGTTCCTAGAGCAATAGGTCCGATTTCACGAAGTACCAAAGTCCATCGTATCAGATCGTGATGGGCGTTTCACATCTAAGGAGTGGAGGCGGGTACATGCATACTTGCGAACCAAATTGGCCTTCAACACCGTCTTCCACCCGCAGACAGGCGGAGCGGACAAACCGGACGATGGAGGATCTACTTCGATTGTGCATAGTGGAACACAATGAGCCGTAGGAGAAGCTGTTGTCGTTAGTCGAATTTTCTTACAATAACAGCTACCAGGCTAGCATTAAGATGACTCCATATGAGGCATTGTATGGAAGACGTTGCCAAACCCTGTTGACTTGGGCTCAGGAAGAGGACCCCAAAGCCTTGGGAGTGGCTTACATTGATGACACTACGACAACGATACGACTGATCCAGGAGTGAATGCGGGAAGCGCAGAGTCGTCAGGCCAAGTACTATCATGCGCGACACCGACCGATGGAGTTTAGCATAGGGGAGATGGTGTTTTTGAAAATAAAGCCCATGCATGGTGTCTCCCGGTTGAGAAAGAAGAAAAAGTTAGATCCCCGCTACTTGGACCCCTATCCCGTGATAGAGCATGTTAGCTCCGTCGCCTATCGTTTAGCCTTGCCCCCTGAGTTGGGAAATCTTCACGACGTGTTCTATGTATCTTCCTTGAGACGTGTTCTACGACAACCAGAGAAGCACCTTCCTACCCCACCAATGCAACTATAGTCAGATAGATCCGTCTAGCTCGAACCCGTCAGAGTAGTAGATTACAAGGTGAAGACACTATGCAACAAGACCATCCCGATGGTTATTATACTATGGTCAAACTGCGGACGAGAAGAGTTCATGTGGGAACTTAAAGCACTCCTCCGAGAGAAGCACCCGGAGCTCTTTACCCAGGTATATTACTTTCCCCCTACTTCGAGCAAAATTTTGGGGACAAAAATCCTTTTATTTTTATTGGATTATAACATCCCAACTTTTATTGGGCCACCAAAGCCCTAGTAGGCCCAATAAAAGTGGCCCGAACCCTACCCATAACCCGGTGGGAGGTAACCGTAGGCAGGAAATAGAGCTAGAGAACTCCAAATTGAGTTATGTCAGTTCCTGTGACCTCGTATAGTCAATACAAGCGTATCAAAACTCATTCAGTTGGACCCCGAGGTCATATAGTGGATGTGACCATTCCTCGTAAAACGTAACGAGAGCAAGATTTTGGATATCGAGCTAGAGAACTCCAAATTGAGTTCTGTCAATTCTTGTGACCTCATATAACCTAGATGGGTGCATCGGAACCTATTGCGTCACAATTTGAGATCTAACGACAGATTTAGACACTTTGACCGTTTTAGCGCGCTACGACGCACAAATTTCGGACTTTCGCCAAACAGACTCCGATTTAACCCCAGTCAGTGACGTTGGACTCGTATGGTCAATACGAAGTCAACAGAAGTCATTCCAGTCTATTTCGACGACAATTGGTCAACCCGTGGTCAAATCAAGCATAGTCGTGCACCGAAAAGCATGCACACGCCAATTGTGACACGACGCCCGAACTTTGACCCAATCCCGATGATTTGGACTCACTTTGACTTTGACCCACATGGGGGACCCACCCCATGGTTGACTTTGTCAACCCCCCCTAAAAACCCATTTTTGGGATTTTTTCCTAAGGAGGAGCACATCCCCTCTCCATGAATTGATATGGCCTTACTTCCCCTCATCCCTTTGGCCACCCAAAACCAACCCCTTAATGATGAATGGGCCATGGGCAAGGAAAGCCCAACCTTTCCCTTCCCCTTCCCTTCTCCCCTTAGGAACCAAAGCCCAAGCCTATAAGGGCTTAACTTTTTCCCAACATGGTGGAAATGTTGGGGTCTCCAGCTGTCCTTGGATAGCTGGAGGGTGGGGATTAATCCCTCCCTAAGGAGGGATTAATCTCATATTGGCTAGGGGAGGAGATCCCCTCCTCCCCAAGCCTATAAAAGGGCACCCCCTCTCCTTTGCCCTCAAGCTCTTTGAGCAACCTCCTCCCCTTGCCCAACCTCTGTCGGAGCCCAGGTGGTCGGAAAAGGCAAGCTAAGGGAACCCTACCCCTCCAGCACCGCCACCTTTGGCATGGTCTACCAGGACGGCCCCTCCCGATCCCACCAAACTCAGGTGGAGACTTTTTCCCTCCCCCTTCCCTATTCTGGACGACCTGCATGTGCCTCCCGGCGACCGGAACGCCGCCAGTGCCACCGGATTCATGCTCCAGGCCGGGTGGTGACCTAGGAGGAAAGCCCCTTCCCCAGCGCCGGTGGTGGCACTAGGGGAGTGCTAGACCACTGGGGGCGGCGACCCCCAGCGGCGGTGCCGCCGAAAAAAGCGGCTCCGGCGGCCCCCGCAAAACAGAGCAATGCTCTATTTAGAGCTGGCGGCGGCGTAAGGCCGCCGAGCCACCTCAGGCGAGAAGCTCGACCCCCAGTGCGTCGGCAGGAAGTGGTGCGGTAGACGACCAACCACCCGAGGAGAGGGGGTGGGGCCGTGGCACCGGGAGCAGAGCCCCCGCCACCCTAGGCTCTCGGGTTAGATTTTTCGGCGGCGGCTGGCGGCGCCAGGCCGCCGGACCACCGCCCACAGAATCTCCAGCCCCCAGCGAGTTGATCAGGGCCGGCGCAGGCGTCTTGCGGTGGCTTGCCGGAGGTGGTCGAGGCCGCTCATCCTCTACACCACCGGTGAGGAGCTGCAACCGCCCGATCTGGTGAAGTAGATAGGGCGGCTTGGATTTTCTTAATCCCCGCCCCCGCCTTAACATTAGTGCCCCCCACAATGGATCCGCGGCCGATCCGTTGTGGAGACGGACGGACAACAGTCCTGCGGCTAAATCTCATCCGCAGGATCAAGCTGATCTGCTATATGCAGACCAAAATCAAGGGACAGAAATTTGTAGAAATTTCTCGGCCAAACCTAGGCCCCTATGGGAAAAGTGATCAACATGAAAAATGTTCCCCATGATGAAGGCTTCCTCCACAAACATTTTGAGAATTTTTGGAGTTGATTTAGTATTTTTAAAAGTCAAAATAAAATTTGTTTGGCCAAATTAAAAGCCTAAAATACTTGTAAAAATTATAAAAAATTTACTAGGCTCATTTTAGGCCCTCCTAAGGGTTATATCAAAATTTGGGGTCATGGGGATAGGTTTTGATATTTTTTCCTAAAATTTGGAAGCCTAGGGTCGCGCTCGGAGCGTATTCCGCTCATTTTCCCTCGAAGGTGAAAATTGGAGCGCGCAACCACCCTTTATAATCAAATAAGTAATTCAAACTATTTTATCAACGAGAGTGGCCGAGGCAAGTGACTAAGCTCTGGGAATTTTGAGATTTCGTAAAATCATCGAGCGCCTCGACTCTCGGGTGAATTGGGCATGCTCAGAAGGTGAGAGTATGGGTGGTGAGTTATGAATTATTCCCAACGAATAAAAATAAGAATGTAACTCGTAACAAGCCCTGATCTGATTAAGCCATAATAAAAATAGCGCAGATAAATTAATCGGATCCTAATAATTGGTACAACCTAATGAAATCTCCTTTAAGTTTGAGATGGAATTGAAGCCTCCTGAATAGGAGTGATTGGACTACTAACCATTTTCTTTGTGTTTTCTCCAGTCTCGTACTGGTCAAGCTTATTTCAATACTTTCAATTCAGTACTACTCTAGTCTCATAAGACTCAAGCTTATTTCAGTACTTTCTATTCAGTACTACTCCAATCTCATACTGGTCAAGCTTATTTCAATACTTTCAATTCAGTACTACTCCAGTATTGCACTGGTCAAGTTTATTTTAGTACTTTCGGTTCAGTACTACTCCAGTATCGCACTGGTCAAGCTTATTTCAACACTTTCAATTCAGTAATACTCCAGTCTTGTACTAGTCAAGCTTATTTCAGTACTTTCTATTCAGTACTACTCCTGTCTCGTACTGGTCAAGCTTATCTCAGTACTTTTTATTCAGTACTACTCCAGTCTCGTACTGGTCACATTTCATTCCAGCACTTTAAATAAGCAGCATAATCACTGCACTTGTCCTCATTGCAATTAACTATTATAATCCCGGGTCCTGCTCTGACGAGCAGTCGTTGTTAAAGTTGAGCCTTAGTTGGGGATAATCGGAGTTGAAGTAGTCCTCCAGGTCTAGCCCCAAATAATGCTCTCCCACGCTTCTTGATGAAAGTAGAGCTTAGCACCGCCGCCCGAAGTTTAAGCCTAGTAGGGCAGGCCGACGTAGACCCGGTGTGTATTATGATTTCCATTTGATTGATTGTAAATTTCTTGCGGTGAAATAGTGGCGGGTCAGTCCCTCCTGCAGACTATTCGTACCGGTGCGGGAAGGTCGATAACTCAAGGCAATAAGGAGATGGGTACCTCGAGTGACCGACTGTTATATTATTTCCCGTCGGGTTTTCCTCCGCTGGTCGGCCAAAACGATTCGTCGGATGTCGCTCACATCCAAGAGTACATAAGGTTGTACGTTAGGGCCATGGGTTGTGCGGTACGACCACCCCCAGAAGTGGCAGGACTGGCCACTGTCACCGACGGCCACATCAGTGAGGCCTGCGGGGCTCGCTATCCTTATAGAACAGAAGCGGTCCAAACTATATCGACATAGGGTTTGTGTGTGCGGCTATGAATGCCTGCGGTGTGCGCGCGGCTATGAATGCCGTCGATAGAATACATGATGTGAAAACCTGATGTGCTGATGTGTTAGTGGAGCCTTGTTATAACTGATTTATATTGCTGCTGCTTTTCCTTATTATACTATCCTGCACTCTTTTATAGTTGCTCCTAGCTGTATATATATGAAATATTGTGTTAACCCTCTCTTGCTTCGGCTATTTACTTTTATTGGGTGGGTGTGTGCTCGTCCCCAGGATATGGATCTGGGGAGGAGATTTGTTTCCACTTAGTTCTGTGACTAATGATTATCTAAATAACCATTCATAGGAAATGGAGCATCGTAGTGACCCGCTGCCACCGGAGATTACGCCAGCGGCTAGGATAACTCGAGCAGATGCACCCCTCGACATCCTCGGATTTTAGAGACGTGAGTACCACCGAGCAGCATAGGGGGAGAGAGAGTGTGAGGGTTATATATAATACATATATAGCCCACAGGCTTATATAAACACTTAGGCTTCGACCCTAGAACCTCTGTATTATTATATGATATGTTATATATATCTGCAGTGGTTTCCTGTTAATGCTTCCACTATACTCTGATGGGTTGTGAATGTTGTGATTCGAGCCGAGCAAGGCAACCAATTAGTGCTTAGATAGGGTGGATCGTTTCCCCTAAGGAGCACTGGGTGGATGTCTTGGGCCAGTAGTACCCCTTCGGTCCGACCCGAGAAAAAGGTTGGGGGGGGGGGGTACTACAAAGTATGCCAGGAAGGCTAGCGCCAAGGAAAAGGGGAAGGCACCCATGGGTCAACCCTCGTTTAGGAAGGTAATCTTCCTGACAAACAAGTGTGACCTGGAGTCATCCTATGGTCATTATGCTAGACCAACTTATGTAGAGCCCAAGAATAGATACCAGGGATGGAACCATCCCCGTGACTTTGGTGCCAGCGTGTTCAAAGTACCTTATGAAGAAATTCAGATGAAGAGTTATGGTCCATATATACATGGCCATAACAATAAGAAGGCACCAAAATCCAAAACTGTTGTGCCTAAGGCAATAGATATGGGGAGCTCCTGTGTATGCTGTCACCAGGAGGCCTCCACCTCTAAGAATGCTGACCGTGCTAGACCTAAGCTCCAAAAGGTAAAGCAGGAGTACAAGAGAAGGTACAACATGTTTGACTGTTGGTGCTGCGACAAGATTGGTAATTTTGGCGCAGATTGTTGGTACAATCCTGCTAATTATGTAACCCCACGAGTTAGCATGTGAGACCGACCACTCACAAGGTTAATGTTCCTAGTGGTGTTCAGCTGACCAGGAACTAAGGACCCAAATATGCTTGGGTTCCTAAGGTAAAATGATTTGTTTTTGCAGGTATGTCCAAAGGCCACCAAAAATCTGATCTGGTATTTGGACAGTGAATGCTCTCGGCACATGACCAGGACAAGAAGCCTTTTACTTGAGTATACCTCAGTCGAAGATGGACCAAAAGTGATCTTTGGAGGGTCAGACAGGGAAACTACAAAAGGCTATAGTTTGATTTCCAACGACGTAGTCTCTTTCACTAACGTAGCTTATGTTGAAGGATTACACCATAATCTTATAAGCATAAGTTAGCTATGTGATAGAGGCTACATCGTTGAGTTCTGCAAGGATAAGTGTTTGATAAAATCATTTGCAAATTTGGAGATGGTCTTAACAGGCACTTGGAGCTGAAATATTTTCTGTTTGAATTTTCTTTGTTCAGACAATTCTACCCCAGTGTGTTTTAAGGCTAAAAGTAGTGCATCACTCTATGACTAATGACACAGAGATTAACACATATTAATTTCAAAACTATAAATATGCTATTTTCTCACAACATAGTGCATGATGCCCCAACATTAAGTGCCTTAAAGAGAGTTCATGCCACTTTTGTCAAATGGGTAAGCAGATACGGGCTACCTTCAAGGGTATTGCAGAAAAAGATTCTTTGAGAAGTTTATACTTACTTCATATTGACTTATTCGGTCCTATGCCTATTCACAGCTTAGGAGGTAAGGTCTACATGTTAGTAATTGTTGATGACTACTCACGTTTTACTTGGGTGTTCTTTCTGAAACACAAGTCAGACACCATCGAGTCTTTCACCAAATTTGTCCGGCAAATTCAGAATGAATTAAAATGCTCAGTAGTCAAAATTAAAAGTGACCACGGAACAGAGTTTGAGTCTGGCGCCATGACAGAATTCTGTGAAAGTCAAGGTATCTTTCATGAGTTTTCCTCCCCGCGCACTCCATAACAAAATGGAGTTAATGAGAGAAGGAATAGAACCCTAATTAAAGCATGTACAACAATGTTGAACGACACTTCACTTCCGGAGTACTTCTGGGCTGAAGCAGTCAACGCCGCTTGTCACATGCAAAATAGAGCACTTATCAACAAAAGCTATTGTAAGACCCCCTATGAGCTATTGAAGGGCAGAAAACTGACCATGTCCTATTTTAGGCTCTTTGGAAGCAAATGCTTCATACTTAATAATGGGAAGTATTACAAGACTAAGTTTAGTGAAAAATGTTTTGAAGGTATTTTCGTAGGATATAGTTGCCATAGTAAGGCATATAGGATTTTTAATAAGAAAACTCTGGTGGTAGAAGAGTCAATAAATGTTGTATTTGATGAGATAAACATGCTTCAAAGCAGCTCGTCTAGGGTTATTGGTGCAAATACAGGTACCAGGTTCAAAGAGCTAAGCTTGGATGAAGCTATTAAGGAAGAAGCTCCATGCTCAGTCAAAATCGTCGATCCAGGCTTGGTTGATGAAGAAACACTAGAGGAAGAATTGATACAACCTACAGAGGATGCACCAGATATTGCAAAGCCTACTAGAAGGCGAGCAAAGAATTTAGGGTTCAGACACCTAAGAGATCACCCAGCTGATCAGATAATATGAGAGCCAGACGACGGTGTGAGAACCAGAAAAGGTACAACTAATGAGGTTATGCATCTAAGTTTTTTGTCGCAGGTTAAGCCAAAGAAATTCGAAGAGGCAAGCAAGAATTCTTCGTTGATTATGGTAATGCAAGAGAAGCTCAATCAATTTGAACAATGCAAAGTCTGGGAGTTGGTGCCCAGGCCAAAGGGACAGAACGTGATCGACACCAAGTGGATATTTAGAAACAAGCTGGACGAACACAGAGTAATCATCAAGAACAAGGCCGAACTTGTAGCACAAGGATACTGACAATAAGAGGGGATCGACTTCGACCAGACCTTTGCTCTAGTGGCTCGAATCGATGCGATCAGGTTGTTTCTTGCGTATGCTTCCCTCAAAGGCTTCATTGTTTACCAAATGGACGTGAAGTAAGCATTCCTCAACGAGAATCTAAAAGAGGAAGTATACGTAGCTCAACCCACAGGTTTTGTAAATTCTCAATTCCCTGATTATGTTTACTTTTTAAATAAATCTCTATACGGTTTAAAGCAAGCTCCCCTATCTTGGTATGAGACGTTGTCTAGCTTTCTTCTTGAGAACAAGTTCACAAGAGGAAAGATAGACAAGATAATATTTTTTAGGGAAGTTAAAGACAAGATTCTGCTAGTGTAAATCTATGTCGACGACATCATATTTGGCTCTACGGAAGACAACCTTTACTAAAAGTTTTCTAAACTTATGCAAGGGAAGTTTGAAATGTGCAATGTGGGAGAGCTGAAGTATTTCTTAGGACTTCAGGTGAAGCAATATGAAGATGGAATTTTCATCTATCAGACGAAGTTCACCAAGGAGCTTATTAAGAAATTCGGAATGGAGAAAGCAACCTCTATGATGACTCCAATGGGTTCAACTGTATCTCTGGACAAGGATGAGAAATGGAAACCTTTTGATGAAACCAAGTACAGAAGCATAATTGGATCCTTGCTCCACCTCACTGCCAGTAGATCAGATATAATGTTTTCAACATGCGTCTGCGCTAGATTCTAGGTGAACTCTAAGGAATCTCATTACATCGCTGCAAAGCGGATTTTAAAATACCTTAAGGGTACACCCAATCTTGACTTATGGTACCCGAGAAATAATTATGTTGAGCTAATTGGTTTTTCATATGCCGATTTTGCAAGATGCAGGGATGATAGGAAAAGCACTTTTGGGACATGCTAATTCCTCCAAAGACGGCTTATCTCTTAGATAAGTAAGAAGTAGAATTGTGTGGCAACTTCTACCGCTGAGTCAGAGTATATCTCTACGGGTAGTTGTTGCGCACAACTTCTATGGATAAGAAATTGTGCGAACAGAAAACCAGAGACCGAAAAATGGAGTAACAAAACTTTTTTTATCCAAAAAGATATCTATTACAAAGGTATGACCTCCTTATATAGAATAGAGGAGAGAAAAGAGATTACAAATAAGCAATGTGGGACTAATAACTACAAGAACATGAAACTATACAAGCCGCATAAGCCGCACGGTTAGACTAACCGCACAACCACAACAATGAGGAAGACATGCGGCCAATATCCCCAAGTCGGCATAGTCAAGTCGCAAGACCTCCAGACAAATCGCCAGACCGCCCGGTCTCCAACCCGGCTACCAAACTGCTGGGACAAGCCGCCAAACCGCCAGACCGCCCGGTCTCAATTTGACAGGCCGCTCGGTCTCAATAACACTCCTATAATTTGAAGTTTAGAGAGATTCCATGTATTGTGACAAGCTAGATCACAAACAATCCAGCACAGCCAGACAAAGCACATATATCAATCATGCCCAGCTTGTCGCAAATGTGAAACAAAGAAGCGGACACCGGCTTGTTGAAAGAAGCGAACTAAAACAAGCCGGAAATCTGAAATTTTATTATCAGAAAAAGGTATCAACTCCTCCCTTATATAGTGGAGGAGAGAAGAGAGAATGTTAAAACTATACAAAAGAATTGACGAACGAAGTACCGCTCGGCCAAATCTGTTTCTAACAGACCGCTCAAAATCAACGCAGCAACCAACCCGCTCAAACCGCCAGACCGCCCGGTTCCCGCCAAGCCAGACCGACAGACCGCCCGGTCTCAACTTCAACACTCCCCCTCAAGAATAAAGTGACAGTCGACCTCTATGTGTTTTGTGACAAAGGGAGTCTCTCATGAAAAACTGACCTCAATGTGTTTGGTTCTCTCATTTTTGGAAATGTATATAGCAGCCTTGTTGTCGCAGAACATAGGAAGAGGATAGTTGTAGACCTCTCCTAGGTCAAGCATGAGAGCCCGTAACCATTTTAACTCACATGTGGTCGATGCCATACTACGATATTCCGTCTCTGCACTAGACCTGGAGACCACAGACTATTTCTTGCTCTTCCAGCTCACAAGATTTCCTCCAACAAATGTGCAAACACCGATGTTTACTTGCGGTCTCCTTTATCATCAGCATAACTGGAATTTGAGTACGCTTCAACCCTCAAGTGACCATTCTTCTGAAAAAGGAGTCCTTTCCCTGGAGCTGCTTTAACATACTCTAGTATCCTCAAGGCAGATTGTAGATGACACTCCCTAAGAGCTTGAATGAATTTGCGAACCTTGCCTACAACATTGGAGATGTCGGGTCTAGTCACTGTAAGATAAATGAGTTTGCCCATCAGACGCCGGTATCTTGAAGAATCAGATAAAGGAGGAGAGTCATCTATCCAAGTTTTGTCTTCCCAAATAGCCATGGGACATCTGGCAGGTTTAGCACCAGTCAACCCTGCCTCTTTTAACAAATATCAAGAGCATACTTCCGTTGGGAGAGAACTAAAGAGTTGGGTTTTCGAGAAATATCAATCCCCAGAAAGTCTTTGGGAGAGCCCATATCCTTAGTGACCAAGTGTTGCCGGAGGTGTTTCTTTGTCAAAGCTACCCCATCCTGGTCGTCGCCAGTCAGAAGAATATCATCCACATATATAGCAAGAACCACCATACCAGAGGAGGTTTTGCGAATGAATAAGGAGTGATTGGCTGAACTTTGTGCAAAACCAATGGCCGCTACAATACCGCTGAACTTGTCAAACCAAGCCCGAGGGCTTTGCTTTAGGCCATAGATGGCCTTCTTCAGATGACATGCTCGTGTCTCCCCCTGAGCAACATACCTAGGAGGTTGCTCCATGTATACGGCTTCCTTAAGGTCACCATAGAGAAAGGCATTCTTAACATCCAACTGAAAAATGGGCCAATCCCTGTTGACAGCCATAAAGAGAAGAACCCGAATGGTGTTGAGACGAGCAATATGAGAGAAGGTGTCAAAGTAATCAACCCCATAAGTCTGAGTGAATCCTTTGGCGACTAAGCGGGCCTTGTAACGATCCACGCTGCCGTTAGGGCGGAACTTCACAACGAATACCCATCGACAGCCAACCACATCAGTGACCAAAGGGGGAGTAATAAGGGTCCATGTATCCCTTTCAGTGAGGGTAGTAATTTCCTCATCCATGGCGGTCTTCCAATGATGAATAATAAGAGCCTCCTGGTAAGTGCGGGCAGTGGCAGTGGCAGATATAGCAAAGGCAAAGTTCCTGCGTGAAGGAGATAGATGATCATATGAAACAACAACAGCTAGCGGGTGTTGAGTACACGTCCGCACCCCTTTGCAAAGAGCAATGGGAATATCCAGGTCAGCATGTTCCTCAGTTTCCGGGGCATCCATGGAGGAGAGAGCGGGCCCAGGAGTAGAGAGAGGCAGCCGCGGAGAAGAAGGAGATATCTCGGTAGGTGGACACAGTGGAGGAGTGGTGGAGATGGAGGAGGTGGCGTAATCTCGGTAGGAGTAGAGGGAATGGAAGGGGTGGTAGGAGAAGTAGGAATATCAGGAGAGGAAGATGAGTCGGGAATATCAGGAGAGGAAGAGGAGTCGGGAGAGAAGTAGGATGCATTTTAAAAGAAGGTTACGTCCGTAGAGACAAACTGCTTGCGGGTAACCGGGTCTAAGCAACAATAGCCTTTCTGAGTGGTAGAGTATCCCAGAAAGACACACTTGGTGGCATGTGGTGAGAGTTTGTCACGGGTGGCAGAGGGAGAGTGCACAAAGGCTGTGCACCTAAAGACACGTAGAGGGAGAGGAAATAGATCCTTCCCTGGATAGAGAATGGAAAAGGGGGTTTTGCCGTGGAGAATGGTGGAGGGAAGGCGATTGATAAGATAACAGGAGATGAGAACAACATAGCCCCAATAGGAGCGAGGAACCTGCATTTGAGTCAGCAGAGAGCGCGCGATATCAAGGAGGTGACAGTTTTTGCGTTCGGCCACACCATTTTGTTGTGAAGTATAAACACAATTAGTTTGATGAGTAATCCCATTTTGCATGCAGAAGGTAGAAAAGTCCTGACTGATATATTCTTTGGCATTATCAGATCGAAAGACTTTAATAGAAACATTAAACTGAGTTTTTATCATAAGATAGAAGGACGTCCATACAGAGAATAATTCGGAGCGATCTTTTAATAGATACACCCACGTACAACGAGAGAAATCATCAATAAACGTGACAAAATATGAATTACCCCGACCAATGGTAAGGGTAGGAGAAGGACCCCAAACATCAGAGTGGATGAGATCAAACAGACGGGTAGATCCATGAACTTGCTTTGGAGGGAAGGAGGAGCGGTGATGCTTGCCAAGCTGACAGGCCTCACAGTTGAGGGGAGGACTTTGTGGAGGAAGTTATGGCAGAAGCTGACGAAGAAGTCGTGGAGGAGCATGACCAAGGAGAAGATGCCATTGGAGAAGATCCGTGGAGGTGTAAGAGAAGGTGGACAGAGCGGAAGCATTGTCAAGGAAGTAAAGGCCGCCACTCTCAGTCCCAGTAGCAATCGTCCGTTGGGAGTCCGGATCCTTAAAAGAACAAGAAGTAGAAGTAAATGTGACAGAACACTGTAATTGCTTGCATAGAGAGGTAATAGATAATAAGTTGCACGAGAACTTAGGCATGTAGAGTGTATCTGCCAAGCGAAGAGATGGAGTGACATGAACCACTCCCGTCCCATTGACTGATGAAGGAGAGCCGTCAGCGAGAATAACTGGTGGCAACCGATCATGTGTTTCTAGGAGATAAAAACACTGAGGATTTCCGGTCATATGATTGGTAGCACCGGTGTTGATCAGCCATTTTCCTTGAGTAACAACGTGGGCACTACCAGAAGACATGACCACCAAGGCAGACGACTTTGAGGAGGATGTGAAAGCCATGAAGGGAGGAAAAGAATGTTTTGTCCAGCAGCGGTCAAGAGTGTGTCGGTGCGGCCGCAGTGAAGAAATAGCGGGAACAACTGATGACTGCGTACCAGAGCCACTAGATGAGCAGTTATCCGGAGGAAGACGGGTGGAGCGGCGCTGAAGGAAGGGTGACCGCATGCGACCAATCTAAGAAGATTCACCCAGAATTTGGGCGGAATGTCATAAGTGTCAGATCACACAACCAGGCTCCTGGAGAGCCAATCCGAACATTCTGAGAATCCGCCCCAAGCGAACAGCAAGCAAGACAAGTGCAGCAAAGAAGGCCGTAACAGACAAGGAGAAGATTCTGCAGCGGTCACGGTGACAGCACACCAGCGGCAAGGAAGGCCACGACCAAGATGTAGAGCAAGGCAAAGGGGAAGAAGTCGTGCGAAAAAAGGAGATCGCACGAAGCAAGGCAAGCCACACGAACAAACAAAGTTCGTGCGAAAGAGAGGAAATCACGTGACTAAAGAAGATCGCGGGAAGAAGAGGAGACTGCGAGAAACAGGTTGTGAACAGACAAGGAGGGAGATAAGAAAGGCCACACACACAGAGGGGCAGCAAAAGGGCGCGCGAACAGGTCGCGCAAACAGGAGCAAGCGCGAACAGGGCGCGATAAGAGAAGAAACAGGTCACGAGAACAGGTCACGAGAGCAGGAACAAGCCGCTCGGATAGGTCGAGCGGACAGAAAGGGCTCAAAGAATAGGAGGAGAAGGGCAAGCCGCGCGGATAAGACAGAACAAACCGCGCGGATAGAGGCAAACTGAATCAGGTGGAAACGATCGAGTCCTCTGATACCATGTGTGAACAGAAAACCAGAGACCGAAAAATGGAGTAACAAAACTTTTTTTATCCAAAAAGATATCTATTACAAAGGTATGACCTCCCTTTTATAGAATAAAGGAGAGAAGAGAGATCACAAATAAGCAATATGAGACTAATAATTACAAGAACATGAAACTATACCTGCCGCACAAGCCGTACGGTTAGACTAACCGCATGGCCACAACAATGAGGAAGACATGCGGCCAATATCCCCAAGTCGGCATAGTCAAGTCGCCAGACCGCCAGACAAACTGCTAGACCGCCCAGTCTCTAACCCGGCTACCAAACTGCTAGGACAAGCCGCCAGATTGCCAGACCACCCGGTCTCAATTCGACAGACTGCTCGGTCTCAATAAGAATCAACTAGAACACTATAATTTGAAGTTTAGAGAGATTCCAATGTATTGTGACTCATCCAGCGCAATAGCGATCATAAACAATACAGTCTCTCACAGCCAGACAAAGCACATCGAGGTGCGCTATCACTTCATCCGGGAGTATGTGGAGAATAAGGACATAGCCCTCAGATATGTCCCAATAGATAAACATGTTGCAAATATTTTCACGAAGCCACTGAACGAGGCCAAGTTTTCGTTCTTCAAAACGAAACTAGGCATGCTAAAGATGGACTCGTGAAGAAGGCTAAGCAAGCAGGAATTCACTTGGGAATTAATTCAGGATGACAGAAGAATTTTCTAAGGAAAATTTGGTAAATATCGGAAGGCAAACGTGCTGATTCTGCATTCGGTGAATCTCGCCAAATTTTACTTGTAAAGAAATTCTCTCTTACTATATTGGATCCGAAGAACCGACAAAAAATAAGGTACGTGCCTTTCAGGTCAATTATATATATATATATATATATATATATATATATATATATATATATATATATATATATATATATATATATATATATATATATATATATATAAGACAAGGGGGGAAGTCGCACTATTACATTTCGTCGAAATCTTCCGCCGATTTGCCGAAAATAGAAACCTGACGATTCGACCTCCCGCGACACCGTTGTCATCTTCCTCCCATGGCCAAGGATTCATTCGTCTTCAATTAGGGCTGTGTGCTCTTTCCAAACCCTAGACAACAGATAAGGATTAGAATTTCCTGAAACCGTGCTGTCTCCGAGGCTCTACTATTGCCGATTACTACAATGGCCGAAGTTTACTTTGAAGCAGTTCAGAAATCTAGTTCTGTGCAGATTCAGTTTTTTCCATGGCTTCTAGAAGCTCCAGTGGCTTTCTAGGGGGAGGTGGGTTGGTCCGCACAGGCTTTGCTGATGCATCCAATGAGTTGAGAAATGTCATTTTCATGTTGGAGACAACAAGATTGTCCTTTGTCATAGAACACCCTTGCAAAGTTCTGGACATGGAAGTTCTTGAGTTCTTCCAACACGCCAAGCTCAGACATGAAGACATAGTTTTTAAGAGCAAGATTAAGAAGTACAAGGTAAATGTGAAAGCCTTTCTTTTGTCTAGGTATTTGTGGCTTCCATTCTATGAAGAGGCCGATTACCTAGACGACGATGATTTTTCTAGAGCCTTGTTGTTTTGTGGTCTGCCTAGAGGTTCAAAAGCAGTTAGGTGCAAGGGGATGAACGATGAAGGAAAACTTCTTTCAGACATCGTTGGCAAAGTATTGCTATGCAAAACTGGATCACACAACTACCTTTCTACATAAATGTTCAAAGTGCTAGTTGCAATTATCTACCGAAAGAGGTTGGACTGGGGTGCTTTGCTATTTGACAAGATCAAGGAAAACCTCCACACTCCCAACTTTGGAAGGATTATTAGCATGTACCTGAATCAGATGGATGGTGACAGGTTCAATATGACCAATGGAGTATCTATCCATCATCTCAAGAAAATCGACTCCATAATATTCACAAGATGGGATAGGAGGATCACCAGGGCAGGGGGAGCACCAGATGTGGCTGTGGAGGAGAAAGATCAGGCTCCTGAGGATATGATTCCTTCTCCACACCACAGTTACATTCCTGAGAGTTTGAGGGCAGGAATAGAGGGGGAGTCAGTTATTTTAGTCCCATAGCCAGTGAATTTGCTGATAGAGGTAGCTCTGATTTCTCAGACTGCTATGGAGGAGTCAACGCCTGATGAGGTTGAGGATAGTGTTGCTATTGATGCTGATTTGACTATGGATGACTATGAGTTAGATGTTGTTGAGGAGATGATTGTTGCAGATGATCCCAAAGATGCTGATAATGCTAATGATGGGTTTGAGCTAGTTCTAACAAAGAATCTGATTGTCCCTCTCCTAGAGATTGTTCCTGCTTCATCTTATAAGGGGGAGGTGACTAGGCCCTTGATATCAGTTGGTACTGAGGTTGACAGGTTTATCCGCAACCTTCAGAAGAGAGTTTCCTAGGCAACATGAATACCTCCAGTTCTTCCTGAGGAGGTAGTTTAGATTTTTGATGAGGAAAAATATGCAGAGGAGCATCCTCCTGTCCTAGCTGCTGAAGTACCCTTGATTCATTCTAAAGCTTGATTATCTCCGATTTATGAGTCTCTCAGTGAAGATCTGCCTTCTCTTACCACCTATTGCATCTGAGATAGTTGCCACCTCTAGTGTTGATAGTTCAATTCTAAAACGATAGAGGTCATATTGGCAAGACAATAAGCACATTTTGAAGTGACTATGAAGAAAGTTCTGGATAAGGTAAAAGAGACTGAGCAAGATGTTAACAAAGGCCTTGCTGAAGTCAAAATTCAGATTGATGCACTTGATACAAAGGTTGACTTACTATTTGTAGAGGGTGGAAAAGCAATAAAATTGAACATGGATGGCCTTCCGCATACAAAATAAACTACTGATAATGTGGACACAAATGTAAAGACTATGATCGATGCCCACAACAGATCTATGGCTCACTTTGAAAACACTATTCCTTCTTATTCTAATGTTGTCATTGATGAAGTCAGAAAGGGTGAGGAAGCTATGAAATCTAAGCTGATTGCTGTTGAAGCTGCTATGGTAGAAAACTTCAAAAAGTCTACTGACTACAACTATGACAATTGTATGTGGCTACATAGTTAGTTGATAGGATCTCAAGTGCCTGTTGTGCTTGTACCAGCACATGACGAGACTCAACCTGCACAGGATTACTCTCAGGTCCGGTCAGATACACAAGATTTTTCTCAGGCTGATACTGCTGCTGCTGAGGCTCCATAGGAAGAATTTGTTGAAGACTTCCCCCCTACGGTTCTCAAGCGAAGTGGATATGGGGAAGGCCCGTCTGCTGTCAGGTCTGAACCAAACAGAGAATTAGAAGAAGTGTGGAGTCCCATATCTAGAGGTATTATATTGGATACATTCTCCTTGGTTGACATTGGTGGTGAAAAATATCAGCATCACTACAGGAAGAATGGAACAAGTACATACTGTCCTGCACTAAAAGGAGAATTCACTTCAGAAATCATAGAAATGCTGATTCGATGCCTGCACCTCCTCCAAAGTACTTTCCAAAGCCAAAGACTTATTTTGATAGACAAAGGTAGAAGAGTTAGAGCAAGCAGGAGCAGTAGTTATATTTTGTGTTGAGTTATGGGTTGCCCCCATGTTAAAATCTGTGAACAATTTGATATATATATATTTATATGATTTATTTAATTGTCTGGAATGTGTGTTGTGTTTAATTTTTGTTATCCTTTCAAGTCTTAATGTTTTATTATTTCATTTATTTTTATGTACAATTCACCTTAGCTTATAGGGTTCTGACTTCTTCAAATAGTGAGAGATTGTTGGGTATTGTATCCACAATAACCCGGATTTGATGAAGGGCCCAGTTAAGCTAAGATTAATTGTGACTGTATTTGATGTTGCTTTTGAGTTATGTACTTGCAAGTCTACAATAACAAGTACACACCAATGTCAGGTTATAGTGGGTCAGTAAACACATGACTATACAATGTAATTTCTCATTGTGTCGACTCACATGTAATCTCTCTATTCTGGTGTACTTATATCCCAATTATAAGAGAAGGCTCAAGGATGGTCAAGGGTTAGACCCAGGAAAAATAGGAATTTTACCTAAGTAAAATTCGGCGAGTTTGGTTAAGCATACACATCAAATTCGTCGAGTATCTTCGTTGATATACGCCGAATTCGTCGAGTATACTTACCAATACCCGTCGAATTAGTCACATATACTTAGGGTAAATTCATTGGAGAATTGAAAAATCTGTTAAGTAAAATTCGCCGAGTATCATCGTGCATACTTGTCGAATTTGTCGAATGTATCTAACGATACTCACCGAATTCGTCAAATATGCTAAGTGATACACACCGAATTCGTCGAGTCCAGTCGACACTACTTCTCTAGATTTTTCCAAGTATAATTGGTTGAATATCAAAGCATTGAGTGCGTCGAGTTAACTCGACAATATTCGACGAATGCCGCCTATGACATTGAGTGAGCAAAGAGCATTGAGTGCCACGACATTGGGAGCGTCGAGTCTACTGACCAATACTCAATGAATTTGTCGAGTATACCTGGTGATACTCGACGAATTTCGTCGAGTATGACTCTGTGGTATAACATTGAGTGAACAACCGAACTAGGATGATTTGGCTAAGTCCTTTTCATCGTATATAAAGATGTATTCGACGAGTATCATTATGATACTCGACGATACTCGACAAATTTGACTTAGGTCATTTTTCCGAAAATTTCTCCATCCTATCACGGGTTCAGTCGGCCATGTACAGTGCCTTTTAGCTTTCATTTTTGGAAAAACTCTTTATACCGTTGGAGGGATTATCTCTATAAATACCTAGGGATATTCTTATTTATTGCTAATCTTACTTTGTGCTAATTTGCTCTCCGATTCAAACGATAAAAAATTTCCAAAATCAGCGATCGTCGACCTCTATTCGCACACGATTTTCGATCGGCCGATACCCGCAAGCACAGCAAGATCTTGTCTTCCTCGACCTATACATCTGGATTGCTAACTTCTAAAGACTTCTATTCCTCCAGATCTAGACGGGTGAAGACTCAAAATTCAAGTTCTTCAAGATTTCAACTTTCCGAGTTCTCCAAGCTTCAAGATTTACTTTTACGAAGAACGTCGGAATGAAGACTTATAATCGTTGCTGTCATTATAATATTCTTTTACATATTATAGGATATTTTTCTCCGAGTTTTGTAGATCCGTTTGTGGATAGAGTGAGTAGATCTGGTTGTGGATTGAGTGAGTAGATCCGGTTTGTGGATCGAGTTGTAGGAGAGATTGTTCTCCGAGTTGTAGGAACATCGTCTCCGAGTTGTAGGAGTTGTGACTCTGAGGTGTAAGATTTGACGAAATCTGAGTTTTGTGAAGTAGCCGAATCTAGCCCTTCGTGGTAGATAGGCAAGGCGGGAAAGTGGATGTACCTAACTTTGGGAACTACTATAAATCTCTGTGTTTGTGTGCTTGATTTTTAAGTGATTTATATTCCGCGAAAAGTCACAAACATCACATATTCACCCCCTCTAGGTGATTTAGGTAGACACTAGATACTTTTAGTTGGGCTTGCATGCATATTGAAAGGGAGGCAATATTGAGCAGGTGCGTTATTCGATAGGGTGTGGTATTCAGTTGGACGACAATATTCGGCAGAGTGGCAATATTCGGCGGGGTGGCGGCATTCGGCGGGATGACGACATTTGGTGTGGCGATGAAATTCAGTTGTTGGAGAAATTCATCGAGCGGGAACATTCGGTGAGGCGGTTATATTCGCATAATTTATGCATGTTCTCGATGCTCCCCTTGAGGGTTGTGCTCGCAGACACATTCGAGGGGGACAACAGTTACCAGAAAGCAAAATTTAGCGGGTGACAAGATTCAGTAGACGATAACATTCAATGGGTGACATCACTCGATGATAAAATTATGTGGTGAGAGCTGATGATGATAGAAAGCATGCCTTCTCTTTGGTTATAGGAAGATCAGGAGTTCCGTGAGTTTGGTTTGGATAAAGAACTAATTGTGAACATTCACTTGTTGCTTTATTACAGGACTCAAGGCCATGCCTATGTTTGTTGCTCCTCTGCGAGCTTCGCCTGGAGGGGAGTGGGCTATGCCCACAGGAAAATCGACATTGATCGTGCTAGGGTATGCGGGCTACGCCCCTGTAATAGATGTGGCCCGCAAGGGAAAACTACCAAAAAACCAAAACAACTATTAATTTTTCCCTCCAATAATACTCAGCAAAAAATGAACCCGTATGCAATGATCTATGGATGCACGTGTGTTTTCTTCTTGCAAAGCATGATCAATGCCCTCCTGCGGGCTGTACTCGCATGCAGATTTGGTGGGCGCTAACAATCAACAGGCGGTAATATTCATTGGGCGGCAATAATCTATTGTGCTTGATGCTCCCCTGCAAGCATAACCCGTATGCACATTCAATGGGCGGCAATGTTAGGCGGGCGACAACATTCCGTTGGATCATCATGCATCCTTAAAGGGAGGGATGAATAAGGGTATTAAAAAATTCTTTTATAGACAATCGTCTCTTATAAAATATTAAATTGCTCCACAATAAAGTTCATAAATAATTGTTTGATAATTGAAAATAAAAGAGACATGATTTTTATGTCATCAAAAACAATTACAAAATTATGATTTCAATATCGCTAGAAATCAAGGCGATGATTTTTTTACTTTTGGGTTTTCTATATCGACCTTTTTCTCTAAGGCCCGATTGGTCATATCCTATCTCTCCTTAGATAAAACTTAAGCTGCCCCCTAGACCTACTCCCTAAACTTAGTTGTGTAACTCACAAGGCAAATCTCTCCCTAAGCCACATATAGACCTAATCGCCATCACAAGCAAATTTCTTTAGTGTTAAACAAAAGTAGTCACAAAAATAAAAATAAAATACATGGTAAGAAAAAAAAAATAATTGTAGTAAAACTCCCTATAGAGAAATCTGAAGACGATGGTGAAGACACGCGAATGATTAGAGTTGTAGTGGTGTTCGTGCTTCATGTAGAGTGAGCATTGATGAACTCCGCTTTCAAGATCACTTTTGGATCTTCAAGATTGCCATAGGGAATTCTATGAATATATGGGACAAGCCATCACACAAATATCTTCAGAGTTGTAGCTTGATTATTTTTAATGAATGAGCAGAGCGGCCTTTTAAATAGATATTGTGAGCTAGTGCTCGTGGTAGGTATTACCGTCCTGCGGTACCCATAATGGAAGGGGTTTCGCATGTTGGTCGTCCAGAAATGGTCAGTGCATTTCATTCTTTAGGCTACCACTATCGCACCTCGATAGAGTTACCGTGTCGTGTTAGTGCAATATACACTCCGTCCAATATACACTCCCTCCATCAGATGGATATCATGCTATATTTTGCTCTCCAATCAATAAATGATTGTCGAACTTGCCATTCAATTACTATCACGCGTTAGCCTCTTTACAAATTAGCTCTACATCTCCCACAAATGTTTTCATTTGAATGTCTTTTGTCAGTTATCCCACTGTCATGACCTCTACCGCTATCAGTAGATGCTATCGCCCCGCGGTAGGACATACTTCAGAGCAAAATATCCATTTTTGCATTACATTTACTTATACACATTCAGAATGCCATTGCACTTGTATTGTTTGTACATTATAAACACAAAAACAAGCTTTATCAAATATATAATGAGATTGGTTATTCTCAAACCAAGAGATACGGAACACATGTTACAACAAACTCTCCATTTTGATAATAACAGATCCTCCAATGAGAAATCAGTCATTTTTAAATTACAGCTATTTTTATAGAGTTGTGCTGTAATTGATAATCGTGATAAAAAGGTTTATAGAATAAGTGGCAAGTACAATAATATAATACTCATTCTAAGTGTGTGCTCCCCGTACATATCTACTCTCCCCTACATATATGCTCCCCTACACAATGTGGTGTTATAATTTACTCCCCCTAGAAGTTTAGATTTCTCAATTTATTCTCCCACTTTTGCTTATATCAAAAGAGGATTGAGGTAAGTTTAGTAAAAATTTTTTTCCCCCTTTGTTATGAAATAAAGGACCACTTGTAATGATAATCATGAACGACCAAAAAGAGTGTATGTAGTAGATTTGTTTTTTTTTGAAAATATGGCTAGATAAGGGAAATGAACTTACAAAAAATAATCATGAAATCGTGAGCAACCTAACTTAATCTCCATCTTTTAAAGGTAATCTTGTTGAACCAAAGAACTAACATGTATGATAATGAAAATGTGATTCATAAAGGTAAATACAATGAATAGTAAGAGAAAAAATATATTTATATGATCATGTAAATATGCGAACGCAACATCAGAAAGAATAAGTGTACAAATCAAGTAGATCATTGGAAAGATTAGCAATTTACAATAATAACCCACAAAAAGATAGTCATGGATAAGCAAGAAGAAAGCTCAAAAGGAGTCATCATGTAAGAGATAAGCATGATAAATCAAAGATCATACAGTAGATATTGTTAACCCAGAAATCTACGATCTCTCCCAAGATGGCTAGCTCGTAAGTCGCGGACTGCTCCATCTCATCCGAGGGATTTGCGACCTATTTTCCAGCTAACTGCACGGATAGAATTTTCTATCCGCGCGGCTAGGCTAGCCGCCGGATAGTCGCCAGCTCTGCAATGTTGCAGACTGCATCTCAGTCCGCACCATCAGGTCGCGCGGTTAGCCGGGTGGGTAGCAGTCTCTTCTCCAACCCATCTCCAGTTTGCAGACTCTCCTTCTCGTCGCCACAAGCAAGGACTGACCAAGTCTCTTTTTTAGTAAGCCTGCAAAATGCGGCCTCGCATCCCAGTCTGCGACAACCTTGTTAATAGACTGCTTGGTAGTGGACTGCCTAAGCATGGGGCGGACTCCACCTTAGTCTGCTAGCAGTAGGCGGACTAAATCCTAGCTCGACCAAAGGGGGTGGACTCGGTCTCAGTCTGCCAGCAAATTATGGACAAACCCGCTAGTAGGCGACCTATCTCCAGGTCGCCCAGCAGTAGGCGACCTGCCTCTAGGTCGCCCAATAGAAGGCAACCTACCTCTAAGTCGCCCAGCAGAAGGCATCCTGCCTCCAAGTCACCCAAGAGAGGGCGACCTGCCTCCTCAGCCCGCCTAGCAAGTACGACCTGCTCCTTCTATTCGGCAGAAGGTGGCGGACTCAGCCCCAGTTTGCTTAAGGGAGGTGGACTTGCTCCTCCCTCCAACACTCTTCATCGGGCCGCACAACACAGTGCAGACTCAAAGTCAACCTTCTAGTATATGGCGGACTCGCCTAATCCAACAGTAGAGGCGGACTCCCTGTCTGCCATGAACCAGGCAAACTCTTTGCGCAGTCCGCCAGAAGCACTTCGGCTTTCCAGCTTCGGCTTCTCCTAGTAGTTAGCAAACTCCTCTTTAGTCCGCAGCATGTCATAGACTCACTCGCAACTCGCCCGCATCATCGGGGTGACGTCATCAAGCCCAGTTCTAGAAGATTCCTCCTCGAGCCTATAAATAGCCCCCATACCTCTCATTTGGAAGGATGACCTCCGAAGAAAAGCATCATGAGCAACATTAGCAGCAAACCCTGCAGATACAAATTTCTGTCCGCTAACCCTTCTCACGGACTGATCGCCTGTCCACACGGCCTCATCGGCTAAGCCTTAAGATTTAGTCCCTGAGCTTAGCTCAAGAAACCTGTCCCAGCGACCTCAATGGTCTTCCCTGCCTGATTGCACAGTCCGTTCGGCCTCAAGCAGCGAGCTGCGGGATCAGTAGTCCGCGCGGTCTGCCGACCTATCTGATCAGTCCATGTGGCCTCGGGCAATCTTCTCTCTTCTATCCGCCAGCTTCCCCTTTGCACCCTTTATATTTTTCAATGTAAAGGAGAAAACTCAAGCTGTAATTTGATTCATAATCAAAGGAAAGCCTGTCGCAGGAGTGGCATTTAAGCCATGACGGGCGAACTCTGTTAGTTCCGCTGCAAGCGGCCCCCTCTCTTCTTCTTTTCTCCCTTCTCTCGGTCTCAACCTCCAATCCCCAACCATTAAATTAACCGGCTGCTCGACAGTTCCTCATCAACCTCCAATTATTCCTGCAATCTGGATCTAACGTGCTCCACTCTCGAGCGTGCAGAGGCATTTTCAGCAGCCTCATTTCTTCCCTTCTCCTCATCCTCTCGTGAGATTTCGAACACTGTTATCTGATGGTGCCATTTTCCACATCAACAGATATCTTAAAAGAAAATATAAGTATGAAAAATCTATTATGATAAATAATTACTCGTAATGAAATGTGTGATTAGTAATATAAAGATAGTGATCATATGAGCAGAAATGATTAAAAGTGTATAGAAAATGTCATATTTAGTGGTTTTAAAATTAAGGCTTGAGAATTGAAATGATCGTAAGAATTAACAATTTAGTTCAAGATTTTGCATTATAAGCCAAGTACCTAATATAAAGATTAATGTTGATGAACCAAAAGATTTTATTTTGTAGAAGATAATCATTATGGTTGAATTTTGTTTTGTCAAGCATGAAAGACATAACTATAAAGAGACTAAAACAATACAATGTGAAAAGAATTATATTTCAAGCTTTAATAAATTTTGTAGCATTCATATTTAGTTATCTTGTATGTTTACTCATTTACGTAAGAAGTTATGTATTTGTACTTAAGCATCCAATTCTCATGAGTGAAAAATTTATGAAAGACAATAATGTTAATATGTGTTTTAATAAGACATTCATACACAATAATAAAGACACATGTAAAGCATAATGTAATGTGCACAATATTATCAATATACAAATTATAAATTACTTTTACTAATTCTAATGCACAATAAAATAGTACAACTACCAATATGTTTTGCACACACAATGCTCATTAAGACTTATCAGTGAGTGAAGTAGTGATTGATGGATCACAAAATATTATTTTAATTTTTTACTTTGGTGATTCAGTATACATAAAAAGAAATATAACTATATGGTGTTTTTAGGTTCTTTGCTCACATCACTTTACAATCCTTTTCAAGGTGTTCAAGCTCACAATGCTTATGAAGACTTATCAATAGAAGAATTAGTGCTTGATGGATTTATCTTTATCATTTATTTATTTGATTTTCTTAGTGATAAAAGTCTATGGAGTCACGTGTACGACAACAATCAATTTATTATTCACCTACACTTCTCAAATGTGAGTGTATGAATATCTATAGATCTCATATGTAAATCCAATGGTGTGTAGATAGTTTTATCCATGCATATTAACTAGTTATGTCATTATATTACATATATATGCATAATCAGAACTATAAGTGTTGGGAAAATTGCACATAATATTCCTGATTTGAAGAAGTCATCACAATGAAGATGAACACATAATGTATTTGATAAATGTAATTGATTATGTTGATTTTCGGTATTAGATAGTTCAAGCCTAGTATAAGGTTAGACTTAGTATCACTAGATATAGTTTTTTCAATGTAATCCCTCATTCTGCAAAACATCATGTCGACCTATGATATAGACTATATTGGACTTGTCAATCACTCATAAACATCAGTAAGTAAAGTCTAGAAGGTTGGTTAGAGCAAAAGAATTAAATTCAAGAAGTTCAAAATTTATCTAAGTAAAATGTCAGTTAGACATCTAGATGATCTGCTAGAAGACTAGCCAATCGTGGAAAATTATTATGACGAATCGCCTAGATGTTACCAAGAATCTGTCAAAGTAAAATATCAGCTAAAAATCTAGCCGAACGCCTAAAAAATTGTCTATAATGCAGAGAAGATCTCAAATTTGGCTAGATGAGTGGAGAATCAGTTAGAAGATATAGTATAGGGTAGAGTTAGCTATATCCCCTAGAAATACTACATATCGCCTAAAAGGTCTTTATATCTCCTATAAGGGCTTCTGAAGGAGAGTGTTGGGTCCATTGATCACAATGTCCCAGATTTGAAGAAGGCCAACAAGTCAATGGTATACACATGAATATATTTGATGCATTCCCTTAGTTTAATGTACGTTGGTTGTTCTCTGTTGAACTGATTTGACAGGTTATCAAAGTCATAAATTCAGATGGACTCATGACAGGATGCTGGCAAAGCAAAAATTTGGTTAAGTCCAGAAGCATTGAGTGAAGGCAGTTCACTCAATGCCAAGTGGCTAAAAGCATCGACTAATACACAGGCAGTCAAAGCCCCAGTATTGCCAAAGCAGAAATCAGGTTAAGTCCAGAAGCTTGAGTGAAGGCAGTTCACTCAACGCTTAAAATCAAAAGCGTCGATAGAATAACATGCAGTCAAAGCCGCAGGGATGCTGTCAGAGAAATTTGTCTAAGTACAGAAGCGTTGAGTGAAGACAGTTCACTCAACGCCTCCTCTATAGATAATCTTACTAAGTATATAAGCATTGAGTGAAGACAGACCACTCAACGCTTCATCAAGAAAATAGGCAAAGTCAGAAAGTGTTAAGTGAAGAAGCCTCACTCAACGCCTTCTAGCAAAGTAAATTAACTAAGTCCAGATGTGTCGAGTGATGAAGGTTCACTCGACGCTTAAGCTATTAGACCAGAATACTCTACATTCTTGAGTGATAAAGGATCACTCAACGCACTCAACACCACAAGTCAGAATTTAGCTAAGTACCAGTGCGTTGAGTGATAAGGATTCACTCAATGCCCAAGCAGAATTACTGGAATTTTGGCTAAGTCCACAGGAGCTGAGTCATGTTGATGTCAACAAAAATTCAAACAATGCGAGATCATCTTGCTATAGGACCAAAGATGCCACTTGCCTGTTGTAGAGTAATTAAGGCAAAAGTGGTGGTGTAGTTAACTACTCTAATGGTCCTTACTGCTCAAAGAGCCATTGGACAACAGGATAAAAAGTGTAGAGTTCCGAGAAAGAAAGGGAACTATTTTAAGAGAGATTTTTGAATTAACTCATCTTCTTCCTGAAATAAATAAGTGCTCTGCAATTAGTTTATCTAGAGATAGTCTGATAACTTCAGACAAAGGTTGTTGATTGAAGACACACAAAGAATAGAAAACTCATTGATCTTCTTGAGCAAGTTCAGGAACTTTTGTTTCTGAGTTCTTCCCAGCTCAAGCTAAAACATCCTGAAGATCTACTGCCTTGGAGTTGAGAAGAAGATAGGGCTGAGTAATCTCAGTCCAGAGAGAAGACTTAGAGAACATTTTCTCTAGAGTTATTTCATCATCAACAACATACTCCTTCTATAGGATCTTAGCTGATCTGAGTTATAAACCTGATCTATAAAGGCTGAGTGTAGGATCCTTCTTTGGATCTGAGGTAGGGCCTGTGTGCCTGAGCTGTAGGTGAGTTTATTCACAGAGTATAGGATCCTCCTTTGGATCTAAGTGTAGGGCTATCCTCCTAGCTTGAGTTGTAGGACATTGACTAAAGTCTGAGGTAGGTGATTAGTGGATCACTTAGTTACAAGAGCATCATCTGCTCTGAGTGGTAGGGACTTGGGCCTGAGGTAGGACTTGGAGAAGTCTGAGGGATCTATGTTGTAAGCTCTTGGAGCCGAGTTTAGAGAAGTTGACCTTGTCTAATACACTATTAGAAAGGTGGGGGGGGGGGGGAGAGGGACAGTGGAAGTACCCATACCTTGGGGAACCACTATAAACAATTGTGTGCTGCTGTGTATTCTTGAAAGTTAACCTAAAACTATGTCACAACACACCAAAGTAAAAAGATAGTTGCAAAAGACATAAAAAGCTATTCACCCCCCTCTAGGTGTTTAGGTACCCTTGAAAATAAAGACTTTCAAGTGGTATCAGAGGGAGGTTGTTCAAAAAGTACTTAACAGTCTGAATAGATCGCCAAGGGTAGCTATAAATTATCTTTATGGGTTCAGGAGAGAACCATAAAGAGTTGGGCTCAATTAAGCTTCCAATCTACAGGAAAGAGAGTTTTGGGATTTGGAAAGAAAGAGTTAGGTTGTTCATGGAAGCATCTGACCCCAGGATCTTCATCACATTTCAGGAAGTACCCTTCATCCCCATGAAGGTTTTTGCCCTTGATGCAAATGTCCAAACCCCAAAGAAATATACTGAGATGACCAAGGATGAGTTCATCCTGCAACTATGGACAAGAGGGCACAAAACATCATTATGAGTGCCATTGATGACTCAATATTTCAGAACCTTGTCCACTGTAAAATAGCCAATGAAATGTGGGACACTTTGATTGTCTATATGGAGGGTACTGAAGAGGTTAGTGATGATAGAAAATTCCTTCTCAATCAGAAATATGAGGCTTTCAGACAAAACATCAATGACAACATATCTGATTGCTATGAAAAGTTCTTCAGAGTGGTCAATGAGTTGAGGACCTATGGGAGGGTCTTCAACAATTATGAGCTAAATAATAAGTTACTAAGATTTCTTATCAGAGACTGGGACACAAATTTGTGCAATCAGAGAAGTGGCCAAGCTTACTGAAACTCCTCCTCATACTTTGTTTAGAAAACTGCTTTCTTATAAAATGAAGCTATCTACCAGGAAGGAGGAGGAGACCTCCAATAGGTCTCAAGCCAGAAGAAAGGACAATGAACTTTAAGGCTGAGAGATCTAAGAAGAGTAAGGTGAGGATTTCCTCTCTCCCCCAGAAGGCAAGTTGATTCAGAAAGCCCTGAGTCCAAGCTCATCTGATAGCAATATGTCAGATGGAGAGTTTGCTGCATTCTCAAGGTAGTTCTAGAAGATGATGAAGAGGAAGTAGTGGAGGAGAAAACCTTCATCCTCTTCACATCATAAGAGGGATCACAACAAATCGGAGAAAAAGTTCTCCAAAGGAGACATGTATGACTCCAATCCCATCAAACATAGTTCTTCTAAAATTGTTTGTTATTATTGCAGCAAGCCTGGGCATGCCATTGTTAATTGCCCAGCCAAGAGAAAAGAGACATGTGAGAAGAAGCACTTTCACCACAAGGGACAGAAGTAAAAGACCTTCATTGCCAAGAATGAGAAGAGCTGGAGCCAAACTAACTCAGCATCTTCTAACTCTGAAGAAGAAGATGAATCCTATATTGGGTTGTTTTCTGCTGAAGAAGATGAGGACTATCCAGCTGCAAGGATAGGAATCAGGGCCCCTATATCACACTCATATAGTTACAATGAGGTGGATGAAGATATCAGTGGATGTTATAGACTTATGGCCATAACATATGATGAATCCAGCCAGGATCGGTCTGACCATCAGGAGATACCAATTCATTCTTTTTCCTTCTCTAAATCTGATTATGAAACTAGTCCAAATTCTAATGCTCCTTCATCCTGTGATGAAGATGGCTAGAAATCTGAGGAATATGTCAATCAATTGATTGATAAGTATGAGTTAATCTTGGAAGATCTAAAGAAGAGCAAGTTGCTTGTTAAAAGATAAACCAAGGAGATTGTCTCCCTACAGCTAGCTACTTCCCTACAGTCTGACTAAGCACCCTTTCTTGATCAGGTGAGGAGGGAATTCAGTCAACTGAAAAATATCTCAATCATCCAGATTGAGACCATCAACCATAAGAATAAGATCATTATGGATCTTGAAGAAAAGCTCCTTAAGGAGAGAAGGTTAGTGGCTGAATTCTCAAAGCCCAAAATAGTGCTGCCACTGATAGACTCTTTTACTTCTCAAAAGTATAAGAGAGGCTTTGGGTCAAGTGGAATTCCAGAGCTACCCATCCCAAAGGGAAAGACAAAGCTCCTGTAGTGCCTTCGCTAACATTTCATAAGGTAATTCTCCCATCTAACAGGTATGACCAAGATAACGTTTATGGTCACTGGAAAAATAGGAACTCTACTTATAAGAATATAAGGGTATCTTACAATGGAGAAAGAAAGGACATGGGTGTGAGTGCACTAAAGTCTTCCCATGAGGAAATTCCAATGACCCATCATGGACCATTTGTATTTGGTGCTCTAACCCCTACACTCAAGGATAGGGAAATAGTCAATTCTTAGGGTCCTCTAGCAAAAACCCAGACTAAGGGTAAGTCTGTCAGTAAGCCTGATTTGACAGTCTCTGATGCCATCAACAACATATCTTCTGTAAAAAGGGCAACTGTTGTTGAAACTCAAAGTATGCAAGGTACATTAACTGTCAGACTCTTCTTTAGTCAAATTCTTGCTGAAAGGAGAAGGAAGAAAGCTACTGTACTCCCTTCTAAACAGATATCCTCAATGACTGTTCAAAAAAGGAGATACAACATCCATTAATGTTGGTGTTGTGGTAAAGTGGGACACTTTTCCAAAGATTGTTGGCACAACCCTAGTGTGCCAAGGGCAGGTAAGAGTCTTCCTGTCAGGAGAGATGCATGTAGATATGTTCAGTTCCAAGCTAATAGGAACCAAGGACCCAAACCCTTTTGGGGTTCTAAGGTTAATTAAATTGTGGTTGCAGGTTAGTCCAAGTACACATGCACCAATATGGTACTTGGATAGTGGATGTTCCAGGCACATGACTAGAACAAGGTGCCACCTGAAGGATTATTCTCTTGTGAAGAATGGACCTAAAGTAATATTTGGAGGTTCAGAAAGAGGAGTCACCAAGGACTATGATATGATTACCAATGACATAGTATCAATCACAAAAGTGCCTTATGTGGAAGGGGTACGACATAATCTGATTAGCATAAGCCAACTATGTGATCTTGGTTATGTCATTGTCTTCCACAAGGATGAGTGTCTGATCAAAAGGTCAAGTGACCAAGAGGTCATTTTGACAGGCACTATGAGTGAGAATATTTATTATATAAACTTTTTTATGTTTAAGTTCTGACACACATGTGTGTCTAGTTACTAATGAGAAAGTCTCACACACTTGTGTGTTTAGTTGCTAATGAGAAAGTCTCATACTGCATACAATAGAATAAGAGGCTTGCCCACTTGAACTACAAGACCATTAGTAAGATCTTCATTGAAGAGGTAATCAGATTAGTAAGATGCACCAAGGAGGGCATTTGCTCTGCATGTCAAAAGGGCAAGCAGACCAAGGCCTCCTTTAAAATAATTGGGGCCAAAGATTCTGTGAGGTGTTTGTACCTCTTGCATATGAGCTTGTTTAGTCCTATGCCAGTTCATAGTTTAGGTACAAAAGTGTATATACTTGTGATAGTTGATGATTATTCCGGATATGCTTGGGTTTTCTTTCTAAATAAAAAGTCTGAAACTCTAGATATCTTTATGACCTTTGTCAGGAAAGTCCAGAATGAAAAAGACAGTTCTATGGTCAAAATCAGAAGTGACCATGACACTAAATTTCAATCTGAAGGCATGACAAAGTTCAATAAAGAACTAGGGATTAGTCAGGAGTTTTCTTCTCCATGGATACCCTAGCAAAATGGGATAGCTGAGAGGAAAAACAGGACTCTCATAGAGGCTGGCAGGACACTGCTTAGTGACACTTATCTCCCAAAATACTTCTGAGGTTAGACAGCGAACACTTCTTGTCATGTCTTGAATAGGGCCTCTATAAACAAGTACCATAACAAGACTCCCTATGAGATCATGAAAGGCAAAAAACCAAATCTAGCATATCTTAGGATCTTTGGAAGTAAATAATTTGTGCTGAATTTTGGGAAGTCATACTTGATTAAGTTTGCTGCCAAATCCTATGAAGGGATATTTATTGGGTACAATAATCATAGCAAAGCATATAGGGTCTATAACTTAAAAAATCAAGTTGTTGAAGAGTTTGTTAATGTAGTCTTTGATGAGTCTATCAATGATTAACAATGATTTGCCAAGCTCCTCTAGATCTGTAGGTATTATGATGAAGATGGATAAAGTAAACATCAAGGACACTTCTCCATCTACCCTAGAAGAAGGTGATGGTGTGTACATTCCAAAAGAAGAATAATACACTCAAGATGTGGCTGAAGACCAACATGCTCTAGCCATTGAAGTTCAGGTAGCTGAGGAAAAAATGCCTCTAGCTGTCAGGCATTTGAGCGATCATCCCAAAAACCTGATCATTTGAGATGCTAACCAAGGGGTTACAACTAGGTGCAAAAGCCTAAACATTGCCATGTACTCCAACTTTTTGTCTCAGGTTGAACCAAAAAGATTTGAATATGCCAACATACATCTATTTTGGATTGTGACTATGCAAGAGGAACTAGACCAGTTCAAGAGGTGCAATGCCTGGAAACTAGTTCCCAGACCTCAAGGACATAACATCATTAAAACCAAGTGGATCTATAGGAATAAGCTTGATGAAAATGGTATTATAATCAAGAACAAAGCCAGACTAGTTGCAAAGGGATACAAACAAGAAGAAGACATTGACTTTGATCAGACCTTTACACTAGTGGTAAGATTGGAAGCTATAAGACTATTCCTTGCATATGCTTTATAAGAAGGATTCAAGGTCTACCAAATGGATGTAAAGTCAACCTTACTAAATGGTGACATGAAAGAAGAGGTCTATGTTGAGCAACCCTCAGGTTTTGTTAATCCTAACTCTCCTGATTTTCTATTTAAGCTTAAAAAAGCTTTGTATGGGTTGAAGCAAGCCCCCAGAGCATGGTATGAAACCCTATCTAGCTTTATCATTGAGAATAAATTCTCAAGAGGAAAGATAGACAAGACACTATTCCTTAGGGAAGTCAAGGGTAAGATCATCTTAGTCCAAATTTATGTAGAAGACATAATTTTTAGGTCTACTGATGATGACCTCTGTAGAAATTTTGCAAAACTTATGTAGGGAAAATTTGAGATGAGCAGTATGAGTGAACTGAAGTACATCTTGGGTCTCCAAGTAAGATTTTTTGAAAATTGATTATCCATCTCTCAGTCTAAGTTCACCAAGGAGTTAATTAAAAAGTTTGGAATGGAGAGTGCCTCCACAATGAAAACTCATATGGGGTCAAATGTGTCCTTAGTCAAGGATGAGACTGGGAAACCTGTTGATGAAACCTTGTATAGAGGCATAATTGGATCCCTCCTCTACCTTACTGCTAGTAGGGCAGACATCATGTATGCTACATGTGTTTGTGTTAGATACCAGGCTTGCCTTAAAGAATCTCATTATTCTGCAGCTAAGAGAATTTTGAGATATCTCCAGGGCACACCTGATCTTGGCCTATGGTACCATAGGAATAGTGATTTTTAACTAACTAGGTATTCAGATGCAGACTTTACAAGTTGTAGATAAGATAGGAAAAACACATCTGGATCTTATCAATTTCTAGGAAGGAGGCTTGTATCTTGGAGTCGTAATAAGCAAATATGTGTTGCAATATCAACAGCAGAATCAGAATACATCTATGTTGGAAGTTTTTGTGCTCAGTTATTATAGATCGAGCATTAGCTCTAGGACTACAATTTCATGCTAAGTAGAACTCTTATGTATTGTTATTCTACTAGTGCAATCTCTATCGCTAGGAATCCTGTCTCTCATAGCAGGACTAAGTACATAAAAACTAGATATAATTTTATAGAGAGCATGTTGAATGTGAGGACATCAGTCTTCAGTTTGTACCTACGGATAAGCAGGTAGCTTATATCTTCACTATGTCACTAGATGAAGCTAAGTTCAACTCCTTCAAATATGAATTAGGTATGATGAACTTAACATAGCTTCAGTTGCTCGACATGTATTTTAGTTGCAGGTGATACTTAACCATATAGGAAAATAAAGAAATTACAACCAAGTGTCCAGGCATCGAGAGCGCTAAGTCAACATCAAGCGTCGAATGCGCCGAGTCTAAGGGCCCAGGAGTCGAGTGCGCTGAGTGAACAACATGCATCGAGTGCGTCGAATTCACTCGACACAAATGTTTAGAGACTTATATTTATGGCTAATTTGTTGGATTAATCTCAGTCATTGATCTCCTCATGATCCTTAAAATAGGTACGCGCCTCTCCACATTCTCAAATTAGAGGCATGTATAAATAGTATGGTGTGTGCTTATAAAAAATACACCATTCCTCGCCCTTATATGCCCCTTTCGACGAAATGATGAAAGCTCGAAAAATATACATCAACTCATAGAAGCAATGGAGCCAAGGAGATTAGATTTCCTATTCGAGGGTTCAGAGCTGGTTAGGAATGGGTTCAAGGATGCGTCTGAGGAAGCTCAGCTAGTTCTCCATCTGCTGCATGTCGCTGACCTAGAAAATGTTCTTTCAGAGCCTAGTCTACTTTGGAAGAGAGAGGTACTTGAGTTATACCCAAATGCAAAGGTCGACTCTTTATCCATTAAAATCAGGTCCTTCATCAGTGGAAATAAGGTCAAGGCTTACTCCTAAAAGAGTGAGCAAGGCACTACAACTGCCCAAGTTCTGGATGTTAGATGAAGAAGATGAATTTGATCAAACTAATGTCAAAGCTGCCCTGAAGTGGAGTGGATTGTCAAAGCACTCCACTGGATAAATATTGAGAAGAGAACTAAACCTGAAAGGAAAATTACTATCAGATATTATTGGGAAAGCTCTGCTGTGCAAGACTGGCACTCACGATAAAATTTCCAAGAAGATGTTTGAATTGATGATAAGGATAATCCTTTCCAAGAAGATAGATTGGGGAAGGGTTCTTTTTGATAGAATTGTAAAATGTATCCCAGTGCCAAACATGGGTAGGATTCTATCTCTGTTTCTGCACAACAATATTCCATGGATCCTTAACATAAGGCTAGGAACTAAAATCCATCATATGAGGAGAATGGACTCAAAAATTCTTGATAGGTGGAACAGAGTTCTGTTTCCACATGTAGAGACTATTCCCAAGAAGAAGAAGAAAGTTGTTCTGATTACTGAGGAAAGCACAAAGAGAAGCTCCTCTGAGAAGAGTGAAGAGGAGCCACATAATACCCAGCTCACTGAGTCACTGAAGAAACTAGAAGAAACATGAGTGCTCAGGTATCAATGTCTTCTGAACCTACTACAAGGAACCAGTTGACAATAATACAGTATGAAGATATTCAAGCTAAAACTCTGGAATTTCTGAGTGGACATGATATAGAGACTATATGTGCAGATATTGAGGGAGAGACATATCTAATGGGTGCTGTATTTGAGGGGGAGACTTCCCAAATACCTATTCCTATTGAGGAGGAGACTTCCCAGATACCTGCTCCAGCTAAGGGGGAGACTATCCCATCTGTTCAAGAATAATTAGACACCTTCATTGAGAATATGTAGAGAAGGATTTCTCAAACTCCTAAGGGTCCTGAAGTTATTCTATTCAGTCTTCAAGCTGAGGGGGAGAAAGTCCTTGAGAGGATGATGAAAGATGCTTCGTCCACTGCCACCTCAGAGCCAGAAATTCCCATGGGGAATGTAGAAGACCAAGATGTCCTTATGGATAAGGCTACTACTGAGGGGGAGATTCACCTAGAACTCCCTGCTCAAAATATTGTGCATGAGATTGTCTCCTCTGCATCTGACAAAGACATTCCTGCTGCCAATGTATATGCAGAAGAACACTCTTCAGAATATATGATGCTTAATTCAGAAGAAAGGATTACTTCCATAGATAGGGATGAGGAAGTATGTGACCAAGGCACATCTTCTCAGGCTGACCAAATTTCCTCCTCCTTTTATCCCAAATCAAAGGTTTGCTAGATGATCAGAGAAGACAATTGGAACACTATATTGATGACTCCATCAAGGGAGTGAGACAAGATCTTTCAACTGAGATAGTCCATCAGGTTTGAAGCCAACCTGCATAAAGCAAACACTATGACATTCTTCATGAGGGCTGCACCTGATGTACCATTCACTGAAAGTATGCTTCAACAAATTAGATAAACGCAGAATGACATTATTAAGAATCTGAATATTTTTTCTAGAAACAGGATAACAGTCAACAATGCACAGAAGGAATTGATGGAAGCACACACGACTATCCTTGAGAGAAGAATGGATGCATGCACCCAAGTTCTAGATGATCACATGCTCCAGCTCAAGGACCATGTCACCAAAGGTGTAAACTATCTGAATGTACACCTAACAAAGACCAACACCCCCCTGACTAAGATTATATCTGAAGAAGTCATAAAGGGGGAGAAAGTAATGATAAATGCAAACATTGAAAATGTTATGTGGATTACTAATATAATCAGAGGCTCAATGGGCCTTGAGCCATACCAATATGAAAATATCAACCCTGCTCCAATTCTTGAAGATTTATATGGTGCTCAGTATGGTGCTGATCAGAGTGGTGGCCAATATGCTGATCAGAGTGGTGCTCAGTGGGCTGAACATTCAACTGCTGATGTAATTCCTACATTCAACCCCACTATTGATCATATTGTTAGGGCCAAAGGAAAATCAGTTGCTGATGAAGAAGAAGAAGTTAGGCTCAGCAAGAAGAGATACAGAGAAGAGATGGAGTCCATGCCAGACTTTGAGCAGTGGAGTCCTCAATCAAGGACCATAATATTGTTTGCCTGGGACTAATTCAAATCCAAAGAGGAAAGCTCTACAGCTCCCTAGAATGGGCCAAGCTTAAAAGGAATGAAGAGCTAAGGAGAAAATTAAGAAGGGATAAAAAGACTGGTGCACTGCCACCAGATGCTGTGGAGCCCAGCAAGTACTTTCCCAAACCCTATAGTTACTTTGAAAGATAGAGGGAAAAGGAAAAGGACAACAAAGACAAAGAGCAGGCTGCCAAGAAACCCATCATGGGGATTGTGATTAAGGAACCTAAAACTTGAGATGTTTCTTTCTTTCCTTAAAGGGCCGTAAGAATATGAATATTTTGTATTAAGCACACAGTCTGTTTATAAACATTTTCTTAAATAAAAATCTTATTTCTGTGTGTTCAAATCTTATGGATTTCACTTACTTATTATTGGTTTCATATTCTGAAATGTTTATCTGCTTAATTAAGTTAGTGTATATCATTGACTAAGGTTCTGACTTCTTCAAATATGAGGAGATTAATGAGTCCATTGATCACAATGTCCTAGATTTGAAGAAGGCCCACAAGTCAATGGTATACACATGAATGTATTTGATGTATGCCCTTAGTTCAATGTATGCAGGTTGATCTCTGTTGAACTGATTTAACATGTTGTCAAAGTCACAAAGTCAGATGGGCTCATGACAGGATGTTGGCAAAGCAAAAATTTGGTTAAGTCCAAAAGCATTGAGTGAAGGCAGTTCACTCAACGCCTAGTGGCTAAAAGCATCTACTAATGCTCAGGCAGTCAAAGCCTCAGTATTGCTAAAGAAGAAATCTGGTAAAGTCCAGAAGCGTTGAGTAAAGGCAGTTCACTCAATGCCTAGAATCAAAAGCATCGATAGAACAACATGCAGTCTAGGGGTGCAAGTTGAGTTGATCTTGCTCAAAAGATTAATGAGCCCACTCGAAAAAAGCTCGACTCGAGCTCGAGCCTATGGATCTCGAGCTCGAGCTCGATTACAAGTCGAGCTCGAGCTCATCTAGTGTTGTTCATGATCTTTCAAGCTGGCTCGCGAGCTTTTTATTTATACATTTTAAATATATATATCTATAAATATAAAAAAATATAAAAAAAATAAGGAAATAAAGCTCATGAGCTAAAAAACTCGCGAGCATCTCGATCTCACGTGCTCGAAACTCGAGCTCGATAAGTTGGTATTGAGCTCGAGCTCGAGCTGGGATAAATGAGCTCGTCAAGCTCGAGCTTGAAATGAAAAGCTCTAGCTCGAGCTTGAGCTTGAGCTTGGAAAGTTTTCCAAGCTCAACTAGTTTGCACCCCTAATGTAGTCAAAGTCGGAGGGTTACTGTCAGAGAAATCTAAGTACAGAAGCATTGAGTAAAGGCAGTTCACTCAACGCCTCGTCTATAGATAATCCTACTAAGTACAAAAGCATTGAGTGAAGATAGGCCACTCAATGGCTCATCAAGAAAATAGACAAAGTCATAAAGCGTTGAGTGAAGAAGCCTCACTTAACGCCTTCTAGCAGAGTAAATCAACTAAGTACAGATGCATTGAGTGATGAAGGTTCACTCGACGCCTAAGCTGTTAGACCAGAATTTTCTATATTCGTTGAGTGATAAAGGATCACTCAACACACTCAACGCCACCAGTCATAATTCAGCTAAGTACTAGTGCGTTGAGTGACATGGTTTCACTCAATGCCTAAGCAGAATTATTGGAATTTTGGCTAAGTCCACAGGAGCTGACTCATGCTGACATCAGCAAAAATTCAAACAATGCTGGATCGTCTTGCTACAGGATAAAAGGTGCCGCTTGCATGTTGTACTGTAATTAATGCAAAAGTGGTTGTCCATCCAACTCCTCTAGTGGTCCATACTGCTCAAAGAGTCGTTGGATGGAGAGATACACAGTGCAAAGTTTCGAGAAAGAAAAGGGAACTCTTTGAAGAGAGATTTTTGAATCAACTCATCTTCTTGCTGAAACGAAGATGTGCTCTGCAATTACCTCATATAGAGATAGTCTGATAACTTCAGACAAAGTTTATTGATTGAAGACACACAAAGAACAAAAAACTCATTGATCTTCTTCAGCAAGTTCACGAACTTTTGTTTCTGAGTTCTTCCCAACTCAAGCTAAAATATCCTGAAGATCTGCTACCTTGGATCTGAGAAGAAGATAGGGCTGAGCAATCTCAGTCTAGAGAGAAGACTCAAAGAACATTTTCTCTAGAGTCATTTCATTATCAACAACATACTCCTTCTATAGGATCTTAGCATTTTTTAGTTGTAAGCTTGATCTATAAAGACTGAGTGTAAGATACTTCTATGGATCTGAGGTAGGGCCTATATGTCTGAGCTGTAAATGAGTTCATTCACTGAGTATAGGATCCTCCTGTGGATCTGAGTGTAGGGCTATGCTTCTAGCCTGAGTTGTAGGACTTTGACTAAAGTCTGAGGTAGGTGATCAGTGGATCACTGAGTTGTAGAAGCATCACTTGCTCTGAGTGGTAGGTCCTTGGTCCTGAGGTAGGACTTAGAGGAGTCTGAGACATCTTGAGGGATCTGTGTTGTAAGCACTTGGAGCTGAGTTTGGAGAAGTTTGTCTTGTCCAACACACTATTAGAAATGTGGTAGGGACATTGGATGTACCCATACTTTGGGGAACCACTAAAAATAATTGTGTGCTGTTGTGTATTCTTGAAAGCTAACCTAAAACTAATTCACAACACACCAAAGTAAAAAGATAGTTACAGAAGACATAAAAAACCTATTCACCCTATTGGATCTAGTGGCCAACCTTAGAGGGGGGTGAATAAGGTTTACGACATTTATTAGAAATTCAAATTATTTTGATCCGGGTAAACTAGTTCTGTAAGCTACCGTGGGGCGTTAGGTAGCTAATGCGCGGCTGTATGTCACGTAACTTGTTTTCCTGGGCAGATTCCTCCTTGGAGATCTATGCACCCTTCAGAAAATTACAGGCCAACAATCACATCATTATACGTAAGACAAAGAAATAGAAAAATGAATTTCATTACAAACTAAAATAACAACTGTTTTTAAAGATAACAAAATTTTGATCTCCCTGACGCCGAAGATAGAAGGCGGTGAATGAAGAAAGACTTTTGGTTTTCTATACCGACCCACTCCCTAGACCGGTTGGCTCTCTCTCTTTCCCTCTAGGAAAGGTCTTCAAGTCGACACTTCACCTTCACGCAAGAAAGTGTCATAGAGCCCCGCTAGATCACCCGATCTGGACGTCCCTTCCCTGGGACAATTTCACAAGGAATCCTCCCCGGATTCCGACGACCTTCTCCAGTCGATTTCCCTCACAACAAGAATACATAAAAAAGAAAAGAATACAATAAAGGTATAAAAGATTTAAGATCGAATCTCCCTCTTGACAATTCCTCCGTTGAGCGATCCGCGACTGATGCTTGAAATCTTCGTGTGCTCGGAACCGATCAATTATTCGTAGTCATTATTGTCCTTGGCTCGCCGGAGTTCTTCGTGCGCAAACGGGAGGGAGGCGATTTTCTTTTCCTTTGACGAATACAGGGGAACAGACCACAGAGAGGCGGCTGAACCCTAGGAATCAAAGAACTGAGTCTCTTTTCATCTTGGTAAGGAATACAGAAAACGAGACACCTTTTGTATGTCTTTGTAAAAATAGGCTACCGCCGACGGTAAGACTAGAGCCCGATGGTAGGTTCACGCGCTTGATGTGACAGTTGTCCTGCAAATTTGGAAAAATATTCAAAATGAATATTTTCCTTTTTTTCAAATCTAACTCAGCGTGGTAGGAAGGTAACGCCACGCGGTAGGCTATGTATCTCGAAAAATCCGTCTCGATGATCGTTTTGTAGGCTAGCACGATGCGATATAAAGGTATCGCCTAGTGGTAGAATGGTATTACCTGGCGGTAGTTCAGGCATCTCTTGGGCTAGTGCGGTACAAAGCATACGCCTGCACAGTAGCTTCCCGAGCGCCTAGTTGAAATAAATCCTCGAGCTAGTGCGGGCGGTAGGACTAGAGCGACGCGATAGGACTAGTACGACGCAGTAGTAACCCGAGCACCATGTCCAATTAGTTTAGGCTACCGCCCGGTGGTAAGTACTATCGCTCGGTGGTAGGTGCTAGAGGAGAGCTCCTTATATTGCTTGAGCCTGTAAACATGCACACTCTATCTAACATAAGATGTGATCAAATACAACATGTGAATTTATATTATCAAACTAAGGATATGTGAACCGTCGATTCCAACAAACTCTCCCTTTTGATAATATCAAATCCCATTCATGAGATATAATAATGAAGTGCATGATACAATGTATATAAGAGATAATCTTTAAAGCTCAGGTTTCAAGTTCTATATAGCTCCTCTACACACGCGCTCCCCTATATGTGTGTTCTACATGCTACCCCTACCTACGTACACACAATGAACTAAGCTTAAGCTCCCCTACATGTGATCTACCCTTACCCATGACACATGAACCATCTATTCTCCCCCTTTGATATTATCGAAAGGGGTTGGGCTAGACAAAAAATAAACATGCGCATGTATGGGAGAAACAAAATGCAGTATATAATGAGCATGATAAAGAAAGCAAACAGTGCACATTATAGAAAGTGAAACGAGAGACGAAAAACAATAGGGGTTAACAAAAATGAATTCAGAAAGGATAAGGCAAAGAAGCCAAACCGATGAGTGTAGTACACAAAAATATTTTAAATCAGTTATCAGAGTTAAAAAGAATTGGACAACACAGGTAAACTAAGCACATAATGATTTAGAGTACAATGCTAAAAGAATTAGAGAATTAATACAGAGGAACATTGTACATGTCACGGATAGAAATCGTGTACTTGAACTTATGTGCTATAGACATATAATGCCATTTCAGTCCAATTCTTATGCATGGAAGCGTTAGATAGAGTAATAACATGTGTACGTGTAGCATCAGAAGACAAACATCAAGTGGAGTTATCATTCTTTACATAGTTTATCTAAGTAATTCAATATGCTATCGTGAGGGGAATAAAGTGAATAAGCACATCACATTGCTATCTACATTATACCAAGGCTAGAACTCGGGGCACTAAGCTTAAGGTTCTAGTCCGTGCACAAGATCAAAATGATTTTTTGGACCAAGGTGATCATCCTCACAATGCTCATAAAGATTTATCAGGAGGAGTGAGTATTGTTTGGGGGGTATCCTTAACGCAAGGCTTTATAGCATTCATTTTTTTTAGACGTGTTAGGCTATTAATTTTACAGTTTGGATACAAAGGACCCCAAATAAATCAAAATCTACCCACATAAATAGATACACTTTAACATGTATACACAGGACTTGACCACTAGAGATTTGGCCCAAAGTTCTACCCTTTCTAGAAGTGCATATGTATCGTTGCATTGATTATTCAAGTTATTTCTAACGTGGTAGACACAATATCACGAGTTATAACATGTAAGCATATAATTTATACAAGAGTGCTCCATTTAGGGGTGCGTGAACAGTGTAAAGTCATTCCGCTACCTAAATCCTCACACATATCCAGAGGCATAGTCAACAAACACTAACATGTCTAGTTGCACTCAATAGCTAAGTACCTATAAATTTGACACAACATAATAAATAAATAATGTTCACAGGGATTAACAAGCCTAACTCAAACATTGTATATAAATGTTATGCTCTAAGTTCTAGCCATGTGTGTTCTAAGAGTGATCACTCCATAGATTTTTTTTATTTTGGGGTTTTATTAATTTGTTTTTTGAGATTCAACAAAAAAAATAAATGAAATAAATAGCAAACAAAGCAAAAAAAAACTAAGAAGTAGAAAGTAAATAGTCAAAGAAATGTTTTTGGATTTTGGGGGATTTTTCAAATTTTTATTTATTTTTGGTCTGAAAAAACAGAAGCAGAAGCAGAAACAACCAGAGAATAACATATTAAAAAAAACAAAAAACAGACAACCACCTCGATGACAGTTATTGATGCACCAGGACTCGGAAGAGAGATCCAAAACACCCTGCTCGAGTCGAAGTAACGAGAAACGAGCATCTGTGAGGGGTTTTGTGAATATATCAGCTAGTTGGTCATCAGTTCCATTGAAGCTTACTCTCACATTCTCTTTCTTAATGTGATCCAGAATGAAATGATGACGAATGTCAATATGTTTGGAACGAGAGTGATGTACTAGATTATTTGTCAAGTCTATAGCACTCTTGTTGTCGCACCTAAGAGTAACGTTCCTACAAAGTAAGACAAAGTCTTCTAACGACTGAGACATCCAAAGTGCATGTGCGCAACAACTCCCTAAGGCAATATACTCGGCTTCAGCAGTAGAGAGGGCAATTGAGTTTTGTTTCTTACTTGACCATGAGACTAGTGTCGGACCAAGAAAGTGACATGTACCACTCGTGCTCTTTTGATCAAGAGAGCATCCAACATAATCAGAGTATGAGTACCTATGGAGTGTGAAATCTGCGGTGTGTGGGTACCAAAAACAATGATTTTGGGTGCTTATAAGATAACTAAAGATATGTTTAACCACTTTCAAGTGTGATTCTTTAGGATCAACTTGATACCTAGCACATAGACACACCGCGAATGTAATATCGGGCCTATACTCACTTGAATAGAGTAGTGATCCGATCATTCCTCTAAAAACAGTTTGATCCACAAAAATGCAACTTTCATCCTTTCTTAATTTTATGGATGCACTCATTGGAGTTTTGACTTGTTTCAGATTCTCATAGCCGAATCGTACAAACAAATCTTTTATGTATTTCCATTGACTTATAAAAATTCCATCATTACGTTGAGAAATCTGAAATCCTAAGAAATAAGTTAACTCTCCAACTAGACTCATTTCAAATTTAGACTGCATTAGAGTGACAATTTCTTTGCACAATTTATCATTTGTGGTTCCAAAAATAATATCATCCACATAAATTTGTAAGAGAATAAAATCAAGATTCTCGTGCTTCACAAATAGAGTGGTGTCCTCCTTACCCATCCTAAAGCCATGTCCTAGGAGAAAAGTCGTGAGCCTACCATACCTAGCACAGGGTACCTGTTTTAGTCCGTAAAATGCTTTCACCAACCTATATACGTGATTTGTGTAGTCAACGTTCTTTAATCCGGGTGGTTGCTCGACATACACCTCTTACTTAATATATCCGTTCAAGAATGCACTCTTAACATCCATTTGATATAATTTAATTTGTTTATAACTCGCAAATGCCCAAAACATACGAATGGATTCAAGACGTGCAACCGGTGCAAATGATTCCTCAAAATCCACACCCTCTATCTGTGAGTAACCTTTTTCTACCAACCTAGCTTTGTTTATAGTTATCCTAGAGTCACCATCAAGTTTATTTTTGTAAACCCATTTCAAACTATAATTGGATGTCTATCAGTACACTCCACTAACACCCAGACTTTACTTCTCTCGAATTAGTTTAACTCTTCATTCATAGCCAAGAAACACGATTCATCCTTTAAGGCTTTTGAGATGTTCTTGGGTTCAATTTCAGATAGGAAACAAGAGTTCGAAAAAGATTCATATAATGCCGATCGAGTTCTAACTCCATATGTGGGCTCTCCTATTACTAGTTCTCGTGGATGCTGCTTTAATAAATTTAGAGTACTCAGAGGCCTATATTCGTCTACATGAGTTGGAACATCAATCGACACTTCTTTCTCCTCACACTTTGCTTCTAACTGTGCATCATCATCAATTTCCTCATCGTTTGGCCTAGGTTCTTCGGTTGGTGTATTTTCGTTAAAGTGGACATGAGCCGATTATTCAACAACTAAGGTTCGTTTGTTATAGACCCTATAAGCATGACTCGTGCTAGAGTATCCTAACAAGATGCCATGGTCTGATTTTTCATCAAGTTTTCCTAAGTGATCCTTAGTGTTTAGAATAAAGCATGGGCAACCAAAGACACAAAAATATGAAACTGATGGCTTCCTATTGAAGTGTAGCTCATACTAAGTTAGCTTAAGAATGGGACGAAGCATGACTCGGTTCATCACATAACATGTCGTGTTAACCGCTTCTACCCAAAAATATCGAGGCAAGCCAAACTCCGACGAGCATTATGCATGCTAACTCTTAAAGCGTGCAGTTCTTTCTCTCTACTACCCCGTTCTGTTGAGGAGTGAGTGTGGCTGAGAATTTGTGTTTAATTCCTAAATTATTACAATAGTTCGTGAAATTTTCATTCTCAAATTCTCCCCCATGATCTGACCTTATGCATTTTATTTTTGGTTCCTCATCATTTTGAAGTCTAGTGCATAGATTGGTGAACTCAAGGAACGTGTCAGATTTATTCATAAGGAAGATTGTCCAATAATAACGGGAGGAGTCATCAATAAGAACAAAAGTATATCATTTTCCACCTACACTAGATGTACTAAGAGGACCAAATAGATCCATATGAATAAGTTCAAGTGGTCTAGTCGTGGAAATGTCATTTTTGCTTTTGAATGAGGTTTTAACAAATTTCCCTTTTTGATACGGAGCGCATAAAGAGTTTAATCTACCACTTAATTTTGGAAGTCCTTAAACAAGTTTATTTTTCGATAGTTTGACAATAAGTTTACTTTCTGAGTGTCCTAGTCTCCTATGCCAAATATCTAATTCCTAATTCTTGGTAACTAAGAATTTCAAATCAAAAGAAGATATATCTTCAAAGCTAACAGTGTAAACATTATGGGTTCTATGTGCAATAAGTAAAACACTATTAGTTTTAGCATTTATAACCTTGCAAGTGTTTGTAGAGGATTAAAATATAATTTTTAGGCACTTATCACATAGTTGACTTGTATCATCCCATTTTCAACTAGACCCCTAAGTATGGTTTTGTCATGACTAGGTCATGACAAAACCATAAGAAGCTCAAAAGACAAGGTGAATAAGGCCCAAGGTGAAAATCACCTTGGTCTGCCTATAGCACATCTCCAACATTAGACCTAGGGTTTGACTTTAGGGCTTCAAATTGACCCCATGACCCTACCTTAACACACCTATCACCTTGGGTAGCCCATAAGGTCACTAAGGACCCACTATGGGCAGTCAAGTGGTCAAGTTGACCTAAGTCAACCCTAACCCTAAATGGGACAAACTGACCTATACAGGGCCAATTGACCTTCCCTTGGCCAAATGGACCCCACACATACCTTCCTAACCCTAGAGTGAGACCAATGGGTCACCAAGAACCCATTGGGGTAAATCAAAAAGGCTAAGTTGACCCAAGTCAAATCAAGCCCTAAAGTGCTCAAAGTGCCCAAATTAAGGGTCAAGTGACCTCCAAAGGGCCAAGTCGACACCAAGGACCCATTGGGTGCAACCCCAAAGACCAAATTGACCCAGGTCAACCCTAGTCAAGGTTTAGGTCTAGCTAGCCCAAATGGGCTAACTCAAGCTCAAGCCCAATTCACCTTGGCTAACCATGCAATAATGGATAAAATGATCATGTGGGCTGCCATTAGGCTAGGTGGGAGTCAAATTCAGGCTTGGTGAGTAGGAGAGAGAAAAATCCGATAAATGGAAGAGAGAGAAAGAGAGGGGAGTAATGGGGAAGACTTTGAGGCTCACCCTTCCCCTTCCCCAACCTCCCCCATTCAACCCACTTTTACAAGGGGAGTGCAACCGCATTGAAACAAGCTTGCTTTGACTGAAATGAGCCATGCCTCATCCTCCACCAACCATGACCGAGTTTTCCTAAAGGGGGCCATTAGTGGCCATGGCAACCTACAGCCACCCCCTCCCCCTTCTCTTCTTCTTAAAAGCTTCACTGGACTCCAGGGGTTCATTTCCAACCCTTACCTGAAGGAGCAAGGCCATCCCACTGTGTAATCACAGAAATTTGACCACCACCACCACCATGTCAACTCGGCGATCAACGCGACTCCAGAACGCCGCAAAGGTCCTCCCCTTCCTCTTTTTCTATGGTTAGATCATAGGAATCAATAAGGCCAAGAATCGGGCTCAATTGAGCCCAATTGGAGTGAGAAAATTTCTGAATTTCAATGGTTTTTCAAAAACAAAATGAAGTGGTCGGATCACCGAAAACCGCCCCTCCGGTGACCGTGCTGCCGCCCTGCGATAACCCCCACCTCAACGAAGGTGTTGGCGGTGGTGGCCGACCATGGAGGGGGATAGGTGGTCGTAAAACAACCTTGGAATAGGCTCCAGGTCGGGTATATCATACCCATCAGCTGGAGGAAGAAAAAGCACAAGAGCCACTGGATCCTGCTTTAAGATGTGTGCTTGATCAAGAAAATTTATATATTAATTAGTGTATTTTCTGCCTCCTATTTTCAGCCATGTTAGATTAAATATTAAAAATACTTAGAGGCAAAACTATGAAAGTGTCCAACATACAAATTGTAGCCCTTTAAGTCTAGTTTAATTTAAAATTTGTGTCAACTAATTTGGATAAGAGGTCTGACCACAACACTCATTTTGGTGAGGTCTATACATAGAGCTAGTCAAATATTAAACTGAGTGCCCCCACTTCACCACATGTCCAAATGACCTGAAATTTGGACAGAGAGTCAAACTTACCTATACCTAAGTTATGTCCAAAAATGGAAATTTTTGGAGAAAAATTTTCTATAGTTTTGGTACAAATTTAATAATATCAGTATGACTTAATTAACGGGTCTAATGACCTCCAAATTCTCCCAAATTTTGGTAAGAGGTTCTTGGTGTCATTATTGGACTATGTATAAAATTTCATCCCATTTGGTGATGATTTGGTTGGAGATTTAGTAAACCGTAGATTTGGCTAAAAGGGGGTAATTAGGTCAAAATGCCCCTTGTTGGTTTAAGTGGCCAAATCACCTCAACAAAGACTGAAATTTGGGCCATTGGCTTGTTATGACAGTAAGAACCCCCTCATGGATTATGGGGTGGATTGGGGTTGGTTTTCCTTAGGAATCAAGTTCAAACCCTAAGGTTGAACTTTGGGGGCTTGTGAAAGACATAGGGTGATATGTTCTTGAATGGACTTGGGGTTTAGTCCATGTAATCCTAGGAGGTTGAAATACCCTAGGAAGGGATTAGGCAATAGTTGGACACATACACCCCACTTAAACCACTAAATAAATATTTAGGTCCTTACACCCTATGAATTAATTAGTGGGTCATATGACCTTAAATCATGATGTAGTTTTGGTAAAAGTATTTTTATAGTGTTAATCATCTCTGGAAATTTTGTTATGAATCTTAGATCAATAAACAAAGTAATTCATTCACAACCCTTCAAATTGCACTATCTACTTAGGAATTTATTTTTAATTAACCACTCATTGAAATCTTGTGAAATTTTGTCAGAGGACCTTTTATGTGATTATAAAGCTCTGTAGATTTTTATGGAATTTTTGGAAGTGTATTAGAAGTACTTGTTTCATTATATTGATAAATATAAGTTATGTTCAACAATTATGTTTAGAGGTTTAAATATTGCTGAAAAATAATGAGACCTTGAATTTACAGTAACCTAAATGCCTAGTATTTATTATAATTTTGTGAAGTATCTTGCATGACTAAAAATGGTACATCATGTACAAAACTAGGGCATTTAGATTTCTTAAAAAATTTATTAATTACCAAATTAATTAAGAAAATTGTGAACCTCTGGATTTAGATTAAACATCTCATGATAGACCCCATTAAATATTGTAGGGTCATTGGATGAAGATTTGGGTACCTCCCTTTGTTGACGTCATATAGCTTAGGGAGGCCTACGTTTAGTAAAACTGCAAAATTCACTATAGGGTGCTGAATTACTTAGAGAATTGAGATGCTAGAGTACTGATTTGGAATTGTTAAATAAGTGCATCCTTAGAAGTCATGAGGAAGAGAAGGCAGGTGGCTAGTGTTAAGTGGCGCTCGAGGTCGACGAAACATCGTCTTCCCCGTGGAGGGAGAACAAGTCAAAATACACTAGGAATAGAACTATTATAACATTAAAGGGATCAAGAATTAGGTAACAACTAATAATAGTAAGTGCCTTATGAAAGGGAACTTTGGGCTATTGCTACCATCATAGTTCATGGTGCCCCTTTGAGAACCCTTCACCGGGTATACCGGGGGTAGTCCTGGGTTAACATAAATTGAAAGAACAAGTGATAAAGAGTAACTAGTATAACTAGGAATTCACCTTCACACACCCCGGTATCACGGGAGGTTAGTTGATACGGTTGACCGAGCGGTAGGCTCGTTGGTGGTTTTGATGGACGGTATAGTCCGGGGAGCCCGGGGATCGAGAGAATGTTTAATTATATAAACAAAGTGGTGGGTCTTCGGTAATGGACGGTCGTTCGCATCGACGTCGATACACTGACCCGACAGTGTCGGGGACACTTGGCTAGTGAAAGTCTTGTGGATATGGCTAGCCGAGTACGTGGTAACTCTAGGTTGTGTTCTTCTAGAGGCATACGTAAGGGCTAGGCCTGGTAGTACGGATACCCATCTAAGAGTGGGGGACCCGACCCACTGTCTCCGTTTTCCACTACGAAGGTTCTTGGGAGTGGTGATCGCTACCTAAACAGGGGGAACTAAAGGTCTATGTGCATAGAGTCGTGTGCGTGTGTATACCTGCATAACATTAATCCATAACATAGCATATCATAATATCATCATACAACCCTTACCCCTAATGTATAAGTCGGTATGGGACGCTTTATACATTAGGCCTTGCAATATGACCCCTTAGTTTATAGGCTTTTGTGGGCAAGTCTATAAGTTAGGGTTATTCTTTATAATATATGTTAACTGTTTACAATTGGCACCCTATCGTATAAATAGGAATGGGACTGTTTATACGATAGGAGACTTGTAGAAGATCCCTTGGCTTATGTGGCAACCATATAAGTTAAGGTTCCATATTTCTTACTTATCTAATGTATCTTGTACCATTTTACATGCTATATTAAACTGCTAGACTAGTTCCACCATCACCTGCCTTTTTGTACTCTCCACTTTAATAGTTTCCCTTTCCTTCTCCCCGCGCGGTCCCTAGGAGCCATGGGGGGAGGGTTAGGGGATGATAGGGCTTAGTCTTTATGACTAATGGTTTTCGGACCACAACATTACAGGGGCTCCGGATGGGATACAGGGACCGGCAGTAGAGGATCAGAACCAGCAGAGTACGGTGCGCATGGAGGTGGGCCAGTCTAGTACCGGAGCACCAGTGACCAGCTTCGTGAGTGATTAGTATTTCTCATAGCTTCCGCGAGAGATTGTAGTGAGGATATGATGTACCAGGCTTAAGCCCGTTTATATTTCTGTTGAGCTGTTTTATTTCAGTACGGTACTCTCATTCTCGTTTCTATATTTATGGACTTGATGTGATTGAGACATTTCATATTTTACATGTGACTTGTGGACTAGTTTTATTCATAACTATGTATTGCTTCTCTCTATTTAGTGATCGAAAAGGCCGGCAGAATCAGCGTTTTGTAGTGGCAACCTTCCCGAGTGTCGGTGCCATCGCAAAATGGCGATTCTAGGCATAAGACCCTGGGGTTTTTAAAAAGAAAAAAAGGGGGTCTTACAAAGTGGCATCATAGGAAAACTTGATTGCAAGAGAAGTAGTCCACAAAAACCTTATGCCACCCCCGCACGAGCTTAGTTTGCGGACAAACTAGCACCGGAAGCAGTGGTGTGCCCATAAGGGGAATCACATGTAAAAAGTCCATCTAATCTCCTTCTTTTATTTCATTCGTACACTATCTAACTATTGAAATTTTCATTATAGCCTGTGACGAACCCTACTCCACAACAGGGAACACCCCAGGCTCAGAATATGGTTCCACCTCCGCCGGCTCTACCTCCGTTTCAGTAGACGGAGATGGGGCAAACACTTACGACCATTCTGGAGGCCTTCAAAGCTCAACAAGCCCCGACTCCATAGCAAAACCTCGGGGCCAATTGGATGAGTGCTTTCCGAGGGCTTTCCCCTCCATCCTACCTGGGGACAGAGTCGGCAGTACGCATGAAGGAATGGTTAGATATCATTTATGAGATGCTTGCAGGGATTATGCCCCACTGAGGAGGCAGTTGCTTTGGCAGTACCCTGCCTAGAGTCGTATGGAAAAAGATGGTGGAAGTCACAACTGGACACCACTTTTGTTGATATGGACTGCACAGATATTTCTTGGGGAGAGTTCAGAGAAGCAATACTTGGACATTTCGTGCCCCAGTAGGCACGGGATGAGCTGGAGGATAGGTTCCTACGACTAAGGTAGGGCAACGGGTCGGTGCTGGAGTACTACCAGGAGTTTACTCGCCTAGCCCGCTATGCGGAATCTTACCAGTTGGACGACGCTGGCTATGCCAATAGATTCTACAAGGGGCTACACGATGACATGAGACAGGCTTTCCTCTTCGTCTCCAAGGGGAGCTTGGCCTGGATTCTGGAAATGGCTAAGAAAAGGGAAGCAGATTAGATCACAGTCAAGGGCCGTAAGAGGACGACAGACGATACAATGATTGGAGGTCGTAGAGGCCGTCCTCAAGGCCAAGTCATTGGGGATAGAAGGAACGGGGATCAACCCCGTCAGGAGTTTGGTTAGGAGAAGAGGAACCAGAGGGTATTGGCTCCCCAGCCTTTGCAGATGCTGGAGATGCCGAGGACAACAGAGAAGGCACCAGTATGCTTCCAATGCAATCAACCGAGACATTTCAAGAGGAATTGTCCCATGAGGAGAGCACCCCTACCAGCACTTCAGTGTGCCCACCTACTGGACAGTTCGGCAGCCAAGGACACGACCGAGGACGGGGATATCAGGATAGAGGCCACAGGCCAGAGAGGGAGCAGGTATATGCTCTAGATTTGGCACAGCCCCGGAACCTAGAGCAGGTTATAGCAGGTATGACAGTACCTTTATTCTTCTTTCTTTCCTAAGAACTAGTTTCATAGACATATATTAGTTAGAAATTTAGGGAGAATTATAACTAGAACACTAAGACACCTAATTGCCCCAGGCATATTTTTCATCAGCGGCAAGCCCGCTCACACTCTCTTCGATATAGGCGCTTCACACTCATTTGTGTCAGAGGATTTCGTGGAAGGACTGGCCGACGTGGAGCAATTCACCGACTTTTTGAGGAGGGTACGTCTACCCGATGGATCAGAGATGTCCACCATGACCCATTGCAATACGGAGGCAGAGATCGGAGGGAAGGCGTTTGAGGCACCAACAACGATCCTGAGGATGCCAGACTATGATTTGATCATGGGCATGACATGATTATACTAGAACCATGCCCAGATTGACTGTTTGGCGAAAAGGATAACCGTGAGGCACAGGGACTCCTTTATTGTTATCAAAGGTATTATACCTGCCTCCCGCATATTATTATTGTCCGTGCAGGCCGTCAAGGCCCACCTGCAGGGAGACGAAGTTTATCAGGTTCTTTTCGAGATGGTCGAGGCCAAGGATGCTATTCCAGACATTCCAGTGGTGCGGGATTTTTCTGATGTATTCCCGGAGAAGCTACCAAGACTACCCCTGCACCGGGAGAAAGACTTCTAGATTCAGCTCGTGTCAGGACTAAACCAGCATCCAGAGCTCCTTACCAAATGGCCCCGAAGGAGTTGGTGGAATTTCAAAACCAGCTTCAAGAGTTAGTGGAAGCTGTGTTTGTCTGGCCTAGCTCTTCACCATCGGGAGCTCCGGTATTATTCGTTAAGAAGAAGGATGGGACACTTCGGTTGTGTATTGATTACCGGGCCCTGAACAGGCTGACGGTCCGGAATACATATCCCTTAGCAAGGATAAACGAGCTATATGACCAACTGGAGGGAGCTAATTGGTTTTCCAAGCTGGACCTAAGGTCAGGGTACTAACTGCTACGCATTCAGGAGGAAGACATCACGAAGACGGCCTTCAACAGTAGATACGGGTTGTACGAGTTTACTATGATGCCTTTCGGGCTCACGAATGCACCCTATGCGTTCATAACCTTGATGAACCGGGTGTTCGAGGAATATCTGGATGTCTTCGTCATTGTATTCATTGACGATATCCTTATCTACTCAAGGACTGAAGAGGAGCATGCGGGACATCTATCTTTGACTTTAGAGAAGCTTTTAGGTGGCATTTTTGGGCCATATTATCAGTGGAGTGGGTTTGGCGGTAGATCCGATGAAAGTCCAGGTAGTACGGGATTGGCCACCACTAAAAATGTCCACTGATGTTCAGAGTTTCTTAGGACTTGCCGATTATTACCGGAAGTTCGTAGAAGGGTTCTCTCAGATTGCTCTCTCTCACATATCCCTGACGAAGAAGGAGTCTCCTTTCATTTGGTCTCCACGATGCGAGTCTGCCTTTCTGGAGCTAAAGGGCCGGCTTACCTCGGCTCCCATCCTTGCTCTTCCATCAGGGAAGGAAGGATTCCAGGTGTATACAGAAGCTTCCTATTAGGGGATGGGTGCCGTTCTGATGCAGAACGAGCACGTAATAGCCTATGCCTCTTGTCAGCTGAAGAAACATGAGCAGAATTACCCGGTGAACGATTTGGAGATGGGGGCAGTTGTTTTTGCGCTAAAGATCTGGCGACACTATTTATATGGTGTGCACTGCGACATATTCTCAAATCATAAAAATCTGAAGTATGTGGACAAGCAGAAGGAGCTGAACATCAAGCAAAGATGCTGGGTGGAGTTTCTGTCGGACTACCAGTACACCATGCATTACCATCCCAGGAAGGACAACGTGGTGGCAGACGCTTTGAGCCGGAGAGCGAATACATCAGGAGCAGGCCCACACCTGATGGCCTTAAAGTTGGTAAAAACGTTTAAGGAGATGCAGATATCCTTAGTGTCTGAGGATGATCCGGAATTGTATAAGAAGTATCTAGGATCGATGGTTGCCACCGATGATTTTCGGGATCACATCAGGGACGAGCAGAGGCTAGATGCGAGGGCAGAACCAATATTTAGTGCCTTTGAGGAAGGCACGGAAGGGGATTACTCGTTGAGAGATGGGCTACTATGTTTCCGAGGTAGGGTTTATATACCGGCAGGAGGCAAGATTCAGGAGGACATCATGGCAGAGGCTCACTACAGCAGATACTCAGTGCATCCAGGGATCACCAAGATGATAGCGGACTTGAAGAGAACGATATACTGTCCAGGCATGAAGAAAGACATTACGTATTTTGTGACGCATTGCAAGGCTTGCCAACTCGTATAGGCAGAGTGCAAGAATCCGACCGGATTACTAAAACCACTTTCGGTGCCGAAATGGAAGTTCGAGGATATAGCCATGGATTTCATACATGGGCTACCCTGGTCTCGTGCGGGGAATGATTTGATATGAGTAATCGTCGACATACTGACAAAAGTAGCCAGATTTATTCCAGTTGCAAAGGATACTCCGGTCAAAGTTCTTGTGCTGAGGTTCATCGAGCAGTTTGTTCGCTATCATGGAGTGCCCAGGACGATCATTTCAGATCGGGATGGACGGTTTACGTCCATAGAATGGAGGTTGGTTCAGGCCTACCTGGGCTCTCAGTTGACGTTCAACATGACTTTTCACCCTCAGACTGATGGACAGACGGAACGCACCAACCGTACATTGGAGGATCTTATATGCTTATGTATTTTGGACCGCGGCGAGCCTTGTGAGAGATTGCTGCCACTGATCGAGTTTTCGTACAACAACAACCATCAGTCCAGCATAGGCATGGCCCCTTATGAGTCATTATACGAATGGAGGTGCAGGACCCCACTATCATGGATTCAGGATGAGGATCCACAGGCACTCGGCTCAGAGTTTGTGGAGGATACCGATGTTCAGGTTAGATTGATCTGGGACAGGATTTTGGAAGCCCAGAGTAGGCAGGACAAATAATACGATGCGAGGCATCGTCAGGTGGAGTTCTAGGTGGGAGACCGGGTTTTCTTGAAGATACGCCCGATGCATGGAGTCTCGCGGGTTCACGGGCGGAAGAAGCTTAGTCTGAGATATATGGGGCCTTGCAGGATCCTGGAGCGGATCGGCCCCTTGGCTTATAGACTGGAGCTACTGCCAGAGTTAGCGGGATTGCACGACATCTTCCACGTCTCCTCACTACGAAGGGCTTTACTACGCCCTGAGCAGTTGATTTCCACAGCAGACGGTCCAGTGGCCTCAAATCAATTAGTCAGCATGGAGCCGATCAGGATCGATGACACGGCAGTGCGAGTCTTGCGATACAAGAAGGTTCCGCTAGTCATGGTTTTGTGGAGAAACCATAGGTATGAGGAGCACACTTGGGAGCCAAAGGACTTGATGCAGCAAAAGTACCCGGAACTCTTCGAGTCAGGTATACCCTTAACTCTTAGGGATGTTACAAGCTTTTATTTTAGTAGAAACCCCATAGGCTTAACTTCAATTTCGGGGACGAAATTTTTATTTATATATATTTATTTATATATATTGGGATTTGTAACATCCCATTTTCAACTAGACCCCTAAGTATGGTTTTGTCATGACTAGGTCATGACAAAACCACAAGAAGCTCAAAAGACCAGGTGAATAAGGCCCAATGTGAAAATCACCTTGGTCTACCTATAACATATCTCTAGCATTAAACCTAGGGTTTGACTTTAGGGCTTCAACTTGACCCCATGACCCTACCCCAACACCCCTATCACCTTGGGTAGCCCATAGGGTCACTAAGGACCCACTATGGGCAGTCAAAGTGGTCAAGTTGACCTAAGTCAACCCTAACCCTAAATGGGTCAAACTGACCTATACAGGACCAATTGACCTTCCCTTGGCCAAATGGACCCCACACATACCTTCCTAACCCTAGAGTGAGACCAATGGATCACCAAGAACCCATTGGGGTCAACCAAAAAGGCTAAGTTTACCCAAGTCAAATCTAGCCCTAAAGTGGTCAAAGTGCACTAATTAAGGGTCAAGTGACCTCCAAAGGGCCAAGTCAACCCTACCTAAACCTTAGGGGAGGACAATAGGCCACAAAGGACCCATTGGGTGCAACCCCAAAGACCAAATTGACCCAGGTCAACCTTAGTCAAGGTTTAGGTTCAGCTAGCCCAAATGGGCTAACTAAAGCTCAAGCCCAATTCACTTGGGCTAACCATGTAATAATGGATAAAATGATCATATGGGCTGCCATTAGGCTAGGTGGGAGTCAAATTCAGGCTTGGTGAGTAGGAGTGAGAAAAATCTCAAAAATAGAAGAAAGAGAAAGAGAGGGGAGTAATGGGGAAGACTTTGAGGCTCAACCTTCCCCTTCCCTAACCTCCCCCATTCAACCCACTTTGATAAGGGGAGTGCAGCCCCATTTCAACCAGCTGGCCTTTGACTGAAATGAGCCATGCCTCATCCTCCACCCACCGTGGACAAATTTTCCTAAAGGGGGCCATTAATGGCCATGACAACCTACACCCACCCCCTCCCCCTTCTCTTCATCTTAAAAGCTTCACTGAACTCCATGGGTTCATTTCCAACCCTTACCTGAAGGAGCCAAGCCATCCCACTTTGTAATCGCAGAAATCCGACCACCACCACCACCCTTACCTGAAGGTCCTCCCCTTCCTCTTCTTCTATAGTAAGATCATAGGAATCAATAGGGCCAAGAATCAGGCTCAATTAAGCCCGATTGGAGTGAGAAAATTTCTTAATTTCAATGGTTTTTCAAAAAAAAAATGAAGTGGTCAGATCGCCGGAAACCGCCCCTCCGGCGACCGTGCTGCCGCCCGACGATAGCCCCCACCTCAACGAAGGTGTTGGAGGTGGTGGCCGACCATAGAGGGGGATAGGTAGTCGGGAAACAACCTTGGAATAGGCTCCAGGTCGGGTAGATCATACCCATCAGCTGGAGGAAGAAGAAGCACAAGAGTCACTGGATCCTGCGTTAAGATGTGTTCTTGAACAAGAAAATTTATATATTAATTAGTGTATTTTCTGCCTCCTATTTTCAGCGATGTTTGATTAAATATTAAAAACACTTAGAGGAAAAAATAGGAAAAGTGTCCAACATACAAATTGTAGCCCTTGAAGTCTAGTTTAATTTTAAATTTGTGTCAACAAATTTGGATAAGAGGTCTGACCACAACACTCATTTTGGTGAGGTCTATACATAGGACTAGTCAGAGATTAAAATGAGTGCCCCCACTTCACCACATGTCCAAATGACCTGAAATATAGACAGAGAGTCAAACTTACCTATACCTAGGTTATGTCCAAAAATGGAATTTTTTGGAGAAAAAGTTTCTATAGTTTTTGTAAAAATATCAATATGAATTATTTAATGGGTCTAATGACCTCCAAATTCTCCCAAATGTTGGTGAGAGGTTCTTGGGGTCATTATTGGACTCTGTATAAAATTTCATACCATTTGGGGATGATTTGGTTTGGGATTTAGTAAACCCTAGATTTGGCTAAAAGGGGGTAATTAGGTCAAAATTCCCCTTGTTGATTTAAGTGGCCAAATCAACTCAACATAGGCTGAAATTTGGGCCATTGGCTTGTTGTGATAGTAAGCACCCCCTCATGGATTATGGGGTGGATTGGGGTGGGTTTGCCCTAGGTCTCAAGTTCAAACCCTAAAGTTGAACTTTGGGGGCTTGTAAAGGAGATAGGGTGATATGTTCTTGAATGGACTTGGGGTTTAGTCCATGTAATCCTAGGAGGTTGAAATGCCCTCGGAAGGGATTAGGCAGTAGTTGGACACATAAACCCCACTTAAACCACTAAATAAATATTTAGGTCCTTACACTAAAGGAATTAATCAGTGGGTCATATGACCTTGAATCATGATGAAATTTTGGTAAAAGTATTTTTATAGTGTTAATCATCCCTGAAAATTTTGTTATGAATCTTAGATCAATAAACAAAGTACTTCTTTCACAACCCTTCAAATTGCACTATCTACTTAGGAATTTATTTTGAATTAACCACTCATTGAAATCTTGTGAAATTTGGTCAGAAGATCTTTTATGTGATTATAAAGCTCTGTAGATTTTTATGGAATTTTTGGAAGTATATTAGAAGTACTTGTTTCATTATATTGATAAATATAAGTTATGTTCAACAATTATGTTTAGAGGTTTAAATATTACTGAAAAATAATGAGACCTTGAATTTACAGTAACCTAGATTCCTAGTATTTATTATAATTTTGTGAAGTATCTTGCATGACTAAAAATGGTACATCATGTACAAAACTAGGGCATTTGGATTTCTTAGAAAATTTATTAATTACCAAATTAATTAAGAAAATTGTGAACCTCTGGATTTAGATTAAACATCTCATGATAGACCCCATTAAATATTGTAGGGTCATTGGATGAAGATTTGGGGTACCTCCCTTTATAGACGTCATATAGCTTAGGGAGGCCTGCGTTTAGTAAAACTGCAAAATTCACTATAGGGTGATGAATTACTTAGAGAATTGAGATGCTAGAGTACTGATTTGGAATTATGAAATAAGTACATCCTTAGAAGTCAAGAGGAAGAAAAAGCATGTGGCTAGTGTTAAGTGGCGCTCGGGGTCGACGAAACATCGCCTTCCCCGTGGAGGGAGAACATGTCAAAATACACTAGGGATAGAACTATTATAACATTAAAGGGATAAGGAATTTGGTAACAACCAATATTAGTAAGTGCCTTGCGAAAGGGAACTTTGGGCTATTGCTACCATCATAGTTCATGGTGCCCCTCTGAGAACCCTTCACCGGGTATATCGGGGGCAGTCCTGGGTTAACGTAAACTGAAAGAACAAGTGATAAAGAGTAACTAGTATAACTAGGAATTCACCTTCACACACCCCGGTATCACGGGAGGTTAGTTGATACGGTTGATCGAGCGGTAGGCTCGGTGGTGGTTTTGACGTACGGTATAGTCCGGGGAGCCCGGGGCTCGGGAGAATGTTTAATTACATAAACAAAGTTGCAGGTATTAGGTTTTGGACGGCCGTTCGCACCGACGTCGATACACTGACCCGGCAGTGTAGGGGACACTTGGCCAATGAAAGTCCGGTGGATATGGCCAGCAAAGTACGTGGTAACTCTAGGTTGTGTTCTTATAGAGGCGTACATAAGGGATAGGCCTGGTAGTGCGGATACCCATCTAGGAGTGGGGGGCCCGACCCACTGTCTCTGTTTGCCACTACATAGGTTCATGGGAGTGAAGCTCGCTGCCCGAACAGGGGAAACTAAAGGTCTGTGCGCATAGAGTCGCGTGTGTGTGCACCTGCATAACATTAACCCAGAACATAGCATATCATAACATCATCATACAACCCTTTCCCCTAATGTATAAGTCGGTATGAGACACTTTATACATTAGGCCTTGCAATACGACCCCTTAGTTTATAGGCTTGTATGGGCAAGTCTATAAGTTAGGGTTTTTCTTTTTTATATAAGTTAACTGTTTACAATTGACACCCTATCGTGTAGATAGGGATGAGATTGTTTATACAATAGGAGACTCATAGAAGATCCCTTGGCTCATGTAGCAACCATATAAGTTAAGGTTCCATATATCCTACTTATTTAATGTATCTTGTACCATTTTACCTATTATATTAAACTGCTAGACTAGTTCCACCGTCACCTGCCTTTTTGTACTCTCCACTTTCATAGCTTCCCTTTCCTTCTCCCCACGCGGTGACTAGGAGCCATGGGGGTAGGGGTAGGGGATGATATGGCTTAGTATTTATGACTAATGGTTTTCGGACCACAACATTACAGGGGCTCTGGATGGGAGACTGGGACTGGCAGCAGGGGGACCAGCATCAGAAGAGTACGATACACATGGAGGTGGGCCCGTCTAGTACCAGAGCACCAGTGACCAGCTCCGTGAGTGATTAGTATTTCTCATAGCTTCCACGAGAGATTGTTGTGAGGATATGATGTACCGGGCTTAAGCCCGTTTATATTTCTATTGAGCTGTTTTATTTCAGTACGGTACTCTCATTCTCATTTCTATATTTATGGACTTGATGTGATTGGGACATTTCATATTTTACATATGACTTGTGGACTTTGAAAGTGAGATATATCCTAAAGATTAGAGCAAACACACAACAAGAATAATAAAGAAAAGAAATAAAGGCAAACCAGACGACACAAAAATTTTATAGTGGTTCCCCTAAACTTGGGTAGTCCACTCTTCTACCACCCTAGGTAGGAATCCAATGCAGGAAGAGTTGATCAGGTGTCCTGGGCACCAATGAGCTTTTGATAAGGTGCTTAAAAACCAAACTGGATTTTTTGATCAGGTGTCTTACCACCACTGAGTTTTGATAATGTCTCAGAAACCAAGCAGAACTTTTGAAGGGAGTTTAAGAGCCCTTTGTACAGTGGGGAAGGGAGAGTTGATGTTGTCTTCTCTGTTCAACAATCAAAGATAAGCAAAAGTGGATTTTGATGATGTTGTCAAAGCTCCCTCTGAGATTTGCAATTGTTCAGGAAGGAGAGCTTTGCATAGGGTGATAGGTCTTCAATGAATGACTGCTCCAGCAAATGATGATTTCAGCAAAGGCTGAAATGTAAGTTGTCTTGGAGTGTGAATTATGAAGCCTTGCTGATGTTGATCTTCCAGTAAGCCTTCAGACTGATGTAGAGTAGTTGTCTTTCCAGGCTTCCTGGAACATTAGATCTGAGAAGGGCACTGGCTGTACAGGTGATGTTGAGTTCTTCTTGGAACTCTAATTCCTATACCACTTTCTCCTCACCTTCTTCTTCTCTCTATTGTTCCTCTGTAACTTTGTGTATATATTCTGATAGGAGGCCAATGGTCATTTTAATTCTTGCATTTATTACTGCTGCCTCTTAGTTACTTTAACAGCTATAATCTCCATAATTGCATTCTTGTAACTGTCCTGTAATAAAGCTGTGTTGGAATATGAACAGCTCACTTTGATTGGACCAAGAATATCCTAAAAATCTGCCTGGGAACTTTTGTTCAGTGAGATGGCAGAAATCGTCGATCTCAACAGGATGATCGTCGATCTAAGCTCAACTATCATCGATCTGAGCTCAGAGATATTGGAGCCGAAAACGTCGATCTGAGCTCGGAGATCATCGATTTGAGCTCAGAGATATTGGAGCTGGTCTGGGATAGAAAACGTCGATCTGAGCTCGGAGATCGTTGAACGGAGTTCGATGCCTCGTGGACCTGAGCTCATAGATTGTCGATCTCAGCTCGACGCCTGAACTCATCTCGTCGATCTGAGCTCGACGCCTAGGTTGAATTCTTAATTCTTCTCTGACTGATTTCTCTTGGCTGATTTCTTCAATCTCAGAGAGCCTCTGACTTAGCACATCCTATGACCCTTAGCTATACATTGATGGGTCTATCTAATAGTCCTAAAGACATAGTGATCCTGACCCAAATCCAAACTAGGGTGTTCAAACAGACTTAGTTTTATTCATAACTATGTATTGCTTCTCTCTATTTAGTGATCGAAAAGGCCGACAGAATCAGCATTTTGTAGTGGCGACCTTCCCGAGTGTTGGTGCCACCGCAAAACAACAATTCTGTTCATAAGACCGCGGGGTTTTTAAAAAGAAAAAAGGGTCTTACATGAATAATTGAAATTAAATTATGCTTTAGTCCATCTACAAACAGTACATTTGAAATTGAAAATGCTTTGTTACCTATGGTGCCAATTCTTAGAATGCGTCCTTAGCTGTTGTCCCCAAATGTCACCATGCCTCCCTTCTTCTTCTACAGGCTTAGCAACTTGTCTTTATCTCCTGTCATGTGCTTGAAACACCCAGTGTCCAAGTACCACACGTTCTCCTTGTCCTTAGCCTGCCAACACACCTAAAAAGAAGATGAGGGTAAATATCTTGTTTCCCAAGTTGTTCCACCCATATGATAAGTATAAGAATTTGGTAGCCAGAATTGCATAGTTTTCTTGTTACCTTTTCTCAGACACGACTCGAATGTGTGACCAAACCTCTGACAGTTTGCACTCAAAGTATAGGCAATAGATGTTGCCTTTATCGTGTTCTTAGATCTTGTGCTTGAGGATGAGGATAACTTTTCAGAATTATTGATCTTATTGTGTGATTCCTTATAATTCATTTTAGTCTTAGCTTGACTATGATTGCCGCTCGGTGGTAGCGTTGGACTTATATATCCTAGTCCAAATTTTTCAGATTCATGACACTGTGCACTCTACAACATATTTAGATATTTTTCCCAATTCCAAATTTCTAGACAACATAGTTAAGATCTTGGATCCTCGCCTTTAGGGTGGTGTTTTCAGTGACTAGCATTATACACCGATTGACAAACTATTTTTTACCTTCTTCTATTTTGGCAAGAGACATTTGAAGTCTTTTATCCAAGACATTCTTTTCATTAGTGAGATTATTCGTTTTTCAATAAAGCTTGGAGAGACTTTCTTTTAGCTCTTCGATCTTTGCCATCGAGTGAGGACACTCTAGGCACTTGATCTTCTCTTTGCCACATTTTAATAATTCACCTTTTAAATTTTCTATGTCCTTGTTAATTCTCTTATTTTCATTTCTAATGGACTTCTTCTCAAGTATAACACTATCTAACTTATCACATAGGTGTTCATAAATCTCAAGAAGTTCATTATATGAGGGTGGAGTTACCTCAGCGTCACTCTAGACACTGGACTCATCTTCAAATTCATCTTGATTTCTTCCCATGAGGCACAGATTTGCCTCGTCTTCACTACTCGAGTCCGCGGTGCTTGATTCGTCCGATCAATCCTCGTCCCAAGTTAGCGCCTTTCACACCTTCTTCTTTCCTTTGTGCCGGATTTGCTTCTCCTTTTCCTCCTTCTGGAGTCTTGGACATTCCCTCTTTATGTGACCAGGCTTGTGACAGTTATAACACTCAAGTAGGGTCTTCTCATCATTGCTCTCCGTCTCCTTTGATGGTTTGTTCCACCTCCTGGCTTCTTCAACACCTTTCTTAAGAAATTTCTTAAATTTTCGCTGTCTCTTGGGATTCTTCATGAACCTTTTGAACTCTAGGACATAGAGGCTTTCTTCATCATCTTCCTCAGATTTTTCTGCAACCTTTCTCTCCCATGCGGCCTTCAGTGCAAGCCCCTTCTTCTTTATCTCCATGGGATACACCTCAACTTGAATCTTTAATTCAAGTTAATGTGTCATTGTTGGATCCCTAGTTGGATTTGGGCTAGGTTCACTAAATTAGGTTGAGTCTGACCCACATTGTATAGCCAGGGTCAAGTCTAATAGTCTTAGAGTTTAGGCTAGTCTTTGGGTTCAACCTTCATGGACCAGCCAGCAGAGGACCTCAGTAGATTCAAGAATTAGAAGATTTAGAGATCAAAATGATCAGTTCGAAGTTCTTCAAAATTAGCTCTACGATCGTTGATCTTAGATCGACGAACTCAGAAACCCTTCTCTGAGTTGAGCTCGATGATATTCGAGCTCAGGTCAACGATCTCTTCAGTCAGATAGATTCTCAGCTCGACGAACTCAGAGCACAGAATTGGCAAGTTATTCTCAGTATGCAATTCGCAGAGCTCAGGTCAATAAACAGGAATTCTCAGGTCGACGAACTTGGAACTCCAGTCGACAAATTCTGTTCCGAGGTTGACGATTTCTATCCCGAGCCAGAATGAGAAGTTTTCCTCATTTCTATCCCTTACTTTCTATATTATTTAACAGTAATATTCCTGAGTAATTAATGCTCATATTCCCTTGAATATAGCCGTTATTGGCAACATTAATTATGGTCTCCATTTTGTTAATTACTTGCTTATTTTGTTAGGGACAGTTGGGGAAACTCATTTAAGTCAATATTCTAGCCGTTTCATTCTCCCGGGAAATCAACAATTAATGCCAGCAATTCAAATTTTAAAGAAGAAATTATTGACAGCAGAATATAAAAGAGATTTTCTCTTTTCAGTCGAAAATACACTCAGCCAAACATTAGAAGAGGATATACAACACACAAGAATATATAGAGACATATACTGAAAATTCAGAACTCTCTCACAATGCAGAAAACATTCTGTTTTATTCCTTGTCAATTCTGAAGACTGAAGAAGAACATCCATCACTATCAAGAGTCTTCTTCAACCTTCTCCTCCAGGAACATTCATGGACAACATCTTGAATCAGTCAGAAAGTTCCAGGATTAATTCAGACAAGGCTGAAGACCTACACCCTGAGCAAGGCTCCAACTTTCTGAACCACCTTAACATCTCAGAAGGAGTCTTGATAACAACAAATCCACTAGTCTTCTCTGTTGTATAGAGAAAAGAGAAGACATCATCACCTCCTCTCACCTCTTGTATAAAGGGTTTATTAACTCCCTTCAAAAGTTTATTCTTGGTTTTTGGGCACCTGATCAAAAGCCTAAAGGGTTGTAAGATCTCCATGAAAATAGATCTTGTGGTGGAAGTCACCTGATCAAAAACCTGATAGTGGATTCCTACTAGGGTGGTAGAAGAGTGGATGTACCCAGGTTAGGGAACCACTATAAAATTCTTGTGTTGTCTGTGTGTGTTCATTTTCTTTCTGTTCTTGTTGTGCTGTGATAGATAAATTAGTTTAACCTGGTTTTTATTTCCTTCTATATTATTAGTATCACCTATTTTTACTCTGATATAAATCTTAAAAACATCCAAAGTTTTAATTACTCTATTCACCCCCCTCTAGAGTAAATCAGGTCTAACCCCCATCTTTCAATTAGTATTAGAGGGTCGTTTCTTTGGTTGTACATGCTAACACCTCCAAAATGATCTGATAGATCTTATATTTCTTAAGAGTTTATCATGACACAAAATGAATAATTTTCAAGCACCAGACCTCCTATGTGCAATCTAGATAAGTTTGCACTATGGAAGGCAAGGATTAGGCTTTATATGAACTCCATTGATTAAGATATTTTCAACTCCATTTTGATAGGTCCATCTAAATCATTGGAAACTCCAAGCACCAGTGTGTACCATCACGTCAATGGACATAAGCCCAGAAAAGGCTAAAAATTGCTTATGCACAAGCAATGAACATCTTAGCCCAATCAATGTCTGATGAAATTTTTCAAGAAGTTGCTGAATGCTCTGCAGTAAAGGATATTTTGGACTCCCTCACAACAATGGTTGCTGGATCAGCTAAAAAGAGAATATTTGATGCTGACACTTGGAGTGACTCTGACTCTGAAGCTTCATCATGTACAACTGAAAATGAAGAAGAGTCAAGAGCAAGAGAGTTTTGCTTAATGGCAATAAATTCCTCTTACAGCAACTCAGACGAACAATCAGACTCTAAAGCAGAATCTGAATCAGAAGATGATCAGGTAATCACTTCCTTTGATTTTTCTTCAGATAATTTTAAAGAAGATGTTAAAAATATTTGTAAAGATTTGATCCAATCTGAGAAGGAAATAAAACTTCTCAAAGAAAAATTAAATAATTCTTCTTCAGAAAACATAAAGCTTAAAGAAAATTTGAAAACTGCTCTTGAACAGATTAATTATTTTGAATCAGTTAAAGTCAAAGACAAGTTAAAAGATTTAGACAAACTAACTAAAGTTTTGCATAATAATGACAAACCCAAACAAGTTAAGAATTTTTCGAAAAATCATGTTCAAAAAATTTCATCCAACCGAGCTCGACGAAAGCAATATTATACGTCGAACGACGATCGACGATCTCTGAACCCAGAGTTTGGGTATGTTTTCTCAACAAAAGGTGCTCAATGAAATCATCATGTTTCGTCGAATAGAGATCGACGATCGTGGAACACAGATTATGACTATTATCATTCTGTGAACTAAGATCAACATAATCAATACTTTTCGTCGAACTTAAATCGACGAACTCAAAAAAATCATTGAACTCAATCTTTCAAAACAAAAATTTTAATTTCTATCAGAACAATAATCAAAGACACAAATTTGTTAACCCCTTTTCTCAATGGATAATTCCACCCAGAAAATTTCATCCTCTAGGTTATAAAAGTCAACTTGAATGTTATTTTATTTCTAATTATTATAAAAGAGAACCATGACCAAAGGTAATCTGGATCCAGAACTCCTAACCTCTCTTTTCATGAAAAGACCTATGTTACCACAGAGGAATAGTGGTATTTGATAGTAATCAAAAGCCTTTAGTCTCAGTCAGTGTAGAGGTTATAACAGTCAGCAAGTTCAATTATTCAGAGAATCAGAAATGGATTCAGACATGCTGAAATAGTTTTGTACATTTGCTGAAAAATTTATAATTCAGGCAGATTATTTTGCTTTATATTTTATTTGTTTTTATGTAAATAATGTCCTCACCCAAATAGGGGGAGATTGTTGGAACCCTAGTTCGGATTTGGGCAAGAATCACTATTAGGATGTTTTGATTGACCCAAAATGTATAGTCATGGGTCATAAGATTATTTCCAGGTTTGCTCCTTCAGAAAAATTCTAGAGAAGTTTAGATTTGAAGTTCAAAAATTCAGCTCAAAGAAATTCTCCGAGCTCAGTTCAATGAACTCTGAGCTTAGTTCAAAGAAAGCTTTAAAACTCAGTTCAACAATTATGTAGTTCACATTCTCTAAGCTTAACTCGACGAACTCCGATCTGAGCTCAACGTACTCCGAGCTGAGATCAACGAACTCCGAGCTCAATTTGAAGAAAGCTTTAAAATTTAGTTTGACGATTTCTTTGCAGTATGCAGGCAGATTTTTTTTACAGATGGCCGAATTAATTAGGCTTAATTGAAGGTGATTATAGCTATCAGATTTAATGCTATATATTTTTTATGAATATAGCCATTTGGAGGCTGCATTAATTATGGATTAAATCAGGATTTAATGCTAATTGATTCCCAAAGCAATTACCATTCTCGGGAATGATTCAGCCATTGTAGACAAAGTAAATTAAAGTGTTTGAATTATGTTCAGACAATATATAGAGATATTATTCTATAGAGACAGAATAACAGAAAGGGAAGAACAAGAAGTAGAGAGTGAGAAAAACAAAAATATACAGAGTTCTTCTTCTTCATCTGCTTCAGGCTTTCAAGGGACAACTCATCAACATCAGTCCAAGAAGCTTCTGAAGATCTTCAAGCATACTGAAGGCCTATACCCTGAAGCAAAGCTTCCACTCCTGAACTACTCTACATCTCAGGGAGACCTTTGATAACATCAAGATCCATTAAGTCTTCTCAGTTGTTTGAGAAAGATAAGATAATATCATTTTCCTTTCCTACTGTAAAAAGGGTTTGAACTCCCTTCAAAAGTTAGCCTCTGGTTGTCAAGTCTCCTGAACAAAAGACTTGTGTTGATTTTTGGGCACCTGATCAAAAGCTCAAAGGGTTACTATATCACCCTTAGAAAATAGATATTGTGGTGATAGGGCACCTGAGCAAAAACCTGTGGTGGAAGGGCACCTGATCAAAAACCTATTAGTGGATTCCTATCTGGGTGGTAGAAGAGTGGATGTACCCAGTTTTGGGGAACCACTATAATCCTTGTGTCATCTGGATTGCTTGCCTTGCTTTCTCTATTTTTATGTTGTGCCTATTCCTTTATATAACATATATACAATTAGAGTAAAATAAGATCAATAATTTTTCTTTCAGTCTTTAAGTTTCCAATTAGGCTCTCTATCTCCAGGGTATTGATATCATGCGATTCAGCAATTGCAGTCACCTTCGGGTTGAAGCGAGGAGGCAAAGATTGCAGTATCTTCCTCACCAGATCTCCATTTGAGTAGCTCTTCCCGAGGGATCTTGAGGCATTGACAATCTTGGTGAAGCGTGCATACATGTTATCTACTTCCTCGTCGATCTCCATCCGGAATTGTTCGTATTCAGATTCGAGTTGCGACAACTTCGACTCCTTCACCTGCGATGTACCTTCGTGAGTAAGATCAAGTAGACGCCATATGTCATATATCGTTTCACAGTTACAGATTCTATTAAATTCAGTTTTATCCAATGCGCAGAATAAAGAGTTCATAGCCTTTGCATTGTTCGTACATCTGAGCTTGTCAGCATCATCCCATTTATCATGTAGTTTGACTAAGACGGTATCACCTACAGTGGTAGTGGGTGCAATGTATTTCGTTTCAATTATGGCCCACACATCCATGCTTTGTGTCATCAGAAAAAATTTTATTCGCGTTCTCTAGTGACTGTAGTCACTCCCCATGAACAGTGGGGGTCTACTCACACTGTCCCTCAGGAAATGTGTGAACCGCGTTGGCCATCTTACTTCAGGTTTTTAAGCCTTTTGAAGTAACCTCCTCTGATACCACTTGTTGGATCTAGTCGCGAACCTTAGAGGGGGGTGAATAAGGTTTACGACGGTAATTAGAAATTTGAAATATTTCGATCCACATAAACTAGTCATGGAATCTTCCACGTGGCGTTAGGTAGCTAACACATGGAGGTATGTCACAGAACTGATTTTCCTGGGAAAATTCCTCCTTGGAGATCTATGCACCCTTCAAAAAATTACAGGCTAATAATCATAGCATTATACACATGACAAAGAAATAGAAAAATGAATTTCATTACAAACTAAATCAACAACTATTTTTAAAGATTATAAAAACTTGATCTCCGTGACGCCGGAGATTGGAGGCAGTGAATGAAGAAATACTTTTGGTTTTCTATACCGATCTTCTCCCCAGACTAGTTGGCTCTCTCCCTTTTCCTACAGGAAAGGTCTTCGAGCCGGCTCTTCACCTTCTTATAAGGAAGTGTCTTAGAGCCCTGCTAGATCACCCGATCTAGACGTCCCTTCCTCGGGACGATTTCACATGGAATCCTCCCTGGATTTCAATGACCTTCTCCGATCCATTTCCCTCACCACAAGAATACAGAGAAAAGAAAAGAATATAATGAAGGTATAAAAGATTTAAGATCGAATCTCCCTCTTGATGATTCCATCATTGAGCGATCCACGACCGGTGCTTGAAATCTTCGCGTGCCTTCAAACAATCAACTCTTGGTAGTCATTATTTTCCTTGGCTCGCGGGAATTCTTCGTGCACAAATGGGCGGGAGGCGGTTTTCTTTTACTTTGACGAAGATGGTGAAATGGATCATAGAGATGCGGACGAACCCTAAGAATCAAAGAACTGGGTCTCTTTTCGTCTTGGTAAGGAATACAAAAAACGAGACACATTTTATACTACAGGCTACCGCCGACGGTAGGTTCATGCGCTTTATGTGACAGCTATCCTGCAAATTTGGAAAAATATTCAAAATGAATATTTTCCTTTTTTTCAAATCTAACGCATCACGGTAGTAAGGTAATGCCACGTGGTAGGCTAGGCATCTCGATGGATAATTCTCGATGATCGTTGAGTAGGCTAGTGCAGCGCAGTATAAAGGTATCGCCCGACGGTAGAATGGTATCGCCTAACGATAGTTCAGGCGTCTCTTGGGCTAGCAAGATGCGGTACATAGCTTACGCCTGCGCGATAGCTTCCCAAGCGCCTAATTGAAATAAATCCTTGAGCTGCGTGGGCAGTAGGACTAGCACGATGCGGTAGTGAAAGTGAGGGTAAGATCTATCTTAACTCTAGAGGGGGGGGGTGAATATAGTATTTTAAAGTAAATTTACAATTTAAAATTGCACAACAGTAAAGACTTAATTTATGTATAGGTGTAAGGTGCTTTGATGTAGAAATAAAACTAAAGTAGTAAAATAAAAACCACAGCACACAGTAAAGAATTTGCACAAGAAACCAGAAGACACAAGGAGCTATAGTGGTTCCCCAAAAACCTGGGTACATCCACTCTTCTACCACCCTTAGTAGGAATCCACTGCAGGATGAGTTGATCAGGTGTCCTGGGCACCAATGAGCTTTTGATAAGGTGCTCAAAAACCAAACTGGATTTTTTGATCAGGTGTCTTGCCACCACTGAGTTTTGACAAGGCTCTCAGAACCAGAATCAAAACTTTTGAAGGGAGTTTTGATAACCCTTTTACAGTAGGAAAAGAAAAAGGAAGAGGTGAAGTTGTCTTCTCTGTCTCAATCACTGAGAGAAGACTTAGTGGATTGATTGTGTTGTCAAAGCTCCCCCTGAGATGTAGATGGTTCAGAGATGAGAGCTTTGCTAGGGTGATAGGTCTTCAGAAGCTTCAGATCTCCAGCAGAAGATGGTTTCAGCAGAGGCTGAAATATGAATTGTCTGGAGTCCTTGATGTTGAAGCTATGATCACTTTTCAGTATGCCAATACTCAACTAATTCTCTAGGATTGATCACTTGATTTTTCTGAATTGATATCACTATCCTGTGAATCTGTACTGAGAATTTCTTTTTCTTTTTATCCTGTTGTAGATTGTCTATATTCTTGTGTAGTATCTTGTTGTATTGTATATCAGACTAGAGAAGAAAGATGTTTTATTCTCTGAAGATCCTCTGTCCAAGATAGTCGTTAGCAGTCAATAAATGTCTTCCATAAATGTTTTGACTTCTGGAGGAAAGTCCAATAAACATTCTCTGAGAAATCCCTTGAAACTTGCTCCAGAATAAATGAAAATGGATAGCAAATCTCTTGAAATAAATGCTGAGAGAATTTGAAAAACATTCCAAAAGCTGACTGAATATGAATCCTCAAAGTCGTCGATCTCTCAGAAAAACGTCGATCTAAGCTCTACGATCGTCGACCTGAGCTCAGAGATTGGATTTAACATCAGACAGAAAACGTCGAACTGAGCTCGAAGATCGTCGACTGGAGCTCAGCGACTTGGAAATAAGCTGAAGGCAGATCGTCGATCTGAGCTCGAAGATGGTCGAACGGAGATCGACGACTTAGCAGAGTTGAGCTCAGAGATCGTCGAACCGAGTTAGACGTTTCGTCGACCTAAGCTCGACGATAATTGTCTTTGTCTCAGCTCTAAGTCTGAATCCTTGAATGGTCCTGGGGGCAGCTTCAAACCTAAATTCTAAGCCCTAGACTCATTCTAACTTGACCTTTCCAACTATACATCTAGGTCAAACTGATTTCCTAAAAACATAGTGATCCTTGCCCAAATTAGTAATAGGGTGTTCCAACAATCTCCCCCTATTTGGGTTAGGATTACTATTTACAGAACTCAGTAATAAATACAAAATCAGCATACAGAAAAACAAAAATCTAACACAATAGAGCAGATCATGCAACATAGCAGCAATCAGATGGAATATCAGCAAATGTTCAAAATGAGTATACTGTCTGCTTAAAAATGTCATTTCTTTTCACTTCCCTTCTTAAATTAGATTTCCCTGTTGGGATTTAGAGCTTCTTTCTTTGACCTTCTATCATCATCTGCACCTAAGGAGGTTTGAGATCTTGTCCTGGGAACCACAGCCTCAAGATGCAGTTTCATGTAGTCCACTGGGTCAAAGAATTTCCTTGATGCATACCTTTCCAATTCTGCCTTTCTTTGATCTGACAAGGTTGTAATGTTGGAAGTGACTTTCCCTTGTTCTCTGGCCTTCTTCAGCTGATCTAAGGCAGCAAGTTCTTTCATCCTAGCAGTCCATGATAATGGATTGTTCTCTGGATCTTCAAAAGGAACTGCAGGCTCATATCTGTTGACAGTTTCTGAAGCACTAGGAGTTCTTGTATCAACAGTTTCTCTGAGTTTATAAGGGAAAGGACCTTGAGTTGAGTCCATGTGTCTTTGTCCTTCCCTTGCTTGAAATCTGTGTTCTCTTTGATTTCCTTTATATTGTCCCCTTCTGGACTGATAACCCCTTTGATATTGCCCTCTGGGATGATATCTTTGTGAAGATTGGGAGGGGCTTTGCTTTGGAGCAGAGGTTAGATAAGCTGAGCCTCCACCTGATCCTGAATCTAGAGGAGGAGGAGGAGGCTGAAACTGGGATGAACCTTTCTCATACTTATCAAACTTTCTTTTCTTCTTCATGGCCTTTAGTTGGTTTTTAGAATATTGCATCCATGGTTCAGTTATCTAGCAATCTTGCAGAATATAGTAGGGTATATCATTAGCATCCTTGGCCTTAGAAGGAGGGACCTTCATCATGGCCTTGCTTCTGGCCTTCCTTTTCTTTGCAATGGTACCAGAAGAGTCATCAGAGTCAGTGTGAAACTGATCACTGTCTGAGCTCTGGGGTCTATCATACAGATCATCAATGCTTTTGATGTACTTCTCTTGTTGTTTCAGTTGTTCAGGAGTCAGAGCAGGAGCAGCAGCAGCAACAGAAACACAACTTATTAAAGTAGCAATAGGAGCAGAAGTAATTGGAGCTGCAGGTTCAGGTTCTTCCAGATAAGTAGCAAGTTCGTCAACAGCAGAAGCATCAGCAACAATAGACATCATTTGAATGTCAGAAGATCCAATAGATGTAACAGCAGTAGCAGCAGCAGCAGTAAAAATAGAAGCAACAACATCCTCAGCCTTGAAAGAGTTAATATATGATGCAATCAGGCTGGGATCACATTCTAAAATAGGCACAATGACCTTAGTAAGGTCTTCAACTTGTTGAACTGGTAGAGAATTGAAGTACACAGTATTAAAAACTAACAGCAGGCTCTGAAGATCCACTGCAAATACTGGAGCAGGTTCTAAAACTTTAGCAGCCTCAGGCAAATCCAAAGCTTCATTAGGCATCTCCCCCTGCCTGGATTCAGTGAAAACTGGATCAAGGCACCCAGAGGAAGGGATTGCCTGAGAGGAGAGGAAGGGAGATAGCCTGGTAGACAGCTCCTGAACATTTTTCAGAAGTGGAGCCAAGGTGGTCTCCAGCAATGAGGTTAGCCTGGAGGCTAGCAGCTCATACAACCTGTCTGCCAAAGCTAAAAGATCTACATGCTTAAGAGGGGCTTGAGTAGAGGTAGGAGTTGATGTAGCTGGAATGATGTTGGCTGGAACTGATTGAATGGATGGTATGGAGGTAGGAGGTATAGGGATGTATGGCTTAGTAGTAGGAATTGTAGAGATTGATGTTACTGGAGTGGAGATGGATGATATGGGAGAGGAAAAGGATGGGGTGAAGGATGATTGAGAGAGTATGTCCTGTAGAAGTTGTTGGTAGGAAGATGTAGATGGAATATCAGGAGGTGTGGGAGGATAATCATCCATGAAGGAGTCATCCAGAAGATGAAATGATGGAGTGGTGACAGGTGGATAGTAGTATAGAGGGTGGAATGGTTCTGAGGTAGTGGCCGGAGGAGGTGAAATAGGTGAAGAGATTGTAATGGGGGAAGATATGGCTATGGTTGAGATGAGTGGTGAGGTTGATATGACTGGTATGGTTGATGAGGAGACTGAGGCAGAGACAATTGGAGTAGGAGGAGAAGCAGGCAAATCTTCTGCTGGGGAAGAGACCTGAGGAGGAGTGACTGAGGCAGTCTTTGTGCCTAAAGCAGATGTTGCTGCAGCAGCCCTGTTGGGGTTAATAATCTGCCTGTCCCACCTACTGACAAGGGCACAGGTGAGCCTTTTGGATGCATTGATGTGCATCCTACTTGAAACCAGTAGATCAGGGCACCTGTAATGTAGGTAAACCCCTATAATCCTCCCCAAACTGACACAGCTTTTACTAATTTTCTTCTTGATCAAATTAAAGAAGATAGATCCCCAATCCAGATGTTTCTTATCAACTAAAGCTCCCATTAAGAATAACTGATACCTTGAGATTGTATCATGAGCTGAGTGCTTTGCCAGAAGCACTTTCCCAACAACATCAGCCAAAAATTGAAATTCAATTGATAAATTCTTTTTCAGCAGTTTATTAGGGTTCACAGTAGAGTGAACCATTCGATCTAACAACGAATCATATTCCTCTCCAGACAAATCAATGGAGTCATTCCCAGTACTTAATGCGAATACTTCTGTCAAAAGAGCGGGGGACATTGGTACCTGAGTTCCATTGATGGTGCCGACTATAGAATTTTCATTCTCATTGGTGGCAGTAAAAACCCATTCTTTTACTTCATCTGCTGCAATCTTTATTCTGGTGGTCATCAACTGAACTAACTGCTATTCGCGGAAAAGATTCAGAATATCTTTGAACCGCTGATCGCTGCCATCGAAGGAGTTCATATCTATGTCAAAACCTGTAGCAAATTTCATTTTGGAAAGAGCGACGACCGACACTTCCATCTGTACTGTAAAGATTCAATAAACACGACCAAGTGTAGAGAGTTTGGAGGGACGAACGGCGGCCGAAAAATGATTTTATATTAGGGTTCGACGCGAAAAAGGAAGGATCGTCGATCTCCATTCGACGATCAGGACTCCTAAGGGAAGCGGAAAGGTCTTCAACATCGTAGATCTCAGTTCGATGATCTAGAGAACGTCGAGCTCAGTTCGACGATAAAGGACTGAAAGAGATATTATACAACTATCTGACAAGCTCTGAACTCCGGTCGACATTTTGGGAAAACGTCGATCTCCGTTCGACGTTTTCCGGGAATCCGTCGATCGACGTTCGACGATTTCTGGGGAAAACGTCGAGCGCAGTTCAGAGATAGAAACTATCCTACAAACACAAAAAGAAATGAGTTTTTAGCCTAATCTTGGTCTGTTTTTAGCTTTTCAAAATCTTGTAATTTATTTTAGGCTTCCTCCATCTAACATGCCTAACTGATTGAGGAAGAAGTTGTGTTTCTTTTCATCCAAAGGCTTGGTGAAAATATCTCCCCTTTGCAAATCAGTTGGGATATATTGAAGTTCAATTTTATTTTTCTCAACATTATCCCTTAGAAAATGATGCCTAATTTCTATGTGTTTTGTCCTACTATGGAGGACTGGATTTTGTGCAATGGAAATAACACTGGTGTTGTCACAAAATATTTTAGACTTCTCTAAGTTGTAACCATAGTCTAGGAGTTGATTTTGAATCCACAAGATTTGTGAACAACAACTACCTGCAGCCATATATTCAGCTTCAGCAGTTGAAGTTGACACAGATGTTTGTTTCTTACAAAACCATGAGACAAGTCTATCACTAAGAAACTGACAAGTTCCACTGGTGCTTTTCCTGTCTATTCTACATCCAACATAATCAGCATCTGAAAATCCAATTAAGTCAAATGCTGAATCTTTTGGATACCAGAGTCCTAGATTTGGACAGCTTTTAACATACCTAAGAATCCTCTTTACTAAAGTTAAGTGTGACTCTCTAGGGCTAACTTGGAATCTAGCACATATACATGTAGCAAACATTATATCAGGCCTACTAGCTGTAAGGTACAATAAAGAGCCAATCATTGCTCTATATGTTGTCTGATCAACTGGTTTCCCATGTTCATCAGCATCCAATACAGCATTGGTAGGCATGGGTGTTTTCATACATTATGCATCAGGCATACCAAATTTCTTAACCAGTTCTTTTGCATACTTGGTTTGAGAAATAAATATGCCTTCAGCATGTTGTTTGACTTGCAATCCTAAGAAGAAGGATTGCTCACCCATGCTACTCATTTCAAATTTAGAGTGCATAAGCTTGGAAAACTTTTTGCACAAGTTTGAATCAGTAGAACCAAAGATGATGTCATCTACATATATTTGTACTAGTAGGGTATGGGACTTATGGGTTCTAATAAAAAGAGTTTGGTCTACTCTCCCCATAATAAAATCATTTTCTAGAAGAAAGCATGCTAGGGTCTCATACCATGCTCTAGGAGCTTGCTTTAGACCATATAATGCTTTATGCAGTTTGAAAACATAATCAGGATGAGTTGGAGAGACAAAACCTGGGGGTTGTATGACATAGACTTCTTCTTTGATCTCCCCATTGAGAAAAGCACTCTTCACATCCATTTGGTAGACTTTGAATCCCTTGTGAGAAGCATAAGCCAGGAAGATTCTTATGGCCTCTAACCTTACAACTGGTGCAAAGGTCTGGTCATAGTCTATCCCCTCTTCTTGAGAAAATCCTTGAGCAACTAGCCTTGCCTTGTTCCTTACAATAATTCCTTGATCATCTAATTTGTTTATGAACACCCATTTTGTTCCAACAATGGAATGATCCTTTGGCTTAGGCACTAGTTCCCAGACTTTGTTTCTTTCAAATTGATGCAACTCCTCTTGCATTGCAATGATCTAGTGTAGATCTTGCTCTGCATCTTAAATGGATTGAGGTTCAATTTGAGAGAGAAAGCAAGTGTGCATCAGGTTTTGGTTGACCTGATTTCTGGTTTGCACACCAGCTGAGATGTTTCCAATCACTTGGGAGATTGGATGATCTCTTGATGTTACTAAATCAACATGTGGTGTTGATTGTTCACCAACCTGTGTTGTTGTTTCCTCTTATGGAACAGCAACTGGATCTTCAAGAAGATTTTCTTCCAGATGTTGAGCAGCTTCTTCATCTTCACTACTTTCATCCTTTTGAGTAACTTGCAATCTATCCAAGTCTTCAACTAGAGAATGTACTTGCAAATGTTCTATGGTAGAAGCATTCTTCTCCTTGAAAGACATATTAGTTTCATCAAAAGAAATATGAACAGATTCTTCTATTTTTAGAGTAGATTTATTATAAACCCTATAAGCTTTACTGATCATGGAGTATCCTAGAAACACTCATTCATCAGCTTTTGCTTGAAATTTTGCTATATATCTCTTGTCATTGTTGTGAATATAACAAATGCAACCAAAGATTTTGAAGTAATCTACTTTAGGTTTCTTCCCTTTGAGTAATTCATAGGGAGTCTTGCCCTTCAGTTTATGTATCAAACTTCTATTTAGTACATAGTTGGAGGTGTTCACTGCTTCAGCCCAAAAGGATAGAGGAAGGTGAGCATCTGACAACAATGTAGTTGCAGATTCAATTAGGGTTCTATTTTTCCTTTCTGCTACCCCATTTTGTTGAGGAGTTCTAGGAGCTGAGAATGTATGCCTGATCCCTTCACTCTGACAGAACTCTTGCATAAGAAGAGAATCAAACTCTGTCCCATGATCACTTTTGATCAGGGCAATATGAGTGTTGAACTCACTCTGTATACATTTGAGAAACTCTGTCAAACCTTTGAAGTTATCAGACTTCTTCCTCAGAAAGAACACCCATGTGAATCTTGAGAAGTCATCTACAACCACAAAAGTGTAGGATTTCCCTCCTAGGCTTTGTATTGTAATGGGTCCAAAAAGATCCATGTGTAACAGATACAAAATCCTAGGTGAATCACTCTTGTTAAGTGACTTAAAATTATTTTTAGTTTGCTTGCCTAATTGACAAGCCTTTCAAAGTCCTTCCTTCTTGTAGGGGCCAAAAGGTAGTCCTCTAACAAGGTTGTCCTTGGATAGCCTAGCAATGGTTTTAAGGTTAATATGTCCTAGTCTCTTATGCCATAGGATATTAGGTCTAGATATGGAATTGAACAGGCAAATATCTACTTTAGATGAATGAAAATCTACTAAGTAAATGTTACCTTTTCTGTTACCTGTCAACACAGTTGTGTTGTCCTCTGACTTGAACTTGCATATAGCTTTGTTGAAAGTCACTTGATATCCTTCATCACAAAGTTGACTGATACTTATCAAGTTGTGCTTGAGTCCTTCAACATAAGCTACTTTCTTGAAGGTGACTGTTCCAATTTGGACTGCACCATATCCTTTTGTTGTTCCAAAGTTTGAATCACCAAAGATTACTTTGGGTCCAAGCTTGGCTTTAAAGGATGTGAAGATGTCCTTGTTCCCTGTCATGTGCTTTGAGCACCCACTATCCAGATACCATGGCTGGTTTGATGTTGGATAGGTCTTCACCTGCACATAAACAGCTTATATGTTTTTGACCTAGTTTACCTTGGGCCTAGGTTGATATCCCTTAAATTCAGAAATGAAAGACATCCCAGGTTGACTCTTATAACCTTCAGGATGGTATCTCCTAGGAGGTACTATCCATTCAGTATAGGGGTTGAAACCTTGGGATGTAGGACTTCTAGGATTGAATTTAGATGTACCTTTGAAGGATTGTTCAAAGTCCTGATCTCTGTTTGACGATCGTCGAGCTGAGGTCGACGATCTTGGGTCAGATCATCGATCTCTGTTCGAAGATCGACTGTCCTGGAGTTCAGAGTTCAGGTGTCGTCGAGCTGAGTTCGACGATCGTTTCTTGGATCGTCGAGCGCCGTTCGACGATCGTCGAGCTCTGTTCGACGCATTCTGTTGAACTATATCTTTCTTTGGCAAATCTGCATTCTTCCTAGCTACCTCTACAACTTCCTTCCCTTTATCAGAGATAAATTTGATTGGAGTTGTCAAAACTATAGGCTGGCTGGATGAAGCTCCCAAGACCAGTGTACTATTAAGTCTAGAGTTCACTGTGCTTGTGATATCCATCAGTTTGATGCTTCTCCCATTAAGGGATTCTTCAAACTGCTTGGCCTTGGATAGTTCACTCTTCAGTGAAGCTATCTCCTCCCTATAGCATTCTAACTCTTCAGAGAGTTTGAGGTTCTTTGATTTTAAAGTGCTATACTCAGACAGTTGTTTTCTGAGGGAAGTGATTTCCTTCTCAGACTCCAACAAATCTAGGCATAATACTTTAAACTCATGTCTAAAGTCCTCAGAACTAAAATCAAATGAATTGATTACCTGATCTTCTTCTAGTTGAACTTCTGAATCTGATTCTGACTCTTCTGCTTCTGAATCTGTTTGAGAGGCATTGATAGCCATCATGCAAAATTCCTTTTCATCAGCATCATCCTCATCAACACTGGAGCTGGATAAGGCTTCAGAATCCTCTTCAGTTTCACTCCATGTCTCAGCAACAAATCCCTTCCTTGTATGTGTGTTCTTGCTGTAGGAGGGTTTGTCTGAGGTGTTCTTCTTGAAGTCTTTCTCCTTTCTTCTTTCTTTTCTATCTTTCTTGTCCTTGTTTTTGTTTTCTACACAGTCAGGCACAATATGGCCTGGTTTCCTGCAATCAAAACATATAATTTCTTTGTTGTTATTGGATTTATCATACCTTGGCTTATCATGTCTCTTATATGATCTCTTTCTGAAGTCTTTTCTGGCCATTTTGTAGAATCTTTTGGCCAGTAGACTTAGGAGCTCATCATTTCCTATAGCTTTATCTTCAGGCTCCTCTTTTGTAGCTTTGAAGGCTATGGTCTTCTCCTTTCTTGATGACTGGAGAAGTAGCCTTTTGTTCTTCTTCTCGATTTTTAATGAGCAGCTCATAAGATTTGAGCTTGCCTAGGAGAGCTTCAGTTGTAATCTCATTTAGACTTCTGGCATCTTTGATTGGCCAGATTCTTGAATCCCAAGTGCTGGGGAAGCACATTAGGATTTTGTCATTCAGGTCAGTCAATGAGATTTCTTTATCCAGAGTCTTTAACTCATTGACAAATCAGACTTAGTCTGTTGTACATGTCAGCCACTGATTCAGCTTCTCCCTTTTTGAAATTCTCATATTGGCTTATAAGATGGGATCTCCTGTCTTTCCTTTCATCAGCAGATCCTGAGACAATTTCAGAGAGTTTGTCCCAAATTTCTTTAGCTGAGTTGCATTCAGCTACCTTCTGAAATATCTCATCAGACATTGTCTGAACTAAGATATTCATGGCCTTGAACATCTGCAGTCTTCCACTTCTTTATTTCAGCATCTGTTCCTGAAGGAGGTAGAACAGCACTTGTACTTGTGTTTGCTGGTGGACTTGGGCACACTGTCAAAACAGAATTAAATATGTCTTCATCAATAGAATTCATATAAAGTCTAATCCTTGCTTTCCAAAGTGCAAACTTGGATAGATTGCATACTAGAGGCCTGGTGCTTGAATAATCTTTGTTCTGTGCCATGTCTTTATATATAATTAGATATAATGAAAATAACCCTCTTAAGAGATTGATCTAATCAAGGATCTTTTGGTTCAGGTGTTAGCCTGTATGAACAACCAACCTGCCTCTGATACCAATTGAAAGTGAGGGTAAGATCTATCTTAACTCTAGAGGGGGGGGGGTGAATAGAGTATTTTAAAGTAAATTTACAATTTAAAATTGCGCAGCAGTAAAGGCTTAATTTATGTATAGGTGTAAGGTGCTTTGATGTAGAAATAAAACTAAAGCAGTAAAATAAAAACCACAGCACACAGCAAAGAATATGCACAAGAAACCAGAAGACACAAGGAGCTATAGTGGTTCCCCAAAAACCTGGGTACATCCACTCTTCTACCACCCTTGGTAGGAATCCACTGCAGGATGAGTTGATCAGGTGTCGTGGGCACCAATGAGCTTTTGATAAGGTGCTCAAAAACCAAACTGGATTTTCTGATCAGGTGTCTTGCCACCACTGAGTTTTGACAAGGCTCTCAGAACCAGAATCAAAACTTTTGAAGGGAGTTTTGATAACCCTTTTACAGAAGGAAAAGAAAAAGGAAGAGGTGAAGTTGTCTTCTCTGTCTCAATCACTGAGAGAAGACTTAGTGGATTGATTGTGTTGTCAAAGCTCCCCCTGAGATGTAGATGGTTCAGAGATGAGAGCTTTGCTAGGGTGATAGGTCTTCAGAAGCTTCAGATCTCCAGCAGAAGATGGTTTCAGCAGAGGCTGAAATATGAATTGTCTGGAGTCTTTGATGTTGAAGCTATGATCACTTTTCAGTATGCTAATATTCAACTAATTCTCCAGGATTGATCACTTGATTTTTCTGAATTGATCTCACTATCCTGTGAATCTGTACTGAGAATTTCTTTTTCTTTTTCTCCTGTTGTAGATTGTCTATATTCTTGTGTAGTATCTTGTTGTATTGTATATCAGACTAGAGAAGAAAGTTGTTTTATTCTCTGAAGATACTCTGTCCAAGATAGCCGTTAGCAGTCAATAAATGTCTTCCATAAATGTTTTGTCTTCTGGAGGAAAGTCCAAAAAACATTCTCTGAGAAATCCCTTGAAACTTGCTCCAGAATAAATGAAAACGGCTAGCAAATCTCTTGAAATAAATGCTGAGAGAATTTGAAAAACATTCCAAAAGCTGACTGAATTTGAATCCTCAAGGTCGTCGATCTCTCAGAAAAACGTTGATCTGAGCTCTACGATCGTCGACCTTAGCTCAGAGATTGGATTGAACATCAGACAGAAAACGTCGAACTGAGCTCGAAGATCGTCGACCGGAGCTCAGCGACTTGGAAATAAGCTGAAGGCAGATCGTCGATCTGAGCTCGAAGATCGTCGAACGGAGGTCGACGACTTAGCAGAGTTGAGCTCAGAGATCGTCGAACCGAGTTCGACGTTTCGTCGACCTAAGCTCGACGATAATTGTCTTTGTCTCAGCTCTAAGTCTGAATCCTTGAATGGTCCTGGGGGCAGCTTCAAACCTAAATTCTAAGCCCTAGACTCATTCTAACTTGACCTTTCTAACTATACATCTAGGTCAAACTGATTTCCTAAAAACATAGTCATCCTTGCCCAAATTAGTAATAGGGTGTTCCAATAGGTAGTATCCCGAGCACCATGTCCATTTATTGGGTTTTGCTAGGATGACACAACATTTGTGCACGCAACAAAAATAAGGAATAAGAAAACCAAAAAGATTTCGGACCTAATGATGAACATTAATCAAGAAGTAAAATGCTGTGAAATAAAATTACCTTTGCGGGATTGAGTCAAAACTCAACCAAGGTGCTTCGAATAATTCCCACGAAAGTAAAAGACTAGAGTTCTGAGCGTAGAATAGTGTCTATGCCTCTACGGATTTCCACACGAGCACGGAGAACCCTAGACTCTTGTCGCACAAGATCTAGGTCGAAACTAGGTTTGCCCTAACCTCTCCATAAACTACTAGATCCTTTCAAGGAGAGGTGTCGGTGATGAATCCGATGCGCAGGAAACCTTTTCCAGCGACGGTAGATGGTCGGAGGCAGCGAGCAGGTTTTGCGACTTAGCGGAACAGTTCTGTCGTCAGGAAGAGAAGGCCATCGCTCGGTTAGGTCAAGGGAATGAACAATTACTTATCAATTCAACTATACATATCCTATATATATGTTGAATCAAACCAATCAATGCTAGCAAAACCACCGAACCGTACTTATAGGAAATAAACCGATCGAGACCGAATTCGTCGAGTATCACGTTGATATTCAACGAATCAAAACTATTCGTTGAGTTAACACGTGAATATTCGACCAAATGACACAGGGAAAATCATCTGAGTATCAAGGCAATATACGACGAATAGAGGTCTAACTCATCGAATCTGTCATGACGATAATCGATGAATCCATGACAGAAGCGTTGAGATGTCTCGACGATACTCGATGAATCGTTGAGTTGTCTCGATGATACTCGATGAATCTAAGATTGAAGCGTTGAGATGTCACGACGTCACTCGACGAATCTAGACCATTAGTCGAAACCTCTCGACTATACTTGACGAATTCCCTTAGTTTTCTTCCAACAAATTACTTGATGACCCATATTCACAATACAGGTCCTAGAATGAAATTCCTTCACAGCCAGAATGTCATAGAATTTGTCCTTCAATCATATCACATATGAGTAAGGCTAACACAAACCTTTCAAACTTCTCAAGAGCTTTTATGTGTGACCCCATAGGCTCATATTGCATTGGTAGTGAGGCCACATGTTTGATAACTTCCAAATCACCATAGTAATACCAATAGTCTCCCACTTGATCTTGAAAGTATCAAATAAAAGTTGCACAAACAATGAGCGGCATCTAGTAATGCATTATTGATCCCCAAGCAATAAGAGTTTAAAACTCAAAAGCCATTGTGACCAATGTATCAGTGTTGTCATGTCCCTTCGTCCCTTATATCAGGATAGAACTAGAGGTATAGACCATGTCACCCTCATAATTGTTCAATCCTAGTTTCCTGATATAGAATGGACTTCTAGAAATTGATGAGCCCAATATCATATATTTACTCAACCAAGCATGGTCATGCATTTCTCAGTCCCATTCCATCAAGGGGCCCATGGATGCAACTCTTGTCATATAGGAGGACAATTCCCATCTCTACTCACATACAAACACCCAAATGATTGGTAATGTACCAAATAACCACCTTTATCACTTTATCATCCAACTTTCTCAAGACTGGACTTTTGATAGCATTAAAGCACACTCTTCCTCACTCAATGAATCCTGTGACTTTAGGTCAAAGGAAAACAAACACCATTGCCACTTGAGCCATACTTGTGACACATTCATATAACAATCCACAAAGTATTCTCATGATGGGTCTCTGTCCAGTACAACTTGTTCACTAACAAGTACCCATGTGGTAACTTGATATCACAATATCATGACCTATAAGAACCGGTCATCAGTCAACGCACAAGCTAGTCTTAATGTGTCATCATCGCCCTTAGCTTCTAAGATGACACTCGACCAGGGACCATTTAAGAATGAAGCTTCTAAAAAATAGACTCTCACATTCAAGTCACCACTTGACTCCTATATAAGCAAACATTCAAAGGGCATTTATTATGTTAAATTACTCTATCAATATAGAAATTAATTTACAAAATAAAAGAACTTGCCAAAATATATAAATGAAATGTATACAGCACTATATTCATGAAATGAATTATTACAGCCAACAAACATACAATCCATAAGACTCACACTAGGGCTGATCATTAAGGTATCGTATACCCAATAGATCTAACATGACCATCATGCTTTCTCCGTGCTAGAGGCTTTGTCAGTGGATCCACAATATTTTTTTCAGTCGACACTCTGCTAATACTCACATCTCCTCGATCGATAATCTCTCGAATAAGATGGAACCACCGAAGTATGTGCTTGGAGCGCTGATGAGATCTAGGTTCCGAAGCAAGCGCAATTGCACCGTTATTGTCATAGTAGAGATATATGGGAAGAATAATTCTAGGAACTACATCTAACTAACCAATGAATTTCCAAATCCATATAGCCTCCTTTGTTGTATTTACTACAGCGATATACTCAGCCTCAGTTGTAGAAACGACAACTGTCTCCTACTTAGAACTCTTCAAGCTAACAACACCTCTATTTAGGCAAAATATGAACCCAGACTGAGACTTTGAGTCATCCCTATTAGTTTGGAAGCTAGTATCCATGTAACCTCATACAACGAGCTTTTGATCTCCACCAAATACTAAAAATGTATCCTTAGTCCATCTAAGTACTTTAGGATATTTAGTGACCTTCACCGGGATCAGACTGATACCTGCTAGTCATGCTCTAGGCATAAGAGACATTGGGTTGAGTACATATCATTGCATACATGATTGACCCAATTGCTGAAGCATATGGAATCAACTTCATGCATTCCTTATCTTCACAAGAATTAGGACACTAGTCTTTAGAGAGACTCACACCATGTAATATGGGTAAGAATCCTTTCTTGGACTCAAGCATATTGAACTGCTTCAATACCTTATCAATGTATGTAGTTTGGGTCAAATCCAATAACTTCTTCGATCTATCTCTATAGATCTTAATACCAAGTACATAAGTCGCTTCACCCAAGTCCTTCATAGAAAAATAGTTCCCTAGGTTATTCTTAACAACTTGTAGGGTCGGTTTTCATTCCCGATCAACAGTATATCATCTACATACAATATCAGAAAGACAACGATACTCCCACTAATCCTCTTGTAAACACACAGTTCATCCTCGTTCTTGATAAAACCAAACTCTTTGATCTTTTCATAAAAAAAATTCCAACTTCAAGAAGCCTGTTTTAGTCCATAAATGGATCTCTGCAGCTTGCAAAATTTTGTGGCTTCACTTGGAGATATAAAACCCTCGAGTTGTGTCATATACACTTCTTCAAGGAGGTTTCCATTTAGGAAATCTATTTTGACATCCATCTGCCAGATCTCGTAGTCATAATATGCAGCAATAGTAAGTAGAATTCTGATGGACTTAACCATGACAACAATATAAAAGATCTCATCATAGTCAATACCATGAATTTGCTTGATACCCTTAGCCACCAATCGCCCTTTGAATGTCTGTACACTCCCATCCCTGTCAGTCTTCTTCTTGAAGACTCACTTGCACCCTATGGGTCGTACCCCTTCAGGTGGTTCCACCAAGGTCCAAACTTGGTTTTCATACATGGAGTCCATTTCAGATTTCATGGCCTCAAGCCATTTCTCAGAGTCTGGTCTACTCATGGCCTCTTGGTAGGTTGCTGGCTCATCATTATGATCCATAAGAAACACATTACCTATTTGAGACACAAAAAATCCATATCTCTCAGGCTCAAACCTTGGTATACCAGATCTATGTGGAACTTGTGTTTCCTGAGCAGGTTCTCTAGCTACAACAACTTGTAGGCCTGACTCAGGATTCAATTCCGATTCATTCATATTTTGTGGTTCTTGAACTTCTTCAAGTTCTAGCCTAGCTGTCTTTATACTTAAGAACTCTTTCTCAAGAAAGACACCGGTCCTTGTGACAAACACTTTGCCTTCAGATGGTTGGTAGAAATAGTATCCTTTAGTTTCCTTACGATACCCCACAAGATAACACTTATCTGATTTGGGTTCCACCTTGTCAGGCATTTGACATCGCACATAAGCCTCACAGCCCTAAAACTCAATGAACGACATACTAGGACGCTTCCCAGTCCATATCTCATATGACATCTTTAGAACCACTTTCATTGGAGCACGATTTAGTGTAAAAGCAGCAATTTCCATAGCAAAACCCCAAAAAGAAACAAATAGATTTGCATGACTCATCATCGACCGTACCATATCTAACAATGTACGATTCCTCCACTCAGACACACCATTATGCTGTTGTATTCTAGGTGGAGTGAACTGTGATACAGTACCAGACTCTTTCAGATGATCACGAAACTCATGACTCAGGTATTCGCCACCTCGATCAGATCGGTGTTCTTTAACCTTCTTACCTAGCTGGTTCTCTACTTCATTCTTAAACTCTTTGAACTTTTCAAAGGTTTCAGATTTGCACTTCATAAGATACACATATCCGTATCTACTGAAGTCATCAATAAATGTTACAAAGTAGAAATACCCACCTCTAAACATAGAACTAAGGGGTCCAAATACATCACAATGTACTATACCCAAGAGATCATCAGCCCTCTCATTGAAACCAGTGAAATGGACCTTAGTCATCTTGCCTAACAAACAAGACTCACATCTCTCAAATGATTCATAATCAAATAAGTTTAGTAGTGTATCTATATGGACCTTGGATATGCATTTCTCATTTATATGGCCCAAACGACAATGCAAAATGTACGTAGGGTTCGAGTCATTCGTTTTTCGTCTTTTAGTATTTTCTATATTATAGATCTGATGGTCTAAGTTCAAAACATATAAACCATTAAAAATTTGGGCTATACCATAACAAACATCATTCTTAAATATTGAACAACAATTGTTCTTAATAATAAAAGAAAATCCAACTATGTCCAAACATGAAATGGATATAATGTTTTTAGTTATGGAAGGAACATAATGTAACACCCCCATCCATCGTATAACATATGACAGAAGGTCTGGCCGGAGCCCGACGCCATATGCTACAGACAGGTAAGTAGGTTACTTATTATTTCCAAATCCAAATTCAATTATGAACGCGTCCTAATTCAGAGCATTCAAGTAGAAGCATTTTAAGTTAAGAACCCATAACAACAGGAATGTTCACTACAAAAGCTTGTATAGGAATGATATATATACAATATACAACACATGTTTTGGCCTTTCAGCCTTACAACTATTTCTTTTACATCAAGTGACTTCATACATCAGCACGTAGGCCAGCCACACATGAAAACAGTAAAAAAGTTTGCCTTTGGGACTTCAAGGGCCAACCAATCGCAGCATAAGGGCTTCAGCCCGCTACTTCCCACTCGGATCTCCAGCATCTTCACAAACGGCCCACACAAATGTGACAAACAAAACAATGGTCAACATTTTGCTGACCAATTATAACAACCCCACCCCTTACTCGGGGCGACGGTTCTCCTACCCTACAAACAATAACATATCAATATAGTGGCAATAGAAAAGTGCATTTAAGCACCATTCACCACAGGCATAGGCTTAACGACCACATGCCCCGTGCACTCAGGGCACATTTTTGGTGTACTGGACCTCCCATGTATCACCACCGTTCAGAGGTACTTAAGTTGACGACTTTGTCGTTCAAAGGTACTTAACTTGACGACTTTGTCGTTCAGAGGCACTTAACTTAACGGTAACCTTTGTCGTTTAGAGGTACTTAACTTGATGACTATATCGTTTAGAGGAATTTAACTTAACAACTGACTACCCATTCAGAGGTGCTTAACTTAATGCCCTAGTCGTTTAGAGGTACTTAACTTGATGGCACAGTAGTTGGCCTCCACAGCTTAATTCAATCACAAGCCACACGGCTTTGTACCATTTCAGGCTGGCACCCACCATACCTGGGTAATTTAAGCTCACAGCTCCATAAACACTGGCCCCCCAGGTCTCTTAGAGACAGGCCACACAAAACTTTAGCTCACTGAGATCTATCGCCTGGCGACATTCATTGTTGCCTGGAGACATCAACAGTTACCCGAATTGTGATATTTCTTTTGTATTTTCCTGGAGCTGAACTCCAATACTTTTTGTTACTCTCATTTCACATGTACAACCCCCAGACTCCATTCAACCTCATGTTTATACTCGGAGTCTTCTCCGACATGAAAAATAAACATCACCAATCAAGACCAACCCGTCTGGATGGGCTTCACACAGCATGCCTATTTCGTACTCTATATTTCTGGATCTATATGCAATATTAAACGGGGATCATACCGATCTACACATTGGAAACTTCCTTTTTTTCACCTTTTGGTGAGGGGTTCCATGCAAGTATGCATATTGAGGACTTCACTTGTCCAAGGAGAAAATCGTTACCCTTGTAATTCTCTTCGGAGCCATGACTATGATCTTTGGTCTGGATTGAATTGATCTTCAAAGCTTCCTTCCCATGGATCTAGCGTAGACTCACGATTCCGATCACAAGCACACCTTGGATCGACTTCTCTTGAGCTCCTGGACCTTTCCTCCTCTACCCTCTCCAAAAGTAAGCAAGAGAGTGTGAAAGAAGAATGAGAATGAAATCTCAAGTCCAGCTCTTATATAAAAGCTACCGCCGCGCGGTAACTCCCACTGCCACGCGGTAACCCAAGCGGTGATCGCTTTGACCAGCCGACACCGCTATCCAGAGTTATCGCCCCCGTGATAACTCTCTAGTGCCTTGAAGTAAATCGGTTACTTGAGAAATCCATCTCGACACTCGTCGAGAGACTAACACGGCGCAGTAACCCCTATAGCTTGGCAGTAGCGCTCTCAACGATTCCTCGAAAGTGTTGAGTGGTCTCGCCGAAGGCCTTTGCTACCGCGATGCAATAACTTCCTATCACCAGGCAATAAAAACCCGAGCACTTGGTCTTTTAATTCACTGAGCTATCGCCGGAGATAGGACTATCGCCGCGCGGTAACTTCCAGTGACCACTTCTAATTTTTGGGGTGTTACAACCCTCCCTTCCTTACATAAATTCCGTCCCGAAATTGTACGCATCTATAAGGACAACAACCAATTAATATGTTAGAACATATTTTCCTTTCACAAAAAAAAGTTACTACTTCATTTTACAAATAACTCGGGATATTCCTCGCGCCTGGTTTGATCTCGTTCCCATGTCAACTCTTCACGACCACAGTTGTCCCAACGGACCATGACCATCCCGATTATCTTGTTTTGTAGTTGCTTCATCTCCGTATCCTCGATCCGAATGGGCCTAACCTTCGTCATTAGCCCACTATCGACTGGTACTCGATCATTTGCAATCACCTGAGTTGGCTCTTTCACAGTTTTTCACATCACCGATATGTGAAACACATCGTGCAAGCCACTTAGCTCCGTTGATAGAGCTAATCGATAGATGACCTCTCCAACTCATTACACCACTTCAAATGGGCCAAGATACCTTGGACACAGTTTTTTCAAGTGCCGAATCCTGGACACGCCTTTGAATTTCTTGATCTTTAAGTATACCAATCGCCCACCGCAAACTCCATATTTTGGTGTTTGGTATTGCAGTATTTCTCCTGCCTATCTTGGGCTATTAATAGCTGCTCTCGAATAGAACGTATGGTCAAATTTACATCTTCGACCACCTTATATTTATAGAGCTTTGACTCGCCTGTTTTCGCCCAAGCTAATTGTGTACATCACTTCCTACCGTATAAAGCTTCAAAGGGCACCATCTGTATACTAACTTGATAGCTATTATTTTAGGTGAACTTAATCATATAGAGGTGATCTTCGCACCTCTTCCCGAAATCCAGGGCGAATATACAGAGCATATCCTCCATTATTCTGTTAGTCCTTTCAGTCTGACCATCCGTTTGCGGATGAAAGGCCGTACTGAACTTTAGTTTAGTCCCCAACAACTGATAGATTAGCCTCCAATCATTTGAAGTAAAACGCCCATCTCGATCACTTACGATGCTACGGGGCATATCGTGCAATCGTATGATATTATCCACATACAGCTTGACAAATTTTCCACTGAATCGTCCTCCCTGTTTGGTATGAAGTGCGATACTTTTGTTAATCGATCAACGATCACCCACATGACATTGTTTCTGCTCTGAGATCTCGGCAGCCCATGCATGAAATCCATAGAAATGTCGTCGAACTTCCATACCGGGATTGGAAATGACTTCAGGAAACCTCCAGGTTTATGGAATTTATCTTTCACTAAGGCACATGTCTGACATTTTGCCACGTAATGTGCTATGTCTTTCTTCAAACCTAGCCACCAGAACAGTTTCTTCATGTCCTTGTACATCTTAGTGCACCCTGGGTGAATTGAGTACTTTGTAAAATGTGCTTCGTACATCAATTCGTCCCATAGTTTACCCACATTTGGGACACTTAAACAACCAACTTTTCGTTAAAGGCCATCATCCTAGGAGAATTGGGCATTCGACCCATCCACTACATAACGTTGTAGACTTTCATCAAGTTCCAAAGCTCATTGAATCCTGTCCGCAAGGTCATACTGTACCTCTGTCCAGTTCAGGCACGCATTTGCAGTAACATTCTTATCCACACAAGAGATGTCTAAGTCCTCTAACTCTTGGATTAGATGCTCATCATGCATCAACAACCAACTTGCCTTTGTCGGAGTCCTGCGACTCAAAACATCTGCAACTACATTTCCCTTCCCGGGAGTAAATTGAATTTGGAAGGTGTAGTCCCCGAGGAACTCCATCCACCTCCGCGGTCGCATATTTAGATCCCTCTGATCCAGCAGATTCTTAAGGCTCTTATGGTCCGTGAAGATGTTAACTTTCACGTCATATAAATAGTAATGCCATAGTTTAAGTGCAAATATTACCGCCGCCAACTCCAAATCATGGACTGGATAGTTCTGCTCATGCACTTTCAACTGGCATGAGCCATAAGCTATCACTTTACCAAACTGAAGAAGGATGTAGCCTAAGCCGATCCATGTTGCATCACTATAAATTTCATAGCCGTCTAAACCACATGGCGTTATCAAGATTGATGCCGTAGTTTGACGACTTTTCAGCTCCTCAAAAGCTCGCACACACTCCGGTGTCCAAACAAACTTCTGACTTTTCCTCGTCAGAGTGGTGAGAGGCAAGGCTATCCACGAGAAGTTCTCTACAAAGCGCCTATAGTAGCCCGTAATTCTAAGAAAACTCCAGACTTCAGCCACAAAAGACAAAACCAGCCACTCCCGTATCACAACTATCTTCGACGGATCCACCACAATGCCGTCTCCACCTATCACATGTCCAAGAAATGCCACTGATTATAGCCAGAACTCACACTTTGAGAACTTGGCATAAAGCTTGTTCCTTCTTAGGGTGTGCAACACATTCTTAAATGATTCATTTGGTCTTCTTCAGATTGCGAGTACACTAATATATCATCAATAAAGACGATTACAAACAAGTCCAAATACTCCCAAAATGTTTGGTGGATTAGGTCCAAGAATACTAATGGCGCATTTGTTAGCCCAAACGACATTACAGTGAACTCGTAATGACCATAGTGTGTACCAAATGCTTTCTTGGAAATATAACATTCCTGAATCCTCAACTGATAATAGCAAGACTTTAAATCCAGCTTCGAGTAGATAGTTGATCCCACTAGTTGATCGAACAAGTCATCAATTCGTGGAATCAGATACTTATTCTTTTCCGCCAGCTTGTTTAGTTATCGATAATCAATGCATAGCCACAAGCTTCTGTCCTTCTTTTTCACAAACAGGACCGGAGCGCTCCAAGGTGACATACTTGGGCGTATAAGCCTTGCTCCAACAACTCTTGCAATTGAACCTTTAGTTCCGCCATCTCCTTTGGTTCAACACGGTATGGCAAACGGGCCACAGGTTTCACACCTAGCACCAACTCAATAACGAAATCAATATCCCGCTAGGGCAGTAACCTCAGAAGATCCTTAAGAAACACATCAGCGTACTGTGATACTATAGGAATATAAATCACACTGGGCCTCAACTCAACAGCCTCCAATAATATGAAGTTCAACTCCACGCCCTTCAGAACTGCCTTGCCTGCCTGGATCGCAGACATCATTATCTTGCTTGATCCTCGTATACCAGTGAATTTAGTCTCTCGTTCGGTGTTCTGTCCCAGTGTGACTTCCTTATAGTTGAAATCTATATAGGCACGCTGTTCCGAGAGCCAGTCCATACCAAAGATTACATCAAACTCTGATATCGGTAGCACAAATGCTTCCAATCCAAAATCCCGACTTCCTATCCGCACCTCAATACAACAGAGTAAATCCACGCGCATCAAGCACCCGTTAGGTAGCAACACATTCACTCGATCTGTTGGTGTATACGAAGGCACTCCGAAACGCCCCATGAAGTCTTCCGACAAAAAGGAATAAGAAGCTCCTGTATCGAATAGTGCTCTCGCCAGACACTCTTATATTAGGAAAATGCCTATTTCAAACCAATCATACACAAGCAACGCATAAGGTACTAAGTTTGGAAAACAGTAAAAACTATATCTTAACTAATACCTATTACCACTTAGCTTTTTTTTATGGCCTCCTGTTGGCCAAGATTATAGACTTGGGGTTATGCTTGAGATGCAGTTGATTCCACCACTGCCTTTCCCTTCTCAGCATAAGACACACCCGTCTTTTTCTCCCCTTTTGGAAGGCCACTCCAGCAATCTTGAGCCTTATGCCCCATGTTGGGTATTGTATCCACAATAATCCAAATTTGTATGAAGTCACCCTTGAACTAATGTGAATTAAGGTTGTATTTGATGCCATCTTTTAGTTGAGTGCTTGTAGGTTATTATTGCTAAGTGTAGACCAATGTCAGCTTACAATGAGTCACCAAACATAGGACCATGCAATATAATCCCTCATTATGTGATCTATGGTTTTGACTCATGCGTAACCTCTCTATTAGAATGCACTTGTTTTTCAAGTACTAAAGAAATGTAAGAAAGGAAGGGTTGATGGTTTAAACTTAGAAGAAAAGAAAAATTTCTCTGAAAATTTCCTAAGTCTTTTCTCGAGAAACTGAAGACTGTTTCTCGAGAAGTCTAAGTCTATTTCTCGAGAAAGCATTGCTGTTCTTGAGAAACCACAAGACTTCTCGAGAAACTGTAAAAATTTATACCAAGTCATTTTATTGAGAAATTCCCTTAAGATTTCTCAAGATGCCAAGAAAGTTCTCGAGAAAGCCAAGTCTTTTTCTCGAGAAATAAACTTATTCTCGAGAAATCAGCATTCTACTTCACAGAATTTGCGTTAAGTCAATTTCTTGAGATGCCATATAATTTCTCGAGAAAGAAATTCTTTTCTTGAGAAATCATGTTTTTCTCGAGTAATAAGTTCTTCACTTCATGAATTTTGCGCTAAGTAAATTTCTCGAGAAGCCGTATTATTTCTCAAGAAATCAAATCATTTCTCGAGAAATCAGTAGTTTACTTCACAGAAATTTTTCAAGTCTTTTCTCGATAATCCAAGTCTTTTTCTCGAGAAAGCTATTCATTTCTCGAGAAATAAACTTTTTCTCGAGAAATTTTTTCTCGAGAAATGGACTTGCAAAATTTTCGTTTCAAATTTTCTGACAGGAATTCAAATTAGCCTAAGTTTAGTATGATTGAACTTTCCTTAATCACGTGGATCATTCCTTAATGACATTTGACCGTTGGACGATGATATATATAAAGTCATTTCAAGGATTCGAAAACCCTAATCAATCACAAGAAGAATAATTTTTACAGAATTAGAATCTCTTTAGCACTTTCCATTTTCGGGAGAAAAGCCGCACATCTTCAACGCCAATCGTCTCTGTCGCTCTCTCCAGATCCAGTAATTAAATCCAAGACAAGATTCGACAGATCCAAGATAAATAGATTCTCCAACATCTATTCGATTGGGTCGAATCCTAGCTTTTAGATCAGCCTTCTCGGTTTTTTTCCCCAACCTTCTTCATCAAGTTGTTTAAGTTTCAAGAAGGAAGATTCCTGAAGAATTCAGATCTGGAAGTATAAAACATTTTCATTATTATTGTAAATTATTTTTTCATTTGTAAGAACTTTTTCTCCGAGTTTGTAGGAGTTTTATCTTTGAGTTGGTTAATCTGTGTCTGGATCGAGATTGTAGATCCGGTTGTGGATCGAGGTGTAAGAGATCTTATTCTCCAAGGTGTAGGAGTGTTGCTCCGAGGTGTAAGATTATGATAATCTGAGAAAGGAGAAGTAGCCGTATTGTACCCTTTATGGTAGATAGGTGAGGCGGGATAGTGGACGTACCCAAGATGGGGAACAACTATAAAAATCTCTATGTTTGTGTGCTTGTCTTTTAGATAATTTTTATTTCGCAAAAAGATATGAACTTCACCTATTCAGCCCCCTCTAGGTGATTTATGTAGATGCTGGATACTTTCAATTGGTATCAGAGCGAGGTTGGTCAAATAAGGTTAACACCTTGATCAAGATTCCTTATCTAGCATTCAGATATTCCGCACCTTCACAATGGAAATAAACAAAGATATGTCATCCATGAATCTACTGATATGCACAAAGGAAAACTTTCCCATGTGGAAAGAATGAGTACAGTTCTACATGGAAGCTTCTGATCAAGGGATTTTCTAGATTGTGGAAGAAGGACCACACATTCCCACTCAACCTTCAACGATAAATCCAGCGATAATGTTTCCAAAGAAGATGATGGATCTTACTAAGGATGAGATTGCCTTAGTCTCCCTTGACAAGAAGATGAAGAATATCATATCGAGTGCAATGGATGATTCAATGCTCTAGAACTTATTCCACTGAAAATCTGCAAAAGAGATGTGAGACGGTATTGTTGTCCTAATGGAAGGTACAAAAGAAGTGAGAGACGATTGTAGATCATTGTTGAATCAGAAGTACAAAGCCTTCAAGCAAGGTGCTGATGACTCCATAGCTGACCGTTTTGAGAAGTTCTTCAAGATTATGAACAGTCTCAGAAACTACAGTCGCGTCTTCACTTATGGTGAACTAAACGACAAGTTCCTTAGATCCTTGACAAGGTACTGGGACACAAAAGTTTTTTCCATTAGAGAATTTGGGAAGCTGCCGGAGATAGACCCGCATAACCTATTCGGAAAGCTGCTCTCCTAAGAGCTATAAATGAATACACAAAAGCTTGAGGAGCAAAAGAATAGAACTTCTAGTAGAGATAAGTCTGTGGCCCTGAAGGCAGAAGGCTCAAGAAAATATAAAGCTGTGTCACCAGTAAGGACACGAGCTCCTAACACTCCTGAAGACTCTGAGCCTAACACGTCTGGCTCTGAGCTATCAGATGGAGAATTCTCCCTCCTCTCCAAGCAGTTCAAGAAGCTGCTAAGCAAGAGGAGACAAATTAAAAATAAGTGCTTCTCTTCAAACTCCAGAAGATCATGTCGTGACAGTGATCGAACCAAGAAAAGCTACAATAAGTAAGACAGATATAAGTCCAAACCTAACAAACTGTTTTCTTCTGACGTTGTTTGCTACTATTGTAACAAATCAGGTCACATAATTATGGAGTGTCCCTACAAGAGGAAGGATAACTCTCAGATGGACAAGAAAAGATCCTTCAAATGGAAGAAGAAAGAAGATAAGAGCTTCATTTCCAAAAAGACGAAGACTCTCAGTGACAGTGACTCGAGTGAGTGAAGTTCCGAAAATGAAGAAGCCTACTTTGGGCTTATGGCTAAGTCTGACGAGGAAGTGTGCGACTCTAAATACCAAGGGAAGGTAAACTCACACACTATTCTTTCAAAATCTGAAACGTCCTCCAATGGTCATGAAGACTACTCCTCTGATGAGAATGAATCAGAGTTGATGGATCAGCATGAGCACTTATTAAAGGCTTTTGACAAATGTCGTAAGGTAGTACGAAAGCAGGTAAAAGAGATATCCTCCCTCAAGGCAGTGAAAGCAAATCTGAAGGAAGAAATTGCAAAATTACTTCCTCTCAGAGATGAAGTCCACTACTTGACAGAGGAACTCAAGGGCTCGACTGAGACATTAAGTCTGAAGGAGAAATATCTTGATGAGTTGTAAGAAAAGCTCACGGTAGAGATAAAAATCGTTTAGAGTTTCTCTAAGCCAAAGATTGTTCTCCCTCTCATCGATGAGTTTTCAACTCAAAAGAAGGGTAGTGGTCTTGGCCACGTCGGTAAAAAGGGTAAGGATGCAAAGAAGGCTAGAGCCAAAGAAAATGGGAAGGCACCCATGGGTCAACCTTTATTCAGGAAAGTAATCCTTCCGACGAACAAGTTTGACCTTAAGTCGTCCTATATTCATCATGCTAGGCTACTCATTTAGAGCCCAAAAATCGATACCAGGGATGGACCCGTCCCCGTAACTTTTGTGCCAGGGTGTTTAAAGCATCGCTTAAGGAAATTCAGATGAAAAGTTATGGTCCCTATGTGTATGGCCATAACAATAAGAAGGCACCAAAAGCTAAATCTATTGTGCCTAAGGCTTAGGAGATGGGAAGCCCATGTGTATACTGTAATAAGGAGGCCTCCAACTCTAAGAATGCAACCCCTTCTATACCTCACGTTCAAAGGGTAAAGTAGGTGTACAAAAGGAGGTACAACAGATTCGACTGTTGTTGCTGCAGCAAAATTGGTCATTTTGGCGCAGATTGTTGGTATAAACCTGCCAATCTTATAACCCCTAGAGTTAGATATACGAGACCAACTACTCGCAAGGCTAATGGTCCTAGGGGGAGTATGCTGACCAGGAACCAAGGACCCAAATATGTTTGGGTTCCTAAGGTAAACTGATTTATTTTTGCAGGAATATCCAAAGGCCAATAGAACTATGATCTAGTATTTGGACAGTGGATGCTCTCGGCACATGACTGGGACAAGAAGCCTGTTGCGTGATTATACCCCAGTCAAATATAGACCAAAAGTCATCTTTAGAGGTTCAGACATGGGAACAACAAAAGGTTATTGTATGATTTCCAACGGCATAGTCTTTTTTACAGATGTTGCTTATGTTGAAGGATTACACCAAAATCTTACAAGCATAAGTCAACTATGTGACAAAGGATACATCAATGAGTTCTGCAAGGACAAGTGTTTGATAAAATTGTTTGCAAATTTTGAGATGGTCTTAACATGCACTCGTAGCAGAAATATTTTCTGTTTGAATTTTCTTTATTTAGACAATTCTACCCCAGTGTGTTTTATGACAAAAAGTAGTGTGTCTCTCTGTGACCAATATCACAAGAGATTAGCACATATTAATTTTCAAACCTTAAATATGTTATTTTCTCACAACTTAGTGCGGGATGCCCCAAGCATTAAGTGCCTTAAAGAAAGTCCATGTCACGTTTGTCAAATGGGTAAGCAGATACGGGCTATCTTCAAGGGTATTACTAAGAAAGATTCTTCGCGAAGCTTATACTTATTTTATTTGGACTTATTCGGTGCTATACCTATTCATAGATTAGGAGGTAAGATCTATATGTTAGTAATTGTTGATGATTACTCACATTTCACTTGGGTGTTCTTTCTGAAACACAAGTCAGACACCTTCGAATCTTTCACTAATTTTGTCCGGCAAATTCAGAATGAACTGGACTGCTCAGTGGTTAAAATTAGAAGTGACCACGGAATAGAGTTTGAGTCTGGTACCATGATAAACTTTTGTGAAATCTAAGGTATATTTCATGAGTTTTCCTCCCCGCACACTCCACAGCAAAATAGAGTTGCTGAGAGAAGGAATAGAACTCTGATTGAAGCATGTACAACCATGCTGAATGACTCTTCACTTCCAGAGTACTTCTGGGCTGAAGAAGTCAACACGGATTGTCACGTGCAAAATAGAGCACTCATCAACAAAAGCTATCGTAAGACTCCCTATGAGCTATTGAAGGGCAGAAAACCAACTATGTCCAATTTTAGAATCTTTGGAAGCAAATGCTTCGTACTTAATAATGAGAAGTATTACCCCACAAAGTTTAGTGAAAAAATGTTTTGAAGGTATTTTTGTAGGATATAGTAGCCATAGTAAGGCATATATGATTTTTAATAAGAAAACTCTGGTGGTAGAAGAGTCTATAAAAGGTGTATTTGATGAGACGAGCATGCTTTATAGTAACTCGTCTAGTGTTATTGGTGCAGATACAGGTACCAGGTTCGTGGAGCTAAGCTTGGATGAAGCTGTCAAGGAAGATGCTCCAAGTTCAGTCAAGATCGTCAATCCATGCTTGGTGGATGAAGAAACCATAGAGGAAGAATTGCTTCAACTTATAGGGGCAAGACTGGATGTTGCAGAGCTTGCTGGAGGGAAAGCAAGGAACCTAGGGCTCAAACACCTAAGAGATCACCCAGTTGATCAAATTATTGGAGAGCCAGGAGACAGTGTTAGAACTAGAAGAGGTACAACTTACAAAGCTTTGCATCTCAATTTTCTGTCTCAGGTTGAACCGAAGAAGTTCGAGGAAGCGAATAAAGATGGCTCTTGGATCATGGCAATGTGAGAGGAGCTCAGCTAGTTTGAATGGTACAAAGTCTGGGAGCTAGTGCCCAGGCCAACGGGACAAAACGTGATCAGCACCAAATGGATCTTTAGAAACAAGCTGGACAAACACTGAGTAATTATAAATAACAAAGCAAGGCATATAGCACAAGGATATAGACAAGAAGAGGGGATCGACTTCAACCAAACATTTGCTCTAGTGGCTCGACTCGAGGCGATCAGGTTATTTCTTGTGTATGTGCCCTCAAAGGCTTCACTGTCTACCAAATGGATGTGAAGTTAGTATTCCTCAATGGGAATCTGAAAGAGGAAGTATACGTAGCACAACCCCCAGGTTTTGTTAGTTCTCAATTCCCTGATTATGTTTATTTCTTAAATAAAGCATTATATGGTTTAAAGCACGCTCCCTGAGCTTTATATGAGACATTGTATAACTTTCTTCTTGAGAACAAGTTCACAAGGGGAAAGATAGACAAGACATTATTTCTTAGTTAAGTTAAAGACAAGATTTTGCTAGTGCAAATCTATGTCAATGACATCATATTTAGCTCTACGGAAGACAGCCTTTGCAAAAAGTTTTCTAAACTTATGCAAGGGAAGTTTGAAATGAGCAGTATGAGTGAGCTGAAGTATTTCTTAGGACTTCAGGTGAAGCAATCTGAAGATGGGATTTTAATCTTTTAGACGAAATTCACCAAGGAGATTCTTAAGAAATTTGGAATGGAGAGAGCAACCTCTATGAGTACTCCAATGGGTTAAACTATGTCTCTAGACAAGGATGAGAAAGGGAAACCTTTTGATGAAACAAAGTACAAAAACATAATTGGATCCTTACTCTACCTGACTGCCAGTAGACCAGATATAATGTTCTTAACATGTGCCTGCGCTAGATATCAAGTGAACACTAATAAATCTCATTATGTCGCTGCAAAGTGAATTTTTAGATACCTTAAGGGTGCACCCAATCTTGGCTTATGGTACCCAAGAAGTAATGATGTCGAGCTAATTGGCTTTTCAGATGCTGAATTTGCAAGAAGCAGGGACAACAGGAAAAGCACTTTCGGGACGAGCCAATTCCTCAGAAGATGGCTTATCTCTTGAAGCAGTAAGAAGCAAAATTGTGTGGCAACATCTACTGCCGAGTCAGAGTATATCTCAGCAGGAAGTTGTTGCGCACAACTTCTATGGATCAGAAACCAACTCGAAGACTATAATTTGAAGTACAGATAAATTCCAATATATTGCGACTCTTCCAGCGCAATAGCTATCGCCAACAATCAAGTTTCTCACAATCGAACCAAGCACATCAAAGTTCGCTACCATTTCATCCGGGAGAATTTGGAGAATAAGTACATAACCCTCAACTATATCCTGACGGAAAAGCAGGATGTAGATATTTTCATGAAGCCGCTAGACGAGGCCAAGTTCTCCTTTTTCAAGACAGAACTTGGTATGCTCAACATGGAGTCCCGACAAGCTCCGATTATGGATTTCTCAAGAAAAACTTAGTGGATTTCTCTAAAAGCTACTGGATTTCTCGACGTCTCTGATTTCTCGAGAAGACCTTTATTTATCGAGAAAAGATGTCTACTTCTCGAGAAATTTAGTATTCTTCTCAAAAACTTAGTGAATTTATCGAAATCCTCTGAATTTCTCGAGACACAATTTCTGGATTTCTCGAAACACTATTCTATTTCTCGACAAAGGGCTCATGGACTTCTCGAGAAACATCATTTTTCTCGAGAAAAGCTCTAATTTAACAGGATAAATTTCTAAAGAATCTGAACCGCCGTTCCAAGTACACCTCTTTTAATTCTTCAATTTTTTTAATTTTATATAAATAAAAGATAAGTCCATAGAAATACCCAAACCCACAAATTCAAAAAAGGTCACCGCCATTCTTCTCGCAAAATCCACCGTTTCTTCTCCAGCAAACCAGATATTTCTCATTCTCTGCAATTGATGGCTCTATCGTCCATGATCAGTGTGGATAGTGAATTCGTTCGCGTAAGCATAAAAGAAATTTCCGACGACTTCAAGAAGGTTTTGCTACTTTTGGAATCCGCCGGCCTCTCCTTTATCCTGGAACATCCTTGCAAAGTTTTACTACCTGAAGTTGAGGAGTTTTTCCGTAATGCCAAGATCAAGAGAAGCGGGAAGTTGTTGAAAACTTCAGTCAGAGGTATGAAACTCAAAATCAAGCTATTTTCCACCACAGAGTTTCTGTGATTGCCGTCCATAGATGAAGAAGACTATTTGGAAGAAGTTAATTATTCAAGAGCGTACTCATTCTGTGGTCTTTCAAAATCCACCACTTCAGTTAAAAGACAGAACATGTCAAATGAGAGCAAACTTCTGGCTGATATTCTAGGAAAGGTTTTTCTATGCAGAATAGGGTCTATTGGATATATTTCTAAAAAGTTCTTTGACATGATAATTGCAGTTATGTGCATAAATAAGTTTTTGTGGGGATGCCTTCTATTTGAAAAGATCAAGGAGAGTTTGAAGGCACAAAATTTTGGTAGAATTATTTCTCTGTACTTGAATCAAGCTTACCTAGATATCTTTGACATAACCAAAGGTGTGGCAATTCACCACCGTAAGAAAGTCTCTATATCCTCCATCCAGAGATGGGAGATCAGAATTCCAAGGCCATTTCATGCTCCGCATGTTCCAAGAATTATAGTGCATGATGAGGACAGGATTCCATCTCCTCCTCACACCGTTACAGCTGGCACATCTGGTGTAACTACTGAGGGGGATCCTTCTCCTTCAATTCATGTAGAGGTACAACACGCTGAGGTACAAGTCACATAAGTTCATTCAGAGGCTCCTACAACAAAGGTTTAAGAATAAGTTGTAGATGATGTTGATACAATGGTAGAAGATAGTTTAGCTCAGTCTGATGATGAGCAGAATACCTCTAAGGGTTATGGTGGCTTAGGTTTGAATGTTCACTCCTCCTCTGATCAAGACACTCTACTGGATACTACTATAGAGGACATTAACAGGAAGATTGAAAGTCTAACATCAGATGAACCCCTGTTCATCCCCCCTGTAGATACTACAGAAAAGTCTCCAGAAAAGGTTTCTGATGATATTCCTGAAGACATTCCTGACAAGACTCATGCAGATATTCCTAAAGATAACCCTGTAGAAACTCCAGAATATTCTCAGCCCCAGGAACATATTGAGGGGGAGAATGTTGATTTGCTACCTGAGGAAGAAATTACTCCAGATACAGCTAAACCTCCTCTATGGAACTTGGATTTTTCTATGCCTATTATTCTAGGAGAGGAAGGAGATGTCATGAATTCTCTCCAAAGAGGGAGAAGTATAGTGGTAATTGAAGAAATACCAGTTTGGACACCTCCAGATCTACCTCCTCCACCCCTCCAGCTGATATTATCCCTGATGATACCCTCTGGGGTAAAATAGAATCTATGCTTTCAAAGCAAAGAGAGTACTTTGATAAGTCTCTCAAAGAAGTTACTGATAAAGTATCTGCTCTAGAGAAAGAGATGAGTAGAGACTTTGCTGAAATTCAATGTAATACAGATGAACTGAAACGACTGCTCAAGATTGGTTGCAAAGCTTTGTACAACACTATCACTTGTGTTGGTGAATTAATGAATCAATCAGTCACTCTTGCAAACAATCAGATCCAATTGGAAAAGAAAGCTCAAGAACACAACTTCAAGACTTGTGAAGAAGTTGGAAAATTCAAGGAAGTTGTCATAGACACTTTAACTATAAAAGTCAGAAAGGGGGAGGAAAAAGTAAAAGAATATCTAACAAAATCTGGTGCAGAGATGAAGGCACAATGAGATGCTAAACTAAAAGAGATTTGTACAGATGTAAAGGCACAGATTCATGGTGTAAAGTTTCACACTTATGATACAGCTGTATGGATGCATAATCAGATCTTTCCAAACTTCCAAGTTAATCCAAATGAGGCTCCACCTCCTCATCTCAATCCAACTGTCCGCAAGCCAATATTCTCTCTTAGACCAGAACTTTATGAAGCTCCTCCTAAATACTACTCTCATGTCTGTACATCTGATCAACAAGAGTATCCTCAAGATCTTCCTCCTGAAGGGCAAGTGCCAAAAAGAAGGAAGTATGGTGAGGGTGCCTCTGCCAGCCGATCCATTCCAAGTCAAGAAGCTGAGAAAAGAAAAGAACAAGAATTTGCTGAGGTGTGGAGCCCAACCTCCAAGTCTCTCATTCTAGACACTCTAAAGTTGGTTGTGGATTGCAATGAAAATATAAATGATCATTACAATCACCAAGAGTGGGAGCTTTATGAAAAATCCTTGACAAAAAGAAGACTTTATGATCGTGAATATGGACGTCCCAGTGCCCCTCCTAAACCTTCAAAGTACTATCCTAAGCCATACTGTTATCAGACGAGACACTAAGAGAAGAAAGAAAGATTACACCAACAACAACTCAAATTATTCTATGTTCACAGTCTAATAGTATTTTTGTGGGCTAAGATATCTCTGTGGACAAACTCTCTATATATAAATTTTGAATTTTGTTGAACTTGTTATTTCTTATCTGTCTTTACATACATTATCTTGCTTGCTTGTTATTTCTTTATTTATCTTGATGTAATGCACCTTAGTGTACATGGTTCTGATTTCTACAAATAGGGGGAGATTGTTGGGTATTGTATCCACAAAAACCCAGATTTGTATGAAGTCACCCTTGAACTAATGTGAATTAAGGTTGTATTTGATGCCATCTTTTAGTTGTGTGCTTGCAGGTTATTATTGCTAAGTATAGACCAATTTCAGCTTACAATGAGTCACCAAATACAGGACCATGCAATGTAATCTCTCATTATGTGATCCATGGTGTTTAATCATGTGTAACCTCTCTATTTTTCAAGTACTAAAGAAATGGAAGAAAAGAAGGGTTGCTGGTTTCAACTTAGAAGAAAATAAAAATTTCTCTAAAATTTCCTAAGTATTTCTCTCGAGAAACTGAAGACTGTTTATCGATAAGTCTAAGTCTATTTCTCGAGAAAGCATTGCTGTTCTCAAGAAATGACAAGACTTCTCGGGAAACTTTCAGAATTTATACCAAGTCCTTTTATCGAGAAATGCCCTTAAGATTTCTCGAGATGCCAAGAAAGTTCTCGAGAAAGCCAAGTCTTTTTCTTGAGAAATAAACTCCTTATCGAGAAATCAACATTCTACTTCATAGAATTTGTGTTAGGTCAATTTCTCTAGAAGCCATATTATTTCTTGAGAAAGAAATTATTTTCTCAAGAAATCATGTTTTTCTCGAGAAACAAGTTCTTCACTTCACGAATTTTGTGCTAAGTAAATTTCTCGAGAAGCCATATTGTTTCTAGAGAAATCAAATCGTTTCTCGAGAAATATTGTCCTTCTCGAGAAATCAGTAGTTTATTTCAATGAAATTTTTCTTCAAGTATTTTCTCGAGAAAGCTATTCATTTCTCAAGAAATCAACTTCTTCTCGAGAAATGGACTTGCAGAATTTTCGTTTCAAATTTTCTGACAGGAATTCAAATTAGCCTAAGTTTAGTATGATTGATCTTTCCTTAATCACATGGATCATTCCTTAATGACGTTTGACCGCTAGACGATGATATATATAAAGTCATTTGAAGGATTCGAAAACCCTAATAAACCATAAGAAGAATAATTTTACAGAAATAGAATCGCTTTAACTTTTTCCATTTTCGGGAGAAAAGCCCCACATCTTCATCGCCAATTATCTCTGTTGCTCTCTCTAGATACATCGATTAAATCCAAGACAAGATTCGACAGATCCAAGATAAACAGATTCTCAGACATCTATTTGATTGGGTCAGATCCTAGCTTTCAGATCAGCCTTCTCGGTTTTCTTCCCCAACCTTCTTCATCAAGTTTTTTAAGTTTCAAGAAGAAAGATTCCTGAAGAATTCAGATCTTGAAGTGTAAAACATTTTCATTATTATTGTAAATTATTTTTTCATTTGTAGGAGCTTTGCATCCGAGTTTGTGGGAGTTTTATCTTCGAGTTTGTAGATCTGTGTGTGGATCTAGATTGTAGATCCGGTTGTGGATCGAGGTGTAGGAGATCTTGTTCTCCGAGGTGTAGGAGAGTTGCTCCGAGGTGTAGGAGCATTGCTCCGAGGTGTAAGATTGTGATAATATGAGAAAGGTGAAGTAGCCGTATCGTACCCTTTGTGGTAGATAGGCGAGGCGGGGCAGTGGACGTACCCAATACGGGGAACCACTATAAAAATCTCTATGTTTGTGTGCTTGTCCTTTAGATAATTTTTATTCCGCAAAAAGACGTATACATCACCTATTCACCCCCCTCTAGGTGATTTAGGTAGAAGCTAGATACTTTCACCCCACTTTGCCACATGTATAACATGTGAGCGGACCTCTTCCAGATGTTACTCTAGACGGAGGAGAAGAAGGAGACGATGCAGAAGTTTTAGGCTTCTTTTTTCCACCATTGGTACCAGACTTTAACGAACTAGGTACCTTGAACTCTGGTTTCTTCCATGCCAAATCATTCTTATGCTGCACGTGCTTCATGTTCAGCTCAAGAGAGCGGGCCATATTGACCAAGGTAAGAAAACCCTGCGTCATCGGTCCTGAGAGAAGCAACCGCAGGTCGTCTCTCAGCCCTTCATAGAACTTATTTGTCTTTCGCTCCTCATCTATAAATTTAAATCTTGCATATCTACCCAATCTCATAAACTCGTGAAAGTAGTCATCCCCGACCTATCGCCTGAAGTTAACCTTTGTAATTGATTCTCCATCGTAATCTGCTGTGTTGATGGAATGTATCTTGCCAGAAAACACCTTGAGAATTCCTACATTAAGATCTCAATCAATGACCGACCAACAAATTGGTGCAACTCTAGTTCATCCCACCATAATCTTGCCTCACCATCCTGCAAGAAGGTTGTCACAATGACTTTTTGCCACTCTTCCGTTTCAGTTGCCATCAAGACCCTATTTATTATTGAGAGCCAATCTCCGGCTTGTGTAGGGGATCTAGTACCCATAAACCCAAGGGGATTGAAACTCATTACGTGTTTTAGTTGCTTATCCATCACTCGCCTTATGGACACTGGCTCAACAACCAATTGTCTCATCGCTATGCGCTAAACCATGCCAACCGGTTCCTGAACCATTACAGGAATAGGAGGTTGTCTCTGACCCCCTGGTTGTGCATTAATCATTGCAAACACGGCTTTTGCAACCAACTGTATAATTTCTGCCGAAGGAGGAGGCATTGGAACCACATTTGGTGCACTACTCTCCACCAAGCGCTGGGGTTCTAGCTGCCCCAAACCACTTCTAGTCGCCTATAATATGAAACACATAATTTAGCAACTACAAATATTACCAAAAGCAATTATAGGAACATACTAGTTCCTCAAACATGTGTATTTTAATTACTAAGTGGACATTCATGGGTTCAGTTATTTTATCAAGGTAGCGCACATGCACGTGCTCACCACCCCTTAAAAGAATTCGACCACGAATTCAAAGAACGAAGACCGTGAACAGAATCTGATACTAATTTTGTAACACCACCTTCTGTCATATGTTATACGACGGATAGGGGCGTTACACATAATAACAGTTATCTAGTTCTATTAGAAGCCCACTGGGAAAATAAAGACAGTAAACACCTACGGTGATAACAACAACTCTTGCTCCATTGCCAACACATAGGTCCACCTCCCCTTTACTCAGCAATCTTCTCCTTCCTAGTTCCTGCACATTTATACAAATATGAGAACCACATTCGGTATCCAATACCCAGGATGAAGGAGTAGAATGGTTTATCTCTATAACATAGATACTTGAAGCGGAAGTCATACCTCCCTTAATCTTGTGCAGACCCTCAATGTACGAAGGACAATTCCTCCTCCAATAACCAGCCTTGCCATAGTGGTGGCATTTCCCTTCTTTTACAGAGCCTTTCTTCTTCAGTGCTGAAGACTTGGGATCCAAAGGAGACTTATGTCCCACCTTCATCTTCTTGAAGCCCTTGTACTTGCCCTTGCCTTTATGCACCATCAGTATGGGGATAGCAGGCTTGGTCTTCTTCATGTTGATTTTGGCAGTTCTTAATATGCCTAGGAGCTCAGGCAGTGTCTTGTCTATTTCATTCATGTTATAGTTCAAGGCGAACTGCTCATAACTGTCCAGCAACGATTGCAGGATCATGTCTATGGCCAACTCTTGGCCCAGAGGGAAGCCTAGTCTCTCAAGTTTCTCTATATACCCATTCATCTTGAGTACATGAGTCCATCAGAAGGCATCCAAATACTTAATATTGCTTAAGGGATTTGTAAACAATTGATTAACACTTAAACATGGCTAACTATTAACCAGTGTGAAAATACACAAAATAAAATTCAATAACATCCATAATCCTAATGCATCCTAGATGTGCATAATAAAATCATCAACACTTAATGAACTAGACTAAATCTGAACATCTTGGACCCTTCTAAATCCTCAGATTTACATGCACTGGACATGAGCAACACCAACTCTATTTATACAATAGACAAGCTCATATCTCTATATGAGATTCAAAATCTAACACACTTGGTTTCATAAACCAATAAGAGGGACGGTTACTGTTAAGGAGTAATAAGGATATCACAACAAAATCACATGCGCACTTGGTGGGGTTCCAAGGGGCTGTGCCCCTGGCAGTGGTCTTGTTGACCGATTAGCGAGTGGGGTCAATGGGCAGAGCCCCTGCAGAGTGCGGGGCTATGCCCCGACCAAATTTTGAAAAAGAACCACCGATTCCACACAAAATCCATCAACATTTGTGTTCTAGGAATAGATCTAGGCATCTTAGAACACTTCTAAAATTTCAAGATCTACACGCAATAGATTTAACAACTTCTGAAACAATGATCATTGCATCAACCTCCCTCTGATACCACTATTGGGTTTTGCTAGGATGACACAATATTTGTGCACGCAGCAGAAATAAGGAACACGAAAACCCAAAAGAGTTCGAATCTAGCAATGAACATTAATCAAGAAGTAAAATATCATAAAATAAAATTACCTTTGCAGGATTGAGTCAAACTAAACCAAGGTGCTCCGAATAAAGCCCACGAACGACAATGACTAGAGTTCTGAGCGTAGAATAGTGTTCATGCCTCTAAGGATATCCACACGAGCACGAAGTAACCTAGACTCTTATCGCACAAGATCTAGGTCAGAACTAGGTTTTCTCTCAATGTCTCCACAGACTACTAGATCCGTTCAAGGAGAGGTGGAGGTGAAGAATCCGACACACAGGAAACCTTTTCTGGTGATGGTAAATGGTCGGCGGTCGGCGACAGTGAGCGGGTTTCGTGACTTAGTGGAATAGTTTCGTCATCGGGAATAGAAGGCCGTCACATGGTTAGGTCAAGAGAATGAACAGTTACTTATCGGTCCAACTGTACATATCCTATATATACGTTGAACTGAACCAATCAATGCCAGCAAAACCGCCGAACCGGACATAAAGGAAATAAACTGGTCGAAACAAAATTCGTCGAGTATCACATTGATATTCGACGAATCAAAACTATTCGTTGAGTTAACACGTGAATATTATATGAAACCACACAGGGCAAATCGTCCTATTATCAAGGCAATATATGACGAATCGAGGTCTAACTCGACGAATCTGTCATGACGATACTTGACGAATCCAAGACAGAAGCGTTGAGATGTCTCGACGATACTCGACAAATTGTTGAGTTATCTCGACGATACTTGACGAATCTAAGATGGAAGCGTTGAGATGTCACGATGATACTCGATGAATATAGACCATTTGTCAAAACCTCTCATCTATACTCGACGAATTTCCCTTAGCTTTCTTTCGATAAATTACCTGATCACCCATATTCACAATTCAGGTCCCGGGATTAAATTCCTTCACATCCAGAACGTCATAGGATTGGTCCTTCAATCATATCACATGTGAGTAAGGCCAACACAAACCTTTCAAACTTATCAAGTGCTCTTATGTATGACCCCATAGGCTCATATTGCGTTGGCATTAAGGCCACATGTTTGATCACTTCCATATCACCATGGTAATACCAACACATTTAGTTCAGGCTATCGCCGGACGGTAACTACTACCGCTTGGTGGTAGATGACAGAGGAGAGCTCCTTGTATTGCTTGGACCTATAAACCTGCACACTCTACCAGACACAAGATGTGATCAAATACAATATGGGAATTTATATTATAAAACTAAGGATATGTGAGCCGTCGGTTCAAACAAACCCCCTCTAGGTGTTTAGCTACCTGTGAAAACAAAGACTTTCAGAGAGTTAACTTGAAATTAAAGCATGAAAATATTCTAAGTGTTTTACCGTCTAGATAGTGAGCATATTAGCTAGATATATTTATATTGGCTAGATTAAAGCTATAATGAGTAGATCACTTCCATATCACCTAGAAATGATCAATAAAGCTTGAATCATGCAGACAATATCTGAATCGTGTGGAGAAGAGCTATATCGTATATACAATATCTAAATTGTGTAGAGAAGAGCTATATTGTTTAGACAGTAGCTATATCGTACATACACCTTCTATATCATGAAGATATCTTCCTTATTATCCAAAGGAATGATTTTGATTTTGAATTACCTGCTTGACGGAATCATTGTCATACTTTATGGTAATATCTACAGCTATATTTGACACATGTCTACCTCTAAGAAAGGTCTCTTATAGCTGTTGAAAGTTGTGCTTAAAATAAAAAAGGAGATTTGATGTCTAACCCTAATCAATCAGATCAAATCAAATCAGGCTTTTGTCATCTTCAAATTTTTTTGTGATTCTTCTGTCTGAAAGAAAAAAGAAGGAGAAGATAATCTTTGAAGCAAAATTTTTAAATCTTCTCAAGTAAGATCGATTCAAGGTTGCTGATTTTTCCAAGGGCTTAATCAACAACAGTAAGCCTTTTGGTCCTCAAGTGTTTAAATAAGTATTCTTCAATTGAAGACATTATTTAAGATCTTTAATAAAAGACAGTAGAAATTAATCTCCATCAAGATTCAAGAATACTATGCTCCTCGAGATTTATTCTTTATAGTCAAAATGAAGTTGCAATAAAACTTAAAAATATTCTTTTCTATAGGATTTCTCTGAAATCTGAGTGTAGGATCTTGTGTGACCTTAGTGCAGGTTTCTGCGCTGAACCTAAGAAAGGATTCCAGTTGTCAATTTGAGTGTAGGATCTTGAGCTAGGATATTTGGGGTAGTGGATCTAAGTTAGGGGATCATTTAGCATCCCTGAGGTAGGAGTGTTGACTTCGAGTTATAAGATATACGAATCTGAGTTAATTTGGTTGACGTTGTCGAGACTAGCGAAATAAATCGTTCAACGGTTCGGCATGCGGGAGGGGAAGAGTAACTCTACTCCACTTGATGTTGTCATCAAGCTTCAACGAGATGAGGGGAGGATACTTCTAGATCCTTTAGTGTTACGGGCTTTGGTTTAGATCCTTATTTCTTTGACGATTATGAGGCCAGACATTGCTTATGTTGTAGGCCAAGTAAGTCGGTATATGACAGAACCTCAGAAGCCTCATCTAGTGGCGGTAAAGAGCATTTTGAAGTACGTGAAGTCCACTTCAGATATGGGTCTACTTTATGGGAGATGCACGAGCTTCAAGCTATACAGTTGCATAGATGCTGATTATTGGGGAGATTCAGACGACCAGAAGTCAACATCTGGTTATGTCTTTATATGTGGATTAGCGGGTATCTCATGGTTCTGCAAGAAGCAATATTTTATGTCTGTCTCTACTATGGAAGCAGAGTACAAGGCTTCGGCCTTGGCAGCTTGGGAAGTCATCTGTCTTAGGTGTCTAGTTGAGGAAGTCAATGAAGAAGTGCGCGGTCCCACTCTACTATGCAGTGATAACGAAAGAGCCCTCAAACTTGTTAATAATCCAGTTTATCACGCGCGGACCACACATTCAGATTGAGAACCATTTCATTAGAGAGAAGGTGTTGGAGGGGTCTCTTATGGTTGGACATGTACGGAGAGAGGAAAACATCACAGACATCTTTACGAGACCGCTGTCGAAGGGGCCATTTATACGGTTATGGGGACTATTGGGGCTAGTTTCTATTTCTCACTTCAAGGGGGAGTGATGAATTTTTTGAAGTGAAAGTGGCTGCCTGGGCGGTCTGTCTGCACGGTCTGTGCAGACAAAAGGGGCGGATAGCTAGGTAGGTAAGGGTGTTGAAGTCAGCATGTTCCCTAGAAGTAACCAGATGGATAAGATGTTTATCCACGATGTTCGCTAAGTCCGCGATGCAAACTTGTTTGGATCTCTAAAGATCAACATGTCCTTGTGCCTTGATCTTGCTCTAGTGCAAATTGGTGGTAACTACGCAGTTCGCCAGTTTGTGCGGACTGGCCCTTGTATCCGCCGGTGCTGTGTTCACATCAGGGATGTCTGGTGGTGTCGACTCTGTCTAGATTTGTACCATGTATAGGTGTGCTCATTCTTAAAGGTCACGCGGTTGGCACATACTATTTTCTTTGTCTGTCATGTTTGGCAGCTGTCAGCCTTGTGTGCTCTTGTTACAAGCTTGGAGTGTGCGGACTAGAGTAGTGTCCGCAAGGGCGTACAGACTTGAGCTGTGTCTGCTTGTGTGTGGACTGGTGGTGTTTCTGTAGGGTCTGCCAATGTGGTGAACAAGTCATGGCTTGGCCTTATGGTTACAAGGCGGATAGGTTTTCTATCCGGCCCTAGTGCTGCGACCTTAGCAGTTTGGTTATCCAGCCTAGTTGCGGAGACAAAGCTGACTGGCTGGGTCCACGACTATACAAATACTCTCAGTGCTCACCGCGAGATTAGGTAGTGATCCTATCAGCTAGGGAGGTGATCACAATCCTCTCCATGCCTATAAATAGGACCCCCTGTCACATCAATAGTACAACCGAATGAACAGTAAGTGAACTCGGGTGGTTGTTACAGACAAGTTTTTGTGTTCGCACTGTTTGAAGGAGTTGACTGGTTTTTTGCTATACAGATTGTGCAGACAGTGCTGAGATGCAAGGTACTTGGTTCTAACTTCGGTCAGGGATCAGTGCGGACTGTACGGTTACAATCAGCGATTAGTAGCAGGTCATAACTTGGGCCATGCGGTCTTCTCTCTTCGGCAACCTTTTTCCCAGTTCAATAAGCTGTCCGCTTCTGGTGTCTTGTTCAGTTCGGCAGCAGCTGTTCGCGGCGATCTGGCGGCTAGGCGACCTCGATGTTAGGTGGCTTGTAGATCAGTGGATAGAGTTCTTTAGCATTGGAATAATGGGTTGTCCGCGCGGCTAGGTTGTGGTCTAGCGACTTGACGGCTTTAGAGGACTCCATAGGCAGCTCGATAGAGTCCGTGGAGACTCATTGAGACAGTGCAACTAGATTTGTACCTTCTTGTTTTTTTACTTACATCGCGTACATCGGCGAATCTTGTCTCGCCATGTATGCCCTGTCTTGTAAAGATTTTTGATAGTACAAGATTCTTGCTCTTCTAGTTGCGTTTGGTTTATTTTTTGCTTGGTTATGGTTAGAGTGTTTCTACATCTGGTTTCCTGTTTTCTACAGTTCATAAATTTTTACAAGAATATCAAATTCCCTTCTTGTATATATCTCTAGTTCTATATTGCATGTGCTTGATGTTGCTAAACGTATAATTAAGAAATTGAAAAGTATTAATTCAAAATTACATTTAGAAAATAACTTTTTAAAATCAAATGGTAATGTAGAATCTACCACTGCCGTGCCTAGTTCTCCCGCATGCTCTTTAGATAACAACTCTACAACTTGTATTGATTATAATGAATATATATATATATATATAAGGTTTTTAAAAAAAGTGTTTATGTTTGCAAATGAACAAAATGGGAAATTACGTCTAGAAAACTCATCTTTAAAAGGGGATTGTGCTAGATACGATGATTATAAAATTCAAATTAAGGAGATGAATGAGACTTTTGATGAATTCAGGAGCAAGTATGAAGCTCATATTGAATCTATAGTCTCCACTCTTTAAAATAGCACAATCACATACAATAAAGCTAGACATAATCTCAAAATTAAAAATAAAGAATGAGTTATAAAAATTAATATGCTTAAGAAAGTAATTTCTAAAAACTCACAAAACAAAACTCCTATGTATCAAGCAAAACCCAAAAGCATGTTGAGTATGAATTGTCACTTAATAACTGAGTCAAACAAAGGGAGTAGAAACCGTCATGCACATACAAGTGAATTTCCTAAACATAAAAATCTGAAAGTGAGGGTTAGATCTAATATACTCTAGAGGGGGGTGAATAGAGTATATCTTATGATTAAAACTTTTTGCTGAACAAGATACCTTGTTCTAAAACTTGGGTGATATATCACAGCACAACAGATTAGACTAATAAAAATAACAGTATCCTAATTGAAAGTCTCTAGTGTCGACTAAATCCACCTATAGGGGGGGGGGGGGAATAGGTGTCGTGCATTCTTTTACGGAATTAAATTTACCTGCACAAATTTAAAAACACAACACAGAAAACACACAAAGAATTATAGTTGTTCCCCGATTTGGGTACGTCCACTTTCCTCCTTCGACCTATCTCCCACCAAGGGACGACTCGGTCACTTCTCCAAACGGATTGAAATCCAATCCTCACACTACGGAAGGAACCCTTCCAACAAAGGAGTGACAACTCCACCACCACGAGTTGCACCCAACCCTTACAACTAGGAATGAAAAATTCCCTTACAACAAACAAAAATTGAATGTAAAAGAAAATACAAACAAATCTTTTGGAGATTCCGATGTCCTTCTTTGTTCGTTGAAGCTTGCTTGAAAATAACGAAGAATCCACAACCAGATTTCTCTCTTGGAATGGGTCTTCTCAAGATCGGCGGTGGCAAGTGATTGCGGCGATGATACTTTGTAGAATCAAAACTTCTTGACAAAGCAAGCAATGTCTACCAACGATCTCAGTCGGATCAATCGTCTCCACCGATTCGGAATGGAGAACTTGTCTCGTTCAACGAATCGATAGACAAAAGATCTCAAGAGAGATGCGTGAGGCGCTCGGCTTGCCTCGGTACTGTTGTCGAAAGATCAAAGAAGATCGTAGATTAACGGCGACGACGAACTGCGAGCGGAGACAAGCGATCGGCGGTTTCTGCGATCGGCTAGGGCACGACCTCGACTACTTTTGATTTCGCGTGAATGACTGACTATAGAGGTTCAAAATACGGGTATATATATACCAGAGGCCAACCCTAAAGACCATTGTGGGACCCACAAGGAGAAACCCTAGCCCCGGCCGAAACAGCGCACAATATCTTGGTTCGGTCCAGCGAACGGAGGAAATTTGCCTAAGGCAAAATCGGCGGGAATCGTTAGTGATTCCCGTCGATGTCGGCGGGAATCACTCACGATTCCCGTCGATTCTGCCTTTGCAGAATCCCTATCTAAAAACTGTCAGCCGGAAGAAGTCGGCGAGAATGCAGACTGATTCTCGTCGAAGTCGGCGGGAATCACTCACGATTCCCGTCGATTCTGCCTTGGCAGAATTCCTGTTAGAAAACTGTCAGTCGGAAGAAGTCGACGGGAATGCAGACTGATTTTCGTCGAATCGGCGGGAATCACTAACGATTCTCGTCGAAGTCGGCGGGAATAACTTTGTGATTCCCGTCGATTTTGACTTAGAAGAATTTTCTCTTCCTTCCTTTGATGACTTGGTCTTTGGCCCTTCTTTGCTCCTTCTTCTGCTCTTGATCTACCTTGACCCTGTACTTGAAAATAAGTACACTCCAATAGAGAGATCACACGTGAATCAACACACTGATCTACGCAACGAGGGATTACGTTGCGTAGACCCGTGTATATCACTGCACCCTGACATTGATGTATACTTAGCATAGAATAGCTGCAAGCACAACTTGATAGAATTGTCAAATATATTTTCAATTCACCTTAGCTTGACTGGAGTCTTATTCAAATCCAGGTAATTGTGGATACAATACCCAACAATCTCCCCCTTTTTGAAGAAGCCTAAACCCTACAAGCTAGGGTGAATAGAACAGATGGTAATGAA